>HG995316.1:4924239-6155299 GCA_905332915.2 Hecatera dysodea
TCATCACTATGCACTAATACTATCGTTTGATGTCCTCAAACATAAGAGGGATTAATGCTATAAAAATATTTTATTTTGCACGTTTTGTTACACACTAAAAGTTATCGCCCAACAAAATAGGGTAGTTGCCTAAAAAAATCTAATTAGTCTATAGACTTCCCAAAAATATTGGACACGTATTTTTTATTTTTTCATGTAAACAAAAAACGAAGACGATATAGTGCGTTGAAAACTCGTGTGACGTCACTCCGTGCGACGATTTTTACCACGCCCTGATGTCACAAGCCCCCACTCATGATCTTTGAAGCTTTTTATCTTCGTCAATTTTTAGAGATTTCATAAAGCAAAAAATACGTGTCCAATATTTTTTGATAATCTAACTGACGGACTAAATAGGATCATATTTTGATTCCTCAGGAAACATCCCTATTGTAAAAGGTATAATGAAATTCGTCATATCGTGTCATATAGGGTTCGGTACCTGATGGGTGACCTGTGTCTGTCTATCCGCCGGCTGTATCTAATGAACCTTAATAGGTTGACAATTCAAATTTTCACTGAGTGTGTACTTCCATATAAAAAAACACGTTTCTAGTACTCGTATGATACCTAAATTGGAATTTAACTTTCTAAAGTGCCTTTTAAACATTCAAGTTGAAATAAATAAACTGACTTTGACCCAAACTCTTTGTGTACGAGTCTTACTTGGCCGGTCTTATTAATCAGAGTTCATAATTGTAATAAGTGTAATATTTTCTACTTTTGCATGCCGCAAGGTAGAATGTGTTGGAACTGCTTTTACAATGGTTACATCTTATTTTTTACCCACATTCTTTGCAAATAAATGATTTCTTTCTTTCTTTCTTTCATAAGTTACCCGTAACGTTTTCCTCAACAGTTGTAATCCAGTCATCGGGCGGCCTATCCAAAGACGAGATCGAGAACATGGTGAAGGCGGCGGAACAGTTCGCGGCCACGGACAAGCAGCGGCGCGAGCGCGTCGAGGTGTCCAACCAGGCCGAGGGCGTGCTGCACGACACCGAGACCAAGATGGACGAGTACAAGAGCCAGCTGCCTCAGGACGAGGTGAGGATCTAGTCTGCATCTAGTTCTAGGGCTCTAGGTTAGCTTCCAGCCCAGTGGCGTGCAGTGGTTCGAGTTAGGTTAGGCCAGAGAAAATGACGGGTGGGCGTTTTGGGGGACTGTCTTTATGTAAAATTTGTCGTTCAAAAAGTGCTGTCTATCAGCCTAGTTTGAATAAATGACTTTTGAATTTTGAAAAAAAATATCCAAATAAATTTAAAAAAATAACCACTTTATTCAGGGTTGATTTTCAATGAAATGAGTTTTTATTTTTTAATTGCCTATTTAAAAAAAAGGCACCACATTTCAACCCTGAATAATGTGGTGTTTTTTTTTTGGACATTATTTTCTGGCCTACCCAACTCGAACCACTGCACGCCACTGTTCCAGCCTAACTGAATCAGGCCGACCACCAGTATTTTACTGCCTGTTCTGACTACCAGTCTATCTGCCTTGCCTTTTCCCAACTATATTGGTGTCGGCTTTTACGTGGAGCGGCTGCCTACCAGACCTCCACAGCCCAATAACTGGGGAACACGGTACTTCTTGGCAAGACTGGTGTCAGATTTTCTGGCTGCTGACAATCCGTAATGACTGCCAAAGATCTACAAATGATAGCCGGGACCAACGGCTTAACGTGCTTTCCGATGCACGGAAGAAACTCGGATGTGTTCAGATGGTCACCCATCCAACAAGCATTACTTAACCTTGAAGACCCGTGTGGCTGTTATTTTTAGCCATGAGCTCGTCCTCTATCACTGAAAAATTAGTAATGGAAAAACCCACTAAAACTTTAACCAACTTGGGAATGCAACTTGAACAACAGCAGCTTGTTCTAAAATATCTTCTTGAATGTTTTGTTTGACTTAATTTTTTTTGGTCAATGACTTAAAGACCCCAGGTTATTACTATCAGGAAACAGAATAGAATATTCTTTATTATGTACATCATATAAGTCTAACCTCAAATACGACCAGCTGTACGCACATTGTAAATTGACAACTAAGGGGGCGTTCAAATACTAAAAACTTAGAGAATCAAAACTTCCAAATTGGCAACCCTTTTCAATTACGTTTTACGGAGAATCCCTCGATTTATTAGTCTGGTCGTCATTTTTAATTTGTTCTCTTTTAAGGCAATTAAAACTATACCAAAGATAATAACTATAACATAACACAACTTTTTGCGACTTTAGGGTAAAATGGTCACTTGAGTGTTACGTAACGTTTAGAGAGGGGGAGGGGGGGTACAGAAATACGTTACGGTGCGTTACAAGGGGAGGAGGGGGGGTCAAAAATTGCGTTACGTAATACTTGAACGCTCCCTAATGAAACTTTTTGTTCCCCCTCTAGTGCGACAAGCTCCGTGAAGACATCGTGAAGCTTCGTGAGCTGCTCGCCAAGAAGGAGAGCGCCGACCCTGAGGAGATCCGCACCGCCACCAGCACGCTGCAGCAGGCCAGCCTCAAGCTGTTCGAGCAAGCCTACAAGAAGGTAAGCTGTCTATCCATACAACTCTGGTCTTTGCCAGATTGGACAAGTCCTTTCAGCAGGAGTCGAGCCATACCGCCATCTTCGCCGCCATGTCATTTAATAATAATAATAATACCTTTATTTCGGATCAAATAATCCATAGTGTTAGTAAACATACCTATAATAGAAAACTTATTATCTAGTGTTAGTACCCATCACCCTTTGTACAAACAGTCTTATGATAGGAGAGCTATAGCTCTCACCTACTGTTTTTAATGGGACTCATTTTTGCCCATTTCTCGTCTAAAATGCGACAGATAATAAGTATACTTACTATTTTCCGAAATTTTGGTTTTGAAGCGCAAATTGGGGAGAATACACATGTCCATAACTCTCCATTAGTGACATAGTGGGAGATCTCCTTTTAAATAAACGAACTTTAATGAAACAAAGTCAATATGAACTTTATGTCACTAGCAGTAAGGAAGACTTTGTGGCACCCCAGTAAACCCGCAAGAGTTAACTTGTACCGATCGCACAGACTCACCTTTATCAAATCTATAAAAACTGACGTAGATAAAAAGCATCAAAGATCTGGAGTGGAAGCGTGTGACGTCACGGCCCGGTAAAAATTGTAGCGAGTAGTGACGTCACACGAGTTTTCAACGCACTGTATCGTCTTCATTTTTTGTTTATGTGAAAAAAGAAAAAAATCTTCTCCAATATTTTTTGGAAATCTATCGGACGGACTAATCAGATTTTTTTAGTTAACTACCCTATTTTTTTAATTTTTTTTAAAACGTTGCCCCATACTAGGATTTACTCCTGTATCGTGGGTGCGTTCACAATCATGTACAAGACGCATACACAAGACACCCAGACCCGGAACAACTATCTGTAGGCCATACAAACATTTGTTCCGTGCGGGGATCGAACCCGCGACACGTAGCGCAGCAGCTGAACGCTCAACCACTGCGCCAACCGTGTCGTCATTTGTAAATGTCTTCTTCCTTCACCATCCAGCATTTGTGTTGTCTAACTCTAAACTCGTGCACACATTTGAGCCATCTTGCCATCTTAAAAGCCGGTTGGTCAAGCACGTGTGCTATATTAAAGTAGTCGTTATATCGACCAGCGTAGCTCTTTGAAGCGAGCTGAACGATTTACCACTTCAACATACTTAATCTACACTAATATAAAGAGGAGAGACTTTTTTGGTTGTTTGTACCGAATAAACTCCGGAACTACCGGTTTTAACCATTTTTTTTCACCAATGGAAAGGTATATTATCAGCGAATAACGTTGGCTATATTTTATCCCTGCTTTTGTTACGAACAAACACAAAAACAACTGGAACGATTTTAAAAAATCTCTCACCATTATAAAGGTGAACTAAATTTTAAAATTGGGATAATGTAGCAACATTATCCGGAACTATACTATCACTCTCTCTCCTCTTTCTCTGCTCTCTCTCTCTCTCTCCTCTTTCTCTGCTCTCTCTCTCTCTCTCCTCTTTCTCTGCTCTCTCTCTCTCTCTCCTCTTTCTCTGCTCTCTCTCTCCTCTTTCTCTGCTCTCTCTCTCTCTCCTCTCTCTCTCCTCTTTCTCTGCTCTCTCTCTCTCACACTGCCTCTCTAACTTCTGTGCCAAATTTCATCCAGATCCATTCTGCGGTTCCAGCGCGAGTGAGTATCCAGACACCCATCTATCCAAATTTTCGCCTTTATAATAACAGTAAGATTAAAACTAATTTATCTTCCTATCCTCAGATGGCAGCCGAACGCGAAGGACAACAGCAGACCACACAATCATCCGAACAAGACAAGAGTCAAGAGAAGAAAGAAGAGAAGAACTAAATAACTATCACTCGGTTGCGTTGTACCCGACCGAGTTAAACTTAGTTATGTTGTGCTCCGAGTACTCGACTAGCGGGTTAGCTCGCGAACTGTACAGGAATGATAACCGGTTTTATATTCATGTGGTATATTATTAGGTGGGGACGCTTTGTAAGGGTGATTTACGTCATTTATAGGGAACGTGCACGGCGTAGACTATGCCATCTAGTGTTGCAAATCTGAAACTTTTACGTTGTAAATATTTGACCTGTGCTGCCACCTATACTTCCTGCACCCTCCGTTTAGGGGAACGTGCACGAAGTAGACTGTGCCATCTAGCGTTGCAAATTTGAAACTTATAAGTATAAAATGCTTGGCATTGACGCGTCTGTGCTGCCACCTATAGTTTCTGCACGTTCCCTACACTTATACGACGTGTAACAAAATAAACACAATACTTGAATAGGGGTTACACGGTTATATTAGTAAAGAGAGAATTTTGTGAGTTTGCGTATATGTGGAGCGTGATCTCCGCGACTCACTTGAAAGGTACATTGTAACGTCTTACTTTTTATGGTACCCGGGTAAAGGGGACGGCGGGTCGCTAGTAAACGTTAAACAAACAACTTCGCTTTTTGTGTATGCTTAGTTCTTTTCGACATGGTTTTTAATAAATTAGTTGATTAAAAGCATAGAAATCTCGATGTTTTAACATGTAGTCACATTAATGTGTAGTAATTATTTTGAAATAAATATGACGTAAATTATAATGAAACCCTAAAGTATTCACAAACCTAATAATGTAACACCCTAAAATATATGTCTAAAGTATTTAGTATAGAGTGACTTTTAAACGAAAAGGTCTCTCATTGGTCGAACATCAGCGTAGCGTCATCTAGCTCGCTTCTGATTGGTCCTTAACATACTAAAACTTCACAAGTATGTTTGGAATATTTGGTAGAAAATCCAGTTTAAGTTGGTAAGGTTTCTAACGAGATCTTAGGGTCGTATATTAGCCCACTGCTGGACATTGGGCTCCCTTCAAAATGTCTGGTTCTGAAGTTGGTCTACACAAGCCAGTTTGTGACAGGACACAAACTCGCTCGTGTAGACCTAAGTCGAGCGCCACGCGGTCGGCAATCTTCGGGAGCGGTCCGGTCCGCGAGACATAAATCCATCTTTCTTGTATGATGAACGCATATAAGCAAACGTTCCGACGGCCTTAACTTTAATATATAAATCTAAGAGCTAAAGCTGCATCTTCTGTCTAGCCAGCAATACTACCAGCCAGTAATACTTATATGGTGTACATAATAAAGAGTATTCTATTCTATTCTATTCAATACCAGTATTTTACATGCAGATTCATAAATCACTATTATTTTTTTTATATCTTGCCGACTCTTAAACTCGTTTATAAACTTACCAATTTTAGCTGCATTAAGTTATGAAATTAAAATGTATGTATGATCGATTCATGCCTACTATGTCATTTGAGGGTAGGCACAAATTTGTGTCTACTTACATGCTAGTGTTTCATGGAAAATGGCTTGATACACAGTGGCCCAATGTGGTAGCATTTTACTCATTTTTTTTTAGAAAAAATTAAGATATACACATTCGACATCCAAGCTTTGTCTCTGGTTTGGCAGACGTTCATAACCACTTACCATTAGGTAAGACCCCACCTGTATTTTGACAAAATATGTGAGTAACAATATTTTTGTAACCGAAAATGTTAACAAATTGGTTCCTGTGTATCAAGTCGGATTGCCACACATAGGTATGATAAAATATATTATTTTATCAAACCGCTGCGTCGCAATAACACATAAATATCAAAGAAAATGCATTATATTGTATCTACAAGAAATTCCAGTAGTCCAATATTTCACATTTTCAAATCACATTGTAGTCGCCATTTTTAAATTTAGACATTAGAATTATATATTAAATTGTTATTTAGTGTAAATGGGCTCGTGGTTTCTTTGTAGTGTAAATGAGACTTGCAGCCTTTATTTTTTATTAAATTATAATTAATTTTACTTCATTATCTTTGGATTTATTGTCGTCCTCAATCCTTTCCTGATGATATTGTCCCCTGATTTCTGTATTTAAGAATTTGAAGTAAGGGGCCATCGATAAATTACATCACACGTTAAGGGGGAGAGAGGGCGGCAACGAAGTGTGACAGTGTGTGACAAGCGGGTGGTAGGGGTCCTAAATTTCGTGACGTATCACATTTCAAAATTTATTTTAATCTACAAATACACGAAGAAAATTTAAAATATGTGACGTCACACTAGGGAGGGGGTCTCACAAATGTGACCAGCTGTGACAAGGACGGGGGGGGTGTCAAAAATCATGAAATTCGTGTGACGAAATTTATGGATGGCCCCTAATATACCTCTAGGTTAAATTTGACTGGCACATGAAAGCAGCAAGGTTCGACACGTTCTTAACTTCAAAACAGAATCCCAGCCTTATATCTTGACAGATTAGCTGCAAAGGGTTTTAATTCCTAAGATAATATTGATCGTTGTCACAAAAATAGATATTAGCCGTTCGAATCTGCGTTTGAACTTGTAAACTACGCCTATGTTAAAGAAAAAATCGCAGCGTCCTTTCTTGTTACCAATGAAGAATTTCACCCACATAATTAAAGTCTGCAAGTCTCATGGAATTACTGTTAATTCGTTAAAAAATAATTGTGTAGGGACAGCCTCAAGCAAAGCTCATCGGGTTTTAGAAAAAAAATCATCTTTTTCTGTCTAAACTGTGTGTTTATTAACGTCTGGAAACTATGTATATTTAGCACATGTCGAAGCGTATGCTAAATATGATTTCTGTTTTATAAGAACTCTGAATTCAATATCCAGTGCACGTGACCCGGCGATATCAATAATTCAGGACTAATGCATTTAAACTTTAGTATTACAATATAATGTTTGTCCGACATTACCCGAAAAAGAACGAGAATTTACGAAGTTTTTCTGTTATTCGAATATATAATTTATATGTCAAGTAACTAGCGATGTATATAAGTTGATCTTTTCGGCATAGCTGTTATAATATATCAGGCCAATTTTGTTCTTAATTATTATTATTTTTTAATTTCTTAATAGTTTACTGATATGTAGGTAGTTCAGCTTTACCAAATACACTGCTAAGGATTATTGTTGCGTTTTATTTCATACGATAGGAAGCAGAGTCCTTTTACCTATTCCCTATGGATATCAGCGGGCGTACCATGACGTCTTAAAACGTGAGTCTTCCTAGCGAGAAAAAGGGATGTAGCTATATAGGGTGTATAAGTCTATCCCTCTTTCTCGCTCGGAAGACTCACGTTTTAAAACCTCATGGTACGCCCGCAGGTTTGATTTAGCACATAACAACATACTGCTAGTTTTACACGACTGCCCAAAAAGGGAGTGGATGTGTATGTTCATATGGATGTGTATGTGTTTTTGTGAGTTTCTTTATTCCACCAAAACTTCTAAACGGCTTAACTGACATCAATGTATGTGGTATGTATCGTTAGGAGCGTTGAGTTATCCCGGGAAAATTTGAAATAATAAAAAGGGTGAGCCATGGTTCATAAAGTAAATTACGACTACGTGTACTATAATCGTCTCAAGCTTGCTTAGTACCTACATAGCAAGAAAAGGTATGATTTTTTTTTAAACGTTGCCCCACTAGGAATTTCTCCTGTATCGTGGGTGCGTTTACAAACATACAATCTCATATACACAAACAGCCAGACCCGGGAAACTATCTGTAGGCCAAACAAATATTTTTCCGTGCGGGAATCGAACCCACGACACGTAGCGCAGCAGCCAAACGCTCGACCACTGCGCCACCGCCAACCGTGTCGTCAAAGTATATAACCGTGTAGTCAATAAAAAATTAAAAACGCCAGCCATGTCAACAAGTGAACTAAAAAATTAAAAACAAGGTAGATAATAATGGTAATCTTTCGTCGTAACCTATAAAGAACTATTCAAAAAATTATTATCTACCTTGTTTTTAATTTTTTAGTTCTCTTTTTTACACAGCAGGCATTTTTTAATTTTTTGAATGATTTGTTTTTTTTATGTTAGGAATAGAGAAATTTACCAGTAAAACAAAACGCAATGTTTTAAAGTATTTTTATTTATTAATAAAATAAAGCTACAGGCCAACTACAATATGTTCTAAAATAAGGACTCTTATCTCAAAACTTGCAAGAAAAGAAGTACAATTGTCAAGTCTAATTTACTTTCGATTTCCCATCCAGGAAAAAAAAGTAATTTACTTATAAGTTTCGAAATTACAACGCTAGATGGCGCAGTCTACTTCGTACACGTTCCCCTAAACGGAGCGAGCAGGGATATAGGTGGCCGCACAGAAACTGCGATGTCAAGTATTCTTAACGTTAAAGTTACGAATATCCAACACTAGATGGCACAGTTAGCGCCGTGCACGTATACTAATCAATACTTAATATTATAAAGCTGAAGAGTTTGTTTGTTTGTTTGTTTGAACGCGCTAATCTCAGGAACTGCTGGTTCGAATTGAAAAATTATTTTTGGGTTGAATAGACCATTTATCGAGGAAGGCTTTAGGCTATATATCATCACGCTTAAGCCAAAAGGAGCGGAGCAGCGATAAAGAATGATTTAAAATCGGGGATTCCACGGGGACGAAGTCGCGGGCAGCAGCTAGTTATATACATGTGCCTATAATGTCGATTCTAGTTAACGCGTTCAAAATAGCAACGTCTGCAGTGGCATGCGATTTATTGAACTTCCATCATGTTGTAATTACCTATGTAGTGTTTACCTACCTATCAAAAACAACTATGTAAATAATGCGTTTTTGCGTCGATGTGTATTTTAAAGGACAAACTGAAATCAACGCACAGCCAAAACTACTGGGACTAGGAACTTGGTTTTAGATTACAAAAAAGGGATTTTTGGAAATTCAACTTTAAAAATAGGGTGAAAAGGGGGAAAATCTTTTGAACTAAAACTGTGCAGACTAAGTAGCGGGCGAAGCGAAGTGGCAGTTATAAATAAAAAGTAAAAAGTATTCAATCTTGAAATAAATAAGGACCAGCTGCTGTTTAAGATTCATGGAACTAATAGGTACTAAAGGTTCTTTGTAAAAATAAAGTATTTTGACAGCTGTGAAGATAAACATTATAAATATTATTTAAAAAGGCCGATGCACACATATCAGGGCCGTGGATGGACTGTGGTAAAAAGTAAGCACCGATATTTATTGTGCTTCTGCCCGACAAAGGCCCGTCAGCGTCCCGGTCACGACCCTGATTTGTGCGAAACAATCATAAAGGATGATTTGACTCTAAGAAAACTGCCCACAAGCTTAAATATCAAGATTATAAATTAATACTAGTAAGTCAATGCATATAAGTTTCTATGGGGATCAGTAACATTGTATTAGACACTTTTATCTCTATAACCTAGAAACAAATCAATGCAACATCTCATGTACCAAAGGTTTGCTATCAGGATCTTCGAAGCGGTTATTAGGAGAGCAGTCGGATATCATAATTATGCCATACAATGTGATTCCCAATAACAAATAAGTGACGAAAAGAGCAGCTAAAACGGTGCAGTTGAAATAAGGGGTGCAGTGGATACTCGGATCGAAGTAACTTGATTCTAATTCTGCTTTTGGTTCAACCTGGTAAACAATATTAATTAGGTACATTTATTTTTGTCAATCATGAGATATGTATCTCGCTAACATAACAGCTTCATCTAGTTTAAAATTGCCAAAAAAAGATTGATGGGTAAAAATGTTAGGTACTAACTCAAAGAAAAAATCATTTATAATGTTTTAAAACTAGATGAAATCCGGATTCCCTTTTCGACTACATACTCCAATGTATAGGTAACTACTACTCATCGGACTAAATAGTCTGAACGAACATCAAAATAAATTCAGCCTAGAGGCAACAGTCTCCCCTTAAATGTTGTGTCAAAAATGAAAATCCGGGTTTTCGCAATTATCTGTGTCTGTAGCTCCAATGATATTAACCAAAGACACATAATTCTCTATGATATTAACGTTACACGCTCTACGAAAAAGAAAAAAAAATCGGAAAAAAAAATATCAAAATTTACGCTGTACCTACATTTTTTTTAATGATCACTCGCAGTTCAGCACATTAAGTGGTTGGTTATGCTTAACCGAAGAATCCTGTGGTGGCCTCAAATGAATTTAAGGTGGCTGTTATAATAAAAAGAACTTACCAGAATTCGGTTAAAGGTGACCACGCTCCCGTCTCTGGTGTTAACTATTACTATTGGTTCCGGACAGTAGTAGGAAAAGTTGTAAGGACATTGTACGTTTAAAACGGCGCGCCCAACTTCTTCCGTGTCTTCGTACATAACAATGTCATCTAAAGAATTAAGTGAAATTTTATAATACATACTTTAAATGTTTGGTCCATAGATTCACCTTAATATAATAACAAACGATCATACAATGAATCGTCGCGTTCGTTTAAAATTACGGCAGTTGCAGACACGACGTCGCACTGACAATAGGGTAGTTTCCTAGCTCGTGCGAGGCCACGCCGCACTGCAGTGCATGTGCGGCTGTTGGCAAGCCGGCCGAGCACTGGGCTGGGGGAAGGGCCTGCGCGCCGTCCGCCCCGACCAAGGGCAAGAGGTCCGCCGCCGCCGCCGCCTCTGCCGCCGCCGCGGCTTCCGTCGCCGCTTCTGCCGCTTCTGCTGTGGGTGCTGCGACTCCCGGTACTCGGGAGGGGGCTGAAATGGAGTGCCAGTAATGGTCCCATTTCGGCCTCCTCCAGAGACAAGTCGGCCGCTGTGCTATTGCGCAGTGGCTGATGCCTGTGGACGGTGAGCGTGGGTGGCTCGCCGTCCGATGCCAGGCTGAGTCGACGACGCGTTGTGCTTCACGCGCGCCTCAAGGAGCCGTCAGCACCAGAGACGGGGCCCCATAGGGTCGGTGCCTGCTAGGGTTGCGGAATTTGTTCGAGAGAGTTGCCGCGGCCCTGGAACGCAAAGGGCACATGGAGGAGCACGGGTGGGTTTTAGTCAGTAAAAGTCTGACACTCCCTACCGCTCCACCCAGGGCGGGAGGGGTCATTTGATGATTTCCCATCCAAAAAAAAAAAAAAAAAAAAAAGGGTAGTTTCCTAAAAAAATCTTAAGAGAAGGAAGTTTATCCGTAAGATAGACTTCCCAAAAATAAGTATTTTTTATTTATTCACGTAAACAAAAAATGAAGACCATATTTTATAGTGCCTTGAAAACTCGTGTGACGTCACTCCGTGCGACGATTTTTACCACGCCCTGATGTCACAAGCCCCCACTCATCTTTGAAGCTTCGCTCGGCGGCAAAAAGTATTACGAGACCATTGACCGACCGATGATCGACCATTATGAATTTAGCAGATTACGAACTTTTAGCAAAATGACAATGGGATCGTGTTGGGATGACAAAATTTATAAAAATAGCAGATTTGGGGCCCTGGTCTTTTGTTCGGTGAGGTAGGTACCTAAGTATGCGTGCGACATAGTACTTCACAATTTTTCACAACAATCTACAGGAGAAAACGTGTGCGCGAGACATAAAATAATTAGGTAGGTACTTATTTATCTACTACGGTAAACGCGAATAAGCAAACGTTCGATTCCCTATTCTTACTTAAATCTATGGTACGAATTTGTATCGTGACGGATTTCCATACCAATTCTCCAATAATCTGGTTCGAATCTAAAGACCCACTCCATTTCGAATTCCGTGAATTTCCATCTTGTTGTCTGGCTATCGAGAGTTTTAGATTCCCTGGACACCGTCGGTGTCTCACTTTGCACGGCGCGGCGGGTTTGCGCGCCCGTGTAAATTCCTACGGACATCACATCTTTATAATACATAATAATAAACACGATAGTCAATTTGCAGTGAATACCAGACCACCAGCCTAATTGCGTACTGCAATTTATGAAATCGGTGTAGGTAGGCGTTTTTTTTTTTATTGTAAGCAGTCGAATTTGTAAACATACGAAGCTACGGATCTAGATTTCCTTTCGACTGTGAAACATATTTGCTTTTACATTTATTCAATGGGGGGTTGAGGTAGTTTTACTTTGTGTCCTTTTCGACACTAACCTCTCTCATAAAATTTTTGAGAACCGTCACGGTGCGTCTTCGTGGCTTCACATTTACGAAAATGAGTATCTATGTTTAAAAACCCACAGTAGGGCAACAGGCCGCGTAAAGGTCATAGTCCACTTACACGACTCTGCTCCATTACCGCTCCTACTCAACACCGCCCTAAACTAAAACGACTGCTGCCGGTCCACTCGTTGACAGCTAGCAGACACCCAGCTATCACCGCATCGACAGCTAGCAGACGCCCAGCTGTTCAGTCTACCGACTGAGTGGCGCCGGCGGCAGTCAGCGCGTGAACAACGCACCGGCCGCTCATCTACTACGTGTGGCACCGAGGCGTCAACTACCGAGCAGTCTGATGGCGGGAAGCTTGCTGACATCGAGCTGTCTGCTAATTTATATTGTCAGTGTAAACTTTATCGCAAAGCCACGACTTAAAGCTCATATTTGAATTATATTTTATAAGTCGGGTGGTAGCAGAGTCGTGTAAGTAGGCTATGACCTTTAGGCACGAGATCTCGCAGCGCTTTGTGTGTTACCCAGCATCCCAAATATTTCAACAAAATGCATACTAACCAAATACACGCAAAAGAGCCCAAGGCGATGAGAGGAAAATTCCCGATCTCCTCGACATTGCATTTGGCAAATTCTTTACGTATTCTACTTTCTTCACAAACACTGGGTTTCGTTTACCCGTGTAGTACGCTAAAACGGGACCAGCTTTCAAACGACGTGCCGCGCCCAAGATTTCCTTAATGACAGTATCATGTCTCCTCAAAATATCTGATTTCGTCTCGTCGGCCCCGTCATCAAATAAAATATAGAGATGCTTAAAATTATCCCTCAACCGCAACTTCGAGTTTTGTGCTAAATAATGGACATTGCTTCGGGTTTTTGGGAATATTTGTTGGAGCACTGTGTAGGGATCAATGACCGATGGGAAGTACTTTAATGTCTCTCTGTTGGCTTCAAGGTAGTTGTGTAAATTTTTGTACGGCGTTCCATATTGTTCGTCTTTCATGCTTATGTCTTCAACGCTGAATTCTTCTTCGACGAATATGACGACACCTGAAGAGCGATCTGCGGAGTCGTTGATAATCTCCGCGAACTTCGTTTGCGTAATTTTCGCAAAGGGATTCGGGTCTATGTGAACGTGAGCCATCACCTGCTCGTAATCTATCATAAACACGGGCACAGTAGATTTTACTGCTGCAGCATGATTTGCACAATTAATTAGATAAATTAACGTTGTGGAAACGAAAAAAAACATATTTCTTGATTTTCGTTTCTGACAAAACCACAAAAACGATACCGAGATGAAGGAAGGATTGTTTTTTACGTGAAAAAAATAATGTAGATTTAAAGAGTTTTCATTTCTTGTAATAGTAACTGCTTAGATAACTAAGTACCTACATAACAGGAAACATCTGCAATGATTATTTAAATACAGAACACAGAGTACTATTGTATAACTGAAATAGAGGTCTATCTCAGGGAGAAAATGGAGTAACGCGATTAGCGCCATCTGATTGTTGGTTTTGGAACTAATCCTAACAAGTATAGCTGCGGGTGTACTTACAAATCTATACATATCTATACTTATGTTGTCTACCTCTAGCGCTATAAATTAGTATTGTTAGTGATGTATTACAGGAAAGAGTAAAGTAAAACAGCGTTTTTCTTCGATTCATTTATTGCTTTCTTTTAAAACACTTTTTATAAAGTTTTTTGGCTTTCATTTTATACAAATCTGTATCATCATCACACTCTCTCTTATTAACTAATATTTTATTTAAATCTTTGCAATAATTATATATGAAAAATCTACAGGATATTTTTATTAAAAAATCAATTAATGTCTCATTGTGAGTGGTGCATTGCACAAAATCGAAATCAACATGCATTAGTATAATTGTTTTTATTAATTCTTTTAAATGTTTTTTTTCTAAATGTTCTTTTAATATTGTATAATTAATATCCTGCAGATTCGAAATACAATTTAAGAGAGAGTCGCTAGGACTGCAAAGCCATTTTTTAATTGTGTATTCCCTGTACTTTAAATATTCAGGCTCATGTGTTGATATTAAATTTTTATTACATTGATCACACCCCTTGAAGACTCTTTTCTTGGCGCTTTTAACAAAATATCCGCTCACATATTGCAAACCGCCGATTTTGCGAGGATCATTTTTATCTTCGAGGGGTGTGAATGTTATGACTGGAATATTTTCTAGTTCACAATGTTTTTGGTCTTTGCTGCCCCCGCCTGTGATGAGTACTTCATGTAATGCGTAACAGCTGTCTGCTTCACAATTTGCCCCTGGAGCATGGACACTAGAGAGGCTGTTAACTAATAGTGTAGTAAATGCTGCTTCAAATTTTTCCGGCGTAGGGTTGACGTTGCGGCATCCGTGGCTTCTTATGGACCCAAAGAAGTTTTCTATTGGATCCTGATTAAGATGCCGCATCCAAATCGATGTTACGCCGTACTTTGATGCAATCTTATTTAATAATAATTCAATGCCCTCTAGTGTCCATATCCAATTTTTTAATGTCGGAACATACTCGTTATTTAATGTTTTTTTATTTATGAAACTCATAGACTTCAATACTTCTGTTGATTCCATCCAAATCTTATGGTGTATAGATGTAGGCGTTGCAGGTCCAAGAAGAGGCTTACCATGTTTTTTCCTTTTACCAAAGCTTCCATTTACAGAGTCAAATAATTGGTCAAAAAATAGTAGGATGTCTGCTGTATTTTTGGCTTCTTCTGATATTATGCCTTTATCTGTAAAATAAAAATACAAGGTTTTGTTACTTATCTCTTTAAATATTAAGATTAGGACTATATAATAACATAATAATAATTATTATTTTTCTACAACTTTCACACAACCCCATCTAGGCCCAAACGAAGCATAGCTTGTGGTACAAGTACTAGACTACTGATAAACTTACGTATATATTTCTAAATAAATTCATAAATATATATTTTCTAATTACACCCAGACAGAACAATTGATTGTGCTCATCACACAAACATATGTCATAGGTGGAAATCGAACCCATAACCTTCGGCATAGCAGTCAGGGCCACTAACCACTAGACCATCAGGCCAGTGAAGTACCTATAGCAAGTACTTATATTGTTTTCTTTCACTAATACTATTGAGTCGTATAACATAATGTAAGGCCAATTTAATTACTTATGGTATTCACCTGCAAGATATCCCATATTTGATGCGACAGTTTGGCTGAATAGCTGGGTAGCATATTTCACCTTCATCCGGGGAATTTTGCTTGGGTCACAGTGAGAATCGGTCAATTTTGGTATTAGTCGAATCCCTTTATAACCTGGGTTTTCCTTGTGCAATGACATTATATGTTCCCATTTTGCAACTTTTGAGTCATTATTTTTAACATATTTTAAATGTTTTGAAATTAAATTATTTCTAATACATTTCATTAAATGGGGTGGGTCATACAATGGAACAATTTCTTGGTTATTAACTAAAATTATATTATCTCTTGCTTCATCCCCCTTTCTCAATAATATTCCCCGTGCCTCTTGCAACAGATATTTAATGCAATTTACATTATTTGTGCCTTGATCGCACACAGTGGCTACTACATTGAGCCCTGCATTTTGCAACTCAGTGATGACCAATTTCAGCTGTTTGGCGAGTTCAGGCCCCTTTGTTGCACCTTGTGAAAAGGTGTATGCAACAGGTTGTTTATAGTTTTTTATTAAGCCTCTTACCATGAACACCTGCGCATGATCGGCATATTCAGGGACTGTCTCTTGGCCATTTGTGACAAAACCACTTACTCTGTCCTTTCTTTCATTATATGCCACATTAGGTTTCAGTGACATTTCATCAAACAATACAATACATATTGTGTGTTCTGTCTTCATTGTTTGTGTTGCCTTTCTTATCTGTTCAATCATGTTTTTATTGATTCCTGGATTAATGTCAGCCATATGAATTAATTTTAAAAGAGTTTGGCGTGACGGCAGTATGAAGATTTTCCTTAGAAATCTGTACCCTTTTGGGCTTTGCTTTAAAATGGACAAGGCAACAAGTTTTTCTTGAAGAGTGAAACGACGTCCTTTGATTCCCTTATTATGCTCCCTGAATTGCAGTAAAGTTAAAATTTTTGATGTACTAGGCAATTCATCTAGTGTTTTCAAAAACTGTGGATTGGTTGCTAAATTTTTCAGCGCCTTGATCTTTTTTGCTTGTTCTTTAACCTTACTGCGACATTTACTTAATCTCACTCCAATATGTAAAAGCTTTTTGTATAATGCATGCTCAGTTTGAGTGACAGCAACATGTTTCACTCGCTTATGAGTTCTCATATGTCGATACCCTGTAAAGATAAGAAACAAAAATATCAATTAAAATAACTGTAAATAAGTAATAATTTGATGGTTATTTTGAGTACTAATCTAATCTCTTAAATAATGTCCTTCAGTAGTTTTCCTTGAATGTATGTCTTTTCTGTCAGACCAGATTGAATAAGGAAAATAAAATATAATTATATATGTTACAGAAACTTGTTGGAAGCCTCTGACTCCTGAACTAGGTGTACCTGTGTATATGTATAAACCGAAATTACGTGTATGTAGGTTTGTACAGTGCTGATAGATAATGTTATAAAATCATTTATGGGCGATAATAACAGTACAACAATTTATATTTTATTTTCACTTACCAAGATTTTGCTTCATTTGTACATTTCCTGCACTTGAAGTGTCTTCTGGCATAGCCCGAGAATCCAAATTTGAAGTAACAGGTTCTGCAATGACAAGATTATTCGTCAAGTGAGAGTGTTGTTGTTAAATGAGAACTGTTTTTATTCAGCGCCTTATGCATATTAGTTGATTATACAATATCTTCACATACCAAGATTTTGTTTTGTTTGTACATCTCCTGCACTTGAAGTGTCTTCTGGCATAGCCCGAGAATCCAAATGTGAAGTAACAGGTTCTGCAATGTTAATTAATCTGTTAACTGTGTTATTATTCAAAGGCCATAATATTAATATGATTACATAAAATCTTCACTTACCAAGATTTTCTTTCACATGTACATTTTCTTTTGAAACATGTGAATACCACTGTGAAGCCCCAGATTCTGCAACAATATATTTAATTATTAGAAGTTTAAATTATATAATGGACACAAATAGAAATTCAAAGTGTTTGCTAACATTAAACTTCTTATTAAAAACATTTAAGTATTATTATTATAGATACATTTATTTTTCAATTAAATGTTAATATACCTTTAGATGTAGATGCTTCAGACATCTGAAGAGGTCTCAAAGGTTGTCTTTCAGAGTAAAATTTTACATATGATAATCCTGAAATAGATAAAAAAAAGAATTAAGTATCAGGTTCAATAAGATTTAATTGCAACACGAAAATTTCAACTTGTCTGAATTTTTCAGACAACAACAAAAAAATCTGCCAAGTATGAGTCAAACTTGGACACAAAGGTTTCTCACTTGATGCCTCTATACAATAGCAAATTTTTTATACATGCAAGAAAAAATGTAATATTGCAGTTGAAAAACAATTAGTTCTCCCGTACATAAACGTAAGGGAAATCATTATTTTGACAACATACGGAGCCCTAACATATTGATTCATTAAGCAGATATTTATTATTACCTGGCATGTTTATTGTTGGTACAGCATCTTTTTTAAGGCGATTAAAACGGCACCAGTACTTTTCTTCAAAGTGTACATGACATACACGGCGGTATTTGAAAATATGGTTATTTTCAAGGCGCAAAATGTCACCACCAATAGAATAGACCCATGCATTAAATAACTCCTTGTCCATAGCTGGATTAGGGAATTTATGCAAATTCACCTTAGTTTCTGAAAAAATTGCATAAATATAATTTAATTACTAACATGTGGAGTAATAAATTCAAACTTGCAATGTTGTTCTAATGTCCAGTAACAGTAGAAGTGAGGAATTAGTCGTATGATGCCTACTTTCTCCCTTAGTTTAATTTTCAATATTTGCATGTAGTTGCACAATGTCAACATTTTGAAACTGACTTCACAATGTCCTAACAATAACCCAAATATAAAGTATGATACCTAGTTGCAAAATGTTAGGATTCTGCTGCCGAATATTATAGAAAAGTTTAGGGCGAAAGAAGGCATTAAAAGGACTAATGCAACTAATTCAAATGTCACTGACACAGCAGATTCTTATGGATAAACGCTTACCTAAGCTGTTTACACATCCGGGGACGCAACACTTTCTGTTAGACATGATAGATGATGATAATTAAAAAAATGGTTAAACCAAAAGGCTCTACAGAGTTCTATCTCACTACGCAGATTTCCACCAACACAAGTACAAAATCGACACGGCCGGAGAAGCGGAGGCTCAACTCAACGGACTTATGTGGAAAAAGCACTTATGAACGATAAAAATCTAGAAAACAAACAAGAAACCGATTAACACACGCACCCAAACCGGCGGCCAAGTTTGTTTTGATTTATTGCCAATGCAATTTTAATATTTCCTCGAATTTGATCAGAAAAATTTCCGACAGATTCCGTTTTTCAGATTATGTTTCTAAAAAATATCCACTTGTCTAGTTTTTAGAACTTACCATTATCTAATAGTATTATTTAACGTTGATTTGTAAAAATCCCCGCATAATACCAATTCCCAATAATATAATAAAATAATAAAATTCCCTTTAGTTCGTGGAATTACTCAAAAATTGGCAACTCTGGTTTGTAGGTACTTTGTGATTTTAGGTTTGAAAAATGTTGCCTTAAGTAAATTATTTTGTTCAATCAATTTTCCATTGGATCTCATTTGTTTACTTTACAATAAATAATATTAAAAAATTACATTTACGGAATAATTCTAAAGCTCAAACAAATCGATCAAGAGTAGGCCACCCTAAAGTCCTAATACGGCCCTCCCGCCATCTTACGTCGGATAATAAAACTATGTAATTACACATTGAAAACACCGCCATCTTCAGCAAGGTTTTAGAGATATTCGGTAATATAATAATACTAAATTAAAAAGCTAGTTGAATGTATGGATGAGCAAAACTTTTTGTGTCCAACCTAATTTTGCATACTAATATTTGTACGATTCCTTGTTTGCCAGTACTAAGATTGTCAACCCTGATACAGAAGAAATAAAACTCTGTGCAGTAAATGGTAGAATTTAAAAGCGGTGTTGCTGGAAAGAATAAGAAAAGGGCTTGGCGTCGTCCTATTATAAAGCGTATTGTTGCGCGCCAGAATTAAGTTAGGATGATAGCGGCATTCGGTACCACTAGCGCCATCTAGTATCGAGTAGCAGAACTATTGAAGTCAAGGACCTTCGAGATTTTTCTATGCTAGAATTCTCGGACCTTAGTCGGTCGCGACCGATATGTACGCGAACTTTCTGGAGTTCTACTCGGCGCCCTATATAATAGAGTCAGTATTGGAATTGCGATACAAGTGATAACTTCGAGAGCGATCTTCGACTGCGAACTCAAGTGATTAATAGTGCGATTGTGTTTTGTGATTAGTGAGTTTATAGTGTAATTAGTGTGGTGTAAATTAAAGTGTCATCTTTGTTTATTGAATCGGCTGATTTTAATTGTAACGAACCCGAAGCTCGTAACAGTATAATAACTGAAACGCGACCTCTGTCGGCGCGACTAAGCATTCGAGTTTGCCATGATCGTTTAATCTTGGTCCGAGCGTTTAATTGCGTCCTAGTATATATATAGTAGTCTATGATTCCATGAATCAAACGTTGACTGCCGGTTGCCACAGATAGACATCGTCAAGTAGCGTTGATGGCGTTGATCTAACCAAAGACATTGTAGCACCGACATTGACGCTCATCTCCAAAGCGCTTTGCTGTACCAAGAGCCATCCAAGAGCCTGCTGATGCTGAATTGGCGCCTGAATTTGGTGGTTCTTTTAGTAACAAATAATGACGTTAGTGCTAAAAAAATATTTTTCGACACCGTAATAGGACTGTTGATAAAATATCGATATATCGAAATATCGATATTATTATTTCGAAATATCGATATTTATTACTAATATTTTTTTGGACGATATATCGATAGTTCGATATTGAAATGTCGATATCGATGGTCGATATTTTTTTTAATATTTTTTTTTCGTAATTTATTTAATCTACAAAATCATCGTAAAACTTAATCTACCGTATTGTGCCCAACAATCGTAGTAGCCAAACAGCTGAACATATAAAACAAAGAGTATTTTTAAAAACTCTTACTGAAATAAAACTTTTTACAAAAAAATACAACCGACTTTTACACAAAAAATCAAAAAAGTGCAAAATAACTTTAATTTCGGAAGTCGGTGTTCAAACAACGAAAAAGCAACCACAAACACCGAGTTCCGAAATTAAAAATTAATCCTAAAAGTCGGTTGTATTTTTTTGTAAAAAGTTTTTTATTTGAAAATGAAAACAATATATATATTTTTAATTTCCGCGAATATTAGTGGGTTGCAGGTATGCAACCCACACAACGGTCAGCGAGTCAACACGTCCCCTGAGGATGCCTCGTGGAGAGGCGAAACACGTGTCGGTAATGGTGTTGGGTTTTGCATTGCCTTCCTGCATGTGCTTAAAATCCTTGCATTTGCCCAGTAATCTTGCATGTGCATAATATAGCGGGCGGGAGGGAGGTGCATACCTGCAACCCACTAATATTCGCGGAAATTAAAACTAGATATATTGTTTTCATTTTCAAATTTAAAATGGATTTCCGCAAAGTTTTTTATTTTTCACTTTTTAGTGGTACCTACATCCCCTCCCCTCCCCCCACCTAAACGAACCAATCACATTGGTGTAAAAAAAACGTACTGCTCCTTTGCAGAGTAAACTAAGAGGTCGTCAATGTAGATAATGTAGATATTTTTTTTTTGATTTTTCGAAAACCGCTTAGTCGATTTCGATAAAATTTTCATGGGACCATTTGGGAAGTATACCCTTTCCAACAAAAAAATATTTTTTCAAATCGGTTGACAAGCGACGGAGTTATGCGCGAACAAACATAAAAAAAAATACAAACATCCGAATTGAGAACCTCCTCCTTTTTTAGAAGTCGGTTAAAAATATTGGCATACATAATTGTTTTATTTAAATTTAAAAAATAATTACTAACCTAACACTTACGTACATTCATAATTTAATTTGTTTAATAAATATACTGGACTATAAACTGTGTATTCATTTTTGAGCAGAATTACGATTTTTTCTAAATAAAGCCGATATATCGAAATATCGATATTTTTTTTCGATATATCGAACTCCGATATTGATATATTTGAAAATATCGATATATCGAAATATCGATATTTTAAAAAATATCAACAGCCCTACACCGTAATATAGTAACTTTCTGCTTTTGTCTATGAAATCTATCTATAGACAAGTGCAAAAACTTCATGGGTATACCCTTAAAACAAGGAAAATAAAATAGATTCACGAGAAATATTCTGCATGTATTTGGTGATTTACCCATGCTTAATGTGTTTTAATGTACTGTAATGACTGTAGATCTCGGACGAATTGGTCAATTAATTTTAATTAATGTGTGACTAAATGTATTTTTCTAAAACTTGGCAATTTTGAAAACGCATAGTGCAACATTAGCAAACCATAGACAAGGCGTCAAACTTATCATATGATCACTTTTCACATGACCCATGGTTAGTCGTCATCGCCCGAACGCTGTCTTTTTATGACAATTTTGGGCTAAAATACTTACTTTTAGTCCGTTTTGCGTCCAATAGAATTAGCCTTAAAAATGGCGTTTTGCCGTGTGGTATTCTCGTTATTAGTTCTAAGTGTAATTAGCTGTTATGCATCAAAAGTCCCAGTGTTTCTGTGGGGCGACTCGCTCAAAAGTTCCATGATATCAAACCCCTTAACGACGTATACCAGCGACGAATTTGCGGCAATCCTCAAGCAGGCCTTGGTAGATGACCCTGTGACGCTTGTGTTCATCGAAGAAACGCTGTCTGTTGAAGATTTTTCACTGAAGAACGAAGATGGTGATACGTCCTTCTCTTACTTGCACGACAGTCTTGACGAAGCGGTGTACTTACCAACTGTGAAGGATGCACTTCCCACCCTGAACCGTACTGCTGGCCCTGACGCCGTCAACATAAACTCTGATGACTTCGTTCCGATTGGAGCCCGATTTGTGTTCATCAACCTCAATGACGCTCGCGAAGGCGAATCTAGGGCAGATATGCTCCGCCGTCACGACGCGTATATGCAGGACACCATTGGGAAGATGCCAGAAGACTTGAATGTTATCGCTGTGTACACTGCTAACTACCCATCATGGACCATTCCTGTCACAAAATCCAGAGTTCGTCGTGCTGCAGAAGGAGCTACGGAAGGTGCACGAAAGTCTCGCATGTATAACCTGGATGGACTCCTATTGGTCACCTCGAGCATTATGATCAAGACTGATAATGACTCCAGGGTACTGACCGATGTTACTGGCCATAGTTCTGTGGTCAACGACACATTTGTTAATGCTACATTGACATTTGACAACACAACGCTTGTTCTGAACTTCAACTCACGTGGAGGATACTGGTTCTTTGGTAAGAAATTTTTATTTTGCATTTTAATGTAGCTTGTACTACCAGTTGCGTGTAGGTATGTCACTTGATGATTTCCCATCCAGAAAAAAAAAAGGCATGTCTGTGGAGCATGAGGTTTTGATTCTTCAATACATAGTATAAAACAAAGTCGCTTCCCGCTGTCTGTTTCTATGTATGCTTAGATCTTTAAACTATGCAACGAATTTTGATGCAGTTTTTTTATACATAGAGTGATTCAAGAGGAAGGTTTATATGTATATTATATACATAGTATAAAACAGTAGTTTCCTGCTGTCTGTCCCTATGTATGCTTAAATCTTTAAAACTACGCAACGGATTTTGATGCGTTTTTTTTAATACATAGAGTGATTCAAGAGGAAGGTTTTTAAGTATACTACATGCATAATATAGCAGAGATTTAATATCAACATTGCACCCGTGCGAAGCCGGGGCGGGTGGCTAGTTTCCAATATAGTCTGATTTTCTACAGTAGTTTTAGTCGTAGACTTATATGTAAGTAGCACAACATGAGTCAACTGTCCATAGTGCTAGGCAATCTTTTGACACAGTAACATTTCCCATAACAATACCCGAGTAACCAATTTCACTGAGTTGACAGATTTATGGAAACATGTACCACATAGGCTGGTAATATTTTAATGGTAAATCATGTGAGGCACAAACGACTCTATGAAAGTACAAGAATTAATAATATCTCTTGATTTGGATAGGGAAAGTATTGTGTGAGTCGGCTTTATTTTTAAACTACAACAGCAAAGACGATTTTAGTTTTTGTTTATGTTCCCACATAGCGCCTATACTGCAGAACCATAGAAAAAAGACAATATTCTTCTGGGTTTAGGATAGATTTTTGAGATGGGGCAGTAAGTACAGGCAATACTTATTGCCCCATCTCAAAAATCTATCCTGTGTGTGTCCTGAATTTATTTTAGTTTTATCTAATGTTAGGCTTGTTTGGACTACAGTCTCACCTGACTATTAGCAATAATGTGGACGCTTGCACTTTCTGGACAGGTCCACACAAATCTGTGTGGCACATTCCTCAAAAGACTACCTCAGAAATTAACCTACATGGTTCTCATATGACTTGACCAGTACGGATTGTATGGACTTTAAAAGAAACTTTGACCTCTGAGTTTGTTTCGGTGTTTCTTCTCAGGGTAGTCGACTAGGCAACACCGGCTTCATCTAGCTTAAAATGACCAGAAATATTTGACGTGTAAAAGTGTTATGTTTAACCTACTTACAAAATAAATATATTTTATCATTTAATCACATAAAAGAGAAGACTAATAAGTCATTCACTTGAAAATCTTTGATCTTAATAAAGATTTTACTGAAGCGAACACTTTGGCTGCCATCCAAGTGCAAAGCCAAAGAAGGTTTTAATCAATAAAAAGCTGTTATGGCTTCAAGTTCCATCAAAACAACTGGAAGTTTCAATGAAATTGTAAGTTAAGACTGGATAATATGCAACCTAAAACACACCTTAAGAGCGTTTACTTGTTACGGTTGAGAGACGGGGTGTCTCTCAACCGTAACAAGTAAACGCTAGTTGAAAAGTGATTTCATTGAAAGATCTTAGTAGTTCTTTTTGCGCTCGGGATTTTTAAAATAAGGGCCTTCCCATTTTGCCGAACAAATGAACGCGACGATCGCGTTTTCGCGCGATGATCGCCTTGTATTAGGACGACACCTTAAACCAATTATTATTGCGCAACGATCGCATTTCTTTCTACACAATGTGTTCTATTTTCTTGTCTTTTTCTGCCATTGATTTTGTTTTTTTTTTTTTTTTATTTACCTCAGATACTGTCGTGTTGACCGTGGGAGCCATCACCGAGACGCTGTTCCCCCCTGAAGAAGAGGTATTTGCGGTTCTCGGGTTCTCGTACCGCTGCGGCCAGTACATTACATACACCACCACTGTTAATGAGACCGCCAAATTATCCGTCAGCTTTGTGGATATGAAGGTATGGTGGATTACATCTCTTATTTCACACTCAAGAAATCGCAACGCGCACAAGCCGATAGAGTAAAATCAATCAATCTACAATAGGGTAGTTGCCTAAAAAAATCTAATTAGTCCGTAAGATAGACTTCCCAAAAATATTGGACAAGTATTTTTTAATTTTTTCAAGTAAACAAAAAACGAAGACGATATAGTGCGTTGAAAACTCGTGTGACGTCACTCCGTGCGACGATTTTTACCACGCCCTGATGTCACAAGCCCCCACTCATGATCTTTGAAGCTTTTTATCTTCGTCAATTTTTAGAGATTTCATAAAGCAAAAAATACAGGTCAAATATTTTTCGATAATCTAACTGACGGACTAAATAGGATCATATATTTTTATTCCTCAGGAAACATCCCTATTCTACAGTTAGTAGTCGGTCTGCCCGAATGTGTTTGTTACGTTTTCAACTGCTGAACCAATTTGATGTATTTTGGTAAAGAGATAGATTGGACCTTGCTGAACGACGTATGGTACTTTTTAACATTTGCGTAAGACGTGGTCGCTCAGACCATGTCGCGCGGACACCGACACGCCACTTCTGCATTTTTTTTTCTATGGACTTAACATATTTTCCTAGGAATGGAGGAGTATCGGTTTTTTAGGTTGTCACCCATCCATAGAGCGACCTCGGAAAACCACCCTTTTGCTTGAAGATCAACCCGCGCGGTTGCGGCTGTTATTATTATGCAACTCATACTTTTTAGGATCTAGGAGCTGTTGACGATTGAATCAAAATTCGATTTTTAAATTTAAGTATATAGCCTCTGCCTGTTTGAAAAACAGAGAGACCTTATTTCTTGCTTCATTATTAATAATATAAGTATTATAATTCACAGGTCCAGCCATTCTTCGACAGCAACAAAACCCAAGAGTTCGGTGAATCGTTTAACTGTGTAGGATTCTTCACCGCTCCTATCTGGGCAGGTCTCTTCGTGGTATTCATTCTCCTGGCTATCACCTTCTACGGTATCATGATGATGCTCGACATTAGAACCATGGACCGCTTCGATGACCCTAAGGGCAAGACCATAACGATCAATACTGCAGAGTAAATTTGAAAAAAGAAAACGGTGTTTTAGTTTTAGTGAGAGTATTCAACCTTCTTGGGTCTTAACGTTTTTCTTTTTTTTTTTCGGAGCAATTAGCCTGTTAATTTTTATATGTTTTTTTTTTAAATATATATTTACTGTGCAATTTTGAAAGTAGAATCGTTTGAGTACATAAGCGCAATTTTTTAAAGTATTTTTTTTTCTTTGTGGGAATGTGTTTTTGTTATTGCATTTTTTCTTTGATTTTTTTTTCTTCTCTCACTATTTTCTTGTTATCTGTAACTAAAACATCGTATTTTTTTTTACAACAAATGACGTTTTGCAACGTCAAAACTGGTGCCGTAGTAAAAACACGTTAGTTCGTCTTCTGAGCTCAAATCGATTCCAAAACTATTTATTGTTATTAATATAATAGTCGGTTAAACTAAGAAATGTTTTCGATATATTTAAATACTATTAGAAAAACGGTGCCTCTACGCAGACAATAGAAAAAGACTAAATCAATCAATTCTAAACTCGATATTTGACATCGATATTCAGTTGACACTAAATTTAAAAAATCGTATAATTTTTATTCGATGTTAAAAACTATATACTCTTACTGCGTACTTGCTTACTTATATAAAAAAAAATGCTTATGTATACTAAATGTAGATATAATATTAAGGATGTTTGAGAACCGATAATGTGCCTACGATACAAAGAAAGTAATAAAATGTGGGTGTGAATAATATATTTATAAATAGATAAATATGCTAGGAAAATGCATATTGAATCTGAGATGCTTCCATTTCAGGCCGCATTATCGCCTGATGGCCGTATGTAATCAAACAGGCCGCACAATTTATTTGACGGGTCCTAAGAGATTTAATTATGTATTTGATTATCGTTAAAACTGCCTTTAAAACCTTTGAAACAAAAGCAATATGCAAACTAGTCTCAATATGCATTTTTTTAGTTTTACAAATAGCATATAATAGAAACCATGGCCTTAACGTCTAAATAAAACGCAAATTAACTTCCAGTGTGAAAATTACAACGACAAAGTTCTGAGCTTGTATTAAACGCATAGTATTAGATTTTATAATAAATCTGTATTTGACGAGTCTTTTGCTAATCTCCCATTGGTTTTCAAGTTTGGGCCCAGTTCAAAATCAGTTAAAATCTCTATTAATTTTACTTATCCAAAGCAACTTCAGACACTTTGCTTGATATTTCTAAACCATTGAGCAGGCCGCATAAATAAGCCGACAGGCCGCATAAATAAGTCGACTGGCCGCACTGCCTAAAACAGGCCTAAAGCATAAAGTACTCGTCAAAAGATAACGGTCTACTCCTACTTTACAGATTTGCAATCCATTGCCGATTTCCAATGTCATTTCATGTAATACGTACACAGATTATGATCCCACGCTCCCTCTCACAGAGAGGGATGAATGTGTCCACTCTGAGGGAGGGTGGATTTTGCCTAAAATCCACGCGGGCCCAGTTTGGTACCTAATAATGGATAACAAAATAATAATTTCGCAGTAAATCAAGGGTTTGTGAAAAAGTAATAAAGAAAAAAGATCCCTCCATGCTAGTGCCAATTGTGTTAGTCCATTCCATGAAGTTGGTAAATATATAGAAATTATAATAACAAAGTATTTATAAGAGTTGCAATTTCTTTTTAAGTGACGTTCAAGTATTTCAATTTTGTAGTTAAAGTTTTCCGTGATGTTTGGCAATTTTTTTTAATGTGGCAACATTGGATGCAAATGTTTGAACAAATATTGCCGTGTGGAAAAGCTGTTGGCCAAATATCACGCGAGTCTTTTTGTCAGTTTTTTAACTAATGGTTTTTCTTAGCTCTAAGCGTAATCACACTTTTTCTTTAATTTTCATTTGTAAATAGTTTTGTTTTCGGAATTATTTTATTGTTGTTTCGAAGTATTAAATTGTGAGACCAAAATATTTTTCTTTTATTTTATTTTTTTTTTGTTTATTTTGCAAATATTGTGCGTTCCTAATGTACGATTAATAATATAGTTGAAATGTTGGTTATTGATATAGTTAATAAAGCTTATAACATTGTAATGAGCTTTAGTTTTAATCCTTTTCAGCGTCGTTTTATGATTCACTTTGGGGCACAGTGGGCCGCAGTCCACTGTTCCCCAAAGTGAAACAGTCCACTGTACCCCGACACGCCATATTAGAAACTAGCTGCTGTCCGCGTCCGCGACTTCGTCCCCGTGAAATCCCCGATTTTAAAACATTCTTTATCGCTGCTCCGCTCCTATTGGCTTAAGCGTGATGATATATAGCCTAAATGGTCTATTCAACCCAAAAAGAATTTTTCAATTCGAACCAGTAGTTCCTGAGATTGGCGCGTTCAAACAAACAAACAAACTTACGATTAAGAGTCGGTCGACAGTAAACTGTCGGTCCGACCTCGAGTGGGGTGGAGTTCACTGTACCCCCCTAAATAAAACGAAATTGTATTACTAAAATATTTTTATTTTCTTAAAAACATTGAGTAGGCAAAAGACGCAAGTCAAATCTCATAAGGTAATCGTCATTTAGGCGTGTCTTAGTTTGATTTCACAAACATTTGATTTAATTCAAACTAAGGCACACCTAGTTACATTTTTTTTTTGTTGTAAATTGGTCATATCCAAACGCATTAAAATTCAGAAGTACAAAATCACATTTTATTTTTGAATAGGTACATTATGAATACATTATTATTGTCAAAAATCAGTGCTAGAAAATAATTGAGCATTATTGTATACTTAGTTTTAAACAGTGGTTTCAAAATTCATTTTTGTGACAAGTTCAAAAACGTTAAGGCGTTTAGGCAAAGGAGCTTTAACTAAATCAGGCCGCATTGCTAAAGTTCGACATACGTGTGTCATGCTTATGTTAAAACTTTTGATTAAAAAAAAACTATATAATTTTAACAGGCTGTCAAAAAATCCCCAAAGTTACGTCATTTTTTGCTGTGTACCATAGACAAAAGTAGCTAACGATTTCAAGAAGTCTATAACCACAAACGGGCGGCAAAAGCTGTAAAAACTTTCTCGTAACATTTAAAAAACACTGTCTTATTGAAATTCTAATAAGTATAAGTCTTAGTATCGTATCCCTTTCCAGCGACTTTGTCGTCAATCCAATCTCTCATTACTGACACGTCGACGTAAACGCCCGGGGTCCGGTCTTCACCGCAGCCGATACCCCACGCGACGATGCCGGCTTGCACGTAACGGTCTTTCTCGTACTGTAAAAGAAGATATAGTGAATTAGGAATAGTTTGTTGGTGTAGGTGGCGACGCGTGGTGTTCCCGTGCGCCCCTCTCTGACGTCGCGGAGGGAGTCAAACGCCTCACTCCCTCCGCAGACACGAGGTGGCCCGCAGAGGCGTGCTGGCACCAGCCGGGGATTACGGATGTCGTATACGTTCCCGCGATCCCCGGCGTAGGTGAGAGATGGAACACCGGGGTGGTTTTAGTCAGTAAGAGTCTGACAGACCCCTCCGCCCGCCCCAGGGTGGAGGACATCCATGAGGATTTCCCCGCGTAAAAAAAAGGTACAGTATACCTAACACATATCAGCCTAGCCTTTTCCCAACTATGTTGGTCGACTTACAGTCAAACCGGAAGTTTATATTTTATATCTGAATTCTACAACCAGCAACCCAGTTGAATCACACGGTAAGTTTTAAATGTTCGGATTTCTGGCAAACTGTAACGACTTTCAAAGTCTAGGAATGCTGGCTAGGACCATACCTACAGCTTAACGTGCTTTCTGAGGCACATAGGATTGTCATTCTCAGTACCTACCTATGCTATAGATGGTGATCCATCGACGAAACGACGTCCAAAATTATAAAAAAATCATTTGGGAAAATAATGCCTGAATAGTGCCCTAAAGTACTACGTTGCCGAGTTATTTTGAAGTACCTAAAGATATAAAAATCTCGGCAACGCAGGTCTTAAGGCACTTTATCTCAGGTTCTCTCAGTTTTTCATTGTTAAAATAAGTGTCTTTCTTAAAGAAAAAACGGGAGAGTTTTAATCAGTAAGAGTCTGAAACTGAAACTCTATTGCACTTCGCTCAGAACGGGAGTAGTCATCTGATGATTCCCATCCACAAAAAAGGCTATTTATAGACCTACCAATCTCCGCCACAGCAGAATACTATTGAATAAAAATACAGAAAGAAAAACTTACCTCAATAGGACAAGACAGAGGTGAACCACCGTCTCCCTTGCAAGTATCCTTGCCTGCTTCACCGCCAGCACACATGAATGAGGAGTGCAGTTGGAAGAACCTGCCCAGACGGGTCTTACGGAGAGAAGCCTGACATTTGTCATGCTTCACTACTGGTAACTCGATCTGAAAGATTAATTGACCAGGTTTAAACAAATGCCTAACACAGTGAGATAGATTGGCACTTGGAACCATTAAATAGTACCCAAGAATTTTTAATGTAAGTAGATACTTCTTATTATCAAACGCATGTGAGTACCTAAGTTTTTCTAAGAAGTTGGTACTACGCTGATGTTTTATCAACTAGGTACTAGCTTCTGCCCGCGACTTCGTCCGCGTGGAATAGTTACTTTACCCCCGATTTTGAAACTCTCAGCCCGATCGATATAAAATTGACAAAGTTTCATACAAACTTTCATCCCCTATTTTATCCCCTTGGGGGTAGAATTAATCAAAATTCTTTCTTAGCGGATGCCTACGTCACAGCATCTACCTGCATGCCAAATTTCAGCCCGATCCGTTCAGTGGTTTGAGCTGTGCGTTGATAGATCACTATGTCAGTCAGTCAGTCACTTTTGAGTTATATATTCCTCGGCATCTTATAGGGTCCATATTCCAGAACGTGTACTCCAACACCAACTTCGACATGAGCACGAAAACGTCAATGAAAGCTTGTCTAACTGTTGCGGAATTTGTTCGAAAGAGTCACCGCGGCCCTGAAACGTAAAGGGCACAAGAAGGATCACGGGTGGGTTTTAGTCAGTAAGAGTCTGACACTCCCTTCCGCTCCGCCCAGAGCGGGAAAAGTCATTTGATGATTTCCCATCCAGAAAAAAAGCTTGTCTAATTGACGTTTTTGTGTTCGAGAGATGAGTTTGGAGTTGAGCAAGCAGTTGTTGAGTTGAGTTGAGCTAACAAAAGCCTGTTAAATAAAGGAGGATTTTTCCAACCAGGCAAGTCGTGTCCAGTAAGCGAACTGCCCATTGTATGATTTTTGGGCGGTTGTTTATGTCTAAACTGCGCGGAAACCTTTAATTATGCCATGGCGGATCCGCGCGGCGCCAGGTTTTTAATTCGCATATTGCGGCATAGATGCTGCTACCAGTGAACGCAAATAAAACATGGAAGCATTCCTAACTCAAAAAAATGACCCAAAGCACATTGCGCCGCGGTACCGATTGCGCCGCTCACATGTTTAGTTACACGGCCTATTCGTTACATGGTAATTTAAACCCAAATACTTTGGCAATAAGGTCAATTTTTAACTGTGCATCGTATTAGCTATAATATTGTTGGTGTGGTTCGGCGAATCAGCGACGAGCTTTCGATGTGTGAGTTTTTTTGGATTTTTGGGTCACTTTTCGCGCTTAGATCCCTTGAAGTAATGCTTCCATGTTTTATTTGCGTTCACTGGCTGCTACAAAACATTAAACAAAATGACTATCACCTTCTTCAATATAACTTGGTACCGTCCCTCCTTCCCGAACTTGTCTTTGCCCCACCCGGTGGCGAAGCACCTGGTTCCGTCGTCCTGTTTTATCCTGGGCTGTGGCAGACATGCCACTCCTACATTAGGAGCCAGCTCCACTGGTTGTGCGAGGAACAGGACCGCGACATCGTAGAACAGGTTACCTGAAACAAGAATTTTGTTTACTAACTTATTTTTTATGAACGTGCTATAGTGGTATGTGCCAGACTGCCAGAGCAGTGGTGGGGGTGGCCCAGTGATAACAGCCCCGACTTACGAATCGCACGGGTTTTAACTCAGCCAGGTGCATTACTTCGTGTAATTAATTTCTTTACCACTGCTCTCAAAACGGTGAAGGAAAAATCGTGAGGAAACTGGCATGTTCTAGAACTAAAAATTCGAAGACGTGACATTCACCAACCGCGTTGTGGAATGTGGATTACGGCCCATTGCCTCTCCTAGAGAGGAGGCCTGTGTCCCAGCAGTGGGAACTTTAAAAGGCTCATTATGCTATATAAACATACCATGTAAATTGACAGGGGGATCATGTCAGGAAGATAGATAGGCAGTCGCTATGTATACCAGTCAGTTCCATCTGGTAAAATCCGGTTAGACTATGGTCACCGATCACAACATAGGAAAAGGCTAGGCAAGTTGGTTCGCTCCCTCGTTCCGTGTCGGAAAGGCTCTGTGCCTTTATCGTCTTGGCTGATATCAATATCCATACTGAAGTTACAAAATATCTACATATTTGCAACTTCTTCACGTCTTAACGTCAGATCGGAATAGGGTAGTTAGTTAAAAAAATCTGATTACTCCGTCAGATAGATTTCCAAAAAATATTGGACACGTATTTTTTATTTTTTCACGTAAACAAAAAATGAAGACGATACAGTGCGTTGAAAACTCGTCTGACGTCACTACTCGCTACAATTTTTACCGAGCCGTGACGTCACAAGCCCCCACTCCTGATCTTTGATGCTTTGTATCTTCGGCAGTTTTTATAGATTTGCTATGGGAAAAAATACGTGTCCAATATTTTTCTATAATCTAACTGACGGACTAAACATAATCATATATTTTTTACTCAGGAAACATCCCTATTGTATGAATATTGACACACTTGGACTATACCATGTCCTGAATTGAATATTTGAGATTGGATATTTTTCGTCGCAGGACGTTCCCCTGGGAGGAGTAGGTACTAGGTAACTGACGTATGTACTAGGTAATTGACGACACGGTTGGCGCAGTGGTTGAGCGTTCGGCAGCTGCGCCACGTGTCGCGAGATCGATCCCCGCACGTAACAAATGTTTGTATGGCCTACAGATAATTGTTCCGGGTCTGGGTGTCTTGTGTATGTGAGTTGAGTTTACATGTTTATGAACGCACCCAATAAAAAAAAACTACACGGGGGCAGCAGTTAGTCTATTCTATTTCCCATGTCCATACCTTTGTTGAAGTCTTTGTGCACCTCCACAGAGGCCACATCCCTATCTTGGAAAGGATAGATCTCTTTAGTGCTCTGCGTATCCCATTCCCCTGCTCTGATCCTCAGAGCCTTAGCACTGACCACGTAGTGGGCGGCTGTCAGCACCACGCTCGGATGTATCAGGGAACCTCCTCCCACGTACACGTTGAGTTTCTGACCTTCCGGCTCATTTTCGTTGACGGGCTCGATCCTGAGAAGAAAATGAATATTAAGAATAGGGTAAGTGACTGGATTTTTAGATTTTTAGATAGGTAACAAGATAAAATAAATAAAATAAAAATAAAAAAGCCTTTTATTTCTTCCAGAAAGACAGTTTAGAAATTTGATTAGTTTTGCGAGTTTCCAAAATAGTAGTTTTTTAACATTGGGTAATTAATCTATCTATCTCTATATCTAACCAATTTTTTTTTTAATATATATATTTTATTCTGTAAGAACCCCTCCTACAACAAGATAAAATACACACAAGTAAAGAAGTTTAAAAACCCAAAACGTACAGAGACATCCCTATATTATATCAATCTGACGTCACAAGCAAGTCTTAGTAACTTCGCGCCCTTCAGCAGACGTTTTGGATGACAAGGATGGAAGAATAACTTCAAATTCAAACGCTTATATGATATCTCCATTTTTCGACCGACATTTTCCAAAAATCGTAACATCTTTCAAATAAGTACAGATTACAAATTAATGAATACGTACTAATATAGACGTTAATACTCGAATACCTACCTAATTACCTAAATAGGTAGAGAATCAGCAGGCGAAGTTGTCGTAGCAAAAGCTTGGTACCACCAATGGTTGCCAAACACAAGCCCATAAATATTTTAAAAGACATTAAAATCAGTTACCATTTGGCGCAAATAATGCTAAAGCTAAAAAAAAACCGACGAAAATACAACATTCAACCTTCTTTCGAAGTCAGTTAAATATGGTCGAAGTGTATTCATGCTCAAAGGAAAGAAACATGAAACATGGGATAGCCCTCTTAAATGTCGCATGATACGGACATAGGTGCAAAATATATGAGGAAATGCTCCAAATGTCAACCGTACCTATGTAGATTCATATCAATTGTCACGGCGACTCACGCCATTGGATCGCCATCCTAATCGTATTTTCAAAAATAAAATTCTCCAAAATTCCCGCCTATGATATAACGAGATGTCTTAGGCGCGGCACCGGCCGTCGATCTCGCTCCCGCTTCTACTTTTTGTAGAGTGGTGTTTAAACAAATGACGACAAGGTTGGCGCAGTGGTTGAGCGTTCAGCTGCTGCGCTACGTGTTGCGGGTTCGATCCCCGCACGGAAGAAATGTTTGTATGACCTACAGATAATTGTTCCGGGTCTGGGTGTCTTGTGTATGTGAGTTTACATGTTTGTGAACGCACCCACGATACAGGAGTAAATCCTTGTGTGGGGCAACGTTTTTTTTTTTTTATAAAAAATAAATAAAAAAATCGTTTTATAGTGTAGTTATTGTTTCTAAATGGAATTAGTTGTTCGTAAGTGGAACAAGTTATACTGTGTTGTCGTAATAAATTGTGATGAATGTGCGTGTAACCGGAGGCAGAGTGAAAATTTTCCTAATTATACCTATTTACATCATGGCGAGATTAGTTTAGTATTATTTGCTTGTTGAATGATATTCATGTTATTGGCGATATACATAATATATATCGCCAATAACATGAAAATCATTATATATCGTACATAGAATATGTCAAACATATTCTATTTTTTGTTCCAAAAGCGTACAAAACCAAATAGATCTGCTATTACGTCATCATTTAAGATTATGTAAAAAGGGGCTAAGCACTCGAAAGGATAGAGAATGAGCTTAAAATATATTGCTATATTTTACTTAGAGAAAAAATGCGCAATTCTGAGACGAAAAAAAGAGAGAGAGCACTTTGCAGTGTGCCAGAAAGAGAAACTAAAAGTCACTCATAGTGCAACACTAACGCCCTTCATACTTACGGCTCCTATCTTATATTTGTACTCACACTGATGCTTCTCCCCAGTCCAATGGTGTGCTGTAAGATATATCTCATAAAATATATAACTCAAAAGTGACTGACTGACTGACATAGTGATCTATCAACGCACAGCCCAAACCACTGAACGGATCGGGCTGAAATTTGGCATGCAGGTAGATGTTATGACGTAGGCATCCACTAAGAAAGAATTTTGATTAATTCTACCCCCAAGGGGATAAAATAGGGGATGAAAGTTTGTATGAAACTTCGGGCTGAGAGTTTCAAAATCGGTGGTAAAGTAACTATTCCACGCGGACGAAGTCGCGGGCAGAAGCTATTATCTCATAAAAAGCCATATTGAAATGGGCCACTAGTTTAGCGACGAATACATACCCACTCTTCTTAAGCGATAGTAAAGCAACACTAGAGTGAATTTCCAAAATCCGAATTTTAAATTAAATATAGTTCCATAATCATGGGTAGGATATGGCGCCATTTCCACAAGCGAGTTTGTCGCGGCGATATTATTAACATCTTGCCACTAATTGCTACTGATTCTTAAAAACTCTATGAACTCTATGAACTTGTCTTCATAGAGGCACAGATAATGTAATACTACAGTAATAGAGGTATGCGATACGTGGTGTGACTGTAAACTCCCACAAACCTCCATTGAAAAAGGAGGCTCCTTCGACCAGACAGGTTTTGTGTCTGTTTGACTGCCCAATGGTTGATACTTGAGTACATGTTCAAATATCGTTGAGAACTTTAATACCCCGATCTAGGGTTTTTTTAACGGCAGGTCTTTAGTTCGTATGTCGCAATATAGATGCCGCTACATCACCGAACGATGATAGTATCGCTGCATGGCGACAAGTAACATTGCCGAGTATAACTAGTGCCATCTAGTGTCGAGTAGCAGAACTAGTAGTCAAGAACCTACAAGACTTTCCCGTGCTAGAACATTCCAGTATTCTCGACACCTGGTCAGTAGCGACCGGTATGTAGGCGAATATTCTAGACCTTTCTACAGTAAAACATTCTGAAATTGACAGACGCCCTATATAATCCTGCATAGTAAGTGACCGAGTCAGTCCTACTGCAAGTTCGTCTAAAGCTTCCTCGTCACTGGTCATTCTCGCTGGGCCTCCTCCAGGTAACTGGGGGTCTCTGCCTGGCGTGGACTGACCGCCGAGGTGTCGTGACGAAGCGACACTAAGCACAGTGTCGCGGAGCGCCTGCAGGTCACATTACATTTATACATGCGGCGTGCGTTGCTATCACTTTTTGGGCAGGCGCACGCCCGATGAAGCTCCGTTATATTAAAAAAAAACACCCAATGACGGGCCCGTTTTACTGACCACGGGCAGTGGGCCTAGCCTCGTGACCGTTCGCCACGCCCCTTACGGGGACGTCCAAGACGACCGAGTCAGTATTTGATTAGCGATACGAGGGTTGGTTCGAATGAGATCTTGAACTGCGAATTAAAGTGATCAGTAGGTACTGCAATTGTGTTTAATAATATTAGTGACTTGAAATTTGTGTTGGTTAAAGTTTTTTGGTTATAAAATCGGCTGTTTTTGAACCCCAAAAAGATTGCGCTTGCGCTGTTATTTATTTAGAGCTCTAATGTTGGTGGTTGACTCGTCTTTAATAAAACCTCATTATTGAGCAACGAGTTTTTGAGGCTGCAATCGCAGGAAGATGAATTATTTTGTCGTGGAGATTACCTGACGGACGACGATAACACCGCGGAATCGCGGCGTGTCACTCGCTTGTAGAGAAGGTGCCTAAACCCAAAAGCGAACTGAATATCACTCTTATAGTAAGGGCTATTTGTACTCACAAATTAGTTATATCACTGCCATCCAAAGGTATGCTGTAAGAGATATCTTATGAAAAAACTGCATTCAAATGGGAGCGTTTGTTGGGAATCATTGGGTTATATTTGGGTTATATGAGTTCATATAATATTGTTTTTTTATTTTTGTTGACTATGTAGGTCAATCTGTTTTTACTTTATTGACTCAATCTACTCCTTATAATGTTTTATAGTGAATTGATTTATGATTTCCATGTTGGAAAATTATATTTTTTTTCTACCGTTGTCATGTATTAATGACTTTGCATGTATAAATTCAAGTTCTTAAAACGCAATAGACAGATGTGTTGCTGGGGAGTTTGTTGCGCCACGTCTTCCCAGCTAAAACACTAGGAAGTGGTGACGGGTGGGCGTTTTGGGGGACTGTCTTTATGTAAAGTTTGACGTTCAAAAAGTGCTGTCTATCAGCCTAGTTTGAATAAATGACTTTTGAATTTTGAATTTGAATTTTGAATTACTTGTTAACTTTCTTCGCTTCCATCAATGCATCTTTTTTATTAAATTGGATTTTAAATTATTATTATTATTTGTTGCACACCTACCACAGTGTTGTCTTTTAACCCAAAGTTTGACTGGAAGAGAATGCCTTGTTGCATTAAGTCCGCCCATGTACCACTATTGTACATTAAGTTTAAATAAATAAATAAATGTATTCTGGGTGGGAAATCATCGAATGACTTCTTCTGCTCTGGGCGGAACGGAAGAGAGTGTCAGACTCTTACTGGCTAAAACCCACCCATGTTCCTACAAATGCCCTTTGCGTGCCAGGGCCGCGGTGACTCTTGCGAACAAATATCGCAACCTTAGCAGGAACTGACTCTATGCGTCTGCCTTCTTTGCTGACAACTCTTTGAGACGCACGAGGAACACGATGCGCCGCATGAACCGGGTCCATCAATGCACCTACCTACCATGTTATCTCTTTACCACCCTTGCTTGGTTGATTGATAGGTAGGAAATGCTAAAGGCATTAATTCCGCCCTTGTATCTTTGAGCGCGAATTTTAAATAAATAGATTTGTGCAATTGCGGTTTTCGGGCGTAGGTAGGTCCTCGTCGAGGCGATCGGCGGCGGCGACCTCTCGCGTCCGGCCCTGGTTCAAGCCATGGTCCGGAGCGAGGAGGCATGGGAAGCGGTCGCCTCCTTCTGCGAAGCAGTAATGCTAGCGAAGGAGGAGGCGGAACGCGTGCGTGAGAGGGAAACCTCACGCCCCAGCCGCCGCAACAGAAGAAGACGCCCCGGGCGTCGGGAAACGCAGGGCGATTCCCGGCCACCGTAGGCGCGGGCCTGCGGATGGCGAGCTATGGGTGGCTTGCCGTCCGATAGCAACCAGGCCCGAGTCGACGGCGCGTCGTGTTCCACGCGCGCCTCAAAGAGCCGTCAGCAAAGAAGACGGGGCCCCATAGGGTCAGTGCCTGCTAGGGTTGCGGAATTTGTTCGAAAGAGTCACCGCGGCCCTGGAACGCAAAGGGCACAAGAAGGATCACGGGTGGGTTTTAGTCAGTAAGAGTCTGACACTCCCTTCCGCTCCGCCCAGAGCGGGAGAAGTCATTTGATGATTTCCCATCCAGAAAAAAAAAAAAGGTAGGTAAAACAGCAAATAATACGCGTAGGTCGATCATCTTGGAGGGAAAAGGCTGCCCCGTATTTAGGATTCGTCCACTCAAGCGGGAAGTTTAGGTGTGGTGGGAAGTTCAGAATGTATTCATTAATTAAATCTTGGCTGTTTTGAATAGGGTAGACTAAAAAAACTAATTAGTGCGTCAGATAATTTTCCAAAAAAATATTGGACACGATTTTTTTCTTTTTTCACGTAAACAAAAAACGAAGACGATACAGTGCGTTGAATACTCGTGTGACGCCACTACTTGCTACGATTTTAACCACGGTGTGACGTGACGTCACAATTCCCCACTTCTGATATTTGGTGCTGTAATCTTCGTATTTTTTTATATATTTGCTAAAGCAAAAAATACCTACGTGTCCAATATTTTTCTATAATTTAACTGACGGACTAATTAGAATCATTTTTTGTTTACTCAGGAAATTTCCCTGCCGTATCAGTAATTCAAACCATCCCTAGCTGTCCTCCCTCTCCCAGCAACGCCCTAAGCTGAGGTCGTTATCGTGTAGTCGCATTTTCAGTAATTTTTTTTAATATTTTGGCCACAATCAAAAGACTCCAGCTTTAAATTTATTAAGGCCGCTACTGGCAGTGAACGCAAATAAAACATGGAAACATTCCTAACTAAAAAAAAAATGACCCAAAGCACATTGCGCCGCGGTAGGCGGGGCTTACCCATTGCGCCGCTCACGTGTTTAGTTACACGGCCTATTCGTTACATGGTAATTTAAACACAAATACTTGGGAAATAAGGTCAATTTTTAACTGTGCATCGTATTAGCAATAATGTTGTTGGTGTGGTTCGGCGAATCAGCGACGAGGTTTCGATGTGTGAGTTTGTTTGGATTTTTGGGTCACGTGTTTTATTTGCGTTCACTGGCTACTGGCAAGTCCGGTTGAGCAGAGAACAACGTCTCAGGTTGTCCTGTGAAGGGCACACATAAAAAACTTTTTTACTTTTAAAAAAATACAACAGAATTCCGAAATTAAACTTATTTTATTCTTTATAGTGTTTTTATTTGGAATCCGATTGTATTTTTTAATAAACCAGTATTTTTTCTTTTTCAATTTCTTTTTGTGATGATACTCCATAACTAAATTGACACAATCGCATTTGCGACAAAGCCCTTTAAATTTTAATTAAAAAAAAAACTAAATTGACATTGACTCGTTCCCGTGGGAATACGGGAATAAAATATAGCCTATTTTTTCTTAAGCTTGCTATCATTGCTATCACATATTATGTGAAGCGCGAGACGCCAATTTACGCCTCCTTCCTGGATCTATCTAAGGCTTTTGATCTGGTTTCCTAAGGGGATCTTAGCAGTATCAGGGTTGGATGTTACGTGGACGGTATCTGTGTAAATAATATCAGTTATGCAGACGACATAGTGCTGTTAAGAGCGTATACGCCAAGCGACATTTCATACAAACTTTGAAGTCGTTATTTTCCGAAATGACTGAACCGATTTTAATGAAACATATAAGCAGGATACATAGGTCTAAAAAGTTGAAAACATTTTCGATAAATAGTGTTACAGTTAAATTAGACCCATTTTAAATGTTGCATACAAACATAAATTTCCAGTTATCTTTTTTTAAATAAGACGATTCGAAAATGTTTTTAACTAACTTTTTAGACCTATGTATCCTAGCTGGTTATATGTGTGAAGTTTCATTAAAATCGGTTCAGTCATTTCGCTCTTAAGCATGCTATCACATACTATGCGCGAGACGGCCGAGACGCCGTATTACGCCTGCTTCCTGGACCTATCTAAGGCTTTTGATCTGGTTTCCTACGGGTATCTTAGCAGTACCAGGGTTGGATGTTACGTGGACGGTATCTGTGTAAATAATATCAGTTATGCGGATGACATAGTGCTGTTAAGTGCGTCTGTCTACTGGCTGAGAAGATTAGTTGCCCAGTGTGAAGCGTACGCTAAAGCACATGGCTTGGCGTATTATACCAAAAAGTCTGTGGTCATGGTCTTTGAAGCTGGGGGTGGGAACCTTGATAATGTACATCCTGTACTACTACACGCTAACTACAATGCAAACAATCAAATGTTTCCTCTTTATAATATTAGTATAGATATACTAACTTGAGAATAGCAACCATCCATGGGAACTCTCCGAATTTGGTCTCGCCGTTGATTTCTCCAGTGGTTCGCAGATCGGCGCCATCGGGGTTGGCCCAACCGCAACCGATGCGCTGCAAAATAAATGATGAAATATGAATATAATACACTTTATTATGCACACCATACAAGTTACAGAAAATATAGATGAAGAAAACATTACATAGGGTGACGCAATGGGCGGCCTTATCGCTAAACGCGATCTTTTCAAGATAGCCTATGGATGGATTTTAAAGAAAAAAAGGAAATACAGTACTGTAGGTAATCTTAGGTGCACTAATTATATATACAATAAATACATAATAGATAAATATAAACAATCATACTTATGAAACAAAAAGCTTACAACCCAAATGAAAATGATTAAAGAGAGACTTAGTTTCATCTAAAAATGTGGGGTACAATTGCTTATCGATAAAAAAAAAAACAGCTAAGTAGGATGGTATACCTAAGCACTAACAGGTTGGTTAGTTGTTTTGGAACTACGTCAGGCATCGATGAAAACAAAATGTTCAATTTATTTTAGCAGATATTTGGTATGGTAGAATGGCAATGTCTACCATATTGCATTGTGTGTTCCAGATACTCAAAATCAAAAGTCATTTATTCAAACTAGGCTGAGCGACAGCACTTTTTGAACGTCAAATTTTACATAAAGACAGTCCCCCAAAACGCCCACCCGTCACCACTTCCTAGTGTTTTAGCTGGGAAGAAGAAGTGGCGCAACAAACTCCCCAGCAACACATCTGTCTGTTGCGTTTTAAGAACTTGAATTTATACAATAGTATGCAAAGTCATTACATGCCAAAGTTAGGAAAAAAATCAATTATCCAACATGGAAATATTAAATCAATTCAATAGAAAAACATTGTAAAAAAAGATTGACCTACATAGTCTTAAAAATTACACAAAACAAAAAAAAAATAAAAATAAAAAATATATATATATATATATAAATGAACTCATATAACCTGTCATAAGCTAAATTATAGAGAAAGAACATGATAAATATGACATTGTCTTGCGTTCAACACAGCGACCAACTATCTTTGTCGTCTAAATAGTCATTAATAGAATAGTATGCCTTCGAACAAAGGTTAGATTTAACTTTAGCTTTAAATGAGTTAAAAGGCAGGTCAAGAAAAGAAAGCGGAAGTTTATTGTAAAAACGGATACCGAGCCCCACAAATGACTCATGGACCTTACGAAGTCGGTGGGAAGGAGCATGTAGCTTGTGCTTGTTTCTGGTGTTAAAGTTGTGGATGTCGCTCATTTTACAGTATAGATGTATATTTTGCCTAATATATAGAATGTTTGCAAAAATGAATTGAGATGCTACTGTAAGAATTCCAATGTCTTTAAAAAGTTCTCTTAATGAAACTCTAGGCCCTAGCTGATATATTGCTCGCACAGCACGTTTTTGTAAGACAAATACATTTTGTATATCAGCAGCTTTTCCCCACAATAGAATACCGTAGGACATAACGCTATGGAAATAACTAAAATAGACTAACCGAGCTGTCTCAACGTCAGTATACTGTCTCACTTTCCTGACAGCGTATGCGGCAGAACTGAGCCTTCCCGATAAACTTGATATATGTGGGCCCCATTGTAGTTTGGAATCGACAGCAATTCCCAAAAAAACTGCTGAGTCCACAGTTTCAAGTACTTCGCCACTTAAGGTGATATTGGGTCCTAGATTTCTAACATTTGGTAAAGCAAACTTTATACATTTCGTTTTCTTGGCATTTAAAACTAGATTATTGGTCGTAAACCAATCCGTAACCATTGAGAGAGCGCTGTTTACGTTACTGAAATCTTGTCTATTCCTTTCTACTTTAAAAATAAGAGAGGTATCATCCGCGAACAATACTACGTCACAGATACCCTTTAAGAAAAATGGTAAGTCATTTATGTACACTAGAAACAAGAATGGACCCAGTATTGAGCCTTGAGGCACGCCTAAATGCACTGGTAGTCCGGAAGACTTCACGCCATTGATATCCACACATTGGAACCTATTATGTAAATATGAATCAATTACGTTAAGAGCATCGCTTTGGAGACCGTAATAACGTAGTTTACGCAAAAGCGTGTCATGGTTTACGCAATCAAAAGCTTTGGAGAGATCACAGAAAACTCCAATTGCATTTTGCGAGTTCTCCCATGCATTAAATATGTGTTTCAGGAGAGCAACACCCGCATCTGTAGTCGAACGTCCTTTTGTAAAGCCGTACTGTTCGTTATGGAGTAGTTTATTTAAATTAAAATGTTTTAACAACTGCTTAAGTATTAACTTTTCAAATATTTTGCTAAAAGCAGGTAAGATGGAGATAGGCCGGAAGTTGCCAATGTCATTTTTATTACCTGATTTAAATAAAGGTATGACTTTACTACTCTTCATGAGATCAGGAAAAGTTCCTAAATCCACGCATTTATTAAAAGTAAAAGCAAGATAGGGCGCTACTATGTCTATTATATTACTCAAAAGTTTAATGGAAATGCCCCAATAATCACCTGTGTTTTTAGATTTAAGTGTATTGAAAACGTTAACTACATCAAGTGGTGTTACGTGCTCAAAACTAAATAATTGATTACACTTAGGCACACTATTATGTAAAAGATTTTCAGCGTTAGAAGGGGACGAATTCAAGGAGCGAGTTGTAGTAATAGGTATACTGGAAAAAAACTCATTAAATACCTGAGCTACGTCAGCAGGTTTACTTACTAATTTGTTGTCGACTATGATCTCTAACTGATTTTCTCGTTTAACCGACTTGCCCGTTTCATTGTTAATTATTTTCCAAGTGGCTTTTACTTTATTATTAGATTTTTTTATTGTCTCGCTTAAAAAATTTGATTTAGCAACAACGCAAATCTTTTTATATAATTTAGAATATTTTTTAACGTACTCTAAAAAAGGGGTATCAAACCTGTATCTTTTAAAACCATATAACTCGTACAATCTCGCTCTACTTTTATATATACCTGCAGTAGCCCATTGGTTGAAACCAACAGAGGTACCCGTAATGTTTACAGTTTTAGGCTTAAACGTGGAATGGTACTCTTTTTGCACAACATCAAAAAGGGCTCCATAGATTTTATTAGGGTCCTCATGTGCTATCAAAGATGGTGTAATTTTGCTAGCTATATTATTTTTAAACTTACTGCATCGACTAGCTGTATAAGGCCTGCATTCAATTTTATGCGGCTTTTTGCTTAGTGGCATAGGAAAGCTAACTAATAGGCCACAGTGGTCAGAAGTTAAATCGCTTAAAACTAATTTATTTTCGGCATCACAATTACTAAAGATATTATCTAGACAAGTCGATGAAGATGCCGTGATCCTAGTTGGTTCATGAAATAAGTTATCTAAGTTATAAGACTTAAATAGATTCAGAAGTCTAACACTTAATGGAGTAACTTCTAAAATATTAACATTAAAATCTCCACATAAAATTATACTTTTATTACTTGATTTTAATTTATTAAGTGTATCTTCCATTACCGATTCGAAAAGACCAAAATCACCAGAGGGCGGTCGATAAACGCAAATTATAACGTATCGCTCGAGTTCAACACAAGACAACTCAACAGTGCGTTCGACCGAAAGATTAACTACATCTAAACGTTGTTTACATTTCAATTTGTTTGAAACAAGGACTAATGATCCACCGCGGATGGCATGTTTTCTCACAAACGCACTTTGTACGGTATAGTAATTATCATTGATATAATCTACTTCATGTTCTTTCAACCAATGCTCAGTTAAACATAACACCTGAACATCATAGTTCTCTATAAATAAACTTAACTCAAGTTCCTTGCCGGACAGACCCTGCATATTTTGATGTACAATATTCAACATATGCGGCTTTTCCATTGTCGAGTTCAATAGTTTAAACTACTACTTGTGTCAATAAAAATGTTAGTATCATTACTAACAGTATGCGTTGGTACACCACATGTACCGGTGTCACACTGTATATTGAATGCTAAAAGATTAGCAATATGTCTCCTACAACTAGGTGGTAAATACATCTTACGATTAGTCAGTTTGTAATCAGTAATAAATTGATTACAATCAAAATATAAAATAGCATCACTATGATGACAGGTCCTATTATAAATGAGCATATTTAAATCAAAAATGTACCTGTTTTGCTCCTCAGATAAATATTGAGAATAAGGCAAGGCACAGAAAATAAATTTACAATTATTGGTCTCACTTAGATGTAGCATTAAATTGAGACATTTGATTATGTCTTTTTTACTTACAGCTAAACTATCCCCAAATAGTAATATGACAGTTGAGTTGGGATTTATTTTTGACAATTTAATATACCTAATTAATTGGCTAAAACTGGCGCCGGGTAAACAATTATTTATTACATAATGTGACGAACACTGATTAAATACACTACCAAAACCTTGTCCAAATTTGTCAGAAAATATATATGTTGTGTTAATCAAGTTATTTGTATTAATGCTATTATTATCAATACTACTATTATCAGGCTGAGCTAACGAGGAAGTGGGTGAAACATGCTGAGGTAGTGGTGCTTGGGAGCAAGCACAGTCACAAGTGAGATTATTTGTCAGTGACTCGTACCTCTCTGCATTGTATGTTACCAGATCCACCAACTCATTAGCCTCCTGCAAGCGCTTGCTCAGATCTAGTTGAGAAGCCTCATATTTACTAAAGATATCCTTCAGAGTTTGTTCCCTAACAAATAGTTCTTCCTGAAGGCGCTGAGTGTCATTTTCATACATATGTTTACATAAATCTAATTCTTGACTACTATTTTTTAACTCTAACATTAAATTTATATTTTTTTGCCTCAGTTTTAAATTTAATTTGTTGACTTTTTGCTGTTTTAATGATTTATGTATTTTTCTAATAAATCTATTAATTTTAATATATTTTTTAATTTTATTATGGCCGTTTATTATATTGCATTTGGTAATGGTATCATTAGTTAAATCTATTGTAACCATTGGTTCTACACAAATTGGACCGGACCCGCTACCAACCAACTCATCATAAAGGCTGCTGGTCTTCGCAGATTCTTCACTGGCTTTAAGTCCTTCCAGGTGCGTAATAGTGTTGTGGGCCCTGCTTAACTCTGATTCCAGCTCAGATATGCGTCTTAAAGCCAGTTCGTGTGTGTCACTACAATGCTGGAAATTTGACACAAGTTGACGGAGCTGTTGATGCTGGTCCATTATGTCCATATGCTGAACGTGTAGTTCAGCCAACTGGTTCTTTAACTCTGTGTTCTTGTTATTGATGAGCTCTATTTCCACCTCACTATCATCCCTTTCCTGTAGTAGCTTATTGCACTGGTCCTTAAAAGATTCTAACTCTTTCAACGTAGCCCTCAGTTTTTCCTCCAAGGATGCAGCTCTACGGGTCAACATGATGAAAATTCAACCCCAGAGGCACCCTGGAAAGTGAAAAGAGATAGCTAAGTGTATGAAAGAAAATGAGATGTAGATAAGCTAGGTAAAAAGTATGCAAGGATGATTGTAAATTAAGTATTGAAATAACTAAATTAGGGTGAAATTAAAGCGGTTATGGATGTGAAATCTCAAATTATGGATTGTTATTTTGATTATTATTTCCAAATTGAGACTAGAATTTACTAAAGAGGAAAAAATATATATATTAAGGGAAAAAAAAAGTTCTTTTTTATTTTGAGGGTACTACTATTATTGTAATTGTTAGTCTAATTTCTTACATCAATTTAGTAAAATATGACTATTCGAGTAATTATACTTTAAAGGGATAATATTGATAGGTATATAATTATTCTTTTATGGACTCAAACATATACATTTATAATTTAAATCAAAAATAAAGTAAGTATGTAAGAACATTAATGGCCAGTACAATAGTTATTGACACTTATCAGTGAGACGAGCTGTTTAAACGTTCAGGGGGGATTGTTGTAATGGGAATTATATATAGGTCAAAAATTAAAAGAAATACTCCCCGGGTTAGGTGGCGATTTCAAATCCGTCCGTTAGGTGACTGTTCTAAGGAACTTGTACTCGTAACTAAATGCCCTCATCCTCTCTTTTCCAATTTGTTTACCGATTTGATTCCTAAGTTTCTAGAGTGTCTCAGTCCCTTTTTAGTTACGAGTATAATTGCCATCCTTTAAAAAGACTATCCATCGTTACTCTGGTATTTCACTAAAAGCTAACCTATATAGCCTATCAATATTATTTTGCCGTAATCCCAATTTATTTTTGGTCTACGCAACTTGTCTTCTTTTTGCCAGATCAGCCCCCCTAGACAAGTTACAACCGTTTCGTGTCGAATGCTATTCTACAATCGGTAACGCCTCGGTGTCAGCAACTGTAGAAAACGTTAAGTTGGTAGCCATGTTGACGCGCCTGAGTCGGCCGCTCGTTCTACAATGTCTTTAGAAAAACTACCTATTCTTTAGTCTCTGGCGAGCGTTTCTACAAACGTCAAACAGGTTAAAATTTAAACTCTGTATAATTTCGTTAGCCATTGTAGAAACGATAACAATTAATTCTATCATTTCGAACGATGTGAACTTGGCTACGAATTTTCTATTCGTTAGTTCTAACCACGTGACTTAACGTTGAGATGATTTCATTCCCATACATTTGATTCATTTTCGACTAGCGTTAACGATTGCAGATTATCAACTTGGCTAGAGGGGCTTATCACACCCAAGAAAGAGTCTAATTAATAAACATTAAGAAAACAATAAATTGAATAATGACCACAAAACACCACTTAAGTCACAAAGCATAATGATTGTCAAATAATGAACACGCTAGGTCTACGAAATACTGGTTTGCAGTGCGGTCGTATGGCCATGCATGGAACCGGTACGGCAAGGCTGTTTAAATATCATTAAACAGATATTTACTGAGACGCCGCGACATTAGCTCCTAGAATTTAAGGAGCGTATATTTACAAAGAAAAAAGAGCAATGGTAGCCGAGTGGTAACGGCCCCGACTTACGAATTGTAGGTCGCGGGTTCAAACCCAGCCAGGCGCATTACTTTGTGTAATTAATTTCATCACCACTGCTCTTAAAACGGTGAAGGAAAGCATCGTGATGAAACCGGCATGTCCTAGAACCAAAAATTCGAAGACATGTGACATTCACCAACCCGCACTGGGCCTGCGTGGTGGATTACGGCCCATTCCCTCTCCTAGAGAGAGGAGGCCTGTGTCCCAGCAGTGGGAACGTTAAAAGGCTGATTATGATTATGATGATTATGATATTTGTAAATACGAAGACGAAGCGTTGGATGACCTCCCACAAGGAGGACTGATGATCTGGTGGATCCGCTGAAAGCGAGACGCTCAGGTCCGGTTGATGAGACGGCTCTTGGAGAAGGCCTATGTCCAGCAGTGGACGTCTTTCGGCCCCATGATGATGATTTTTGTTTACTAGTTTTTGTTAATAATTCTTCATTTGCACTAAGGACGAATTATCACAATAAGATACATGCATATAGGTCATATCATAATTGGTTTGGAATTCAACAATCAGCAAATCTAAACAGAGTTCAAGAACTTTCTCAATTCCAAACCAAGTATTATAGGATCTACATATGTACATAGGTATGTACCCTACATACCTTCCTAGTGCAGGACGAATTTAAATACCTATGTATTTCATTGTGAAAATTAGTCCTTAGTGCAGGACGAATTTAAATACCTATGTGTTTCATTGTGAAAATTAGTCCTTAGTGCAGGACGAATTTAAATACCTATGTGTTTCATTGTGAAAATTAGTCCTTAGTGCAGGACGAATTTAAATACCTATGTGTTTCATTGTGAAAATTAGTCCTTAGTGCAGAACGAATTTAAATACCTATGTGTTTCATTGTGAAAATTAGTCCTTAGTGCAGAACGAATTTAAATACCTATGTGTTTCATTGTGAAAATTAGTCCTTAGTGCAGGACGAATTTAAATACCTATGTGTTTCATTGTGAAAATTAGTCCTTAGTGCAGGACGAATTTTCACTCATAGGTCTTATCATAGTTGGTTTGGATTTGAGACAATTCTTGAACTCGGTTTAGATGTGCTGATTGCTGAATTTCATTGTGCAAATGCAGTTCCATGCTGGAAAAAGTGTGATAGGTACGTCCCGTGGCGAATTGGAGAGATGAGCAGACGACAATTTAATAAAACACATTATTACTACAAAAGCATAAACTAACTACAAGCTAGAACGCTTACCAGGTTCCTAAAGCAGGCAAAAAGCAAAAACTAACCTCCATTACATGGTAATTACTAAATATTTCTGGTTCGTAATGGTTAGCTAAAGCCTTATGAAAAGCATAATGAATAAATACCAAGATACGAGATTCTAGAACGAAATAGGGGTACACAACACACAGGTACAAAAGAAACAATCACAGAACAGTGAGGTCCCAATTTGCCCAAGAATGACATCAAAAGAGTTCTCATAAACATTTCAAAGTCAGTAAAAAGAGCAACGGTAACAAACAGCAAAGCCCAAAATACAATCTGCCGAGCCTTTTCCCAATTATATTGGGGTCGTCAGTCTAACCGGATTTAGCTGAATACCAGTATTTTACGTGAAGCGGCTGCCTACCAGACTTCCACAACCCATTAACTGGGTAACACGCTACTTTTTGGCAAGACTGGAGTCAGTATTTCTGGCTTCTCTCACGAGCCACGAGTTCCCACACAACAAAAAGAAACAAAAGCTTTTTTTAAATTAAAAATGGAACAACCTCAACACAGCTATCCGTTCGGCAGCCAACCTGTTAAATGAGGAATAACAATAATAAATTAAATTGCATAAATACTTAAAAAAATACAAGTTTTCCATTCATTTGAAACCCAAATCACCTAAGATTTGTACCTCTTGGTGCATTATATAGTATATTATGATATAAATCGAGGGGATAATAATATGATTCTAATTAATCCGTCAGTTAGATTATCGAAAAATTGGACACGTGATTTTGCTTTAGCAAATAAATAGCTAACGCGTGTTTATATACCGCTACTGGAATCAACTGTTTACTCTCTATGTATATAAACACGCGTCAGCTTAGTACTACGCGTGTTTATATACCGCTACTGGAATCAACTGTTTACTCTCTGCTTCCTGCTTCAATACCAATTTACCGCCCTATCGGGTTGGGTACATCTAAATGTTTGCCAATTTAGACCAGCTTGGCGACTACTGGTTCCCCTCGAAGTGACTGACCCCCAAAAAGTTTGCGGACAGGTCTCCACTGCTGCTCCACTGGATGCGCTTGCACACTGCCTTGTGAGGAGTGGATAGTTTCCTTCTTTGTCAAATTTAAAGCTTTGTACGTTTTATTTTGAGTTGTTTGTTACTTTTTCATGTGTTGTATTTTTGTTATATAATATAAAAACGGCACGGTACATACACGGTTAATTATCACGGTTAATGAGATACAGCCTGATGATGACAAATGGATAAACAGACAGACGGATGGACAGCGGAGTCTTAGTAATAGGATCCCGTTTTACCCTTTGGCTACGGAACCCTAAAAACAAACAAATTATTTCATGTAAACCACATAAAATACATATCTAACTATACATATTGTAGTTGAAATGGTATTAAAAAGTGATTTAAAACCATGTGCTGTGGTCAGTATAAGGTCAATTATCGCAAGTATATTTAGTCAATTTGACCATGAACTAACCGCAAACAGTATTTATTCTACACAGCGATGAAGGTTACATCTTTATTTTACCGTATCTATTGAAAAATACAGATTTCTGAGATTACAAATTCTTAAAACAAGCGATGACGTTTGATGAAACTTCTTTTAGAATTTCTGTTAAGGCAGTAGTAAGGAAACTTTATACATTACATAAATAAATAAATATATTGTAAATGAAATTAATATATCTAGTTTTAATTTCCGCGAATATTAGTGGGTTGCAGGTATGCACCTCCTATCAGGCAAATGCAAGGATTTTATGCACATGCAGGAAGGCAAAGCAAAACCCAACACCATTACCGACACGTGTTTCGCCTCTCCACGAGGCATACTCAGGGGACGTGTTGACTCGCTGACCGTTGAGTTGTTGAAATTAAAACTAGATATATTATTTTCATTTACAAATTTAAAATGGATTTCCGCAAAGTAACGCCTGACTCAATCAATTTTAAATAAATATATATTTTCTATAACAACTATTTATCCCAATGATTCACCATCAACTTCTACGGGCTATTAAAAACGCGCCACGCTTTGTCAAGTATGCATCATAACAAACTCATTTGAAAAATAACAACAATAATAAAAGAACCATTTAGACATGGTAATTTTATCGCGGTAATAACATTTAGGTAGGCACCTACTGATTTAACATAAAAAATACATAAGAAATACATTATAATTTTTACACGACTGCCCAAAAAAAGGAGTGTTCTGTCTTAAGGGTTCATGTATGTATGTATGTATGTTTGTGAGTTTCTTTATTCCACCATAACTTCTTAACGGCTTAACCGATATCAAAGTATGTGGTATCGTTAGAAGCGTTGAGTTTTCCCGGGTAGCAAAGGCTAGTGAAAACTATAAAAATAATGAGACGAAGCGACAGTAAAAAGAGACAGACACATGAATTTATGTGTCTGTCTCTTTTTACCGTCGCTTTTTCGTTTCATAAACTTTCAAATCACAACGATGCTAAAGAAGTTTTCACTTCAAAAAAAACAAAATCATCGTTTGACAGATTACTATACCCATAGGCAGAGTAAGTCTGTCAAACTCTTATCATATAACCTCTGCCTTACGGCCGAACCCAATAACCGATCTATCACATACTGAAGATAGAAAAACAAATGAAACAACAGAAAACCTATATAATTTTTATATTGTTTGATTTGCTTTGCTATCTCCAGTATGTGATAGATCGGTTATTAGGTTCGGCCGTTAGTAGGCAGAGGACATCAAAGGTTATTTCCACACGTAAAAAGGAGTACAGATAATTCGAAGCCAGCACAGAGTAGCCACTGCAACTAATTATAGCCACTATCGACAGTTGCAACCGTCAGAAAATACGCCGAGTCATGAAGCACAACGAGTTCGGAATAAGGATTCAACTGTCTTGAAAACAGCAACGAAATAAATCAGAAAGGAAAAGCTGAGGAGTAAAAACACATCATTTTCCTCTTTATGCGACAAAAGACAGAACATAGCTAAGCCACTGTGTCAGCCATTCTTAAAGATTCACTGTAAGAAAAAGAAAACAAAACACACTTGCTAAAGCACACTAATAATTAAAAAAAAAACGTACATTCGCCGGTTCCCAAACTTCTGTGATGTTATTGAACACCTATTTTCAAAAAAAAACAATAACATTAACTTTTGAAAGACGTAGTCAAAATTATCCGAAATATGATGGAGAGGCGAGTCTGTAGCAACTGCCTCATCATCATCATTTATGCAGTCTTTATCCAACCATATTGGGGTCGCCTTCCAGCATTACCAGATGCAGCTTATTGAAGAGTTCTGTTTCCTATCTCTATTCTTCATCAGATCTTCATCAAACTGGAAAGGGACTACCTTGAAATACTAAGATGCTCTTCCAATCGTATACAATTTTATTGCTCCATTTTACATCGACAATATAAAAAGAATTATCAAAATCGGTACACCCAGTTAAAAGTTAAGACGTAACAAAAAAAACAGTCGGTTTGGCAACCTCCTCCTTTTTTGCAATATACAGGGTTATTTGTAAAACACCAACAACCTCTTAAGAGGTCATTGTACTCATCATTATGACCACCTTTTCTATTGGGACCAAACCAGAAATAATATAAAATTAGAGCAGTGGTGGCCGAATGGTAACAGCTCCGACTTATGAATTGTAGGTCGCGGGTTCAAACCCAGCCAAGCGCATTACTTTGTGTAGTTAATTTCATCACCACTGCTCTCAAAACGGTGAAGGAAAACATCGTGAGGAAACCGGCATGTCCTAGAACCAAAAATTCGATGACATGTGACATTCACCAACCCGCACTGGACCCGCGTGGTGGATTACGGCCCATTCCCTCTCCTAGAGAGGAGTCCTGTGTCCCAGCAGTGGGAACGTTGATTATGCAGACCAGAAATCGCGAAAAAAAATCAGCTGTTCCTTACATTTATGTTTGTATAACTTATCAAAAGCACAGACAGCAGATTTTTTTTTTCGCGATTTCAGGTCTGATCCCATACTACAATGACTTCTTAAGAGGTTGTTGGTGTTTTACAAATAACCCTGTATACGTAATTTAAGTCGGTCAAAAAGGTTTTGTCTTACCTGAGGGGCATTAGGTTTGGGCAAAGGCTTGGCAGGCTGTTCTGGAGGTCTCTTGTCAGGTACCAGGCAACAGGTATCCATGTAGGATGCGCAGGGACCGTCACGCACTCTAAAAATGTAAGGTTGTAGTTAGGAATACCAGAAATCAGCGTCATTGGCGGTTGGACGTGGCGGACAAATTAGAAAATGAAAAATAAAGTCTTCCAAACTGTACTGTGTGACATCTATACTTATCTATATCTATACTTATAATAAAACTGTAGAGAGGTCAATTCTGTACATTGAATATAATATGTATATTCAAAACTAGCTTCTGCCAGCGACTTCGTCCGCGTGGAATAGTTACTTTACCCCCGATTTTGAAACTCTCAGCCCGATCGGTTTAAAATTGACAGTTTCATAGAAACGTTCATCCCCTATTTTATCCCCTTGGGGGTAGAATTAATCAAAATCCTTTCTTAGCGGATGCCCGATCCGTTCAGTGGTTTGGGCTGTGCATTGATAGATCACTAATTGTGTGTGAAATATATACAACTTACAACAAAAAAAGAAATGAAAGTGAAGCTGAAATGCCTGTGCAAAATTATATTATAATAACCTATACCTACTCCACTTAAAAATAAATACCTACAACTACGTATAACTAATTAATAAAATAATCTACTAATTAATAAATGTATCTACGCGTTTACCTACTTAATACTAAAAAAAACAGAACATAAATTAGCCAAAACTAACCTATTGGTATCTAAAAATCTATGCTCCTACGTCTACTACTACTTCACCTAAAGAGAAATAAAATTGAAACTATTAATAATTTGCAATTTGAACGAATATTTAAACATTACCAAAATAACTAATAAGTACCTATTTTATAAAATAGCAACAAAAGTTACACAAAAATAATCACAATAACATCTTACAGCATGATTCAGTATTAAAGCGCGACGGCGCGGGCGCGATGGCTTATTATTGTATTCATGTAATAAGTTTGGTGTTTCTATACCGATTTCTATGATTCTTTTTTTATTGAATAGGTAATAATGTTAACTTTTTTAATTAGGGATGAGTGAGAGTATTATTAACGTAAGAGTAAACAAATATGATCAGAAAGCTCCGAACTGCTAAGCTATCGGGAGTTACACGTGTTATTGTGAGCCAACCATAAAAGATAGACATATGCTGTTGTGGGATATTTTTTAGATAATTTTATGTAGAACATTTCCGTCATACATGATTTCTATGTAACTTTAACCATTAAGGCTACACACGCAACGGAAGCTTAAAAAATGGAGTAACTTCTCCCGTTTTCCCAACATTTCCCTTCACTGCTCTGCTCCTATTGATTGTAGCGTGATGAAAAGTATACTAAGCCGAGAGCGGGGAATGAGCGACAAATGTGAACGGCGCTATACTTGCCAGTACGCCAATATTACCCGACAGAAATCGTGGCTGAACGTCCGTTAAAAGTGTCGGCTCCGATAGTTTGGTCGGGTCGCCCATATGTGAACGGCGCTATTGAAATACATACATACGCCAATATGGATCCGACACGTGTGTCGGCCCGCTAAAACTATCGGTCCGACCTTATGTGAACAAGCTCTTAAGTGTGTACAAGTAAAGGTACATACCGAATATCAATGACGCCAACACCGTCAGTGATGACGGAGTTATTGGCGACGTTACAGAGGTAGTAGCTCACACACTCTCCCTCTTCACCGTCAGGCATCTTGCATGACAGATCTTCTGCGGAGTCTGTTGGCAATCAAACTTATATTAGACCTTAAACACGTAAGTAATTTTATATTATTACTAGTTGAACCAGCAAACTTTGTTTTGCCATATAAAATAAATGTTTAGGGGTGGGGAATCCCCTTTATCATTTAGGGGTATCAAAAATAGATAGTAGCCCATTCTCAGACCTACTGAATATGCATATAAAATTTCATAAGAATCGGTCAAGCCGTTTCGGAGGAGCATGGTAACTAACATTGTGACACGAGAATTTTATATATAACTAACTGTAACTATATAATCACTTAATTAAATAAAAATCTCTTAACTGACTTAAAAAAAAAAAATAGTCAAAAGATGGCGTCGAAAAATTCCTCCGCATCGCTGGCTACTGCGGTAGTTTATCCAAAAGGCTGGCAGCATTGTCCCGCTGTATGGCAATGCTTATTCTTTGTCCAAGGTAAAAGCCAGCCCTGAGGTCACGCGAAGTGTCAACTAAACGGTTTGACAAATCTTTGAATAAGTTATGAGGACCCCACGGACCAAGTTTACCCCAAACGGCTCGAAGATACAACTGCCAAAAAGGTTATTATATTTTCGCCGCTTGAAGTTCTCTGAAACCGCAGCGGCAGCACCAGCACAGCACGATGAGCTAGGAAGATGGGATGGCGCTAGAGTATCGACACAAGTAGCGTCCCACACTAATGGCCTACCCATCTTCCATGGAAATAACGACATGCCGTCTGGTCCCTTGCCATCGTCGCGTGCCAGGCCATTACATTCTAATATAGCTGGAACGCCGACGCCGCGACGGTGACAAGAGCACGTCGAATGATGTCGTAAATTTTCGCGTAATAGTTAGTAATAATAATAATAAAATGTAGCCTACAAGTTATTTTATTAAAAGCACAGTTGTGGAGAAAATACCATCTCTCTCTGTGGCAGCTTTATGGCTTAAATTTGCCGAGAAAAGCAAACGTGTCATTTGAATCGATGGTGCGGTTCAACCGGTTTATTTTGTCAACATCTCACCGTGTAAACGTAGGTGGAGTCCGTCTGAAAAAGGAGGTGGAACGCGTGCGAGAGAGGGAAACCTCACGCCCCAGCCGCCGAAACAGAAGAAGACGCCCCGGGCGTCGGGAAACGCAGGGCGATTCCCGGCCAACGTAGGCTGTAGCCTGCGGATGGCGAGCTATGGGTGGCTCGCCGTCCGATAGCAACCAGGCCCGAGTCGACGGCGCGTCGTGTTCTACGCGCGTCTCAAAGAGCCGTCAGCAACGTAGACGTGGCCCCATAGGGTGCCTGCTAGGGTTGCGGAATTTGTTTGAAAGAGTCACCGCGGCCCTGGAACGCAAAGGGCACAAGAAGGAACACGGGTGGGTTTTAGCCAGTAAGAGTCTGACACTCCCTTCCGCTCCGCCCAGAGCGGGAGGGGTCATTTGACGATTTACCATCCAAAAAAAAAAGGTGGAGTCAGCATGAAGTGAACCATCATTACATCTAGTTTGTATGGATTGACAGCTCACATGTTCTCTTCACCCACTCCACATTGAGATGTATGTATGTATACAGAATCGTATAGCTTTACAGATCGCACCGTGTTAGAACTTTTATTGGCCTTGTTAAAACCGTAATCTGGTTTATGTAGATCGTTTGGATGCAGTGCGTAAACTCTCTTGGCGTCAACGAACTTATTTTCCTGTTACATTGGCTCATACTTGGAAACCCCTTTGATGGTCAGTGCTGAAGGAAAAAAATAAAGAAGCCGGCAGAACGGAATTATTCGTCAGTGGTACCATTTTGATCTGGAACAGTACTTTCAGGCTATTTGGGAGTGAACAGTTGACTAAAGGGTTCCAGTTGATCAAGAAAAAGAATAAAACCGCTTTAGAATCCGCTTGAAAGACATCCACACTTACATTAAAAAAAAAGTATTAATTTTAAAAAAAGTATAAATTACAAAAAAAAATCTGCACATACTGCTATTGATGAACAAGGTGAAATAATATGAACTTTCGCAATAATATATTTCTTTTAATTCATTTGATTCAAATGTTACCGTTCGAACACAAAGAATGTTTGAGGCAAATTAAATGGAATTAAAATGTGCTTGTGATTTAGAGGCTACAGCCAATTTTGAATCTGAAGAACTGCACTATTCACGTCGTTAAGATTTTGTAACCGTCAACCTTTTTTAAATATTAATGATGTGCCATCCGCAAATACGAGTAGTACCATCTTTGGTTGATTTTAAATTAATTGAGAGTAAACTAAAAAAAATAATGGATTCAATATTGAGCCTTGCGGAACGCCTATCATCATTTCCGACCCTAGTGAGTTTACACCGTTTACCCGAACCGTTTATCCTGTCTGTCTGTCGAGTATGAACTAAGTAAATAAAGGGCGCTATTCCTAATCCCATAGTGCTGAAGTTTCAATAAAAAGGTCTCATGGTTAACGTAGTCGAACGCCTTTGACAGATCAAAGAATATTCTTATGGCGTCTTGCGACTCTTCCCAATTGCTAAAGATTCTTTATTAGGGTGATACCGGTGTCAGTTGCACAACGCCCTTTAGTGAAGCTATACTGTTGTTCATGAAAGTTTACTAAGCATTAGCTTTTCAAACACCTTACTGGGAACTGGCAGAATTGACACAGTGCAAAAACTTTACCATGTTTCATGAGATCCGAAAATACTCTTTGGTTTACCAATGATATTGCATATTGAACAGTAGTATTTAGTTGATTTTTTTTCACAATTTCGGGTTTGGTCCCATAGTCAAAGTTGTTCATAATGATGAGTACAATGACCCCTTTCCAGGTATTGCGTCATTTTGTTATACGTTGTTTTTTTAATTCTTTGGTAGTTTCATTTACCTGCATTAGTATTGATGGGTGGCACGATGGTGGAAGCCTTGGTCTTGTCCTGGATTGGTGGCTGAGCGGTCGACGGCTGACTGGTTTTGTTGTCAGGTGGAGGCCCGAAGATCTGGCTCAGCACAGAGTCCAGGTCTCCATTACCCTGACCGTGGGCGGCTGCCACTAGCAGGAGGAAGGGTATTATTTTGTACATCTGCAAGAGAAATTAAATTATTTCTGTGTGGTTCCTTCTTAAAAAGACCATGTAGATCGCTATATCGGAGTTCATTTCATGTTAGTCTGGCGGTTAGAGTTCTTTATGTGGCCGACCCAAATGTCTTTACTTTGGTATTGTTCGTCACATCGTTGAGCTCCTTAAAATTCTAAGTTTGAGCTACACGATTACTGATAAATGCTTGCACTGTTTGGACAGGTTCACTCAAATCTGTGTGGTACTTTCCTCAAAAGACAACTTCAGACACCAATCTAAATAGTTCTCATGTGATTTGACCAGTACAGTTGTATGGACTTCAAAAGAGACCTTGACCTCTGAGTTTGTTTCGGTGTTTCTTCTCAGGGTAGTCAGCTAGGAAACACCGGCCTCATCTAGTTTATAACGGCCAAAATAGATTGACGCGTAAAAGTTTTTTTACAGCCTACTTACAAAATAAAAATCATTTATCATTTATTTATCATTTAAAGATATTTTAATCGACGTATCATTTTGATTTTAATGCGGCCTACCGAAATGTCCTTGATTTAAATTTGTTTGTAGGATCGTTGAGCTTCTTAATGCTCTGGGTTGAGCTACACGATATCTGGCAAATGCTTGCACTCTATAGACTGGTCCACTCAAATTGTATGGTGCTTCCGTATCTACATATGTATGTTGCGGCTTCCAAGCTAACGGGATCCCACTGAAGTAGTTGAAAAGGCCAGGAGCGATTGCTTATCTGAGCTCTATAGAACTACTCAGTACCCAGTAACCGATTACTGGGTACTGAGTAATATATATCTTTGAGAGAGCCAGTGCTCTCTCCAATAAGGTGTTAGGTACAATAAGTTTTTATACAATGACAAAAAAAATAAGTTAAAGAAAAACAAAATTAAAAAAAAAGCAAACTAAGATAACAAAAAGTTTTTGGAAGAATTAATGTGGATTGTATTTTTGGGAGGAATTCAACTTCAAGTAAGGATAAAATTTAAGGATCTAAGGTTTGTATCATAAGATTAAGCCTTAAGACGCGACATTAGCCACGTCTTAAGGCGTTGTTTGACCTTACGCGTGGCAAGCTTATAAATTGCCAGATTCTTATTAATTTTATTGGATATCGGTGAGTTTTGAGAAAATAATATCATCGCGCTTGTGTTGAACGATACTGAACTGACTCACATTCTTATGTTAGTCTGGCAGTTTGAGTTCTTTATGTGGCCTACCCAAATGTCCTTAGCTTCTGAAAGTTCTAAGTTTGAGCTACTCGGTAAATGACAAATGCTTGCTCTGTCTGGACAGGTCCACTCATATCTGTGTGGTACTTTCCTCAAAATACCACTTCAGACATCAACCCACATGGTTCTCATATGATTTGACCAGTACAATACTACAATTGTATGGACTTCAAAAGAGACTGATCTCTGAGTTTGTTTCGGTGTTTCTTCTCAGGGTAGTTAGCTAGGAAACACCGGCCTCATCTAGTTAATAACGGCCAAAAAAGATTGACGTGTAAAAGTGTTTTTTACAACCTAATTACAAAATAAAATCATTTATCATTTAAAGCTATTTTAATCGACGTATCATTTTACATTATTTTGATTTTTATGCGGCCTCCCGAAATATCCATGATTTTTGATTGTAGGATCGTTGAGGTTGAGCTACACGATAACTGGCAAATGCTTGTACTCTATGGACTGGTCCACTCAAATCGTATGGTGCTTCCGTATCTATATTTATTTTGTTATAGATCTGTGAGTTTTGAGAAAATAATATCGTCGCGCTTGTGCTGAACGACGCTGAACTGACTCAAATTCTTATGATTAAGTATATACCCGTAAAGACTGTCAAAGATCTACAAATGACGGTCGGGATCAAATCTTTGGCGTGCTTTCTGGAGTACGGAGGAGTCTCGATGTATAAGGGATTGTCACTCATCTACATACTGACCTCGGCAACCGATTTATTATTTGGCCTGTCAACAAATTAATTAATAATATAAACTTAACATATTATTATTTAGATAGCATTATTATCTAACAGTGTAACTTAATTTATTTATGTAATACAAATGTGTCTTGTTATTAATAAATTATTTATTCAAAGTTTCGCTCTCATCTTAATCAAATTAGGTTGTTCATATTTTCATATGATAATAACTAATAGGTGATAAGACCTTCCCGATTTGTTCAATGCGAGAAACGAAGTAACCAAACATAGATTTATCTATACTACAGTACCTACAACCTATATTAATAATAATATCAAAGAGAGGAAATATTTTTATGGTAGAGGAAATTAGTTTTGTAGGTCCGAACCGGCTCGATTAATTTTAACAATTTTTTCACTAATGGAAACCTCAGTGAGTTGAATATGGCTATGCTATACGCCCCCACTCTTTCTCTAATCAATATTACAAAATACTAATTGCTGCTTCAATTAATAACCAATTTTAAGCCGGTTTTTAGTGAAAAAAATAGCGACCTTGTTGTGATAACGTTTGTAAACCTAGAATCCAATGGTTGTCAGATATTATTTAGCTGTTTTTTTTTGTTGTCAAATCATCAAATGACTTCTCCCGCTTTACGCGGAGCGGGAGAAGTCAGCAGACACTCCCTGGTGTCCGTTTCTTACTGACTCAAACCCACCCGTGTTCCTTTAAAAGCCCTTTGCGTTCCAGGACTTTCAGGGCTGCGTAACTCTTTCGAACAATTCCAATTTATGTGCAGCACATAATTACCTACCTCTGTTTTAATTTTGATTTTGAGTGCTCAAAGCTCAAGTGACTTCCCATACGTCTTCGCCGAGATTCTCATATTCTATTTCTGCTCTATAGTACCGTAAAATGCTGCAACTTTACCAACTAAGCTCAAATTTGCCTATTTCGTTTCAACCATGATATTTCGCGTTTGCTTATTTTATTCTCGTTTTCCACCATTTGGTAGTAATTTTACATTATTAGAGCAACATATTTTCCATTTTTTATAATCGTAATTCCTTTATTACTCTGTCAATTATGCGACAAAAACCGGCACGTGTGGGTTGATTTTTTTTTTAGTCCTGTAACTTTTGCAATTTTGGCGAAAGAAAAGGTGTTTTCGTACAGAAATAGCGCCTCAGGGTAAGATAATAGTGTCTATTTTATGTATTGTTTGATATTTTTATTAAAAGAACTCGATTTCATTAAAATAACTTAGTAGGCAATCTTGCGCAGTGTTTTGGAAACTTCTGAGACACAACTTTGCCTGGGTCTAGGGTTGTCACTAGTCGGACTACATTTTACCCTGATGAATTCATTAAGTGTGTATTTTCTCAGTACTGTGTTCTGGCCCTTGTGGCCAATATTGTACTTTAGACAAAGTGGAGTTTGGGATCCCGCGTCGTACCATTGTCAATAAATCTAAAAACATCCATAACAAACCATTTGGTAGACCCACATAGTTATCGACTAAAGAAGAAGCCCGCATCGCAGACACAGTGAATGTTTCAGCTGAATTTGACTGTCCTCTTACTCTTTTAGATGGGCGCATTGTAGTTTACAGTTACATGGTAAAATGCGGAAAAGCAACGCTGGGCTCGTGTTTTTATACCTACAACGACAAAATTTTCCCAAAGGGCGACACAAAGATTAAAAAAAAATCGTGCTTCGAAAACAGTTGATGAAATTAAGAAAAGAAGAATCTTGTAACTGCATTTAAAGATGTTCCCGCCAGCAAAATCCTCAATTTTATCGAAATTTAAGTGATGACCGCGGGTCTAAAACTACATTTTTAAAAGAGGAATAAAATATCCTGAAGGTTACTAAATACGTAGTAGTTTTTTTTTGTATTTGTGATTTTTACTCTTATGTAGCAATTTGGTTTTTTTAAGTATCTAAATAAAAAACATTAAAAAAGAACTTTATTATTGGGACAGCCCTACAGTCAACGGTATTTTTGTATGGGAAGTTTGTGGTTCCTGCTACAATTTTGCCTATTAGCTGTGAAATTAAATACATAACTTCATGGCAATTATTTAACTGCTAGGGACAATCACAGTGCCTTACGCATGTAGAAAAAAAAATACTGTAAATACCAGCCTAATATTTGTTAAGTAATTCCTCTAGGCAAAGTTGCATCGTTTACATACAACTTTGCCTGCGACTTTGAGAGCTTGTAATTTGGAAATGCCGCATTTCTTTAAAATGTTTGCATCCTATTTTGTAAGCCATAAGGTCTGTTTTTCAATTTAAACTCACTGAACTCTATAAAAACAAATAGGTCCAGAGATATGAACAAAAAACGTCAAAATCCGGGCAAAGTTGCAGCATTTTACGGTATTCTGTTCAATCCCACAACCCCCTCTTATCTTAAAGAACGTTTCAAGTTCCTTCATGACACACATAATAGATATCTGAGGTCATCGGAAAACTTGAGGCTAGAGATGCCGATACATTCCACCAGCTTTTACGACAAATCTTTTACGATTCAAACGGTGCGGTTATGGAATGCCTTGCCCGTATCGATAAGGCGTGCTCAACCTTTGCCCATTTTTAAAACAATGGTCAAAAATCACTACCTCTTTCTTTAATCGTTTTATTTGGGTTCTCTGCATTTTGTTTCATAATCATTATTGTATAGGTATATTTATCTATTATGTATTTATTGTATATACAATTAGTACACCTAAGACTACCTACAGTACTATTTTCCTTTTCTCTTTAAAATCCATCCAAAGGTTGTCTTGAAAAGATCGATTTTAGCGATAAGGCCGCCCACAGTGTCACCCTATGTAATGTTTTCTTCATCTATATTTTCTCTAACTTATATGGTGTACATAATAAAGAGTATTCTATTCTATTGTAAGGAATGAGAAAATCTGCTCTGGGCGGAGCGGAAGGTTCAGACTTTTATTGGCTAAATCTCATCCGTGTTCCTCTTAGTGCCCTTTACGTTCCAGGGCCACAGGGCAGCAGGCACTGACCCCGCCCTGCTGCCCTACTATCTTATAGATACCTACCTAGTATTTTTTATGCCTCACAACAACGACTTAGGTACTTTACCGTTAAAATAAAACAACAATGAATGACATCATCAGGTGTGTTAGAAACCTGTTGCTAATAGTTAAAGACAGCTGAAGAACTGTTTTATTTGTTAAAGGATTTCTTGTTTACCTGCATACAAAATTATTGACTTTAAACATTGCTAAGTCCGGTATTTTAATCAAGTATATTAGAATATAGTCGACACAGACAACAACAATAGCAACAGATACAAAGTAAAAGAAATATAGGGAACGTGCACGGCGCGGCGTAGACTATGCCATCTAGTGTTGCAAATCTGAAACTTTTACGTTGTAAATATTTGACCTATACTTCCTGCACCCTCCGTTTACGTGCACTAAGCAGATAGTGCCATCTAGCGTTGTAAATTTGAAACTTATAAGTAAAATATATTTGACATTGACGCGCCTATGCTGCCACCTATAGTTTCTGCACGTTCCCTACAAGACAATTATGAGCGTAACCATACCGACAGAGATTTCAAAAAGAAAGATTATATCTCAAACATTTAATTGATGTCCCAAACAGAGCAGGTTTCAGTTAGCACCCCACAGGGACACATTTACATATATTAATTTGTTTTCATTTGATTCTCGGAACGTATGTTAAACTACCAAGATGACCTTTTTACCCGACTGTGCAACAGCAAAGACGTTTTTAACGCGTATCTCGGTATTATGTGGTGTAAAGGCTTATCCAGACCTTCAAGTAGTCGCTACTCAGAGCGGTAATTAAACCAGAGTACATGGTATTTATGTATTATATTCTTTACTAGCTCCTGCCCGCGACTTCGTCCCCGTGGAATCCCCGATTTTAAAACATTCTTTATCGCTGCTCCGCTCCTATTGGCTTAAGCGTGATGATATATAGCCTAAAGCCTTCCTCGATAAATGGTCTATTCAACCCAAAAAGAATTTTTCAATTCGAACCAGTAGTTCTTGAGATTAGCGCGTTCAAACAAACATACAAACAAACTCTTCAGCTTTATAATATTAGTATAGATTATAAGCACACCCTCCTCATAATACTATCGTACTGTTTAAACCTTTTTTGGGATGAGAAATCGTCGCATGTCTTCTCCCGCTGTGGGCGGAGCGGGAGGGAGTGTCAGACTCTTACTGACTAAAACCCACTCTTGTTCCTCCTAATGCTTTTTTTGTTCCAGGGCCGCGGTGACTTTTTCGAACCTATTCCGCGACCCTAGCAGGCACTGACCTATGGGGCCCCGATGTGATGAAGTGAACTGCTACTCCATCTGTTTGCGTGGATTACCAGCTCGGTTAATGTTCACTTCACCGTGAGAAGTTTACAATACTAGAGATTGATAGCCAGTGACGGATTAAGACTACTTGATGCCCTAAGCAATCCACGCCTGTGGGCCCCCCTATCCGTATGTCAACTAGAACGGCCCTTGGAACCTTTACCGCCTAAAAACATGACTTACTTATTAATTATTAAATTAATTTTATTAAGTACGAGTATGCATAGGAGCCGGCCGGCACAATTACACAAAAAAAAAACAAACATTTGATTGACACAGATTTGCGGGGGCGCCAGGCGGAGATCCACGAGGGGTGGTTTGTAATTTGGGTAATAGGTGCCCCCCCAGACGTGATGTCCTAGGCAATTGCTTAATTTGATTAAGGGTTAATCCGTCACTGTTGATAGCTTATTTCCGGCTCACTCACCTAGAATTTCAAGATTAGGTTTTTACAGAATAAATAGCTCTATAGTACTTTACCTACTTAGTCATTGGTAAAATGTACTTTTATAGTGACGTTGGTATGACATCCGGGATTTTTTTGCGCGGTTCTTGTATTTACTTAATATGTAGTATGTGCAATATTATTATCGTTCATCTTAGCATTTTCCTGTAACTTATTGGATGTGAATGAGGTTTTTTTTTGTTGAACTAGCACTGACGCTCGCGAATTTCATCCACATTAAACTTATATAAACATCTAAACCCAAAAAAATATCTCTTTGCTCAGAGAAGTTGTCCGTAGTAACTTAGTGTTTGGATAGGAGCCTACTGATATGCAGTTCGAAGGCTCTTCGTGTGCTTGAAAATGGCCTTAAAGCTGATTTTTATTTAGATGTATTCGCATTGTTTTGAACGGCTTTTGTTAGCCAGTTGATCTTGTTCAAATCCGCAGAATCGTCTGCAATCTATCAGCTCCAGTTTGATTGGGCATTTACGCGCGTTTTACGAGCGTTTCACTGTATTCAAAGTGCTTTTTTGTCAGTGAATCAAAACGGGTTTAATCAAAGAGAAATATTGCTTGACCATAATTAATTACAAGTTTACAATACTACTATAATTAAATAATTTTCCTGTTAAGAGTTGTAAACGACGCTTGTTATTATTTAGTAATTAGGGTTAAATTAACTGTGGATACGTGATTGCTAGAATAATCAATGTTACGCGATATTCTAGGTTTTGTACCATTTAAGACAAGACATCGTCTACCAAGTCTTTTACCAACTATATTGGGGTCGGCTTTCAGTCAAATCGGATTTAGCTGAATACCAGTATTTTACTTGAAGCGGCTACCTACTAGAACTCCACGACCCATTAACTGGGTTCTACGGTACTTCTTGGAAAGACTGGTATCAGATTTTTCTGGCTTCTGACATCCAGAACGACTGCCAAAGATCTACAAATGATAGCCGGCACCAACGGTTTAACATATTTTCAGAGGCTAAGAGGATTCTTGGTATGTTAAGATGCAGATGGTCACTCATCCACAGACCGACCTTGCTTAACCCAGCGAAACTCGCTTCTCAAATGTTTCCACTACATCAAAACCAGAAAAAAAAAACCTCATAAAATGGTCACCGCGTCATTTTGTGTCAACGGTCATGCAAATCGCCTAGAGTTCGCTCAATTAATTATGCATAATTATAATGCTCATGAATAATCAAACGGAAATCCCCGAGATGTTATTTTTTTACTGTTTGACTTTACGTCAGTTTGTAAACACACTTTTGAGTTCAATAAACAAGTTTTATCGCCGTGACTTGACTTTACGGAGACCTTAGTGACTGTAATCCTAATCATTTGCCAAGCCTTTTCCCAACTATATTGGGATCGGCTGCCAGTCAAACCGGATTCAGCTGAATACCAGTATTTTACGTGGAGCGGCTGCCTACCAGATGTCCACAAACCATTTACTGGGTGACACGGTACTTCTTGGCAAGGATGGTGTCTGATTGTCCGTCTTTTGTCAATCCGTAACGACTGCCAAAAATCGACAAATGACAACCGGGACCAATGGGTTAGCTTGCTTTCCGAGGCACGGAGAAGTCTCGGTATCTTAAGATGGTCCCCCATCCACCCACAGACCGACCGGGTTGCTTATCTTTGAAGATCGATCTGTACGGCTATTATTATTATTTAGCCACGAGCTGTAGGTAATCCTTATCATAGACTAGATAATGTTGCTGTGGGTCAACTCAAAAGGAACTGGGAGGTTGCGTGCACTTTTAAAATTATACTTAGAACTGTATTTTTTTCATCATAAGGCACAAATTTAATTTATTTACAACTAGTTGCCACTGTGTATCTCGGAGGCACGGGAGTGTTCAAAGATTCCACTAACATTTCAATTGCTGTATACACTCATTATTTTTTAAATAGTCAGTTTTTCGCCTCGTATGTTTTTTTTGTGTTTACTGAGTTAACTTTACAAAATCGAATTAATGTTGTTGTACATAATGGTGTAAACCGTATACACCTATTATAGGCGTCACACACACACTCATGTTTTGGTATCTATTGTATACACCTATTATAGGCGTCACACACACACTCATGTTTTGGTATCTATTGTTTTTTAACGATAGCTTTGTATGTCATGTAACGACTGTTGAAAACTGTTGGTTTACATAATAATAAACAAAAAAAATCTTTGCGTCCGTCTCAGTGTGAGACGACCCTAAGTTGCGCCGATTTTGTCCGTTCCTTTTGGCCAGGTGGGTACAGTCAGCGTCAAAGTCTCAAAGACATTCTGGAATAATTTTATTAGCTAATATTTTTCTGTTTAAAATTACTATTTACTATGTCAATGCCCCGTTTTTTTCCGTTCCCGTAGGAATTTCGGGAAATCCTCTCTTAGCGCTCCCCTACAGGCCCCAAGGTACTTAAATGCCAAATTTAATATTTCTACAAGCCGTAGTTTCAGCTGTGTGTTGTCTGTAATCATCATCAGTAATTGAAGAGTTTTATATAATCATATGTATTTATTATAATTTGAAATATCAGCCTTTGTATGGCCGATGTCAGATTTAATATGGTTGCCAAATAATAACATTTTTATTGGGTAATAATTTTTTTTTAATATATACACGCTGACAAAAATATTATATGAAGGTAGTTTTTTTTTTTCATAAAACTTTTTTTTACTTCTGTTAAAACACTTTATTTTAAGGTATGATTAAAAATGAGTCAATACATAAGTAGAGAAAAATAAAATATCGATTTAAAAAATGGGACACTTTGAAATATAAGTTTGGTCCATACTGATCTTTTAATTTGTTATACCATCTGATCTACTTAATATAAATAAAAATAAATCATGTATGCTACGTGTATGTCACTATTTATAGGTTAGCTGTCTTTAACACTGAGAACTTTTTTACTAACAGAAAAATTACCTAATGGTCAAAATATTTCAGACGACTACCTACCTATTTAGAAATAATTCTATAACAATTTTAAAAGGAAAACTACCTATTTATATAGATAATAAAAATATGTGACTTACATTAGTATCCCCGCTGCCCTAAGTCCTACCGACCAGTCCCGCCGGTTGCACCAAACAAGAAATTTAGCGCGGCTTACCAAAAACAATCCAAAGTTGCACACAATTAATGTTAGACATGGTAATCAAATCGATTAAAATTTACCAACCGATTATACCAACAGTAATCGTTTAAATTTTACAGTAATTTTTCGGTGTTTTTCGTTTTTACATCTGTCATTAGTGCTGCTATGTTTGAGGTTATTTCACAAATTCGATTAGTGATGGGGATAAAAAACTATTTCGTTGAATTTAGAGTCTTAGAGGCTTAAATTTTAGGTTAGAAAAATGCACATTTCTTTTTTATTTTATTTTTTGTTTAGACCGTGTCATTGATTGTTTAATAATGCTTGTAAAATATTTACATATTAAATTGACGATTAGAATGAGGAAAATTAGATTATACATGTTTACTAGCTGCCACCCGCGGCTTTGCTTGCGAGAATGTTGGAAATTATCCCGAAGGAAAATTCTCCCGGGATAAAAAGTAAACTATGTGTTATTCTAGTTCCTGCCAGGGTTAATGAACAGGGTATTTTACTGAAAAAAACAAATAAGTCCGTCAGGTAGATTTCCAAAAACATTTTAAACATAGTTTTTCATGTAAACAAAAAATGAAGACGATAGAATCAGTTAAAAACTCGCGTAATTTTTACTAGCGACGTGACGTCACCACCTATTGACAAGAAATACGTGTTCGATATTTTTTTGAAAATCCAGCGGACGGGCTATATAGAATTATGATTTTCATATCAAGTAAAGTACCCAATTGTTCGAGTGAGTTACCGGAACCTTTGAACGCAAAGGAAGGGCACTAGGAGGAACACGAAGTGGTTTTAGTCAGTAAGAGTCTGACACCCCTTTCCACTCCACACAGAGCGGGAGGAGTCATTTGATGATTCCCATCCAAAAAAGAAGTGTTTTCTAATCTATCTCAGATCCGTTCAGACGTTCCGGCGAGATTGAGCAATAAACATCCATCCATCCATCCAAACTTTCACATTTATAAAAATAGTAAGTATCAACAAGTATACACTACGAATCAAGTCAAAATAAGGCAAATTAAATTTGAAGCAAATACAAAAGTAATAATGTTTTCTTTTTTGTCGGATCCCTTAACTGTTTCATACACATGTTGCGTTAATTCACTATGTACCTAAGTGATTTAATCAAATAACGGTTTTCATTATTTCGCTGCGTAAGGTACCTTTTATCAGTTGCCTTTTTGCAGTAGTTTTTACAACTTGCATAGTTTTTTTATAACCTCGTTAAATAAAATATGATCGATAAAAGCTCTAACAGTAAAAATTATGCGCTATTATAATAAAACTTTAATGTAATGATACTGATTTAGCCTTAGGATGTCGGTTTTCCCCAGTAATCAGGTTGGGGTCACCCAGGTACTGGTTGCTTTCTAAAACGAATTTGAAGTGACATATCACTACATACTCGTAGTATAAAACAAAGTCGCTTCCCTCTGTCTGTCCCTATGCTCAGATATTTAAAACTACGCAACGGATTACGACGCGGTTTTTTTAAATAGATAGAGTGATTCAAGAGGAAAGTTATATGTATAAAGGTACATGCATAATAATATAGTAGATTAGTCTTGTGTAACTCCGTCTCTCTCTGACACAGGAATCATGATGGATTTAAGACGTCATGGTAGGGCAGCTGATCGGTCTTTTTATTGATTTTTGCATAAATCGCAGCCTCTTCAATGGATACCTAATGCCTGGAAAGTTTCAAAGCATTTTTGTCGGCAGTAAAAAAAGCATGGAGCTATTTGCACGTTCGAAAGCGTAGATCATGATGGAGAAGAACGTGCAAGAAACTCCACGGACACTCTTTTAAGTCATGTTCTGTATAACGAAAATCTCGGTTACATTATCCTTGTTGCTTCTATATTTGTGAGGACAATGCAAAGAAAAAAAAGGAAACTATACAATTCAAAGTATAAAGATTAAAACAAGTCAGTGGCAGTTAAGAGGTGACCAGTCTCAACCGACGGCGCCCGTTCACGAACATGATGCGTGTATCGGCACCATTTAGCTCAATCAAACATTTTGAAACCACTGAATGATCCAACACACACGCCACCATCAGCGAGACATTTGAGTGAGCTTGACATGCTCTCAACTGCCATTTTCGTTCAAGTCAAAAAGTAAACTATAAAAAAAAATGCTATTAAGTACTACAGATAATATAAAAAATGTTCACGCGCTAAAAAAACAATTAAAAACAATAAACAATAAAACAAACAAACAAACAAATTATAACAATTAAAACAATTTATTATTATTTATTTATTTATTAAAAACAAGAGACTCAGTAGGTACCTAGATAGGAATTCCCCTAGACCTCTAGACAAACATTGTATTAGTCTCGATCAGATAATGTACATAAATAAATTAAATGAATCAGAATACGCAACAGTCAGTACGTGGTTTTTTTGTTTTGCAATTACTTTTTGCGCCAACAGTACTTAGTGTTTTGTATGAGCAAAAAATCTCACACTCAAAATCAATTGTAATAATAACAACTTTTTGTTGTTAATATTACAATTGATTTTGTTTGTTATGATTTTGTTTCTTATGTTTGGGAAAAATAAGTAATTTTTTTTTTCTCAAAAATATTTGACTTGAATCGCGTACAGTTAGCAATAAAAAAACTTTTTACAAAAAAATACAACCGACTTTTCCACAAAAACTCAAAAAAGTACAAAATAACTTTAATTTCGGAACTCGGTGTTTGTGGTACTTACCTTTTTCATTTTTTGAAAACCGACTTCCGAAATTAAAGTTATTTTGTACTTTTTTGATTTTTTGTGGGAAAGTCGGTTGTATTTTTTTGTAAAAAGTTTTTTATTTTTCACTTTTTAGTGGTACCTAAATCCCCTCCCCTCCCCCCACCTAAACCAACCAATTACATTAGTGTAAAAAAAACGCACTGCTCCAATGCAGAGTAAACTAAAAGGTCGTCAATGTAGACAATGTACATAGATATTTTTTTAGATATGTGTTCATTTTTCAAAAACCGCTTGTTCGATTTCGATAAAATTTTCATGGGACCATACCCTTTCCAAAAAAAAAGAATTTTTCAAATCGGTTGGCAAGCGACGGAGTTATGCGCGAACAAACAAAAAAAAAAAAACATACAAACATCCGAATTGAGAACCTCCTCCTTTTTTAGAAGTCGGTTAAAAAGTGTTCCCCGTAGTGTCATAATAATAAATTAGCCTAGTGCGAAAGATAAGAAAGTTTCTTGATTCGGCTCGCGAGGTTGTCAACTTATTTATGTGGGCTCGACGATCATTGTGCGAGTACTGATAATTGGGCGGGAATATCTGTTTTTTTTTTATAAAAATAATCGAACAATTCTGCAACCAGTGTAATATCTGAGCCTTGTTTATTATATCTATGGTCTGAGCTAACCTTTTGAGGAAAGTAGGTACCACAAACACACATCTGAGTAACTCTTCGGGGATTACAGGCGTGATATTATCTGTGTCTTTAATATTTTAATCAAAAATACGAAATCCATGTAGGTATCATCAAAGGTTATAAAGTTCAACAGCATTAAACTGGTATTTCACAATAAAAGCAAGTTTATCAAGTAAAAAGAAGTTTAGCAGTCATTTTTAATGAGACTGATTTTTTTTTCTTTGTTGTTGTTATAGTTTGGGTTACTTGAATCTTTAGATTTTTATTACTTGTGTCATATATATCTACTTGATTAGGAAATCACTGTAATATAATTTTTTGTAGACGAAAAATAACAGATGATGTTTTCGGTCGACCCGTATATTTTTTATGAAAGTACTAGCCATCCGCTCGCGGTTTTGTTCGGATGCAAATAATATAGGTATTAGGATTTTTTATCATTATTTTGTTAGTGAAAATTGTATCAAAATCCGAAGACATTCACGAAAAGTAGGCACTACTTCCGATTAGTTAATATTTCCAAAAATCCTTTCCTAGCAAAAAGTCACGTTAAAAAATAAAACCTATATCCCATTTTCAATTTTTGGTTTTGCGTTGATACTTTGGTCAAACTATTTTATACATGCCTACTTAAATTAAAAGCTCATTATACCTAATACTATTCAATTGTGTGGGTAGTTATGAAAGTAATGATGTTCACCTATTGTTCAAAAACAAAACAGAAATACAAAACAATCGATTTGTAGTGGTTTTCATAGGTTTTATAATTATGTAATGTTACCGAAATGCGTTGGGCCATCCTATTTTCTTTAAAAAAATCTCAACCATAATCACCTACCTACCAGAAAAAAATCTTTGTAAGTTAAAATAAAATCCGTTTGAACTATTACTTCAATTATTATTATTTTTATATCTTCTTTAGTTGTATTTTGTAAATATATAGTTTTTAATAATGAAGAGTATAATATACACTTTAAGTCACTATTACTAATTTCACTAGAAGAAGTAAAGAAATACATATAAATGTACAAGCAGATTAAGTTGGGGTAAGGGGAAAGAACTCAGTGCATCGAAAAATTCGTCCACATGACAACGGGAAAAGTGCCCAGAACACTGGCCGCATTGCCACGTTGAATGGCAATGCTGATTCGTTGACCAATCCGTTTTAAATTAACATTACCTAAGTATTATCTGTATACGGTCAACAATATGGTAGAAAGTGTGTTGTTATTTATTTTATTTCGATAACCTTTTGAACTTAAACGTCTTGATTAGCGTTTATCACTGTAACAACTTCACGACGTTAACTTGTTATTTTTTCTTAATACGTCCACAAATAAGTAGACTGGACTGGCGGGGCATGTATTTTACTTGTTTCAAATAGATTATACCTATTTGAACCGAGTTCACGTCCAGCCTATTCAATCATCACAAGATTTTTGAAAAAATAACGGATTCTATTTTAAATTTAGTGCTTTAATTTTTTATTTGTCACAACAAATCCGGACTGGAGTTTAAGAAATTTAAATGTTCAATAATCAAGTAATGTCTAGTCACAAACTGATGAATAACTGTAGTCACAGTTTCAAAAGTTATATACTTAGTTAAAAACTTGCTTTGTTTCGGAAAATCTCGAAAATTATTGCACTTCAATAAGCCGATTTGAGTGTATTTCAATAATCAAGGTAAATGCAATTTACAGATCACTGAATTTCTCGTGTCTTATATGGGTGTATTTATATGGTAAAAGATTTTATTCCCGAACTTTTTGACAGTTGCCTGGAAAACACACTCATAAAAAAAAATAAAAACAAAAAATGACCCACCTTTGCGTCCACGTAACGAACGTTGTAAAGCACCAAAAGTTGCACTGTTTATAACATAATATTTTAAATTATAAGCACTGATGAGTTCTCGGAAGCCGGTTTTTTATGTTTCTATGATTATTTTCCTTGTGCGGCAAGGTCGATTGAGCGAGCGGCTCTCGACGCGAACTGGACTCGGGTCAACGCAGCTGTTCATTATATGTCGACGCCATTTTAATATTTGTTAGTAATGGTTGACCATTGTGACGATAACGATGTATTTTTTATTGGATTTTTATATTGAATATGCGTGGGCGATTTTTCTGAGAAATATGACATTGAAAATGGCGGCAAAATTTTTGTCTAGGTCACTTTTTAATAGCTATAGAAAAATAGTCCAATTTATTTGGGTGAGGCGCAACATTGTTCTTTCTTTTTCAAAAACTTTTTATAAAAAAATACAACCGACTTCTAAACATAATACAAAATAAATTTAATTTCGGAACTCGGTGTTTTTGGGTGCTTTTTCGTTTTTTGAACATTGACTTCCGAAATTAAAGTTATTTTGTACTTTTTATGTTTAGAAGTCGGTTGTATTTTTCACATTTTGTGGTTCACTCCCAGCTAAACATACCCATCACAGCGTACGCGGTATAAATTGGTGTAAACAATAAACAAACATGCGATTTCAACTATCCCAACAGATTTGCTATCATTAATTGAAATGACCAAAAATGTTCATAATTTCATCGAATAAAAAACAACCACGTAAATCGGATCAGAAAATGATGAAAACAATATTGAAACCTAAATTCCTTTTTTTAAGGATGGGAAAATCAAATGACTTATTCCGCTCTGAATGGAACGAAAGGGAGTGGTAGATTCTTACTTACTAAAACCCAATCGAGTTCTTCCTAATACCTATTGCGCTCCAGGGCCGCGGTGACCCCCATAGGGTTGGTGTCTGCTAGGGTTGCGGAATTTGTTCGAAAGAGTTACCGCGGCCCTGGAAAGCATAGGGCACAAGAAGGATCACGGGTGGGTTTTAGTCAGTAAAAGTCTGACACTCCCTACCGCTCCACCCAGGGCGGGAGGGGTCATTTGATGATTTCTCATCCAAAAAAAAAAAAAAGGGCCGCGGTGACTCTTCCGAACAAACTCCACAACCCTGGCTGGCACTTACCCTAGCGGACCCCGACTACTATGCTAGCTGACATATCTTTGAGGTGCAAATGGAACACAACGTGCCATCGCGACTGGGTCTGGTTGTCATCGGACAGCGAGCCAACCAATGCTCTCCGTCCGATGGCCCGCGCCTACGGTGGCCGGGAATCGTGCTAAAACCCCCGACGCTGGGGATGTTTTCTTCTGTCGCGGCGGCTGGGCGTGAGGTTTGCTTCCCCCTCACGCGACCCGCCTCCTCCTTCGCTAGCATTACTGCTTCACAGAAGAAATAACCCTGCCTAACACATTCGACGAGTGAATGAACGAATGGATGGCAGGTTGTGCGTATGTGTGCATAAACAGGCTTGGCGACAAACGAAAAGACACATCGACAGACATACGAGTGATCCCCTAATGGTTCCGTGGTTACGTGCGGACGTTATGAACCCTAAAACCGGGTAACGAACTGAAGGCTAGCACTGTCCAACGCACGTTGCCTTATTAAATAGACAGTCGTAGAATGATGTTGAAAAGGACATGTTTGGAATATTAATTTTGGGGAAAAACGACATTAAATTACTCCAAACAAGTTTTATGTTAGATTTATGGTTGTTACGTAGATGAAATTTTTGATAGGATGCCTGTTGCTAATGAAGTTGGTGCAGTAGGAGCGGCCCTGGAACGCGGTGGGCACAAGAAGGATCACGGGTGGGTTTTAGTCAGTAAGAGTCTGACACTCCCTTCCGCTCCGCCCAGAGCGGGAGAAGTCATTTGATGATTTCCCATCCAGAAAAAAAATAAATGGAGAGCCGGCTGACTCGGAAGAAGACACATAATCATCATCTTGTTACTTGGGGAAGACGCAACACGTTTTTTTCTTCCATTCTGTCCTGTCAGCCGTCGCTATCACTAACTCTCGGGTACAGCTGAATACCAGTATTCAAAAAACTCAAAACTCAAAGCATTTATTTCATTTAAACCCTTAACAGGAACTTTTGAATTGTCAAGGTCGAAAGAAGTATTTTACGTGGAGCGGCTGCCTACCAGACCTCCACAACCCATTAACTAAGTAACAAAGGTACTTCTTGGCAAGACTGGAATCAGATTTACACGGCGTCTGACAATCCGTAACGACTGCCAAAGATCTAGAAATGACAGCCGGGACCAACGACTTAACATGATAGTCTCAGTATGTTAAGATGGTCTCCCATCCACAGACAGACCTTGGCAAGCATTGCTTAGCCTTGGAGATCGACCCGTGCGGCTCTTATTATTAAGCCACGAGCTCCTGTTGTAGCAAAAAGCTTTTGAACAGCTGGCCTATGATTATAAATATTTGTGACAGTGGCTCAGCTCTATTCTATTTCAAAGACGATGTGGTGTATTGACATCTTACATTCCATTGCAGGAAAGCAATAATTTTCAGAGCCTTTTCTATAGGGAACGTGCACGGCGTAGACTATACCATCTAGTGTTGCAAATCTGAAACTTTTACGTTGTGAATATTTGACCTGTGCTGCCACCTATACTTCCTGCACCCTCCGTTTAGGGGAACGTGCACGAAGTAGACTGTGCCATCTAGCGTTGCAAATTTGAAACTTATAAGTAAAATATACTTGACATTGTGACAGTCCCTCAGAGACAAATTTAAAGAGATTAATATTATGACTGTGCCTTCCCAGTATATCTATGAAAACCTCTTGTATGCACATAAAAATATTAATCTGTTTAAAAAATACAGTGATATCCATAACATAAATACTAGGAACAAACACAATTATGTCGTTCCTAAAACCAGGCTCAAAAAAATAGGTGGTTCGTTTCGATGCCAATGTATACATTCTTATAATAAACTTCCTAGCCCTATTCAAGAACTAAGCAGAAATAAATTCAAATCATTTATAAAACGTAAGCTATGCCAGAAAGCTTTTTATACAGTTAAAGATTATCTTGAGGAGAAGAAGGCTTGGGATTGAGCTGCTTCAGTTTTGTACACGGCCCAATGTTTTAATGTTTTTCTGTTTTGTTCTCTTTTTTGCGCTTTTTGTTTATATTTATACAGTTTGACATTTTCATTTATTTTTGACATGAATGTTTACTTTTTAAAGTATTCTTTTTATTTTATTACAATTTTTTTATTTTGACATGAATACTTACTTTGTAAAGTATCATATTTTTTTTTTATTATTTTATATCAATATCTCATTTTGACATGAATACTTACTTTTTAAAGTATCATATTTTTTTATTTTAAATTTTAATTTTATTCCCTATTGTGAATGTGAGGACTATATGGGTTATTATTAGCTTTTTCCTCTTCAAGTATTTTTTTTTTTAACGTTGTCTGGCTGTTTGAGTATTTTTGTGGCCTACCCAAATGTCCTTTCATTGGCATTGTTCGTCGAGTTGTTGAGCTCCTTATTGATTCTAAGTTGAGCTAATCGACTCTGACCAAGGCTTGCACTGACTGGACAGGTCCACTCAAAACGGTGTGGTTCCTTCTTAAAAAGACCACTTCAAACACTGATCTGCATGGTCCTCATATAACGTATTGTGAATATGGGGACCATTTAGATCGCTACGTCAGGGGTTCATTCATGTTAGTCTGGCGGTTTGAGTTCTTTAGGTGGCCTACCCAAATGTCCTTACTTTGGTATTGTTCGTCAAATCGTTGAGCTCCTTAAAGTTCTAAGTTTGAGCTATACGATAACTGACAAATGCTTGCACTGTTTGGACAGGTCCACTCAAATCTGTGTGGTACTTTCCTCAAAAGACCACTTCAGACACCAACCTACATGGTTCTCATATGATTTGACCAGTACAATTGTATGGACTTCAAAAGAGACCTTGACCTCTGAGTTTGTTTCGGTGTTTCTTCTCAGGGTAGTCAGCTAGGAAACACCGGCCTCATCTAGTTTTATAACGGCCAAAAAAAAAAAAGATTGACGTGTAAAAGTGTTTTTTACAACCTACTTACAAAAATAAATCATTTATCATTTATCATTGACGCGACTGTGCTGCCACCTATAGTTTCTGCACGTTCTCTATATATATATATTTGTCTTGTCATTTCAGATTGCCATTTGAATATCGACTATCGCCCGATACTTGATGTTTATTAGTTGAAGCAATAAATATAAATTGTCATGAGCTGCGAGAATCAAGACAAAGCCTATTTGTCTCTTCTCATTAGTTAGCTCATGACACTGGCGCAATCTAATAAAATATTTAAAGTTTGGTTTTCGAACACCTGTTAATTTTCGCCGTCAGCAGCTTTCCTTTTTATACTTACTATACTCTATGGCCGTCAGTTAGACACGCGTCTTCCTCGACAAAACTCTATGATCTGACAGAACAAGAAATATCGTGGCCCCCCGCTCAAAAATTAGTAAACATATAACCCATGGCATCTAAATTTCAATAAGTAACACTCTCCTGATAATTGTGAAGATGTACCGGATTCACCTACAACCTTACATACAGCAGGTAAGCTAAACTTGAGACAATAAGTAGGCAAGAAGTTTGCAAAAGACTAGCTGGTCAGAACTGTCTTTTAAAGCGTTTGATTTTCCTTATCTGTCAAGTCTCAACGATTTCTTCTTTCGTATGTCCTTCTGAAATATTTTTGTGTTGTCTATCTTTTCGACAATGCTACCGCTACGGTTCATCCCTCTTTCTAAATCTGTTATGACGAAGCAGTTGAAAATGTGGAACCATCTATACGAAGCTGCCTGTGACCATCAGTATATGCTGACGGCGATGCCGACCCTTACAAAACGGAACACTATAACCCGTCGAACTAACGACGACTCCTTGGTATGGCAGAATATTGACTTAGGACGATTTCATAACTTTGGTAAGTACTTTTGAAGCTTTCATTGTATTACATAAACCAAAGCATAGAATAGGGTAGTTGACTAAAAAAATCTAATTAGTCCGTCAGACAGATTTCTAAAAAATATTGGACACTTATTTTTTCTTTTTTCACGTAAACAAAAAACGAGGACGATACAGTGTGTTGAAAACTTGTGTGACGTCACTACGTGCTCCAATTTGAAGCACGCCTTAACGTCACAAGCCCCGCTCCTGATCTTTGATGCTTTTTATCTTCGTTATTTTTTATAGATTTGAAAATACAAAATATACGTGTCCAATATTTTTCGATAATCTAACCGACGGACTAAATAGAAACAATTTTTTTTTCCTCAGGAAACATCCCTATTATGCCCGGTTTCTGAGGTACTTTGTCGATCGTTTATCCGTCCGTTCGCTTTTTCTCGTAACGCCACTGGTTAGTGAGTGGTTAAGGCCTCAAACCTCAGAAACCGAACATTCGAGAATTTATTGAGCCTTCCTTTCCAAGTACGAAGTTAACCATCATCTTCCTGCGCCTATTCCGTGCAACTTGGAGTCCGCGCAGCACGTTTTTGTCTTCTATTCTGTTCTGTTACTGACTCCCGTTTCTTTCACAATATCCTTCACACCATTTATTTTTCCTTTGTTTTCTCTGTCCCGTTCCATTCATCTACATTTATATTCATAACTCTTAAGCAACTATAACTATTAACTACTAGTAAGTCTTCATCTACCCAACCTGTTCCCAACTATGTTGGCGTCGGCTTCCAGTCAAACCGTATTGAACGTGGAGCGGCTGGCTATCTGATCTCCACAACCCTGTAATACGGTACCCCTTGGCAATACTGGTGTCAGATTTTCTGGCTTCATAAATCTGTAATGACTGCCAAACCAAAGACCTTAAAATGGCAACCAGGACAAACAGTTTAACGTGCTTTCCGAGGCACGGAGGAGTCTCGCATATAGTAGCATACCACTCATCCACAGACCATTCTTGGCAAGCGTTAATCAACCTTGAAAATCGACCGATAATGCTATTATGATTTAGCCACGAACTCCTCCTTGTTTGCCACTCCATAAAGTCATCAACAAAGATCTCTCTTTGTTGATGACTTTGAAGAGTGTGAGAGTGTGCCGTAGCATACAACAATCCTCGCGCTCTCTATCGGCTTCTCTCGATAGCACAGTTGGCGGGGATGTTCTCAGCGACAAACGCCATGTACAACGAGCCCGTTGAGGGAGGGCGCAGGAAACGGGGGCGTAGGCGTCGGCACTCCAAGCGGTCCGCTGGTGCTGGTCGCAGCCGTTCGCGTCTCCCAGTCGTCGAGACCAGTGTAGTGGACCTCGGTGGGGGCGGACGCTTGCATCATAAGCAGGGTAAGTCCATCGTCTTCACTTTAGTGCTTTGAGAACTTTTTTTTTGTTTTCGAACGGAATATTTCAAAGGCGCCTGGACTTTTGAGGAAAAAGACCAGGGCCCCGGTCTGCCATTTTTTATAAATTTGTCATTCCAACACGATCCCATTGTCATTTTGCTAAAAGTTTGTAATCTGCTAAATTCATAATGGTCGATCATTGATCGGTCAATGGTCTTGGAAAACTTTTTGATAACCGAGCTATTAAAAGAAATGACTGCACAACGACGTTCTAATTATAGGTCACTGATCAAAGGGACTTTCAAAATTTTAGCAGATTACCCACAGAGATTACTGCATACGTCTGTCATTCATTTGTCATTATGTACGAGATTACCATTCTATGCCATTTCTTTCAATGGAGTGTCAGTGGCTGACCATTGGAAAGTCATAATGACGCGTTTATATTAGTAGATTACCAAACTTGTCAAAATCAACTATTATGAAATCAATGATAGACCATTCTTACACTATTGTAATAGCAGACTTGGGGCCCTGGGAGTATGGGCCACCATGAGCATATGAAAGCACACCGATACCTCTTGAAATACTACTCCGAAATTCCCTCTGCTTAACGCCTGTTAGGGTAGATCCTTGGGTAGACTGTAAAGGGACCTGTAATTCTGCAAGAAACTACTCCAAAGACGTTCTTACGCAGACATTCCTCGTTTTTAATTGGACAAGTTGTTAATGTTAATTTAATATGTCTGCTAGAAGACGGAGCTGGAATCTGCCAGGAGTGTGGGGGTCCATTACACCTGCCGCGAGCGCCAGTCAAAAAGGAGGAAAAGGACTTACAGAAAGAACCTACTCGGGGTGTACCTGACATTGGGGCTGGGGCTCAAACTCAAGGAAGTAAGAATCTATTTTATTTTATTAGCAATGTTCCCGCGACTTCCTCTGCGCAGATTTAGGACAACACTTTTCCCCCTATTTCCAGCTAATTTCTTCTTTAATCTCAGCAGTTTCGGCTGTGCATATTATGACGTCAGTCTGTCAGTTTTCCTTTTTAACCGACTTCTAAAAAAGGAGGAGGTTCTCAATTCGGATGTTTGTATTTTTTTTATGTTTGTTCGCGCATAACTCCGTCGCTTGCCAACCGATTTGAAAAATTCTTCTTTTTGTTAGAAAGGGTATACTTCCCAAATGGTCCCATGAAAATTTTATCGAAATCGAACAAGCGGTTTTCGAAAAATCAACAAAAGTCTAAAAAAAATATCTACATTGACGACCTTTTAGTTTACTCTGCATTGGAGCAGTGAGTTTTTTTTACACCAATGTGATTGGTTCGTTTAGGTGGGGGGAGGAGAGGGGGTGTAGGTACCACTAAAAAGTGAAAAATAAAAAAACTTTTTACAAAAAAATACAACCGACTTTTCGGAACTCGGTGTTCGTGGTTCCTTTTTCGTTTTTTGAACACCGACTTCCCAAATTAAAGTTATTTTGTACTTTTTTTATTTTTGTGTAAAAGTCGGTTGTATTTTTTTGTAAAAAGTTTTATTTATACAAACAGATATATATAAAACATAGTCAGGTTAAACAAACTATAACTCAAGAACGGCTGGACCGACTTTTATGATTTTTTATTTATTGGATGTGTCTCCAAATTCAACTTAATTTTTCAAAGATATTTTAGGAAGTTCAGTTCGTTCAGTACCTTATTAATTGATAACTAGCTGCTGTCCGCGACTTCGTCCCCGTGGAATCCCCGATTTTAAAACATTCTTTATCGCTGCTCCGGTCCTATTGGCTTAAGCGTGATGATATATAGCCTAAATAAAGCCTTCCTCGATAAATGGTCTATTCAACCCAAAAAGAATTTTTCAATTCGAACCAGTAGTTCCTGAGATTAGCGCGTTCAAACAAACAAATAAACAAACAAACAAACTCTTCAGCTTTATAATATTAGTAGGTATAGATTTATCAATAATCATTTTCTCGTATTTACATTCTGTGATGTTTTCCTTCACCGTTTTGAGAGCAGTGGTGATGAAATTATTTAGACAAAGTATTACTTTGTCTAATTAATTTATCTAATTAATCACCACTGCTTCGTGAGGAAACCGGCATGTCCCAGAACCAAAAATTTAAAGACATGTGACATTCACTAACCCGCACTGGGCCCGCGTGGTGGATTACGGCCCATTCCCTGTCCTAGAGAGGAGGCCTGTGTCCCAGCTGTGGGAACATTAAAAGGCTGATTATGCTTATGCTATGCTAAAATCATACCACACCCAACAAATTATCTCAGCCCATTTGTAAATGAAATGCCACAACTATATTTCACTAAAAAGTTTAAATTCACAGGACTGATATTTTGTTTCGTTTTTACAGAACCAAACATTAACTCACCAAGTGTTTTGCACAACTGGCGGTCGACCTCTGGCTACCGAGATCCAAATGGCTAATCCATCCGATGTACAAGGCCACTACACCTCTCTGTCCTAACATCCGTACAACTACTTGAACAGAAAAAAAGAAAACTCTAAATTTTTGTTAAAACATGCCCCGATTTGCAATTTGAGCAAGACTGATTCGTTTAGTTACCTGTGGCGACATCTATGTCTCTACATATAAACTACGTGAGATGTTGACGTCACAAAAATACGACATCGATCAAAGAAAGTTTACCTTGCATTTACAAAAAATCATAATCCTCTTTTTTGCTTCGCCATAGTCGGGTAAAAAATCAGCCCCGGTGGTAGCCCAGTAGCCCGCCCCTCAATCACAACAGCATCTCGTCGCCGTATTATGAAGAACCAGCTTCTACTCGCGTGTCCGCCCATTCAATATGATAAAAAACGTATCCTATCCTTCCTACTTGACAAAAATGGCATAATCCTAACCGACTGTTATGAATAGCTTTGTCTCTTTCTGACTGTAGAATCACGAGTGTATCAAAACTTCATAAAACGGCCTCTGGTCGGAGAAGCTACCTACCATATTCCCTCCAGCTGCAAAAGTTCTCCACCTATTCTTTCGAGACCCCCAGGAGACCAGTGCGCTTAAATGACTATTAACTAAAACCGCTGTAAGCTGGACAAGACTAAGACTGTATGTTGAAGAATTGGTCATCAGCAGTATCATAATTCTGCTTTGCTTCTGAAGAAGTCTTGGCTAGATAATAACAGCCGCACGGGTCAGTCTTCTGGGGATGGGCCATTTTAACATACCAAGACTCTTCCATGCATCAAAACGCACGATACGCCGCTGGTCCCGGCTGCCTGATCTTTGGCAGTCGTTAAGGACTGTCAGAAACCATCAAATCTGCCACTAGTCTTACCATGAAGTACCGTATTACCCAGTACTGGGTTGTGGAGGTGAGATAGTCGTTCCATGTAAAATAATGGTATTCAGTTGAATTTGGTTTGACCCAATTAAAGTTGGAAAAAGGCTAGGTTAATAAAGCTTCTACCTTGAATTGCTGCACCACAGTGTTGATAAGATTTGCACCCTTCTTCATTCTGTATCCTCTGGCACCTGGTACATCTGCCTGGTAAAGAAGGGGGCTGTATCCTCTCGCTCCCTTTCCTCGCCTCTTTTGCAACCATAGGCTTCCCAGAAGGAGGCAACGGCGTCGGTCGCGCTCTCGCTTTGACCTATACCAAGCGATACGCCCAGGAGTTACCACTGCCACAAGGTTATAAAGCCGCACTTCCCAAATTGCCACCTGTACTTTGAGAGGACTAAATGATAGCCGCTGATGCAGCAATTAACGTAGCCACCTACTGGGCTCAAACAATCTAAATAGTTAACCATTGACTCGAAGCTTCAAAGCTTTTGTTCAAAGCCGTTATACTTATCTCCATTCTTACTACTGTTCCCGGCTGCGCTAAACTTGTTGCTAATTCCAAGGAAAATCCAACTGGCCAATCCAGCCCATCCTCATGTCGTCCCGTCACCTTCGAGGTCTACGGTGGTCCTGTCTCGCGATTTCAGGGCACTAATTTTGGATTTTGTGGGCCCACCGCTCGATAGGCATGCGGAAGACCTGTCCGGCCCAGTCCCATTTAAGCTCGTTAGCCTTCTGAGCCACGTCTACGATATATGTCTTGGAGCGTAGTATATTTAGTGCTTCGCGATCCGCTTATTTAAGTTAGTAGGTATGCTACGCTTCATATCATATTGGCAAACATTAGAAGTACCGTGTTCCCCAGTTAATGAGTTGTGGAGGTCTGGTAGGCAGCCGCTTCACGTAAAATACTGGTATTCAGGTGAATCCGGCTTGACTGGGAGCCGACCCCAATGTAGTTGGGAAAAGGCTAGGCAGATGATGATATCATATTGGCAAACATTGAGTTGAGTTTGGACTAGTGAATGTCGAGACAAACTTGCTTCTTTTTTTGTTGCATAGTAAGCAGTGTGCTGGGCAAAGGCCTCCCTTTTCTCTTTCCACACCTCTCCATCCTGAGCGATCTCTGGCCACGTTTGATCCGCACACGTCATCAGGTCATAATACCATCTTCGCCGCGATCAGCTTCGATTGTGACGGCTTACTTATAAGAGGAATATACGAGCTCTACCTTTTCGTACAGTTTGTATATCTTCAGACGTTTTAGTTTTATTGGATTTCGATGCTTTGTAGCCAGCTGCGGTCTGAAATAAATCAGGGGCTTGAGCTAAGTTTCCAGTTTTCCAACAATGACACCAAGGGGCTTGTGGGTCTTGTGGCCAAATAATAACCGCCGCAAGCGTCGATCTTCAGGGTTTAACAATGTTTGACAGTGTCTTTCCACCGAGCCCGTTACGTGCCTCAGAAAATATATTAAGCCGTTGGTCCCGGCTATCTCAAATAGGTCTTTGACATTCAAACTTCGGAGTTAACAGGGCTACACTTGGCCAGCCCATCCATAACATATCGATGCTTCTCCGCACCTCAGAAGTTGTAGATTTTTGACAGAGTGGTAATCATTGCCGCTATTGGAATAGTTAAAAGACTGCCCTGGGCCGCATTTGGGCCCCTATGAAGTTGCCCGTATTTTGCTAACAACAGCTGCGACATTAAATGAAAAGGTTATTGTCATATTACCTGGGACAAAAACTTCGGTTGCCCGGAGGTCCGCGATTAATCAACAGCCCAAAAATCATGTTTTGCCAAGGATTACTGTTTTTCCCAGTAACTGGGTTGTGGAGGTCAAAAAGACAGTCCTTTAGTCCTTAGTATTTTGTTGCATTTAGTTAGACTGGTGGGCGATACAGACATAATTATTTGGGAAAGGCTCGGCAGATTGAATGCCAAAAAAACTTGCTCAAATTCAAATATCGGCAAACCTTAGAATAAGTCACTTTATAATACTATGTATTAAAATTAGGTACATAGTAAATTTTTTATATGATTTTTTAAGGAAATGTTTCGACTAAGAATAAAAAAATAATTATGGTACTCATGGTTTTCTTTATACTGAGGGCCTTTGTACTATAGACAAAAGCCTCGATAAATTCCCCTTCCCGTGGGAATACGGGGATAAAATAGCATGAGTAAGTTACTTGATACTTGCTGATAATGTAGCTTCCCATTGGAAAAAAAAATGGTTTAATACGGTCCTGGAGCAAAAAAAAATCTTTCTTCTTTATAATATTAGTAAAGATATACAAAGCAAGTGTAATTTACCAGGAGATTGATATTTGAGTAGGTATACATCTTGAAAATATACATCATACTGAAATCATTTTCAACGATTTTGTCGCCACAACAGAAGATGCCCCGGGCGTCGGGAGTCACCGGGCGATTCCCGGCCTGACGATGGCGAGCGTTGGGTAGCTCGGCGTCGGCTAACCGTTGTGCCTTGTACTCCTCAGATACATATATGCCAGCATAGTAGACTAGGCCCGCTAGGGGCAGTACCTGCCAGAATTGTGTAATTTGCTCGAATAAGTCACCGCGACCTTCAATTGAGGAAACGCAAGGAGGAACACCGCGAAAGAGTCACCGCGGCCCTGGAACGCAAAGGGCACTTGGAGGAACACGGGTGGGTTTTAGTCAGTAAGAGTCTGACTCTCCCTTCCAATGTGCCCCAAGCGAAAGAAATCTTTAATGATTTCATTAAATAAAATCATTTAATTATTTCCCATAGGAATAAAATTAACGAATACAATACGACATATAAAAAAAAATCCTGCCCCCCTAGCCAAGTTGATAATCTGCAATCGTTAACGCTGGTCGAAAACGAATCAAATGTATGGGAATGAAATCATCTCAACGTTAATTCACGTGGTTAGAGCAAACGAATGGAAAATACGTAGCCAAGTTCATATCGTTCACAATGATAGAATTAATTGTTATCATTTCTGCAATGTTCAACGCTACATCCTTTGTTAAAATGTTTAAACTTAATGTTTAAAGCATTTAAACAAAGATCCTGACCCTGATCTGTGTGACGTTTGTAGGATCAGTCGCCAGAGACCAAAGAATAGCTCGTTTTTCTAAAGACATTGTAGAACGAGCGGCCGACTCAGGCGTGCCAACATGGCTACCAATACCAACTTATCGTTTTCTACAGCTGCTGACACCGAGGCGTTACCGATTGGAGAACAGAATTCGACACGAAACGTTTGTAACATGGCTAGGGGGGCTGAAGTTGACATCGGCAGAGATAGCAACGCGAGAGAGATAGCTAAACAAAACGCCAGACTTTCCTGTCAATACTTTTATTGGTAAGCAGCTATATCAGTCAGAACGCAGACATCTGTCAGAACAGCGCTTCAGACAGTCGGGGTCGTTGCGGCAGTGCGCGCGACACGACGCCTGACAGCGCGTCAGCGTGCGCACGTTGGTCCGCGACAGGCGTTCGTCGAACATCACACTGTAGGCAACAGAGGGAACAATTTAAAACTTGCGATCTTGTAAACATCTCTCCATGTAGCTTTGCTGAAGTGAACAGCAAGTGAGCTGGGCCCCAAGTCTGCAATTTTATAAATTTGTCATTCCAACACGATCCCATTGTCATTTTGCTAAAAGTTCGTAATCTGCTAAATTCATAATGGTCGATTATTGGTCGGTCAATGGTCTCTTAATATTTTTTGATAACCGAGCTATTAAAAGAAATGACTACCTACACAACGACGTTCTAATGATAGGTCACTGATCAAGGGAATTGTCAAAATTTTATCAGATTACCGATTATCCGAGATTACCATTCTATGCCATTTCTTTCAATGGAGTGTCAGTGGTTGACCATTGGAAAGTCATAATAACGCTTTTATATTAGTAGATTATCAAACTTGTCAAAAACAATCATTATGAAATCATATAGCAGACTTGGGGCCCAGGTAAACCCTTTCAAATAAAATGTAATAACAGTTCGGTTAGTTTTGGCATTAGTTCCGGGTTAGAAGTCAAAAGAGCTGGCACCAGACTTGCAGGGGTAGCGTTATCCAGTTACTGGGTTGTGGAGGTCAGTTACGCAGGCACTGCATGTTAAATACTGGAAGCTTTGTGTTTGAACTTGGGAAAAGCTTATAGGATTTGTTTTACCTGTCTATAAATGGCACAGAGGTACAAGTGGCCGCGTCACAGTGTAGCACAGGAGGGGCGACTGCTGCCATGAGGGAGCTGTCTTCTCCAATGACGTACGGAATGTGGTCGATGTACAGGCCATCGAACAGGCAGAGTCGCTTCATGTACTCCTCGTTATGCGTAAACATTGTTGGTGGGGTACCTGAAAGATAAAAAATACATGTGGCACTCGGGGACTGCCGCGGTAAAGCTATTGCATAGCATTTTTTTATCAACTTATGCAATTATGTATTTAGTACTCTGCGTCATTGTGATATGGTCTCGATTCGTTCACCTGGGTTACTGTACTAATGTAAATCACATACGTTTCACTTAACTTTGTCCCACCGATTGTTTCCGAACGCAGACGTTCGGGTCGGCTCGGTGACGGCGACATAATAGCTCAGTAACGAAGCGACCATTTTAAAAAGGCGGGGCCTAATCGAATGACGTAGCGGTGTTAGGTTATTTTCGTTACGGAATTTCTGGATTCGGTTGCCACGCTCAAGGCCCGCGATAGAAGCTATGCAATAGCTTAAAAAAGTAAATTTGTTGGACTTATTTTTGACGGGCGACTACTTGCACCACTCGCTCCGGCCCGCACTATAGGTAGAAATTACCGGTGGTTCTGACATCAGAATCTGTCCGCCTAACGAGCATCCGTGAGCGAGTATTAACTTTGCTAGCCAACCAACTAGTAAGAGAGTTCTCGCCGGCAGTTTGAATAGCAAGCTATCGACTATAAATGCATGTGTCTCTCTTACTCACACGGGATCTATATCTTTTGGCCGTTTCCTCAGCGAGAAAATAGTCGATAGCAATTCGCTTCCTCGTTGGCGGCGGTTCGGCCGCGGCATTGAGAAAAGTGCCTATACGTTTTTATTTAGCAAAACAGTGCGTGTTGGTCGTCGATACAACTGATGGATTCTCTACACATTTCACCGTGATAACTTAGGTGAAGTGAACTGCCATTTCTCTTACATTTGATGAATTGACAGATCACTTCGTTTTCATCCTCACAGTGAGATGGTTATATGCTAGTGAAGGAGGAGGCGCACCGCATGCAGGAGAGGGAAACCTTACTCTCCAGCCGCCGCATCAGAAGAAGTCGCCCCGGGCGTCAGGAAACGCAGGACGATTCCCGATCACCGTAGGCGCGGGTCTGTGGACGGCGAGCTATGGATGGCTCGCCGTCTGATTGCAACCAGGCCCGGGTCGACGGCTACTTTTTGCGAATGTACAACTATAGTCACTGTAATATTTATTTTCTAACTGTTTTGACGTTCAGTTGACTTTGGCATTAAACTTACCAACAGAGAAATATTGCGTGTTACACATGTGCTCGGTTACCAGTTCAGTTCGGTTCTTGAACCATCCGATAAGCCACTGCAGGTCTTCAAACTTGGTGATCTCATCGTTGATAACTTTACGTGTCAGACGAAGGTACTCCACGTCAGCTTCAATGACTGATTCGTCTTTGTCTTCGCCGTAACTGAGGACGAGATTGAAGGCAATATTAAATTTCAACAAAATAATAGTAAAAGTTTGGAACTAACAATTTTGAATTCTTGACTTGAGTCTCTGAGGCAAAGTTACATTACGTTAGCGATCGCGATTATCGCCATCGCTTTTATCGCAATGCCAAAATATGACGTCACATTTCGACAGCGTTTGTTAATTGTCTTCGCCATGCTACTTCTGACAGAATGTCACTTGTTTAGAGCCTCTGGCTTGCAAGGTCATCGACACGTGAGTTGTGGATTCAGAAGTCATTGTTCCAATAATAGTAATGGCCAATGGCCTAATAGCCAAGAGTCCCGATTGACATCTGAGGAGGGTCTTATTGGATTGTTGGATTAAGGGCTTGATGTATTTAGAGCGAGAACTTAACGAAATCTAAATTTACCCAAGGGAAAATAATCCCGGGATGAAAATGGATCCTATATCCTATTCTAGGATATGGTTTATCAGTGTGCCAAGTTTCATGCAAATCTGTTCAGCTGTTACAACTGGAAAAGATGATATAAACGAAATATTATTTATGATTAAAACGAATAAAAGCCTGTAACAGACTGTCCCTCTGCATTGAAAAGCTTGACATAATCCAGGATATAGTTTCCCCGTGTTCCAAATTCCATCCCTTTTACTATGCTTTAGTAATTGAAGCGTGATTCAAAAACCTCCAGATTTTTCACATATATACCACAATCTTATTAGGATCCTTACTTTCGGTACTGCATCTTCAGGATAGCTTCAGACATGTGGATCCTGAAGATTACTCCAGGTCTGAGATGCGCTTGGTACAGGTCTTTGGGCATCTCTACGTATCCGGCTTCCCAGTCCTGGAAATCACACATTTTGAAATGAAAAATAAATGATGATACAAAAGGACCACTTGATAAATTCCCTGCAAAATGTTGTGCTTCCTACAACTGCCAAACCGTCGTGCCGTCGAGACATAAAAGTCGAAAGAGTTTCCAAAGGTACTGAGGTCATCTGTTGGCAATACTATTCCGGAAAAGTACGAGCTTTGGGGACAGAAGTTCCAACCCACGTGGCCATTTTAAAAAGCCATCGGAGAGCTTTCAGCCTAAGCACACGTTGCCATGGTCGCGTGGAAAATACATGGTTGGCTGCAACAAAGACAGTTGGGATTTTTAGACGGTAACGATAGACGCCGACGCCGAACTGGCAAGGCGGATTCTCCTGTCCTTATCCCAATTTATTAAGGGTAGGCGTAACATCTTCGTCTTTTCTTCCATACTTATTTGTAAGTTGTCTTTAGTAGCACAGTTTTTCTAGACTTAATATCATTCACACAACTCATTCATCATTTCTTTGGCCTCCCTTTCTTTAACCATCTACATTCTGCAAAATCTGCCTAGGAATGAGGAGAATGCTCTGTCTCCTCATTCCTAGGCAGATTTTGCGGATGGTACTTACCTTCTGACCTCCGTCATAGATATCAAAATTAGGATTTTTCGGGGGCCCCCTCTCGTGCTTCCGTTTGTCTTTCCCGCGTCGGGCTATCGGGACTTCCGTTGTTGTTCCATTTTTTGACTGTAAACCAAAAAGAAGTCAAAATTATTATGTCATCATTATCCAACACATTTTAGCCATTTAGTCTTCAAGTCAGGTTACTTTTACACACGTAAACGTGATACATCGTTGACCATGTGACTTATCATCAGATGATGCAGTGGCCATCCCTTATCTCTCTACTGACACAGGAATCATGATGGATTTAAGACGTCATGGTGGGGCTGCTGGAATACTTTTGAGAATGTCTCCGCGAAAAAGAAGCCTACCTATTGTTTTATGCCTTTTTTTGTGGTTGCTATCGGACGGCGAGCCACCCATAGCTCGCCTCTCGCCATCCGCAGACCCGCGCGTACGGTGGCCGGGAATCGCCCTGCGTTTCCCGACGCCCGGGGCGTCTTCTTCTGTTGCGGTGGCTAGGGCGTGAGGTTTCCCTCTCTCGCACGCGTTCCGCCTCCTCCTTCCCGCTAGCATTACTGCTTCGTAGAAGGAGACGACCGCTTCCCATACCTCCTCGCTCCGGACCATGGTTTGAACCAGGGCCGGACGCGAGAGGTCGCCGCCGTGTTTGTGTAAAAATGCGATCATGATAGCAAATACACATCCTCGCTAAACGATAGCTGAATGTGCACTCTAGATAACTAAACAAATATGAACGTTAGCAAGCAAGGCACTTGACTCCTTTAATTAATTTTCATAATTATAAAACGCCTTTGAAAAAATCTTTCTGAAGATTGGAGTTACATTTTTCCAAACGGAAGTAGATACTTAAATTAAAAAAATAGTTTCCTTACGTCGTCTTCTGGTATGCTTGTGGTAGAACGTTGTCGGTTCCGTCGCCTACCGTTGCGACCACGGCGTTTCTGCAATTTATCATATTCAAATATAAGCTGATCCAGATCGTAACACTACTTATTCTACACTCCAAAACTAAGATAGCTCATATGGCTCAAAAGGATACCCAACTCAATCGGGTTTGGTCAAAGCCTCTAGATAAGGAGATGCCAATTCTATAAGTGAAGTAGTCACAATCAGCAGGCATGTCTTTGGGAGAACGACAAAGTGTTGTCTAGTTCCCCAGTACATGTCTGCTGTATGCTGAATGAACTGTGAGAGCTGCCCTGAGATAGAGAGACGGAGATGGTGGAACAGACTAGACTACAGACCAGAACTGGAAGGAGAAGCGGGGGCTGGAGAAATCGGACGAACGGATCGAATCAGTGGAGGCAGGCCTTTTCCCAGGAGTGGCTCAGAGCAGGATAGCTCTGAACCACTCTCAGAAATATAGATTCAAGCTATGCCATCATCATCATCAACATTTTGGTCTATAAACGTTTACTCCTGGACTCCTGTTCTCCCAATCGTTGCCACATCGACCACGACCGGTCTTGAGCTTCTCGCATCCAGCGAACTCCTACGGAATTCACAAGGTGACCTGCAGTGCTATTCTGTAAGAACTCACGTGCGAATTCGATTCATATCTCATTTTCGATTACACTTCGTAACTCACCTGAAGTGAAAAATATTTGATATTCTGACTGTCAAGTTAAGTTCGCTTCACCTATGTTCTCACTTAGAGGCGCTAGTGTAGTTTTCATCAAGTTATAGAATACCAAATACAGTTTTCACCGCAGAATCAGAAGTGAGAACTGGAGTGAGTTCTTACAGAATAGCGTTGCAGGTTATTGTTGAAACCTATGCGGATATCACTACCACTTTGGATCTTTGGATAGTGAAACAATTACGCCCTTCCGTCTTGTCAGTAATGTGTGTTTGTCTCACTAACAAAATGTGTGGGATAGATTAGTGTTAGAGCGTAGGTACTTTGAACGTACAGTTTTCTGCTAAATTTAAGGTATCAGGTGGTAAAAGAGGAGGTCTTGGCTCAATAGTAACTAGCCAAACTGGTTGATCTTCAAGGTTATGCAATGCTTGCTAAATTCGTTTTGACAGCCGACCTCAATGCATATAGTTGGGACCTTCAAATTTGGGCATCGTTCATCTACTTAGTTTAAAGTACCGAAAATCAATGTCTGCCAGGATTTAGGAGGATTGAGGAGTTTAGGAAGGTATCAGCATGTTCTGTATAGTCAATTATCATTCGTTTACCTCTAAAATCGACCCATGCGGCTGTTATTGCTCAACCAATAAGGAAAATAGAAATAAGAACATCAAATTCTCTGCAAAATTTTATTGAACCTTAACATCACTCCTCAAGGTCTTTAGGTTCCGTAATAGAATCCACAAACACGATAGAATTGCACTCTGCTGCATCGCATTGCAGCATGGGAGGCACCTCTACCGGCGTGACGGAATATTCATCACCAATCACATAAGGGTTCCCATCGATCCACAACGCGTCAAAGAGGCAATAGATATGCACTTTAATGGTCATGTAACTGATGAACTTGTAAATTCTTCCTCCACATTCACCCAGATGCTCCTTGATACTCTTATCCGTCTTATACATAAGCAGAAGGTTGTGGAACTTCGTTATCTCATCCATCACCACCTTTTTAATTAAATTTGTGTAGATAATATCAGCTTCGATGTGCCTTTCAGGGTCTTCATACATTCTCTGCTTGATTCTCAAAATAGCATCTGACATTCTCACTCTAAATATGACACCTGGGTTCATTTGATCAGGAAGAATACCAGGTTTTCTGGTCGAGGTGGAGAATTCCAGGATCCTGTCTTTCACTGGCTCAGGATAGGTGTAGTGGTGTGGTCTTTCTCGAAGTTGTGGCCCGAGCATCGTGTTAAATTTTCTCACGTTCTGCGACAAAAATTAAGTCTTGTCAGTTCATTTGGGTTTTCTGTTTTTATTGGACACTAGTTAATTCACTCTCAATCTTGGTATAATATCACTGAACACTTGAGTTACGAAAATTTTTTGGGTTAACGTTTAATAAAATGCGATTTTAGTCTTTATAGAAGCACCCGCGTACACAGAACTGCAACATATAAACTCGAAAGCTCGCAATTTTTTGCGCGGATAATATGAGATATAAAACGTGTAAAATCGGTAATGTACAAAAATGCTATCCCATCCTACTTATATCTATCTATATCAATTGCTGAATGTAGGTACTATATAAGAAAGGCTCGAACGATTTGGATGTTTTTTACTGGGAAATCCAGCAGTTATGCGAAATTTACTCCTGTGTGACGCCGGGGCGAATTGTTAGTTCGTTTAATAGACATCACTCTTCGACGGCTAAACGAATTGATTTGAAAACAGTTTTCCGACACACGATTCCGCGATGAAAGGTGCAGATCTATCACCAATCGACACATCTATTCACTTTTCAGTGGTTCGTAATATAACTTTTCCTACATAGGGAGCGTCATTGCCTGCTGACTTCTAAAGTTCCTACACACTCCCTTTGGGGAGAACGTTAACAGCGTAGGCTGTGCGCCATCTAGTGTTGTAATAAATTTGGAACTTTTATCATATAATTTTTTTTTTTTTTTTTTGGTAATGATAAATGTGATCCTTCTTTTGCCCTTTGCGTTCCAGGATCGCGGTGACTATAACGCAACCAAATATAGAGCCTTGTGGCAGAAAGAAAGACGAATAGCGGAGGCTCAGTAATAGTGTTCCGGTTTTCATTCCACGGGCTATTTTTTTTTAAATAGAACAAAATGTGTACCAACCCGGGCTCGTCGCTTGATCCGATTGTGTTCGGGTGAAGAATCTTCTTTATAGTCGTTTACAAACTGGTCGAATTTGCTGAAATCGTACGAAGCCCAGGAGTCGATGCCCGAGTCACCTTGGAGTTCTGCCGGCTCATTCTGAAATAATAATGAAGCTTCATTGTCTGCCCAGCCATCGCTTATAGCATAATCAGCCTTTTAATGTTCCCACTGCTGGTACACAGGCCTCCTCTCTAGGAGAGGGAATGGGCCGTAATCCAGCACGCGGGCCCAGTGCGGGTTGCTGAATGTCACCTTTCTTCGAATTTTTGGATCTAGGACATGCCGATTTCCTCACGATGTTTTCCTTCACCGTTTTGAGAGCAGTGGTGATGAAATAAATTACAAACTAACTTTGTACTGGGTGTTCCGATTTTGATGATTCTTTTTGTATTTGAAAGCTGGTGCTTGTCGTGTGGTCCCATTTAATTGATTGAGACCTGACTACTAGTATCCCGTCAGAGTTATCCATAATAATGCGTGGCTTAGGGTACATTGATGATGTTCTCATTCGATCTTATCGATGTAAAATGAAAAATAAAATTGTATATTATTATGATGGTTTGGACTCTTCCAAACCATCATATAGGTACAATTTTATTTTACTCTGAAGAATTACCTTTGCATGCGGTGCTTTTTTAGTCATCAAGTTGACAGGCTGATCGTAGATGTCATCTTGTAACTGCAAAGTTAACGAGGACTTAGTCAGTTGAAACCTATGTTTTTTAGCGATGGGATCATCAAATGACTTCTTCTGTGGAAACGGAAGGGAGTGTCAGACTCTTACTGACGAAAATCCCATCCGTGTTCCTCCTAATGCCCTTTGCGTTCCAAAATTGTCGAGCAAATTCTGAAACATTCACCTAATTCTACACATTATCGTCAAACCAATAGTTCAGTGGTCGGTTGATATCTTTTTTGGCGAGATGGGAAATCATCAAATGACTTCTCCCGCTCTGGGTGGAGCGGAAGGGAGTGTCAGACTCTTACTGACTAAAACCCATCCGTGTTCCTCCTAATGCCCTTTGCGTTCCAAGGCCGCGGTGACTCTTTCGTACAAATTCCGCAACAAGTCGGTTGATCTACCTTTAAAATAACGGCAGCGTTTGTTTAGGACCTTGAAAATGGATGATGCAAGTGGGCTAACCATGTTATTGCAGCCATGGCAGAAAGACGTTTGAGACGAACGTCAGTTGTTTATAAAGCACAGAGACTGCAACAACAAATGGTATAAAAATAGCAATATTTTTGACCACACTGAAAAAACGACTTGGTTTCTAGTTACCGAATTTTCATTAGGTATATAATTATTTAAGTGTTTAGTTGCTGTGGTGACTGCCAAACGTTTGTAACAAAACAAATTTAGTTACTTAATTTAGGTCTCTCTAGATTACAAAACTGTTTGGTAAGATATAACATAACAGTTTTGCTATCAATTACTAAACGGAATAAGTGACGAGCTAGTAATAGCTAAGCGGTTTAGTAAACAATAACATTTTAGTATTTAGTTACCAAATACTTTAGTTGTTGGCATATGTTGGCAACCCAACAGGTTTTAATAAAATAATGAGTGTATCCACAGTATTCCACAGTTAAATTAATTTAGAAAAGGGAGCTGAACTTTAGTTACAACTAACTATTATATAGTAAATAGTCAAGTAGCTGAACTGTTCTGTTATCCTATTTTTTCAGTGCATTCATATTGCCTTTTGAATGTTTTTGTACTTACATTTGGGTAGTTGAACGCCAGACTGGCGTACGGATCTGAGCTCACCAATCCCAAAATTATAGTGATCTGAAATTTAAATTTAACATGTAAATATTATTACATCTGAAACTTTTTCTAGAATCTCTTGGTTTTTTTAATAAGGCAGAACGCAACAAGGAAGTCAACTGCAAGAATTTTGAAAAGGCTAGGAAGTTTATATACTATAAAACGAGCAACATCCACAACTTTAATACCAATTATCCGGTTGAGCAGTAACCAGCCTTAGTGTGCTGAACAGCGAGTGTTCCATTAAAAAAAAAAAAAAACTTTAATACCAGAAACAAGCACAAGCTACATGGAAGGAGCATGTATCTTGTGCTTGTTTCTGGTACACCGACTTCGTAAGGTCCATGACTCATTTGTGGGGCTCGGTATACGTTTTTACAATAAACTTCCACTTTCTTTTCATCACCTGCCTTTTTAAAGCTAAAGTTAAATCTAACCTTTGTTCGAAGGCATACTATTCTATTAGTGATTAGGTATTTAGATGATAAGAATAGTTGGTCGTTGTGTTGAACGCAAGACAATGTCTTATTTAATTTTATCATGTTCTTTCTCCATAAGTTAGCTTATGACAGTTATATAAGTTCATATAATAGTTTTTTTTATGACTATGTAGGTCAATCTGTTTTTACTTTATTGACTGAATCTACTCTTTACAATGTTTTATAGTGAATTGATTTATGAACTCCATGTTGGATAATTATTTTATTTTCTACATACTATTGTATAAATTCAAGTTCTTAAAGCGCAATAGACAGATGTGTTGCTGGGGAGTTTGTTGCGCCACTTCTTCCCAGCTAAAACACTAGGAAGTGGTGACGGGTGGGTGTTTTGGGGGACTGTCTTTATGTAAAATTTGACGTTCAAAAAGTGCTGTCTCTCAGCCTAGTTTGAATTAATGACTTTTGTTTTTTTTTTGTATGATCAAAGCTTCCACAAGTTCAGTTTTTAAATGCTCAAAATATAAAGATATTCGTACCAGAAAAAGCTGAAGGTATCCCAGCATTTTAAGCGAGGACCTTTCGGGTTTTCCGTTGCACTGCAACTGAAAACTCTTTTACGTAAAGAAAATATATCTATATAACATAAATTGGTCTAAATTGATCGTTAGTGCGGCTACTATGGCTTTGTGATAATTGCCTGTTATAGCAATAAGTACTTAAATAACTTGAGAACTATACTTACCTACTTTTTTTTTCTTTTTTTTACTTTGCCTTACACTAGGAATGTCTCCTGTATCGTGGGTACGTTTACAAACATATGTATAAACTCAGATACACAAACAACCAGTCCCAAAACAACTATTTTTACGACATACAAATACCTATTTTTTCCGTGCGGGAATCGAACCCACGACATGTAGCGCAACAGTCAACTCAACCACTGCGCCAACTGTGCAGTCAAAGAAAGCTTCTTTTTTGTGGATGGGAAATCTTGAAATGACTCATACCGCTCTGGATGGAGTGGGAGGAACTGTCAGACTCTTAGATAGGAGACTAAAACCCACCTGTGTTCCTAAAATTTCCCTTGCTTTCCAGGGCTGAGGTAAAAACTAGCTGATGCCAGCGACTTATATTCATATTCATATCTTTATTTGTATTCCATAATGTCTGAAGATCTTACAATGTGCTTAAAGTTAAGCACAATTATGGACCCTGTAGGGCACTGCAAAAAGTATAAAATAAGGTGTGGCGTCACTTATTGTGCATATGTGAACGCACCTTAGATATAGTATTGCACGTTTTAATATTTAAGTCGCACCGTTGTTAAGTGGCAACACATGAGACGATTCGGGGCGCGACCCCTTAGGCGTCCCTCTCTCACTTGTTAACTGCCGCGGGACACCGATTAAGTTAGTCCATACTTTGTAACCTAGTATTAGTTTATTATATATAATCCATATTGTTTTTAAATCATAATACTGTTACCGTGTGTGAATATAAATTAATTACCACAAGTTGGAATTTAATTCCGTCTCCGAATCATCACTCATCGTAAGACGCATCAAGGGGACTGATAGGATACCTTACATCTGCGTCCCCAAAAAGGTAATAATAAAATTAATAGATATTTTATAACAATTTCTAAACTTATTCTTAGTATTTATTAACTTAATTATAACAATTATATTATTTGGAGATCAATTATTTCCATTTGAGATCATTAAAAGCAAAAAAAAAAGAAGTATTTGGTATTATAACTTATTCTATTACAATAATAATATAGTATTTATCTGCATGTCAAAGTTTAATCTTACTTTTTCTTCGCGGGTGCTTGCCTTACTTTTAGCTTTCTAGACTTTGTAGTTTTGGCTGTGCGATGTATGTTTTAATTTCAAAGCAATACCTCCACGCGTGCCCGAGATAAAGCATCTTAACCAGACAGACGAACGGACTGACAACAAAGTTATTGTGTAACGGTTCCGTTTTTTCCTTTTGAGCTACGGAACTCTAAAAAAGCAGTAGTGACAGCAGTAACAAATTGATTAGCTCTTCGAAAATCAAGTACATAGGTCTGCCATGGCTTTGTCTTGCCGAATTTGCTCATTCCTATATGATACTCGTGAACTACCTACCTGATGAGCCATTTCGACCAGCGTCAAATGGTAGTATAACACTTGAAAAGGGCTTGTTCACGCATCAAACGCGTGAGCATATGGACTGACGTCACCGGGGGCTGAGGAGGCGGGCGCGGGGCTCTTGATCCGACGGCTTCACAGATACTTACTTGATCCATTACTGGGATGTTAGGGAGCTGCGTAACCGTAACCGAAACTATCGGATGTGTCACTACATAGTATAAAACAAAGTCGCTTCCCTCTGTCTGTCCCTATGTATGCTTAGATCCTTAAAACTACGCAACGGATTTAGATGCGGTTGTTGCGGAATTTGTTCGAGTTGCGTAATTTGTTCGAAAGAGTCACTGCGGCCCTGAAACGCAAAGGGCACAAGAAGGAACACGGGTGTGTTTTAGTCAGTAAGAGTCTGACACTCTCTTCCGCTCCGCCCAGAGCGGGAGAAGTCATTTGATGATTTCCCATCATCATCAAAAAAAAAAAGATGCGGTTTTATTAAATAAATTTTGCTCATTAAATGGTGCCGTTCAGTGAAATGCCTAGGCAGTTCATTAAGCGTTAAAACAATGGCTGCAACCATAGACTATGGCTGCAACGTATTTATGGATTTAAGATTAAGATACTTTTAAGGATAAAAAAACAAACACATTTACTCACGTTTCATTCATTTTAATAACATAATTAAGATAACTATACGGGGCTTTAAAACTACCTTTTAGAACATCTAAGATTAGCATAGTATGTAAGATATAGTTTACAAGTCTGTGGGCAAAGACTGGAGCACTCTCCTTTATTTCCACCAACCCGACGTGAGACAGAAAGGTCAGGGTTAGAACCAACATCTGTATGCGCTTTCCGAAGATGAAGATGACACACGAACACACGACTAACGTCCAAATTATGCACTGCCACTGAAAGATTCCTAATTGGACCGGGACCCAACGTTATGCAGTCCCGAGAACAACAAAGCAGTTTAACAGTGCTGATATGAGCAGCGTCCTCAATGATATGAATACAACAACTCGTGAGTTATTTACTGCAGTCAGTGCACCCACTTAACAGATATTTTATGCTAAAAATATGTCTTGTTGCAGGTAAATGAAAAAAATGTTTTTTTTTTAGAAATTGAAATTAAATTATATTGACAAAGTACTCTTTTAAAATACAAAAGTAATAAATTTAATCAACTGAACAGAATCAATGGGAATAAGTAGGTAGAGTGCGCGCCGGATGCAGGAATGAGCTCCTGGCCACGCTACGCGAGCCACGCTGTAGCCATGCAAGCGCCTACTGCTTTTATCAAAGCAATACGCGATTGCACAAGTATCTGCTTAACGCAATTTAAAATGACATTGGCGAACTTTTCTCAACTTCCGCGATAGAATTTATGCAATTTATTTAAAACTATTTTCCTAGGCTATTTTTATGATAGCCTCCTCAACCTTGATTTACGTAGTTTTAGGCATTATTAAGAAATAATGAAATTATTGCACATGTTTTCGCCAGTTCTCCAATAGATCACCTAGGGTAAGGTTTTTTTCACTCTCTTCCAAGTAATTTTTAGTGCTACTACAGATCTGATTTTTATCAGTTTCCCGTCCATAACCCTGGACCCCTGGAACTTCGCATCTGTCACCTTCGTACTGTCCCACACATTCACAAACTGGTTCGTTCTCCTCATTTAAGAGACATGTACCGCTGTTCAAGCAATAACCGTTACATACGTTCACTTCACATCGTTCCCCGGAGTACCCAGCTTCACATCTGAAATAACAAAACTGTGAAGTGTACCAAAATAATTAAACTAGAAAGACAAAAGACGGAGCGGAATATGTTTTACCTGCATTTAGGAAGCCCATCTTCAGAGAAACTACAGTTGCCATGCAAACAGTAGCTCTCGCAGACTGATACGTCACATCGCTCTCCGGTGTACCCTGGCGAGCAGTTGCAAAGCGATTGTCCTATAACTTTAGTACCTTGAACACAATACGGCCCTTCTTGTTCTCTAGCAATTTTGAATGATTGGTCTGTCTCATAGTCAACGAGTACGTGGCGGCAATCCGAAATACCCTGTAACTGATCTTTCATTTTGTAGTTGGCGGCTATAGCGACAACACTTGCAGTATGAACCTCAATGATTTTTTTGTGTCTATTACTCATAGGCCTTGGATATATCCAAATGTTTTTCTTAGGGCAGGATGTGCAGCCCACCGCGTAGAGATGGTGTTTTGATAAGGAATATGAGCTTGGATGAATCTTGTATATAGCAGTGTTCCATCCAATTATTGCTTCCATGTTTTTCCCATTTAAATCTGCGCAATAAGTGTGACTTTTTGATGTAGATTCAGGCATAAACCAAATCACTTTATGCGACTGTTGGTCTATAGCCACGCTGTGCAAGTCGTGTAGGTCTACTTTGTACTTAGCTTGAATAATGACTTCCCTATCGGAGCCATTGACGCGAGCTCTCTCTATTGTAGACGTCGGTATGTTTGTGTTGATCCAGTAAATGTACCTGCAAGTTGAAAACCACTAGAGCTCATCACGAAGCAGAACTGACGTGGTAATCCCTAGTAATATATAAATGTGAATGTAAGTTTGTTTGTTACGCTTTCACGCGAAAACTACTCAACCGATTTCAAAAATTCTTTCACCATTAGAAAGCTACATTCGCCCTGAGTTACATAGGCTATATTTTATCCCCATATTCCCACGGGAACGGGAACTACGCAGGTAAAACCATTATATATTACAATCAATTGCTCGCGATTTTGCACGCGCTTAAATTTTCGCAAAAAATCTGTAACCGATTCCAGAGTCCCATCCCTGGACCAAGATTCATCAAAATTAGTTTACCGATTTTGGTGTGAAAGCGTAACAAATAAACTTGCTTTCGCATTGAAGTATAATATTAGATAGGATTTATCTGACTACTCGCAGCGCCCAAGTTCCATCTGCGTAGTTCTCGTACCCGTCGGAAAAAAATAGTAATGTTTGTCGCCATAGGTGAAATAATTTTAAAAATTGGTTTAGTGGTTTAGGCGTAAAAGCATAACAAACAAACTTGCAACACATTTATAATATTAGTCAGGATTATTATTGGTAACGTACCCTCGGCAACTATCCACTGCTATGTTCGTGGGGATCCCGTCATCCATCTTGATTAAGAGGTTTCCGTAAATGTTGTTCTTAAATCCAGGTTTTAGTGAAAACCAATTAACGCTTCGTTCCTTAGTGTCTGTGAAGAACAGTATTTCTGTGACAGGGTCGAAGGCCAGGCCCTGGATGTCTCCTCCATTCCTCTCGACGTAGCATCTGTATGCCCCGTAAGATATGCTGTAACCACATATGACGTCACTGTTGTTCTGTTTGTCGACATACAGCAGCATGTTGTGAACTTCATCGTAAGCTAATGCTGTCAGGTTCTGAGATTTAAAAACTACGGTTTCTATTTTGGTTCCGTTATCAGTGTAAAATTCTAATCGATCTCCTACTGTTATGGCGAAATCTGAAACAAAATCATTGTTGATATAACATGATGTTGATACTGAGATATGGTTACAGTGTATCTGTTTCTGGATAATTTCAAACGCCAAAAGATTGTAAAATATCCTAAGTAGTAATAAACTCTCGATAAAATTGTCAAATAAACATTTATTTTCTCATTATAAAATTCGTGTATTCTGTGTTCTCTCAGTGTGGTTCCGAGAAATTGTGGGCACTAAATGGCGAACAATCGGCTTGGATCATGGTGGATGCGATCGAAGTCTTGAACAAATAAATATTGTTTATTTTTTACACTAGGCCCCCTAACCCCGGGTACCCAACGACAGCGGGACGGGCCGCAAAAACTGGCCTGTCGTTGGTCGTTGGGTTGCAATTGCAAGCATCGTCGGGCGTGCGCCTGCCCAAAAAGTGATAGCAACGCACGCCGGTATGTATAAATGCAATGTGACTAGCAGGCGCCACACTTCTTCACGACACCTCCGCGTCAGTCCACGCCAGGTGAGACCCCCAGTCACCTGGAGGAGTGAGATCGACCAGTGACAAGGGTGCCGGCTTTGAACAAACGTGCAGTACTGGCGAACACGACTTTACGTTTACAAAATATCCGTTCGCTATGACAGCAACATTGGAAACTTAGCCCTTATTGGTTTGTGTTGTTATGAGCACACGGTTAGGCACGCAATTGACTTTAGAATTAACCCTTTACTGCATGATTTTTTCTTTAAGTTTGAAAAAAATATATATGGTAGGAAACACTAAATAAATGGACACGTGTTTCAGGATTTTTCTTTTTATTGAATAGTTTTAGAAAAAAAATCACTTTTCCACTTTGGATCATTTTTGGTACATTGAGCAGAAAATTAAGTTTAACACTTTTTACTTTGGATCACATTTGGTACATTGAGCAAAAATCAATATAGAAATAATCTTATAAAATATAATCGTAAAAATTATGTAGTATGGAATACTTCGAAACAATTTCCTTTATCGTTGAGGCAAAGGTTGACTTTGCATTTTCGGCACTCCACGTGAGATCTACCATTGCATTCAGGGACCTTACAACGCTGTCTAGTGCACCAGACAGGCAAATGATCCATCTTATCTAAACGAACGTCCTGAGATGGCATTATTGCTATGGGCCCTCTCATTTTTTGTTGTTGAATGGATTGTTCCATGACGCTGGAAGATGGTCGACCACGTTTACTACTCGTTGCAGGTTTATAGGCATAGCACAAATCTTCACCTACCGCGCACTTGAAATCGGCTAAAGGAAGCCACGACTCAGCATTTTCAAATCTGCGCCTGTATAAAAGCCATGCATTGACTACAGTCATGTCTATCATATGAAAGAATATGCGGTGATAAATTTTTTTCGATCTTTTTGGATAAACCACGTAAATAACAAAATAAGACGGTACATCACAAAACAAGCTAAGCAATTTTACATAGCATTGGTGCATGTTGGCACTAATATGGTACAAAGGAAGAAAGAATATTTCTGCATGTTGTACCAAATTTGTTCCATTCAGTTAGAACCACCTAAAACTAATTATTTTTTGATAAAACAATAAAAACTTACCTAATTATCAATATTTAGATTATGTTCTTTCCTGTAGTATTTATTTTCAAGCACTATGACCGAGATTTGTATTTTTTACACAATTTTGAAAATCAACAACTTGCTCCGGACCGGTTCGTACTTGTTAACTGACTTTGACGAAGAAAATAGTTCACACAACTTGCTCATAGATGGCGGTTTTATAAATAAAATGAAGCTCGTATGGGACGAATTTGACACAGTATGCATAAAACAAGGAAATCAGTTTGGAACTTAAAAATATTTAGGATAATATGGTTTGGTTCACTTATGAACCACAATGCGGTAAAGGGATGGACCCCCGTTATCCAATGCTGGTTGGTTTTCTTCATGTAAATTAAATGATCTAGAGAATATAATCTAATAAATTAAAAAAAAAGCTACCAACTTTTGATAAAATTGAGAAAAAAAATAGTTATGTGCTTGTAGATTACTGGTAAACTGTACGAAGTGTATGGTTTAAAGCGACACGATCATGATTCTTCCGGGACCCGCACGTCCCCACTTGGCCGTGTTTTTTTATTTCGAATGTCCATACGATCTGTAACGATTTGGGCCAGTGGCCTGCCTGGGTTGCAGATTTGTTCGAAAGAGTTCCCTGTGGCCCTGGATCGCAAATATAGCATTCAAACGGCTGGGTTTAAGCCAGCAAAAGGCTGGCAGCCCCTTCCGCTCCCCATAGAGCGGGAGGAACCATTTGATGATTTCCCATCCAAAATAAGGATCCGTTACAATTTAAAGTTGGTTAGCAACCATTCTCACTGTATATTCCGGTGACACACGAGTATGTGACGGAAGGAGAGTTTTCCCACATCTCTTAATCCATTAAATCACCTACTTATTAATCAGCCCTTGTGTAAACAACGTTGATCTTGACCGTCAGAATTATAATACAAGCTGTTCGTATGCTCACCCCAGGAGCGCGCCAGCCCGACGAGCAGTGCTACCACCAGCACGCGCAGCGCTCTACACATTTTGCTTCAGAAATAAAAATTCGTTGCAACAGAGAAGAAGCGTCCGCAACAGAGTTTATGTTAGTACTGGTGCTACCTTGATGACCGTTCCTGAATTAATACTAGTCTAAAAGGCTGGTTTTTCCAAAAAAAATATATTTTTGTGATAATAAGTGACCCCTTGATAAGAGGTCGCAATATACGTGATATCAATACTCAGATAACTTGTGACCTGTTTGGCAAATGTTGAGAGCGGCATTATCGCGCTGCCGCTGCGGGAAATCCCTGAAGCATAGATAGTATACGAGCCCGTAGCAACATTTTTCAAGTTTCAATTTTTTAAACACAAGCACAGTGGCGGATTATCCTTAAGGAAAACTAGCACGTGCCTATAGGAGCGCCAGATTTCAAAGGGATTTTACAAGGGAAGGATAACACATGAAAGTTTATGAAGAAAACAGAAGTAAGTACCTATTTACTTTACATTAAAAAATCATACTTTGTATCATATCAACAAATTACCGTAATTTGTCGACGACAACTTTCTTCATTATAAGCACCACGTAGAGGATTGTTTTTGAAGCTATAAGTTCAGGTGAATATCCGTCATAATATTACTTGACTTCAACTGTACATTAAAATATACAGGTAAATATGACTTTTTATACCGGTTTCAGGCATCAACCTGTATATTTGTCTAGTTCTGTGTAGGTTGGTCAACAGTGTAGTCTTGTAGGTTCCACTTAACGACTTCTCAGTCTGAACCATTATTAATTCGAGCTGTGTCTTTTGCATTTGTCGCCGTCGCGTCGGTAGATTTGTGTTCATCCAGTAACCACGAAGCAGACTATACCCCATTCACGATAAGATTAGACATTGAAATACATCTTTTTTACAGTCCGTTCAACCGATTTTGACTTCTATTGCGTTGGTGGCATGACACATGGTAGCTGCAGTAAACACTTGGTATTTTAGCATAAGGATGGCATTAAAAGCAAAAACGTAATTATTCACGTTTTTGCTTTTAATGCCATCCTTATGCTAACGGAATAGAAGTAAAAATTGGTTGAACGTACCGTAAACAATTTTGTTCCCATATGTAATCTTATTGTGAATGGAGTATAGATTTTGGCAAATTATACATTATTTTAAAATTACACTACAAATGGAAACGAACATTTATAGGGGTATGCGGTACAGACTATAAGTCCCGCAAACCTACATTGATAAGTGAGGATCTCTGTTATGTCCGGTGGGCAACTGCCCAATAATTGATATTCGGGCTGTTGTACATGTTCAAATCGCACGGAAAACTCTGATACCGCGATGCAGGATGTCGTTAGTGGTTTGCTGTTAGCGGTATAGATGGCGTAGAGATTCATTTTGTTGCCATAAAAAATAATTGCTTCGTTAGATTTTCTTATGGCGGTATTGATGCATCATATTATTCAAATGGAACATCCGAACATCCCTAGGATAATATTTATTTCTGTGCCAAATTACATTTGTGTCAAGATCTGTTCAGCCATTCAGGCGTGATTGAGTAAAAAACCTTCATCCATCCATCCGAAGTTTCGCATTAATAATAATTTAAAGGGTAAGAGTTATAGCAGTAATGTTATGTAGTTACTTTGACTGGTTCGCTGTTACAAGACCATAAAAGATACATGGTGTTTATAATCTATGAATTTGTTTGTTTGTTTGAACGCGCTCGCGTCCGAATTGAAATTTTTTTTTGTGTTGGATAGTCCATTTATTGCGGAAGGTTTTAATATAATATATCATTACGCTATGACCAATAGGAGCGGAGCAGTAATGAAAAATGTGACGCAGACGAATTTGCGCGAGTCAGCTATAGTCAACACCAAATAAATGTGCAATAACGGTCATTGCCCTTTCCATGATATCTCGTCGTAGGTAAATGGACAAAAAAAATGAATCGTTTTCCATTACTAGTAAATATAAAGGATCACGATGGATGTCGATTCAATATAGCATTAATTCATTATTTCTGTTTTAAGAATTAAGGTTGTCAATAAATGTATGTGGGTACATACATTTATTGACAACCTTAATTCTTAAAACAGAAATAATGAATTAATGCTATATTGAATCGACATCCATCGTGATCCTTTATATTTACTAGTAATGGAAAACGATTCATTTTTTTTGTCCATTTACCTACGACGAGATATCATGGAAAGGGCAATGACCTTTATTGCACATTTATCTGGTGTCAATCATAGTATAATATACTAGCTTGTAGCTTCTGCCCGCGACTTCGTCCGCGTAGAATAGTTACTAACCCCCTAATATTTAAACATTCTTCATTGATGCTCCGCTCCTATTGGTCTTAGCATCTAACCCTTTTTAATTAAAATATTTTCAACAAAAACTAAGTTGTACTCATAGTTACGCAAATTTCTTATGTATAAAACTTATCTATATTGGTTTTGTAGTTTTTACGTGATGCCTGCAGGATTACGTCAACGCTCAGCGCTCTATGAAATTTATTACTAACTTTTTGATTTTGTATCGATTTGATGAAATAAACACTAAATAAAACTCAGTAGCACTATATATTTTTAAGAACCTATTTTTCAAAAGTTAGCACACATTAAGGCCCCATTTACACTTCGATTAGTGATTAGCCGAGTTCGAAAAAGAAAATCCTCAAACTTTGTCCTGTGAAGATACAGAGAAGTTATTACTTGTGCTAAAGTAAATATTGTTCGTATTATTGTTATAATAAATTATTTAAGCTAAGTTAAGATACTGTAATTTTATACACCTTTTTATATAGATACCAATAAAATTAATGTGATGACTGTCCTATGTGATTATTTATTAAACTAATAAGGTCCCAAATCGCTCTGAAACACAGGATTACCTAGTTCAGGCACAAATCATGTGTGCACTTTACATAGATTTAAGAAATATGTACTATATTTAATGTAATACCTTTAAGTTATTGAATAAATTTTATTTATTTATACATTTTCTGCAAGATGTCCAGGGGGGGGAGGGGGGCAGCTGCCTTCCCCTGCCCCCACCTGGGTACGCCCATGTCGACAGTGACAGCCGAACACACAGATACAGGGTCTGGTTCCGTCGCTGTGCTATTGCGCAGTGGCTGATGCCTGTGGACGGTGAGCGTGGGTGGCTCGCCGTCCGATAGCAACCAGGCTGAGTCGACGACGCGTTGTATTCCACGCGCACCTCGAGGAGCCGTCAGCATCGAGGATGGGGCCCCATAGGGTCGGTGCCTGCTAGGGTTGCGGAATTTGTTCGAAAGAGTCACCGCGGCCCTGAAACGCAAAGGGCACAAGAAGGATCACGGGTAGGTTTTAGTCAGTAAAAGTCTGTCACTCCTTACCGCTCCGCCCAGGGCGGGAGGGGTCATTTGATGATTTCCCATCCAAAAAAAAAAAAGGTCTGGTTCCGTGTTCTTATTCGGGCGTTCGGAACCTTACAAATAAAACAAAATTACAACATGCTGGTCTTAGTATGCATTTTATTCATATAAGACATTATTTCTGAAGACTGTGTTTATATGAGCGTGTTGTTCATTGTGCGCTACTGCCACTTCTATACAAAATATAATTTCGTTTAAAAAGGCGGCGGTATTTCTCCACTAAGCTGTTGATTCTGAGGCGTTTTGCAGTATAGGGTAATTAGCACAATTAAATAGGAGTCCATGGATCCGGTCCGGTGGACGGATACGCTGTTAGGTTCAGTGAACTTCACATCAGGTATGTTTTCTTCGTCGCAAACCAATACATCTACGCCACCAGTTTCGGGCTCTCCAAAACATGAAGGAAGCGGCTGAAATGACAACAAATTTAAAGAAAATATGTTACTTTCGCCTGGTGCAAAGGTATTTAAAAATACAGTATGTTAAAGAACAGAGGGCGTTCCCTTAAACTCTTTAATCTATATCATTAATAGATTAAAATAAAAATATCAGCATTGAAAAATAAGCATAAAATAATCCGAATTAAAAAAAATAATTAATTGACATAGATTCGAAACATCCTGTTTAAAATCAAAACAGTAGCGCGGAATAGTACTCGGAGTAGCAATGCCCAAACCGTTAAGTACGCATGTACAGAGTGTTTCTTTAACGTATCAATTTAACATTTTTAGTGAAATTTTAATATTAAAAGATAAATAAAAACATTTTGTTTTCAAATGGTCATATTTTTTTATCATATATGGATGCTATACTATTGCGGGTTAATGGGAACGCCCTCTGTTAGTTAACATACTGTATAAGTACTGAAAAACTGTTTTTCTATTGGATAGCCCATTATATGCTATCTAAAATGACGCTATGACCAATAGGAGTGAAGCATCTCGAAGCATCGATGAAAATTATTGCAAAAACCGGGTATTTTCTCTCCTATGTGACGCAGAAAAAGTTGCGTGGGTCCGCGATGTTTTAAAATAAAATATATAGAAAAAAAAAATAACATAAAAAACGATGTAGTGTTATCCTATTCATCGTCGACAGCCTAGTCTTTTCCCAACTATATTGGGGTCGGATCCCAGTCAAACCAAATTCAGCTGAATACAAGTATTTTACGTGGAGCGGCTGCCTAACAGACTGGATTATCCGTTAGCTATGACAGCAACATTGGAAACTTAGCCCTTATTCGTTTGTGTTGTTTCAAGCTCACGGTTAGGCACGCAATTGACTTGAGAATTAAATGGACCCCCGTTATCCAATGCTGGTTGGTTTTTTTCATGTAAATTAAATGATCTAGAGAATGTAATCTAATAAATTAAAAAAAAGCTACCAACTTTTGATAAAATTGAGAAAATAATAGTTACTTGGTTGTAGATTACTGGTAAACTGTACGAAGTGTATGGTTTAAAGCGACACGATCATGATTCTTCCGGGCCCCGCACGTCCCCACTTGGCCGTGTTTTTTTTATTTCGAATGTCCATACGATCTGTAACGATTTGGGCCAGTGGCCTGCCTGGGTTGCAGATTTGTTCGAAAGAGTTCCCTGTGGCCCTGGATCGCAAATATAGCATTTGGAGGAACACGGCTGGGTTTAAGCCAGCAAAAGGCTGGCAGCCCCTTCCGCTCCCCATAGAGCGGGAGGAACCATTAGATGATTTCCCATCCAAAAAAAGGATCCGTTACAATTTAAAGTTGGTTAGCAACCATTCTCACTGTATATTCCGGTGACACGTGAGTGTGTGACGGAAGGAGAGTTTTCCCACATCTCTTAATCCATTAAATCACCTACTTATTAATCAGCCCTTGTGTAAACAACGTTGATCTTGACAGTCAGAATTATAATACAAGCTGTTCGTATGCTCACCCCAGGAGCGCGCCAGCCCGACGAGCAGTGCTACCACCAGCACGCGCAGCGCTCTACACATTTTGCTTCAGAAATAAAAGTTCGTTGCAACAGAGAAGAAGCGTCCGCAACAGAGTTTATGTTAGTACTGGTGCTACCTCGATGACCGTTCCTGAATTAATACTAGTCCAAAACACTGGTTTTTCCAAGAAAAAAATTTTTTTGTGATAATAAGTGACCCCTTGATAAGAGGTCGCAATATACGTGATATCAATACTCAGATAACTTGTGACCTTTTTGCAAATGTTGAGAGCGGCATTATCGCGCTGCCGCTGCGGGAAATCCCTGAAGCATAGATAGTATACGAGCCCGTAACAACATTTTTCAAGTTTCAATTTTATAAACTCAAGCACAGTGGCGGATTATCCTTAAGGAAAACTAGCACGTGCCTATAGGAGCGCCAGATTTCAAAGGGATTTTACAAGGGAAGGATAACACATGAAAGTTTATGACGAAAACAGAAGTAAGTACCTATTTACTTTACATTAAAAAATCATACTTTGTATCATATCAACAAATTACCGTAATTTGTCGACGACGACTTTCTTCATTATAAACACCACGTAGAGGATTGTTTTTGAAACTGTATAAGTTCAGGTGAATATCCGTCATAATATTACTTGACTTCAACTGTACATTAAAATATACAGGTAAATATGACTTTTTATACCGGTTTCAGGCATCAACCTGTATATTTGTCTAGTTCTGTGTAGGTTGGTCAACAGTGAAGTCTTGTAGGTTCCAAGTAGGGACTGTCTGTTGTGTCCGGTGGGCAACTGCCCAATAATTGATATTCGGGCTGTTACATGTTCAAATCGCACGGAAAACTCTGATACCGCGATGCAGGATGTCGTTAGTAGTTCGCTGTTAGCGGTATAGATGGCGCAGAGATTCTTTTTGTTGCCATACAAAATAATTGCTTCGGTAGATTTTCTTATGGCGGTATTGATGCATCATATTAGGTATTCAAATGGAACATCCGAACATCCCTAGGATAATATTTATTTCTGTGCCAAATTATATTTGTGTCGAGATCTGTTCAGCCATTCAGGCGTGATTGAGTAAAAACATTCATCCATCCATCCGAAGTTTCGCATTAATAATAATTTAAAGGGTAAGAGTTATAGCAGTAATGAGATATTAATGTTATGTAGTTACTTTGACTTGTTCGCTGTTACAAGACGATAAAAGATACATGGAGTTTATAATCTATGCTGAAGAGTTTGTTTGTTTGTTTGAGCGCGCTCGCGTCCGAATTGAAAAAATATTTTTTGTGTTGGATAGTCCATTTATTGCGGAAGGTTTTAAGTTATATAATATATCATTACGTTATGACTAGGGTTGCCACCCGTCCGGGTTTCCCCGGATTTTTCCTAGTTTGGAGGTCGTCTGGGGAGCGTCCGGGCGGGGTTTTCTAATGTGTCCTGGTAAAACCCGGACATTTTTTGTGTCAAGGAATCCTCCATTGATTGAAAATTTGGAAGATAAGCAACAAATCTAGTCGTAAATCAGCAAAATAGCTGGCGCTATAGTTTATATAGCAAACACACTGTAATAGATTATTAAAAAGATAAACGTTTATCCTTTTTTATTTATAAGGCTTTTGTACGGGTCTGTTCGGGGAAAAAAATCAATTTCACTCAATTGCCCGGGGTTTTAAAGATTTTGTCCGGCGTCGGCAATTTCGATGATGGCAACCCTAGCTGTGACTAATAGGAGCGGAGCAGCAATGCTATTCTGTAAGAACTCACTCCAGTGCTCACTTCTGATTCTGCGGTGAAAACTGTATTTGGTATTCTGTAACTTGATGAAAACTACGCTAGCGCCACTAAGTGAGAACATAGGTGAAGCGAACTACTTTTAAGTGAAAAGTTATTTAACTTGACAGTCCGAATATCAAATACTTTTCACTTCAGGTGAGTTACGAAGTGTAATCGAAAATGAGATATGAATCGTATTCGCACGTGAGTTCTTACAGAATAGCACTGCAGTTATAAAAAATGTAACGCAGACGAAGTTGCGCGAGCCAGTTAGTATAATATACTAGCTTCTGCCCGCGACTTCGTCCGCGTAGAATAGTTACTAACCCCCTAATATTTAAACATTCTTCATTGATGCTCCGCTCCTATTGGTCTTAGCATCTAACACTTTTTAATTAATATATTTTCACCGAAAACTAAGTTGTACTCATAGTTATGCAATTTCTTGTATAAAATTTGTTGTTGTATAAAACTTATCTACATTGGTTTTGTAGTTTTTACGTGATGCCCGCAGGATTTCGCCAACGCTCAGCGCTCTATGAAATTTATTACTAACTTTTTGATTTTGTGGGTCGATTTAATCAAATAAACACTAAATAAAACTCAGTAGCACTATATATTTTTAAGAACCTATTTTTCAAAAGTTAGCACACATTAAGGCCCCATTTACACTTCGATTAGTGATTAGGCGAGTTCATAAGAAACTCTTCAAACTTTGTCCTGTGAAGATACAGAGAAGTTATTACTTGTGCTAAAGTAAATATTGTTCGTATTATTGTTATTTTAAATTAGTTAAGCTAAGTTAAAATACTGTAATTTTATACATCTTTTATATAGATACCAATAAAATTAATGTGATGACTGTCCTATCTGATAATTTATTAAACTAAAAAGGTCCCAAATCGCTCTGAAACACAGGATTACCTAGTTCAGGCACAAATCATGTGTGCACTTTACATAGATTTAAGAAATATGTACTATATTTAATGTAATACCTTTAAGTTATTGAATAAATTTTATTTATTTATACATTTTCTGCAAGATGTCCAGGGGGGGAGGGGGGCAGCTGCCTTCCCCTGCCCCCACCTGGGTACGCCCATGTCGACAGTGACAGCCGAACACACAGATACAGGGTCTGGTTCCGTCGCTGTGCTATTGCGCAGTGGCTGATGCCTGTGGACGGTGAGCGTGGGTGGCTCGCCGTCCGATAGCAACCAGGCTGAGTCGACGACGCGTTGTATTCCACGCGCGCCTCGAGGTGCCGTCAGCATCGAGGACGGGGCCCCATAGGGTCGGTGCCTGCTAGGGTTGCGGAATTTGTTCGAAAGAGTCACCGCGGCCCTGAAACGCAAAGGGCATAAGAAGGATCACGGGTAGGTTTTTCAGCAAAAGTCTGTCACTCCCTACCGCTCCGCCCAGAGCGGGAGGGGTCATTTGATGATTTCCCATCCAAAAAAAAAAAGGTCTGGTTCCGTGTTCTTATTCGGGCGTTCGGAACCTTACAAATAAAACAAAATTACAACATGCTGGTCTTAGTATGCAGTTTATTCATATAAGATATTATTTTTGAAGACTGTGTTTATATGAGCGTGTGGTTCATTGTCCTAACCGCGCTACTGCCACTTCTATACAAAATATAATTTCTTTTAAAAAGGCGGCGGTATTTCTCCACTAAGCTGTTGATTCTGAGGCGTTTTGCAGTATAGGGTAATTAGCACAATTAAGTAGGAGTCCATGGATCCGGTCCGGTGGACGGATACGCTGTTAGGTTCAGTGAACTTCACAACGGGTATGTTTTCTTCGTCGCAAACCAATACATCTACGCCACCAGTTTCGGGCTCTCCAAGACATCCAGGGAGCGGCTGAAATGAAAATTTAATGAAAATATGTTATGTATTTAAAAATACAGTATGTTAAATAACAGAGGGCGTTCCCTTAAACTCTTTAATCTATATCATTAATAGATTAAAATAAAAATATCAGCATAGAAAAATAAGCATAAAATAATCCGAATTCAAAAAATTAATTAATTGACAATAGATTCGAAACATACTGTTTTAAATCAAAATAGTAGCGCGGAATAGTACTCGGAGTAGCAATGCCCAGACCGGCAAGTACGCGTGTACAGAGTGTTTCTTTAACGTATCAATTTAACATTTTTAGTGAAATTTTAATATTAAAAGATAAATAAAAACATTTTGTTTTCAAATGGTCATATTTTTTTATCATATATGGATGCTATACTATTGCGGGTTAACGGGAACGCCCTGTTAGGGCGCTTTCAATTTAGACGGTTGGTGCCGGACTGCTGCCGCACGGTTGTTACGACCATGAGCCGTACTGCTGCCGGACGACAGCAGTACGACGTAAATCGTCTTATTTGAAAAGATACGCGGCTGCAGTCCGATCGAATTTTAGTGATTTCCATCGAAACCCAACTTTAGTCGGTGCCATGGACTCTGACGAGGAAGTGTTATTGTTAGTTCTCTTGCTTCGGCAGAAACATAAACGACGCCGTACTAGGGCGTCGCCAATGTTTTCTTTAAAATATAAAACTGGTGATTTTTATACACTTTACCCTAGATTAAACAGCTGATTTTTCACATAAAACATCCCAAGCCTTTTTTTTCTCCAAGCGATTTGAATACTTGTCACATTTAGAATCCCAAACGGCGGGCTGCAACTCCATTTCATTTATAAAATCTTCTGTATCCATAATTAGGTAGGTATGCACGAAAACGTCTAAGAAACACGATGCGTTCACAGCACTAGCGAACAACGACTGAGACAGGTTGTTGCCGTTCCGCCAACGGACGTGCGCCGCACTGCTGTCGCACGACTTTGCGTCGAGACATTTTGTATGAAAAATCATAACCGCCCGTGCGCAGTACGATACCCGGGCTGCAGCAGTCCGGCACCAACCGTCTAAATTGAAAGCGCCCTTAGTTAACATACTGTATAGGTACTGAAAAACTGTTTTGGGTGAATCGCAAGCAAAAAAAATACACGGCAAACCTGAGAACGGTAGTGCAATGTGCTGGTTATTTATTTTATATACTTATTTTTTTTCAACAACGTAAGTACTTCTCTACCTTGGCAAAAAAAATCATTGATTTCTACCCTCTAATATACCAAAAAAAACCTTCCCCTGCCAATACATTCATAATATGGATTACAATCGATTTTCTTATCATTAAATTATAATATATTCGATCAAATAAAACTATTTTTGTTTGTTTATCTTCTTTCTCATGGATTTGACAGGCAGTCAACTTTTGTCTGGAAAAAAGTTATCATTTCAGAGGACAGTAAGTTTTAGTAGAATAGCCATGCCAACATTGCGTTGTTACGCCCCTCTCACCTTTCCTCACTTCGGATCAGCCCGGCTCAAGCTCTCGGCGCAAACGCACCGGTCCCAAAGCTTGCGGTTTTTCCGCCAAAAAAATAAGTTTATCATTTCAGTAACATGGGGACAAAAATAGTTTCATTTCGGTGACTGTAATAACTCGTGCTAGATTCGTTTAATTTGTTTCAAAATTGTGTATTAAATTCGCCGTAAGTACTGTTTTGTTTGAGTAGTGTTCATATTTTTTTAATAATTTTATTTCGGATTAAATGTAGAACTAACCTCTATTTTATCATTTCAGTGTTATCATTTCAGTGGATTCGGTGGACTGTTATACCAATTACAGTCCACCGGAATGAAATGTATCTCCGAAATGATAAAACCATAAAGTTTTAGAGATCCTTGTATCAAATACAAAGTCATAGTTTTGTAATGTAAGTGTAGATTAGATTATCCGGCGATTAGGTAAAGCATGGATACCCTCAGCGTAAAAACTTGGGAGCCGTGAGGCAAAAAAGCTTTCGAGGAAATCGTGTGTTCCTCTGTGGCCGGACCACAGTTTAGTACTCAGATGCTATACTTCGAAATAATACCTACCTAAAGTCTACTTTCATCGGAATATATATATATATTTAGTACCTCAAGAGATATCTTTTTAATTAACAATTTATGTGGTCCGGCCGCCAGGCAGTGCTCTCTGGCCGCGCCACCTCAAATTAGATAGAGTATAATGAACTATTAATAAATCAATATCCCGAAAAAAACTACCTAAAGAGTACCTTGCACACGCCAAATATGGTCCAATAATCCCCTTTAGTTAAGGAGTTATTGGTCGTAGGGTGTGGTCCGGCTGGAAGGTATACTCTGCAGCAAGTCAATTTGCAATATTTAATATTAACTATCCATAAATCAATTTACATAATAGTACCTTTTCTCTACTCTTCGTTGATACTTTCTTCTCTCAAGAAACTATTCATTTTGATTAATTAATCTTAAAAGTATGTGGCGCGGCTAGGGAGGACGACTTTCAGCAAATATAACGAAATATGCTTTATTTCTTCTAAGCCAACGAAAACTGCATAATAAGTACTTATGAAAAGACCTGGACTTCATCTATAAACTTATTTTCAACCGACTTCCAAAAAAGGAGGAGGTTCTCATTTTTTTTTGTGTGTGTGTTAACCTCATAACTTTGTACTGGGTGTACGATTTTGATGATTATTTTTATATTCGAAAGCTGGTGCTTGTCGTCTGGTCCCATTTAAATTTGATTGAGATCTGACGACTTTTATTTGAGTTATCCCTAACAATGCGTGGCTTTGATTTGATTTGATTTCAGTGTTTATCTAAAATTTGTGGAAATCAAACCTAACAAAGTACGGAACCCTGGCTGCCCGGCACAGTTGTTCTTAGCTGTATCATTTCGGTGGATTTATTTCATTCCGGTGCACAGTTTATCATTTCGGTGATCATTTTTATCATTTCGGTAGGTACTTTTCATTTCAGTGGACTCTTAAAAATTCATCCTTAAATATTTATGTAAGTTTTGATGAAATTTGATGTCCACTCACGCACAATGTTATAAAATAGGCTAAAGTTTTATTTGTCACTAAAAATATGTAGATAGCATTGAAATAAAAAAATCCCACCGACATGACAAATAAAAATCTATTGTTGAAATTTACCCTTTTACTATTTGATAGCCCATTAAAGACTATGTAAAATCACACTACGACCAATAGGAGCAAAGCATCTCGAAGCATCGATGAAAATTATTGCAAAATCGGGGTATTTTCTCTCTCTCTACTAGTTTTAAAATAAAATATTTAGAAAAAAATTCGTTAGAAACGATGTAGTGTTATCCTATTCAACTTCGTCTGCCTAGCCTTTTCCCACGTATATTGGGGTCGGATCCCAGTCAAACCAAATTCAGCTGAATACAAGTATTTTACGTGGAGCCGCTCCACGTAAAATACTTGTATTCAGCTGAATAATTGCCTACCAGACTGGGTAGGTACTACGGCACTTGGCAAGACTGGTGTCAGATTTTCTGGCTACTGATAATCCGTAGCGACTGCCAAGATCTACAAATGACACCCTGGGACCAATGACTTAACGTGCTTTTCGAGGCAGATAAGAAGCTCGGTATATTAAAATGGTCACAGGTCTCAGACCGACCTCGACAAACGGTGGTTAACCTTTAAGATGGACCTGTATTATTATGTGCGGAATTTGTTCGAAAGGGTAACCTTAGGTCTGAACCGTGGCGGTCACGAGGAGGAACACGGGTGGGTTTTAGTCAGTACGATTCTGACACTCCCCTCCGTCTAATGTTATCCTCGTCTAATGTTATAATCGTCTAACGGCCGAACCCAATAACCTATCTATCACATACTGGAGATAGAAAAACAAATGAAACAACAGAAAACCTTTATCATTTTTTTTTTAAACCTATATAGTTTCATTTGTTTTTCTATCTCTGGAGATAGAAAAACAAATGAAACTATATAGGTATGTGATAGATCGGTTATTGGATTCGGCCGTAAGCTATCTCTAGTGTTATCCTATTCCCTCTTTATCTAAAGACCCCAGCTTAATATCGCTACCAGGACAACAGACACCGGCAGAGCATTCCATTCCTTAGCGTTACCTACGCACTATATGGAATTCTTCAAAAGTTTTGTGAGGAAAGGTGAAGGTGGCGCATCAGTGTACGATTTGCAGCCGGATGATGGAATGAATACACTGTTGTTACCTACCATTTCCCAGTCAGGTTGTCTCTGCGGAATGATGATGGGTTTGATGTGACGTCTGAAACCTTCCGTAAAACCTGTAACATTTTTTTTTTGTTGATATACTTTCCGTAATAATATATCTTGAGAGAATGTAATCACTCGATAGATTGTCAATAGAAAATTTGGTATACTTTTTTAACGTATCAGAATTTGATAGTCGATAATCCCTCGAAGTATAAGCATAAATAATCAGCCTTTTAATGTTCCCACTGCTGGGACACAGGCCTCCTCTCTAGGAGAGGGAATGGGCCGTAATCCACCACGCGGGCCCAGTGCGGGTTGGTGAATGTCACATGTCTTCGTATTATGGTTCTAGGAAATGCCGGTTTCCTCACAATGTTTTCCTTATTTAAGTATGTTATTTTCTTTCTTTCTTTTTCTTCTTTCTTTCCTTCACCGTTTTGAGAGCAGAGGTGATTCAATTAATTACAAAAAGTAATGCACCTGGCTGCATGCATAGGGCCGTTACCACTTGGCCACCACTGCTCAAAGTAATTCCGAGAAATTGTGAACTGGCGTAAACTGACGACATTTTGGCGACCTATCAGTGTACGGTTCTACAATTGAACTATCGGATTTCTCGGAGCGAAGTAGCGAAACGGAACATAGGGCTCAGGGAACTTAGGCCCTGTTGCTCCAGAGCATGGCGCAGTGGTTGATTAATGTCGCTGTAGTCGCTGAGCCGTACTACGTCCCACCCAGGGAGGACTGGGTGAAGGACCTAGACGGCTCAGTGGCCCTGATTTCGTCGGCCGCCGCCGGTACCCCGTCCCTCGAGTGTGTTAGGAGAGGACAGGGGTGCGTAGCAGCACGGTTCGGGGAGATTGTAGTGGTGGGAGTCTACTTCTCCCCGAATCGAACTCTCGCCGAGTTCCACAACTCCCTTGGAGAGTTGCGTAACGTCGTCGTCGGGTATCGTCCCCTCCCCGTGTTTGTTCTCGGGGACTTCAATGCCAAGAATTTGGCTTGGGGTTCCCGCTATACGAACGTACGGGGTAGGATGGTGGAGGACTGGGCCCTGGAGACAGGCCTGGTCGTCCTTAATCGGGGTTCCGTCCCCACGTGTGTGCGGATGCGGGGTGACTCCGTGGTGGACATCTCGTTCGCCAGCCCCGCTCTGTCGCCGCGTGTCGTCGACTGGCGTGTTGTGGAGGAGGTGGAGACCTATTCCGACCACCGGTATATCCGGTTCGACGTCTCCGCCCAGACCTCAAGCGCGCCAGTCCGACAGACCCCGAGTGGTCCGCGGTGGGCGCTGAAGCAGCTGGACCGGGAGCTTCTCCTGGAAGCCTCGATCGTGCAGGCCTGGGTGTCACCACCGGACAGGCCTGCGGACATCAACGATGAGGCGGAGTGGTTCCGGGAGACCATGTCGGGTATATGCGACGTGGCAATGCCCCGGGTCCGGCCAGGACGCGCCCGCCGTCAGGTGTACTGGTGGTCGCGCGAGCTGACGACGCTGAGAGAAGCATGCGTTGCTGCGCGTCGCCCGTACACCAGGCATCGCCGGCTTCGCATTCGCCCTCCGAATGCGCAGGCCAGGGAGGCGGAGCTGTACGAGGAGTACAGAGCGGCGAAGACCGCCCTCCAAGCGGGGATCTTGCGGGCCAGGGATCTGGCTCGCAGAGAGCTGCTGGAGTCTCTGGACGGGGACCCGTGGGGAAGGCCCTACAAAATGGTGCGGAACAAACTCCGCACCTGGGCCCCCCCGTTGACGCAGAGTCTCCGGCCCCAGCTAGTGGAGGACGTGGTGAGCGCTCTGTTCCCGTTGCGAGGAGACCATGCTCCCCCGCCCATGGCTCCGCCCCCCGCGGTGCCCGATGCGGACCACACCGACGACGACGATACTCCGGAGGTGACCGAGGTAGACCTGAGAGCGGCGGTTAATAGGCTCAAGGCCAGAAACACCGCCCCAGGACCCGATGGCTTACCTGGGAAAGCCTGGGTCCTGGCCTCGGAGGCTCTCGGGCCTCGACTACGTGGGCTCCTAAGCGCGTGCATGGAGAGGGGCCAGTTCCCACGTCGCTGGAAAACGGGGAAACTGGTCCTCATTGGGAAGCCAGGGCGCCCTGCGGACTCTCCGTCCGCATACCGGCCCATCGTGCTGCTTGACGAGGTGGGCAAGCTCTTTGAAAGAGTAATTGCAAACCGCCTCGTCAAGCACTTGGTGAGAGCTGGGCCGGATCTGGCGGAGAACCAGTTTGGTTTCCGCACAGGGCGCTCGACGGTGGACGCCATCATGCGCGTGAGAGCCCTCACGACGAGGGAGGCGATTTCCCGGGGTGGGGTGGTCATGGCGATGTCCCTTGACATCGCCAACGCCTTTAATTCCCTGCCCTGGAGTTGCATCAGGGAGGCACTCCGGTATCACCGGGTGCCAACCTACCTCCGTCGCGTGGTCGAGGATTACCTGACGGATAGAGCCGTCATCTACCCCGGTCACCGGGGAGAGTGGAACCGGCGAGAGATGTCGTGCGGTGTTCCACAGGGTTCGGTTCTGGGGCCGCCCCTGTGGAACATCGGCTACGACTGGGTGCTGCGCGCCGACCTCCCTCGCGGCGTCAGCGTAGTCTGCTACGCTGACGACACGCTGGTTTTAGCGCAAGGGGGGTCGCACCAGGCGGCGGCTGAGTTGATGACACGCGGGGTTGCGATAGTCGTTGACAGAATCCGGCAACTGGGTCTCGAGGTGGCCCTACACAAGTCCGAGGCCATGTGTTTTCATGGCCCTCGGAACCGGCCTCCACCGGGAACCCAGGTAACGGTAGGAGGGGTTCACATCGGCGTCGGGTCAACGATGAGGTACCTGGGCCTCGTCCTCGATAGCCGGTGGAACTTCGCGGAGCATTTCCGACGTTTGGCACCCAAACTGGGGCGGGCTGGGGCTGCCTTCAAGCGGCTCTTGCCCAATCTGGGGGGACCAAACGCCTCCTGCCGGAGGCTGTACGCGGGGATCGTGCGGTCCATGGCCCTTTACGGGGCCCCAGTGTGGGCGCTGTCGCTAAGGCGACTGCCAGCGCGCCACCTGGTCTCGGCCCAGAGGGTCATGGCCACTCGGCTTGTCCGTGGATACCGCACGGTCTCTGGCGAGGCGGCGAATCTCCTTGCCGGATTACTGCCGTGGGATCTGGAGGCGAGAGCCCTCGCGCACGTTTACGCGTTGCGCGTGGAGGCGCTAAGCCGGGGTGAAACGCTGCTGCCGCGGCAAATTGCTGCGCAGCGGACGGAGCTCCGGCGGGATCTCACGGAGGTTTGGAGACAGCGACTATCGCAACCCAGTGCTGGGCACGCCACTATTGTGGCGATAAGTCCCCTCTTTGAGGCGTGGCTGGAGAGACGTCACGGCGTTCTCACCTTCCGCCTGACGCAGGTGCTCACCGGACACGGCTGTTTCGGGAGGTACCTGTGTCGGATCCAGCGGGAGGACACGTCCGGGTGTCATCACTGTGTGGATCGTCCGGAGGACACGGTGGAGCATACGGTGGAGGTCTGCCCTGCTTGGGCGGAGCACCGCCGTGTCCTCGTCGAGGCGATCGGCGGCGGCGACCTCTCGCGTCCGGCCCTGGTTCGGGCCATGGTCCGGAGCGAGGAGGCATGGGAAGCGGTCGCCTCCTTCTGCGAAGCAGTAATGCTAGCGAAGGAGGAGGCGGAGCGCGTGCGAGAGAGGGATGCCCCTCGCTCCAGCCGCCGCAACAGAAGAAGACGCCCCGGGCGTCGGGAAACGCAGGGCGATTCCCGGCCACCGTAGGCGCGGGCCTGCGGATGGCGAGCTATGGGTGGCTCGCCGTCCGATAGCAACTAGGCCCGAGTCGACGGCGCGTCGTGTTCCACGCGCGCCTCAAAGAGCCGTCAGCAAATTAGGCGGGGCCCCATAGGGTCAGTGCCTGCTAGGGTTGCGGAATTTGTTCGAAAGAGTCACCGCGGCCCTGGAACGCAAAGGGCACAAGAAGGATCACGGGTGGGTTTTAGTCAGTAAGAGTCTGACACTCCCTTCCGCTCCGCCCAGAGCGGGAGAAGTCATTTGATGATTTCCCATCCAGAAAAAAAAAAAAAAAAAAAAAAAAGGGAACTTAGGGCTCTGCGACTAATCTAAGGTTTAAGAAGTCTAAAAACTTACCTTTTCTGATCTTCATGCAAGCTCTTTGGACACCTTCTGCATTTATTGTAACACAAAGGCATGCTAAGAGAATTACAATTGTCTGAGAAACCATTTTGACCAAGAAACTGAAGCCAAAATGCAGTCAAACTAGAAATTAAATGCATTTATATGGCTAACAATATATATGATTGTCTTGGTACGCCATTAATTATTTTAAAATGAGTAGAAAATTTAATTAGTAGCAGTTGGATAATAAAACGATTTCATGGTATTTTCGATAATATTATTCCATATTTAGAGCATGACGCATTACTGTTTAGTCGTACCTACATACCTAACTATAATACTGTAATAGAGGTAAACGGAAAAGGATGGAAAGTTCCACTTTGCTACTTTGAAATGGGAAGATCCTCTGACCAAAAGGGGCTTTGTCTGGTGGGCAATTGTAGTAGTGTTGTAGGTCTGTTGTATACGTTCAAATCACGCGGAAAACTTTAATATCGCGATGCAGGATTTGCGTGACGTAAGTAAGTTGCATACAACACCCATCTGGTCGAGGAATCCCCCCTTTTCAATGGAGGTTTTTGGAAGTTTTCATACTGTTCCGCATGCGTATGTAATCAAAATAGCTGGTATTAGTATTCCAATATCTTGTCGAATGGTACATCAAATGAAAGAGCAGAAAATTCTGAGGTCAAAAATATAAATATTAGTAGGTACCTTTTTCGGGGTTGATAAATCATTAAATGACTTCTCCCGCTCTGGGCGGAACGGAAGGGAGTGTCAGTCTCTTACTGACTAAAACCCACCCATGTGCGCATTACTACTACTAGTCTTTAGTCGACTTTTAGTTTTTAACTTCAACCTGTTATACGATCGTGACCATGCCTTTTTTTCCCAATTAAGTTAGGGTCGCATCCATGATTATTATATCTATGGTCGCATCCTTGAGCCTTGCAAGCCAAAGGAAGTCATGAGTTTTTCTAGATGCAGCTGAAAACCAATTCTAAATAAGGCAACGGCCTTTATATCCTTCACAGTCCAAGAACTGGGTAGCGCGATACTCCAAGGAGAAGACTGATGTCGTGTGCACCTATTTGCTCATAATTCAATCTACGATTCATGAGTCTTATTGCTGAATAAGATACGCATTGAGTTTTTAATTGGAACCGAGATAGGCCATTTGATATGGTCGACATCGGCGGGTTACACACCATTCGTAAAAAAGTATATCGTTAAGATATTATGTGGCCAAAATGCTAGTGGCCAAATAATTAGGTGGCCACCTTCCATGGACGGCTCGGGGGGGGGGGTACTCCGCGGCCCCTAAACACGGACCTGTCCTAGGGTTGACACAGTATATTGGCAAAGATGATGGCGAGCGCCTGATAGAAATATCATAGCAACGCATGCCCGTGTGTAGATGTATGTTGGGTACTGCAGGCGCGCCGCGACACTACTCAGTGCCGCTTCTTCACGACACCTCGGCGGTCAGTTCACACCAACTGTGACTCCCAGTTACCTGGAGGAGGTCCAGCGAGAACTAGCAGCGACGAATGTTTTGACTAATTTACAGTGCCCCTGTCTGCCCCGCTTCCAGAGCTATCCGGTCACGGCCCGAACTGCAGGGCCATCTAACGGTCGTAAAGTGTGAGTCCTACCGCCCAGTGCGTCGTGTGGAGAAATGAATGCAGTGGCGGCCTTAGGGGGTGGCGAGCAGGAAAAGCCGCCTGGGGCCTCGCTCAGTCAGGGGCCCCTAACTGAGCGAGGCCCCGGCAACCCGCGTTCAAAATATGTACGTTTTATAAAACCGTTTAGACGTTTGTAATAAAATGAAGTTATTCCATAGTAAATTAGATTTGATGTGAGAATAAAGTGACACAAAGCGCTTTCTACTTTGCAGTTGTTTCATTTGGAAATGTCTTAACTCGCTGTGATTTTATTTTAAAATCATTTTAACAAGAACAAAGGCCTCGCAAATTGCTTCCCCGCCCGTGGCCTCGCTTCGGTTAAGGCCGCCGCTGGATGAATGTATGTATGTAGATATGTGTTCGGAACGCAACTTGCCTATATTATATACACAAGGGCTCTATAACGATATTTTTTTCAGTAGGTAGCGGTGCACAAATTGTAATGGTTTTATAAAAACGCTATTACACATATATGAATCTTGATTGTTAGTTGATTTTCTATTTTTCATCAAAATTTAAAGAAAACTTTTGGCTGTGAAATTCATTGAAAACAGACAATAACGATCCAAGAGTTAAAATAATAATCTTCAATTGCAACGATATCATAACATGTTCGTATTTGATCCCGAGACACCTTTGATGTGCGTTACCTATATTTTATATTTCTATGTGCGCTACATATCAGTAAATTGAGGATATGACTACTACCAGTTTTCTATGTATGATAGAAAAATGTTAAAAAAAAAGCATGCGGTACTTTTAAACTAAAAACTTTATATTTTTAGTTTATTGTAGGTATACTTACATAATGAAAAAAAAAAAACATAAACATTCAAGTCCATTATTGGTCGTCCATAACTGGGTTTCTTCATTCGTCATTATAATGATTAATTGCACTGGACTATGAAGACATCCTTAGAAACGTCATTTTGAGAACTGAAATAATTACCTACGCACTGCGAATTCATGCTTACTATATTATAGCATCATCTGCCCTTGTATTCACAGAATTATGAAGTTACTGTCGAATCTGCTTTGTGTGTTATCGTGTAAGTAGGGATACAAATAAATTCAATTAAATTGACCTCGTTTAAATAAATGTGAAGCTATATAATATCCCTAATGTGCCATAAAAATAAATGTTTCCTTTTCAAATTTAAGCTGGATCGATTTTTGATTCACGCAAGCGATTTTATTAAAACCGGTCTGTATAAGAGTCCGTGCATTATGTATTTTGATTGTATTTCCGTGTTTATGTTAGAGCGTAAATAATGCAACCAAGACCCTGTATGGAATGCCTACACTGTGTTCTCCGGGCGATCCACACAGTGTTTTGACACCCGGACGTGTCCTCCCGCTGAATCAGAAACAGGTACCTCCCGAAACTGCCACGACTGGTGAGCACCTGCGTCAGGTGGAAGCACCAACCACTCCTCAAAGAGGGGACTTATCGCCGCAATGGTTGCGTGGGATGGGACACCCTCAAATGCCTTCCGCACTGGGCGTAGGGGATGAGAATGTCAGACTCTTACTCGTACTGATTAAAACCCACCCGTGTTCTTCAAACTTCCCTCTCCACAACTAATTTAACACCTACTTGTTATTCATTGCATACCTACGTATAAAAAAAAACCGGTAGCTATATTTACGACTAGCTTCTGCCAGCGACTTCGTCCGCGTGGAATAGTTACTTTACCCCCGATTTTGAAACTCTCAGCCCGATCGGATAGACATGCTGTTTCGGGATATTTTTTTAGATAATTTTATGTAGATGACTTCTTCCGTTTTCCCAAAATTTTCCTTCACTGCTCTGCTCCTATTGATTGTAGCGTGATGAAAAGTATACTATAACCTGCCCAGAAGTATGAAGAATCATTGCACCAAGTTTCGTTAAAATCGGTCGAGTAGTTTTTGTTTCTATAAAGAACATACAGACAGACAGACAGACAGACAGACAGAAAGACAGACAGACAGACAAAAATTTTACTGATTGCATTTTTGGCACCAGTATCGATCACTAATCACCCCCTGATAGTTATTTTGAAAATATATTCCTTGTACAGAATTGACCTCTCTACAGATTTATTATAAGTATAGAAGATAATTTCTCCTCAGGGCCACGTTATACGAGTATACTACCAGAGTTTTGATTGTTTCTGAGTACCATAACCACGGAATAGATACATAAGGTTATTTATCTACCTATTCCTTGACCTTAAAAGCGATAGATTTTATCTGAACCATAAACTAAAAAAATGGGAGTGGACTCATCCAACTCGCATTTGATCGGTTTTTTGAACTGCTCGTTTTAAACGCCCTGCCTTTATTGTTATCAGTGCTGCTCGGCGCGCTCAGTCTGGCTTCGTCATTGGTGTTGACAATAAATGGCCGAAGGATGATTCTCAGCAGGGGACAACTGAATGCTCTGAACCCTAAAGCGCATCGTGTCAGAAGACTGGTCAACTTCAAGTATATGCAGGCTTATAAGTAGAAATACAGTCTACTAATAAAGTTTTATTAGAAAACTTGTATTGTTTTTTATTTATTTTTAAGTAAGCGCTGGATGAAAGAAAGAAAGAAAATAAATTTATTTGGCATATAAGGATACACACAATTTAGATACAAGTAAAAGGAGACAGATGGGAAATCATCAAATGACTCCTCCCGCTGTGGGCGGAGCGGAAGGGACTGTCAGACTCTTACTGACTAAAACCCACCCGTGATCCTTCTTGTGCCCTTTGCGTTCCAGGGCCGCGGTGACTCTTTCGAACAAATTCCGCAACCCTAGCAGGCACTGAGCCTATGTGGCCCCGTCTTCTTTGCTGACGGCTCTTTGAGGCGCGCGTGGAACACGACGCGCCGTCGACATGGGCCTGGTTGCTATCGGACGGCGAGCCACCCATAACTCGCCATCCGCAGGCCCGCGCCTATGGTGGCCGGGAATCGCCCTGCATTGCCCGACGCCCGGGGCGTCTTCTTCTGTTACGACCTTCCTTCTCTCGCACAAGTTCCGCCTCCTCCTTCGCATCTAGGAGCTGCCTGACGCTGGTTTACAACTGAACCTAACGTTTAGGTGTCAGGATGCGATCTACGATGGAGCGACTAGACAGAATATGCCATGCAAATGCTTTCATGATTCCGTTGTGAGAAAATGATAGTGCTATTCGTCTTTTACCTATAACTTCCATCCTTCTCTCACAACAGAATCATGGCAGGATTAATTGTAATGAATGCATAATCAGCCTTTCAACCTTCCCACAGCTGGGACACAGGCCTCCTCTCTAGGAGGGGGAATGGGCCGTAATCCACCACGCGGGCCTAGTGCGGGTTGGTGAATGTCACATGTTTTCCTTCACCGTTTTTGAGAGCAGTGGTGAGGATAAATTCATCACCACTGCGCATTACACAAAGTAATGCGCCTGACTTGGTTTGAACCCGCGACCTACTATCAGTAAGTCGGGCCGTTACCACTCGGCCACCAATGCTCTCTTGTAATGAATGACGACTGCAAAACCTTTGGATAGGCAGTTGCGCTTCGAAATCAAAAGCCACTTACACAAAGAATACCCCAAAACGCTTGCCCGTCACCACTCCTTAGCGTTTCAGCTGGGGTGAAGAAGTGGCGTCACAAACTCCCCAATAACACATCTTTGGTGTCAGTTTTAAGAACTTGAATTTATATGCACATATGTATATATGTATAATAATATACTTGTTACTCGACCAACGAGGCAGTCATTAAAATGTTTCTCAAAATTATAACGACGAAGTCAATTAATCTAGTTGAGAGTAATAACCAATTTATTTGGTTGTAATAGCGCAGTTGGAACGGCGCAGTCGAAAAGATTAGGTTTCAACAAACTCAATGGATTACAAAAATAGTATATGGAGACTATGTTCAGTAAGCATTATTTTATTTTGTTTTATTTACTGACTGATAATAAATAGCTACAACAAGCAATAATAATAATATATCATTTATTTCGGGTAACAAAGACCCATAACATATATAACTTACAGACTATCTATATTTATATAAACCACAAAAATATCACACTACTTTACATACACGAAGTGGCCTTCCGCGGAATCGCCGATACATGACACCACTCGCACCATGAACGACTTGAAATTCGTGTTATGGCGCGGCTCCAACTTCTCTACCCTTAAGGTCTTCGCTCGAACATACTCCACGACTTCGTCAACCTTCGTGGTGTGATGTAACCGAGACACATAGAGCTGCGTCGTAGGTATTGCCGGCCGGACGCAGCATATTGGGTCCTACCAGCGCGGTACCGCACTGGTTCCGACTAGGAGGCTTCTTCCTCTTTCACGAAGCCATCCTGGTCTCTCGTGCCCGTAGCTGGGCCTAGCTGTTTCGAACCCCTGTTGGAAGGTTCACAGCAGGTCTTTGTATCCCGTGGCGATGATAGCAGAGTGCGTATCAATGACTCTTTTTTTCTGGATGGGAAATCATCATATGACTTCTCCCGCTCTGGGTGGAGCGGAAGGGAGTGTCAGACTTTTACTGAATAAAGCCCACCCGTGATCCTTCTAGTGCCCTCTGCGTTCCAGGGCCGCGGTAACTCTTTCGAACAAATTCCGCAACTGCGTATCAATGCCTCGCCTTTTGGGTACATTAGCGCGGATGAGCGATGCGGAGGAATTCTTCGACGCCATCTTTTGACTGTTTTAATTTTTAATTAGAACAGAGTTTTTTATTTGAAAAGTTAGGACTCACAGGATCACAGCTAAGTAGGCTTTAAAAGTTATTTAATATGCACTTGTAGAAGGAAAATCTCGCACAAATTTTTATTAGGTGTTAGTTACTAGAATCAAACTAAAAGCACCATTCTAAGTCCGCAATTGTGAAGTGCAACTACAGAACCCCACAGCACGCGTGCCCCGACACGCACTTGGCTGGTTTTATTGTTGTGTGTTACCTCATAACTTTTTACTGGGTGTACCAATTTTGATGATTCTTTTTATATTCGAAAGCAGGTGATTGATAGGTGGTGGAATCTGAGTGAGATTTGACGACTAGGTATTATTTGAGTTATCCCTAACAATGCGTGGTTTCAACTGCATTGATAATGTTTTCATTCCCCCTTATCGATGTAAAATGAACAAAAAAATAAATAAACCGAATACGATGGTTTGGAAGAGCACCTTAGTATTTCGAGGTGGTCGCTTTCTAGTTTGGTGAAGATCTGATGAAGAACGGAGATAGGAAACGGAATTCTTCAATTAATTATAGCAAATCTTTAATCCGGGATTGCTGTAGTACTCCAATACCCTACGGAACGTATGTGCTAAGCAACGTTAATTCCTTTAAAGGCATACATACGGATGGGTTTCGATGTATTTAGCAGTTTAGTTCTATCTTAACGATTGAATCGCGGCTCTATCCTTCGGCTCCATACTGTAACACCAGGAAACCTCGTCCCTAGTGTTACTTACTATTCTAATTAATAAAACTCAGATTTGGATTTAACTTCATACGACATTATATAATCAAAGCTTCATACTTACTTATTTACAGCATCTTCCTTAAAAGAGCGCTACTACGTGACTTCCATATAAAAACAAAGCATATTTTCCGTATTCTTAATTCAAAATACTCTTTATTCTTTTGCCTGACACTTCCAAAGTTCTATCGACCAACTTGTCTGCCAGTGTCACTTCCATATTAACAAAACATATTTTCCGTATTCTTAATTCAAAATAACCTTTTTTTGAAGACTCTTGTAAAGTTCTATTGACAATAGTTCTTGTCAGCCAATGAACCGCAGCCAATGAGGCTACCATCGTAACAATACCTAATCCTCAAAAAATAAAATAATAAACAGAACATTTGATTCACAGATACTGGTAACGTTACAAGTCGTAAGAGCTAGCAACGATGTCTCTTCATTTCAACTGGTAATGTATTTTTGACTTGTAAATTAATAGCAAAAACAATGTAATACAGTCATTATGCATGCATTTCGGGCACAATATAAATCAGTGTGAGATGTGTTGTGTGATTGTGATTCAGATGTGTGTTTATACATTCGTATGTAAGAATAAGCATTACCATACGACGCTGTGGCAATGGTGCCAGCCGTTTGGGTACATTACCAGTGGCCAGCGATGCGAAGAAATTTTTCGATGCCATATTTTAGTATTTTTTTAGTTTTAGTTTCTTAAGAGTTCTTTTTTATTTAAGTGTACAAGTATGTGTGTATACCTAAATAAATACAATTTATAAAATAGAATTTTACATTTGTATACATACGTTCATCATCTTTTGTTTGCAGCTCGCACGGTTATCCTTCCCTACTGTGGAAACGGTAAGAACTTGGTATTTTTATGAAAATTTAATGGAACTAGGTACGCATCTTCCATAATACTTTGTAAACCTAACAGTTGCTTTTAAAAGTGGTTAAATTGATCTGGCTTGTGGATGAATATTCAAACTTCGAAGCCTCCATTGAAAAAGGAAGATACACGGAACAAACTTCTTTTTTAAATTATTTATTAGCTCGTGTTTAACCACTGTTTCATCTGATGGTAAGCGATAATGATGATATGTATTTTCTTTCTATAATGATGTATCATCAGGTGAAATAGTCGAAGATGGAGCACGTATTCATAGAAGTAGCTCTAGACTTAAAGATCCTTAGGTCATAGCTATCAGGAAAGAAAAGAAAATTCGGCAGGGAATTCCTCTCCTTAGTTGTACGCACATTGAATGAATTCCCAAAAGTGAGTGTCTGGGATTTCTATAGACTGTATGCGGTACAGAATGTAAACGCCCGTAAACCCCTATAGAAAAGGGAGGATCCTCCGACCGGACGGTTGTTGTGTTCGGTGGACAACTGCCCGATACTAGATATTCGGCTTTTGTACATGTTCTAATCTCACGGAAAACTCTGATACCGCGATGCAGGATTTTGTTAGTAGTTCGCTGCTGGCGGGATAGATGGCGTAGCGGTTCCTTTTTTCGTCGCACATATTTGCTTCGGTAGTTTTTAACCGACTTCTAAAAAAGGAGGAGGTTCTCAATTCGGCTGCTTGTATTTTTTTTTTTATTGTTTGTTCGGGCATAACTCCGTCTCCGATTTCGATAAAATTTTCATGGGACAATTTGGGAAGTATACCCTTTCCAACAAAAAAAGAATTTTTCAAATCGGTTGGCAAGCGACGGAGTTATGCGCGAACAAACAATAAAAAAAAAAACATACAAACATCCGAATTGAGAACCTCCTCCTTTTTTAGAAGTCGGTTAAAAATACATCCGACTTCTAAACAAAAAACCAAAAAGTATAAAATAACTTTAATTTCGGAAGTCGGTGTGTACAACAACAAAAAAGCAACCAAAAACACCGAGTTCCGAAATTAAAGTTATTTTGTACTTTTTGTATTTTTTTTTTGTTTAGAAGTCGGTTGTATTTTTTGTAAAAAGTTTTTTTTTTTTTGGTGGCACTGCCGCCGCTACATTTCTACAGAAGGATGCTGTCGAACAATAAAACATGAGCGTTTATACTTCTTCCCAGAAACCTTACAACATGCCTAGCTCGAAAGAGATTGACCCCCGACACAGCTACGCAGACGAGAAGTTTGAGAAGCTGCAGGATTACTACAACTACATGAACGGCCGTGTCAAGGAACCCCATAACCCCGTAAGTATTGATAAATCCCGATTCTCATACTTGGGTTCAGTACAATATTTCGTCTTCATGATGTATACTTCGAGCTTCATCATCCGCCTAGCCTTTTCCCAAATATATTGGTCTCGGCTTCCAGTCAAACCATGACGGCACGATTGGCGCAGTAGTTGAGCGATTGGCTGCCGGGCCGCGTGTCGCGGGTTCGATTGCTGCGCGGAACAAATATTTCTATGGCCTACAGATAGTTGTTCCGGGTCTGGCTGTTTGTGTATGTGAGTTTATACCCACGACATAGGAGAAATTCCTAGTGTGGGGCAACGTTTTATTAAGAAAAAATAAACCAGATTCATTTATTTATTTATTTGGCACACCAACGACTTGTTCACAAATATAACGACAATGATTTATCACAAAATAGAAAAAAATCCTGTGTGAACTAGCCACTTACAGGCATGCACATCATTTACAGGCTAAAAAGATATCTATTATCAAAAAAGACTTCAAACAATCATTCAAATAGTAAGAAAGTTATAAAATAAAAAAGACGAAATGAATGAAGATAAATGATTGTACCTAAACTAAAATTAATTTAAAGCTATAATCATTGATTGTCATGATTCAGCTGAATACCAGTATTTTACGTGAACTGGCTGCCTACCAAACCCAGTAGCCAGTAAAACGGTACTTCTTGGTAAGAGTGGAGTTAGATTTTGTAGCTCTAACAAATAAAACAACAGTAATCAATCTACAATTCGTAACGATTGTCAAATATCTACAAATGACAGCCGAGACCAACGGCTTTACGTGCTTTCCGAGGCACGGACAATCTCTGTTGAATGTCCAATGAAATTGTGGATGTGTATGAATGGTCATATATCCACAGTCCAACCTCAGCAAGCGTTGCTCAACCTTGAAGAATAAAGCGTGCGGATGATATTATTTAGCCACAAGCTGGCTTATTTCTAAACGACTTCCAAAATAGGAGGAGGTTCTCAATTCGTCTGTATTTTCTTTTTTTTTGTGTGTGTGTTACCCTCATAACTTTGTACTTGGTTATGGGTAAACCTACCAAACTACCAATTGTGATGATTCTTCTTATATTCGAAAGGGTGCTTGTCGTGTGGTCACATTTAAATTTGATTGAGATCTGACTTTAGTATTTGAGTTATCCCTAATAATGCGTGGCTTAGTTTACATTGACGACGTTCTCATTCCCTCTCAACGATGTAAAATGAAAAAATAAAACTGTACTACACGATGGTTTGGAAGACCATCTTAGTATTTCAACGTGGTCCATTTCTAGTTTGATGAAGATCACAGACAACAGAGATTATAGGAAATGGAACTCTTCAATAAATGATAGCAAATCTTTCGGGATTGCTAAAATCGAATGTTTGTTTATTGTTTACACCAAGTAAAATAACTTTAATTTCGGAAGTCGCTGTTCAACAAAACGAAAAAGCAACCAAAAACACCGAGTTCCGAAACTAAAGCTATTGTTAATATATATATAACAACTTTATTATCAGACCAGAGATCCATAGTAACTAAAACACTAACAACAAAAAACAAAAAGATACACAATAAGCCTATTTTTACTTTATATACCTGAAAGACGGTCTGTGTACCGCCATCCAGTGAGACACCATCAGGCCATCCACCCTGCCGGCTGCAGTTGCCATAAAAAAGTGTGTGTGGGGGGGGTGTATGTGTGGGGGGGTGTGTGTGTGTGTGTTGTGTGTGTGTGTAATGTTAATGTAAAAAGTTTTTTCACATTCATTCCAGACAGAACGTACTGAAATACTGGATGTCGGCTCGAAAAAGCTGTTCAGCTTTATTGACTCTCACATCAAGGATATGAAGAGACTACTGTTTGCCACAGACATAGCGCTTATGTCAATGGTCCTGCTGAAACTTAACAAGAAAATGGACACTTCTGAAGCTAAAATCAAGTCTACGCAAGCGAAGATACCCTTCGGCTTGTACACTAGTCCCGGTAAGGATTTCCATAATTTATCTGTCTGCTTTTGACGAGAGCACGGGTTGATGAGGGTTGGCTATTTATATGCCGTAACTAGCTTCTGGCCGCGACTTCGTCCGCGTGGAATAGTTACTTTACCTCCGATTTTGAAACTCTCAGCCCGATCGGTTTAAAATTGACAAAGTTTCATACAAACTTTTATCCCCTATTTTATCCCCTTGGGGGTAGAATTAATCAAAATCCTTTCTTAGCGGATGCCTACGTCATAACATCTACCTGCATGCCAAATTTCAGCCCGATCCGTTCAGTAGTTTGGGCTGTGTGTTGATAGGTCACTATGTCAGTCAGTCAGTCACCTTTGAGTTATATATATTTAGATAGATACGGGGATGAAAGATGGCACACCATGGCAGCCCATGACCTGGACGATAAGATACTGATCCGACCCCACAGGACACAGAAAAATACTCCACGGGAATATATTCCCTTGGGGTATTTTTCTACTTGCACATGCTATTTGCCTAAAAGCTAGGAACTAATAACAAATGAATGATTTGCAGAATTCAAGTGCTTGGATACCTCGTATTACATTGTGTCTGCCCACAATCAAGAGGATGCTCAGATGATACTTTCTAGCGAGAGGAAACCGCATTGCTATACATTTAGAGGTGAGAGCTGTGCACATGCCTATTTATTTGTAGTCACGTTTTTTTTTTTTTAACTCTGTGAGGCTATGACAGCCGGACAAATCTGGGACGTGGAACCCTTTTTTATGGGAAATCATCAAATGTCTTCGCTTCTGCTCTGGGCGGAGTGGGAGGGTGAGTATCAGACTACCCACCCGTGATCCTTCTTGTGCCCTTTGCGTTCCAGTTCCAGGGCCGCGGTGACTCTTTCGAACAAATTCCGCAACGGGACGAGGTACCCTAAAAACAATATTTTTAGATTCCAGCTACATACTTACTGAGATAATGATCTACATTGCTTTTCCATTAGGAATTTCTCAATAGCAGCCCAGATTCCTGAAGATGATGACGAGACACCGCGTGCTTAATAATAATCAGCTTTTTAATGTTCCACTGCTGGGACACAAGCCTCCTCTGTAGGAGAGGGAATGTGCCGGAATCTACCACGCCGCCTAGTGCGGGGTCTTCGAATTTTTGGTTCTAGGACATGCCGGTTTCCTCACGTTGTTTTCCTTCACCATCTTGAGAAATTGAAAAAAGATTTAAAAACCCCGTATTAAAAAATGCCGCAAAAGCTCACATCTTTTTTAAAACTGATTTTGCAAAATTTATTTTTTGTGTTTCAAGTAACTTGCCATATTGTGAATTCATTTGAATAGGTACAAAAACTTTGTGAACTAAAAAAACAGCAGCATTATCGAAAAATTAAAAAGTCTGAACTAACAAGGTAAAGGGAAGATGAAGTTCCTACTTAAGCACATTCCTTGTGGCAATATCTTGTTGATTAGTTAAATTATTACTTCCTCATCTCTATGTGCTCAGGTGCTTTTGCCTTCATCGGTTTTTACCACCGCCACTCGGAGACCACATACGTGGGGCCGCATGCGGAGCAGTTCCAGGCCAAAGACCCAAGCCAAGGTCTCTACTGCCATTCCGATGATAACTGGAGCGACGCGCAATGTATATACAAGTAAGTTCCTAATGTTATTTAGGCATTTGATGTCATTATTTGTTTTCAAATGATAAATGATATTTATTTTGTAAGTAGGTTAAACATAACACGTCACAATATTTCTTGTCATTTTAAGCTAGATGAAGCCGGTGTTTCCTAGCCGACTACCCTGAGAAGAAACACCGAAACAAACTCAGAGGTCAAAGTCTCTTTTAAAGTCCATACAATCCGCACTGGTCAAATCATATGAGAACCATGTAGGTTAATGTCTGAGGTAGTCTTTTAAGGAAAGTGCCACACAGATTTGAGTGGACCTGTCCAGACAGTGCAAGAATTTGTCAGATACCGTGTAGCTCAAACTTAGAACTTTAAGGAGCTCAACGATTTGACGAACAATACCAAAGTAAGGACATTTGGGTAGGCCGCAAGAATTACTCAAACTTCCAGACAAAATGAAATAAGACCCTAATATGGCGATCTACATAGTCCTCACACTCACAATATGTTATATGAGAACCATGCAGATCAGTGTCTGAAATGGTATTTTGAGGAAAGAACCACACAGATTCAAGAGGCTAGACATGCGAAATGTAGCTCACTGAAAAGAAAAGAGAGATACAACTCTTTTGATCAAAAGAGCTGTATCTCTCTTTTAGCTATTTAGCTCACCGAATAACTCTTTTAACTCTTGAACTCAATTGATTTATTTGCGAGCTACAGATCAAATTGAGCCGCGCTACTTTACGCAAGTCAAACGAGACAAATAGCTCAGTGGCTCTAATCTTTGAAGTTCTTTAGTTCATTTAACTTAGTTGCGAGATATAGATAAAATTAGATTCATTGGGTTGTTTTGTTTTTATTAAAAATAAATAAAATTATGAAAGCCAATGATTTTCCTTCATTCTTGAACATAACTTATAGACTCAATGAGCCATTGAGCTAAATGAACTAGTGAGCTATTCCGTGAACGACTGAGCGACTGAGAGCTCAATTTTATCTCTCATTCGCGCGCTACCCAATTACCCATGTCTACAAGAGGCCCTTAAAAGCAGATACGGGTTGTAGTTTGAACTTTGTTATGTACGACATGATGTTATTGTTCCATTTGATAATTTATCTCGAATTCTGAATTGAATGTAGGAAATATTATCACACAGAATGGCGAATTTATCAGCACAAACATGTCAAACCGAACTCTAAAGTTGTAGGGAGTAACAGTGTGGGGTTACGGGTGTAATCGAAATAAATTTGTATTTTTCCGTTGCGTTCCGTTCCGACCTGGAACCGACCCCAAAATGTGGGGTTAAGGGCTAGCCTGATAGATGTTATAATAAAAACATAATATTTATTTTAAGCCAGGTTTCTGATCAAAACCTAACTACACCTTCCCAATCAATTTAAACAATCTATACCGCTAAATGCGAGACGTACACACACTAGACCGGTCAGTTTGACGACACTTGGGGAGGCCCTACGCCTGAACTGAAATGATGCTGATGTTCAAATTTTCTGATTTCCTCTGTTCAAGCTCTTATGATTCTTCGCCCCACATCGCCAGTTTATCCCTCCGATCTTCTTGATATGATCTGAGCATCTTCTAGCTGAAACTTAACGTTTAAAATATTTAAGGCGGTCACTTAAAAATATTTTAAACGGTAAAAAACTTTCTTCTAGTTTGTCTACCTCTTTGTCTTGTCTTTCCCTCGCGGTTATGAAGTGTTCTGTAGCTTGTGTTTTCCACTCGGTTATGAAATGTCCTGTACCTTGTGTTTCCCACTCGGTTATAAAGTGTTCTGTAGCTTGTGTTTTCCACTCGGTTATGAAATGTCCTGTACCTTGTGTTTCCCACTCGGTTATGAAGTGTTCTGTAGCTTGTGTTTTCCACTCGGTTATGAAGTGTCCTGTCCCTTGTGTTTTCCACTCGGTTATGAAGAGTCCTGTACCTTGTGTTTCCCTCTTCTTGGTTATGAGTGTCCTGTAGGTTTTTTTTTTCACTCGTTTATGAAGAGTCCTGTGCCTTGTTTCCCTCTCGGTTATGAGTGTCCTGTATCTTGTGTTTTCCACTCGGTAATGAAGTGTCCTGTACCTTGTGTTTTCCACTCGGTAATGAAGTGTCCTATACCTTGTGTTTCCCACTCAGTTATGAAGTGTCCTGTACCTTGTGTTTCCCACTCGGTTATGAAGTGTCCTGTACCTTGAGTTTCCCACTCGGATATGAAGTGTCCTGTACCTTGTGTTTCCCACACGGTTATTAAGTGTCCTGTACCTTGTGTTTCCCACTCGGTTATGAAGTGTCCTGTACCTTGTGTTTCCCACTCGGTTATGAAGTGTCCTGTACCTTGTGTTTCAGATTCGGTTATGAAGTGTCCTGTAGCTTGTGTTTCCCACTTGGTTATGAAGTGTCTTGTGTCGTATAGGCTATTATAGCGCCATTTCAGCTGCCATGTTCCCTTTAATATACCTAAGTATCTACCTTTTTCGTCGATCTAAATTGCGGCTGTCCTTTTGCGATCCCAAACACCGTAAAAAAACTCGTTAACCATATTTCAGAATCAATTAATTTCTAAGACGATATTGATCACGTATTTCCCGCGTACACACTCGTAGCCCCTTTTTGTCTTTGATTTCGTCTATATGTGTAATGTCGTGCTCTAACTCCGAGTTACTGGGCAAAGTCCGCGCCAACAGGACCATTCTATCCTCGTTAATGTCAGTTGTATTCTCATAAATTATCGCATAGTTTTCGTTTACATTCTTAACGATATTCCGGACATTAAATATCTTGACAACGCAATCGCAAGTGACGTTTTTGAGTGACGTCACGTCATTCGCATCGCCCACGGCAAGCATAGGCATTGATATCGATCTTGGACCAGTCATCGTGATGGGAATACGTTCTAGTGCCGTGATATCCACAAGTGTACTGTCCTTTCCGTCTAAGCAAGAACATTTGATGTTACGTTGATCTTGAGAAACTGCAAGCGTTAAGCACATGGCTGGTCCTTCTCGTTCTTCAGACATAAGTTTTGAAAACACTATTACGATTGTGTAGTTTCCGTAAATGTCGTTGATATTAGCTCCTTGAACGGCACTGAGCAACGCTGATAGGATTATTAATTTTAACATTTTGAACATTGAATTAAAATTAATAGTTTACACACTTGACGAGAACAACCGATGTGTGTCGTTTCGATTTAGCACTAACAGTTATTAGGGGCAAAACAGATATTGTGGTCTCTAGATGATGATGGCCTTTGACTTTTTGATATCTCCATATTTTATCAAAAAACGTCATGGGTTAATTCCGGTTGATGAACCGACAACTGACAGTGTAAGCCCTAGTTTTCGCCAACCGTACTATAATATAGCCATCAAAAACATAATTTGTAAAAAAAAAAACAAGTCTCGCAACTCAGTTCTTCTATCGTAAAAAGTCCTGAGATCCAAGCAATACCAAGTCGGTTAATTTATTCAGTCTCTACTTAAGAGACATTCTGCCTTAAGTTATTACGTAATTAGCTACCTAACAACATCTTATAGTGACCATATCAATCTATATTTATAATAAATCTGTAGAGAGGTCAATTCTGTACAGTGAATATATTTTCAAAATGGTACTCCCTTTCTTCACATAAAATTGTTTGTCCGAAAATCATTATCCATAACACGTTTGTTATAAACTTCAGTAACCATAATGTTCAAAACCCCGAAATTTTGTTCAGCATAATTATCTTTAGTTCTAAAATTATTCTGTCATAATATCGAGTACCATAATGATTGAATCTCCTAATTTTACATGCCCTAAAGTCATATGTCCTAAGTATTGTGTTGAATAATGTGTATTATTCCGAATTTTCATTTATAATAAATATTTTAGTCCTAAAACATTTGCTAAAAATAGGTTGTAGTGACAGAAACGAATCGCTGTAAATCCGACTCCACGCAGTCTTGTCTGCCCTACCCCTAGAGTGTAATTTAAAATCGCGTAGGCGCGGAGGGGCGAGGCGGACCGCGAGTTGAGGAGCAGGTGGTTGTAACACTCGCCGCCGCGGCTGTGGCTGGCCGGCGTAGCCGGCCAGCAAGCCGAAGCTGCGGTGGAGAGCGTTAAACCCATCTGCGACGATAAACTCGCGTGGGACCGCCGGAGCCCCGCAGCGCCGGAGCCGTGACAGAAACCATGCCTGCTGCATGTTGCATGCTTGCTTGCATGCTGCGTGCTTGCTTGCATGCTGCATGCTTGCTTGCATGCTGCGTGCTTGCTTGCATGCTGCGTGCTTGCTTGCATGCTGCGTGCTTGCTTGTATGCTGCGTGCTTGCTTGCATGCTGTGTGCTTGCTTGCATGCTGTGTGCTTGCTTGCATGCTGTATGCTTGCTTGCCTGCTGCATGCTTGCTTGCATGCTGCATGCTTGCTTGCATGCTGCGTGCTTGCTTGTATGCTGCGTGCTTGTTTGCATGCTGCGTGCTTGCTTGCATGCTGTGTGCTTGCTTGCATGCTGTATGCTTGCTTGCCTGCTGTATGCTTGCTTGCCTGCTGCATGCTTGCTTGCATGCTGCATGCCTGCTTGCATGCTGCATGCTTGCTTGCTTGCATGCTGCATGCTGCATGCTTGCTTGCTTACAAAAACCACATGTTCACAATCAACTGCTTTATTGAGTACATGTATAATATATTTATTTACGTATAATAAAATATTATAGAATAGAATTATACTCTTTATTATGTACACCATATAAGTTACAGAAAATAGAGATGAAGATTATAATGCATGATCAGATATTTTTAATTATAACAAATGAGAGAAGCTCATAGCAATTGCTTTGTTATAAGATCTAATAGTATAGGAGGTAGCAACGTTTTCGAGAAAGAATTTTAGGTCAGCTGATTTTGTGATATGTCGTCCTTCTTGCACTTTCGGTTAGAGTCTGGGCTATCTGGCTGGCGGTAGCGGTTGCGTTCATTAGTGCGCATCCTATCTGTCCAGGTAATAATCCTGGATTTTAAAAACATTTTAGAAGTCGTAATTTTTAATTTTTTGTTTTTAAATAAGTCTACCTGACATACTTTTTTTATTGCCAGACATTTGTGACAATGCTAACTATGTGCCATACGCGATAATTTTTTATTTTTTTATAAAAATTTCAAAGTATTTTATAATGTCTGTAATTTTAATATTATGTTATTTAAAGATAGAAAAACTTAAAATAAATTTGCCAGACATTAATTCGATTGTTAAACCTTGAATTAAAATGAAAAAGTCATGAAAATTATTGCAGTATTATGCTAGTAGTCCGAGAGAGACAGTTGCAGAATAAGTCGAGAATGAGACAGGGAATCATTACAAAAGTAAATTACATGTCACTGTACATATAATAATAATAAATGAACTCAAACCGAACTCGACGCCCTGGATAGGAGAGTCCGCATACGGCATACTGCTGACTGCAAACCGGATGCATCACCCACGATCGCGGTGGTGGTGATCCCGCGGAAGTGTGGAGGTCGAGGCTTTTTAAATGCTAAGACTCTCTACAACCGCGAGATGTGCAGTCTCAGAGAATATTTTCTCAAAGCCGGTGTGGGTATGCACCGAGATGTGGTCACAGTGGACAAGGGACTCACCCCGTTATCCATGGCTAAAGAGAACTGGCACAAACCTGTGATACCTACTACAGATGATCGTAAGGAGATATGGAGAGGCAACGAGCTTCACGGACACTTCTGTCGGGCTCTTTAATGGGTCCGATGTAGATTCCTCAGCGTCCGTGGCCTGGCTACGTTTCGGTGATCTATTCGGAGAAACTGAAGGTTTTGTTTGTGCAATTATGGACGAAGTGATCTTAACGAACAACTGTCAGAGGCATATTATGAAGAATGGGACGTGTGTTGGGCATGCCACCGTCCGGGTGAGTCCATCAGACATATTATCTCTAGTTGTTGTCGCCTGGGTAACAGCAGCTGGATTAAGCCCTTGATCCAGCTGCCCAACAAGAGCATCTTAAGATCTTCGTCGAGGCGCTTGGCAATTATGCCATGGTCGTCACGACTATTGGCACAATGACTGCTGTGTTCAAATCACACAAGTCGACAACCTCGCGAGCTAAGTCAAGATACTTCGTTTGTTATATCAACAATCATAGCGCGACGCTCTAGTCAGACATTATAAAATACTTTGAAATTTTTATAAAAAAAATAAAAAATTATCGCGTATGGCACATAGTTAGCATTGTCACAAATGTCTGGCAATAAAAAAAGTATGTCAGGTAGACTTATTTAAAAACAAAAAATTAAAAATTACGACTTCTAAAATGTTTTTAAAATCCAGGATTATTACCTGGACAGATAGGATGCGCACTAATGAACGCAACCGCTACCGCCAGCCAGATAGCCCAGACTCTAACCGAAAGTGCAAGAAGGACGACATATCACAAAATCAGCTGACCTAAAATTCTTACTTTTGAAACGTTGCTAGCTCCCGTACCATAAGAATATTATTATTATAAATAAACATTAAGTAACTTGAATTTAGGCCTTATAACTTTTATTGAAAACGATTTTATAAATTATGTATATTATTGATTGTAATATTTATGACAAACGGATTTAGGACATATTATATTTAGGGATTTCAATTTTATGGCATCAGATATTAGGTGATATTAAGTTCGGGTAAGTTATCATTCGGACAAATGATGATTAGGACAAAAAAAATTATGGCTCTTTAAATTATGGATAAAAAAGTTAGGTGACACAATAGAGAACCTTTCAAAATAACTATCAGGGGGTGATTAGTGATCGATACTGGTGCCAAAAATGCAATCAGTAAAATTTTTGTCTGTCTGTCTGTCTTTCTGTCTGTCTGTCTGTATGTTCTTTATAGAAACAAAAACTACTCGACCGATTTTAACGAAACTTGGTGCAATTATTCTTCATACTCCTGGGCAGGTTATAGTATACTTTTCATCACGCTACAGTCAATAGGAGCAGAGCAGTGAAGGGAAATGTTGGGAAAACGGGAGAAGTTACTCCATTTTTTAAGCTTCCGTCGCGTGTGTAGCTTTAATGGTTAAAGTTACATAGAAATCATGTATTACGGAAATGTTTTACATAAAATTATCATTAGTTATACGTAGTTATAGGTATTTATTGTTAAGTGAAGTAGGTATAGGTTATTATAATAATTATAATTTTGCACAGGCATTTCAGCTTTACTTTCATTTCTTTTTTTGTTGTAAGTTGTACATATTTCACACACACATAGTGATCTATCAATGCACAGCCCAAAGCACTGAACGGATCGGGCTGAAATTTGGCATGCAGGTAGATGTTATGACGTAGGCATCCGCTAAGAAAGGATTTTGATTAATTCTACCCCCAAGGGGATAAAATAGGGGATGAACGTTTGTATGAAACTTTGTCAATTTTAAACCGATCGGGCTGAGAGTTTCAAAATCGGGGGTAAAGTAACTATTCCACGCGGACGAAGTCGCTGGCAGAAGCTAGTATTAAAAATATTTTAGTTTTAAATAAGGTGAGTAACTCTGTACTCATCTTATTTTCAGTAGGTATCACTCAACAATAATGTAATGCATGTTGTGCTTACCTGTAAGGAAATGGTACACTAGTCTATAAGTTAATATGTTGTCTCTGATAATCTTGTATGTGTGTATCCAATTATTGGTGAGCCAAATAGATAAAATAAATAAATAGATAGATAGACCTGGCAATCGCATGAAAACACAATGTATCCCACAAGTAATAGATTTTACATTAAATTAGAATGTTTAGTGCGATTGCGAAGTCAATTTATTGGTCTATTGATGAATTTAGGCTTCTAGTTTTATCCATAGTGTAGTTATGGAGGGTTGAAAATGGCCTGAATTGTTTCGAGAAATGATCGTACGGCGATACCGCATTTTTGCTCGACTTAGCGGGGGCACTGCCGTGCCCCCAGATACCTAGTATTGTACTGTATTACCATATACTGTTGAAAAAATACATAGTACGCAAAAATACTATATTAATTTAAATACCGAAATGTAACAAACTAATCTTTCATATTTAAAAATCACGATCAATATGATCGTGATTTTAAAAGATTTCCCATAAGAACTTATGTTATTTTTTGCTTTTCCATTAAACACTGTTTTTTTAATAATGACGTGACAACGTCTTATAAATTGATGGACGCACGAAAAAGCATGACTCATTGTCACGTTCCGCTCGAGCCGAGCGTGCAAACGAGAGCGCGGAACAAGCGATAGAAAGGCACGATTGTCCCAAGCGTTCGGCTTGTGACGTATGCAATTTTTCATCAATGTTTTCTTAAGGCGTTATCACGTAAAATTATCGTCCATAAAACAAAAGACAACCAATTTTGTTTACAGCTTATTTTGAAAAGTTCTATATTTCGTCAAAGAAATGTTGGCAACCCTAGTAAGCCCGTATCTTACTAATAAAAAGTTTTTATCTCGGGAGTATTGAGCTTAAAATTTTGAAAAAATGCAAGTTTTACCTTTAGATTATAGAAAAACCTGTAAAAAAATCTATGGTTTTACAGCAACATGTTACAATATTAGTCACACTCGGCCGATTTTTGTATTTATAACTACTCAGTGTGCGTGCCCTGCTACCTCATACAATCAATCAATCAACAATCTGTTGCAGCCCACCGCTGGACATAGACCTCTCCAATTACACATAACATACAACATAGGCACGCCACTTAGATCTATTTTCGGCTTCTCGCATCCAGTTTTGTGCCAGCCGTCCTACGCAAATCGTCACTCCACCGTGCCTCATACATTTGTCTCCTTTCCAGAATCAACCCTCGCGAAGAGTTCCCAGAATCAGTGGAGTACGAGCCCAAAGTGTCGTACTTCTGCGGGCCATACCGCTACTTCATCCCAGCCACGACTGACGTGCGCTGCATATTCTCCATCTTTGCCATGAACTTCGTCTTCCGATTTGGTTATGATGGAGTCACGTATAAGAGCTCTGATTTGACATTTGTGAGTATTTTTTACTTACGGGGCCCGTGGCTAAGTGTTACCTAATATAAAAGTTAGCATTTGATACGAAAATAAACTTTATTTTTAGATCACAATATGAATGAAATTTATTTGCATTAAAAACATGGTATAGAAGATGGTACAAGAATTAAATACAGAGCAAGCATGTTTTAGAGCTGGTTCACATTAGGTCGGACCGACAGTTTACCGTTGACCGACTGTCGGTGGTTGCTGTTCACACTAGACGCTGTCGACCCGACCTAATGTGAACACCACTGACGGTAAGGTCGTTTTACTGCCCGGATCGTCACAAAGCAGTCAGTCGTAGTTGACTTTTGTATACGATGGACGACCAAAAGTTCTGTATTTATTTCGCCTTCCATATTTAAACGTGTTTTCTCTGCATACATGTCGACGACAGCGACACTGCTCGCGCAAGTGCCGAGAGCGGGGAATGAGCGGGTGAAATTGGCTCCGCCGCTTCGCGCCGACAAATGTGAACGGTGCTATACTTGCCAGTACGCCAATATTATGCCGACCCGACAGAAATCGTGGCTGAGCGTCCGGTAAAAGTGTCGGCTCCGTTAGTTTTGTCGGGTCGCCCATATGTGAACGGCGCTATTGAAATACATAAGCCAATATGGATCCGACACGTTTGTCGGCCCGATAAAACTGTCGGTCCGACCTAATGTGAACCCGCTCTGGTATTATTAAAGCACCGAGTCGCCTTAATTTTTCATACGTGTAAAGCAAAATACGTGTCCAATAGTATTCGGTTATCTTACTTACGTATCTATTTATTTCCAAACAATATACTGTATTGTATCTCTGTTTCAGATGTACCAAAACGGGCAAGTGTTCTACACGGACGAGCCGTGGGCGGGCATGTCGTGTTGGAACTGGGCTTGCAAGTGGCGCCACAACCAGAACCAACGCTCCAACGAGTTCTTTATCAACTGATTCTGCTTACAAGAAATTCATAGGCTCATACTGAGGGTAGTTTGATTTTTAACTCTCCTAAGGCCTAATCACACTTCTGTTCCGTGCATAATAAAATCGTGTCTGTACATTGAGTATTTTTGCATAAAAATAACTGAAACGTTAGAAAAATGTCACAGAACACAAAACTGCAATATTTCATTTTTGTCTGTATGTTTGTGAGAGCATGATGCAAGAACCACAGATTGGATTCGAAATCTAAATACTTATACTCCATTCACAATAAGATTAGAATTTTTTACAGTCCGTTCAACCGATTTTTACTTCTATTCCGTAGGCATAAGGATGGCATTAAAGGCAAAAACGTGATTATAATACCAACTGTTTACTGCAGCTGCCATGTGTCATGTCACCAACGCAATAGAAGTCAAAATCGGTTAAACGGACTGTATAAAAGATATATTTCAATGTCTAATCTTATCGTGAATGGGGTATAGATATATTGAGTTCTAACTAGCCTTTATTTCATTAACAATCGACTCACAAAAACAAAAGATATTGAATTTCTAAGTTTAGTACGAAACTTCATAGAGTGCTAATGGTCGCACTGACACAGTCCTGCACTCATCACGTAAAAAGTACAAAACCAATAATATTTTGTTTTGTACATAAGACATTATAGTTTATAAGGCTATATATAACATAACGCTACTAGCAATAGGAATGGAGCATATATTTAAAATGTTGCAAAAACGGTTTTTTTTCTTTCTCTTATGTGACGCAGACAAAGTAGTGGGGATCAGCTAGTGTGAAATAAAAACCCTGTGGTTCCTTAAAGGAGTGTATATGTTACATACAAAGATAAAACGTAAAATGAGCGACGATTAAAACATTCGACCTCAACGCTGTGAGCCGGTAATGTGCCCAAGAGACTGGCGGCATTGCCACGTTGAATGGCAATGCTTAGCTCTGGCTAAAGTACCTAAAAGCCAGCTCTTGGGTAACAGGAAGTGTTTGTCAACCGTTTCAAAATTTGTTTGAATAGGCTTTAAACACGAGGGCCCATTGCCCTAGGATTTTAACCCCAAACGCCTCGAAAATACAGTTAACTAGTTTCCGCCCCCGCGAATGTTGAAAAATATCCCAAGGGAACATACTCCCGGGAGAAAAATTATCCTACGACTGTAATCTAACTCTGTGTCAAATTTCATCAAGATCCATTCAGTAGATTTTGCGTGAAAGAGTAACAAACATCCATCCATCAATACTTACAAACTTTCGCGTTTATAATATTAGTAGGTTAATGTTAGGTACTATACAGAAATTGCTTGTTTTAAAGCTCAAAATTAATTACTTTCGCGACATTTTTAAATTGGTCATGTTTTCGTATGTATTATTGCAAACCTAGGTGCAAATGCACCCCCGGCACCCATGGGGGTACCTATAGAACAACTACATTTCGCCGCACCTACAGAGCACAGATTCAAATCCCAGATGGGAAAATCTAATAACACTTTTTGGTCCAGGAATCTGACTCAGAATTTAACGCTTAGAAGCGCTCGCGATCACAAGACCAACCAAGCAGTCTACCATATAGTTACCTACCAGGAAACGATGTAAAACTGCACGGTTAAGTCAAGCATGAAGATCATCTGCTAATAACGTTTTCAGTGCCGTGACGGCTATTCTCTGTAAGTGGTATGTAATCCACCATGGGGGCCCAGAGCTGATGGGTGAATTTTTGGTTCTAAGACCTGCCGGTTTCCTCATCGTGTGTAGGAGCTCATGGCTAAATAACAGCAGCACGGTTACAAAGAAAGAGTCACCGCGGCCCTGGAACGCAAAGGGCACAAGAAGGAACACGGGTAGGTTTTAGTCAGTAAGAGTCTGACACTCCCTTCCGCTCCGCCCAGATCGGAAGAAGACATTTGATGATTTCACATCCAAAAAAAAAATAGATTACAACTACTAAGGTAAGATACACTTTCCAAGGTCAGTCTGTGGATGGATGACCATTACATTCAATTTCCTCCGTGCCTCGGAAAGCACGTTAAGCGGTTTGACGCGGCCGTCATTTGTAGATCTTTGACAGTCGTTACAGGTAGTAAAAAGCCAGAAACTTTGACACCAGTGCAGTCTTGCTAAGGGGTAAAGTATTAGAGTACATGCATGTTACCATCCCTACCTTGTTGCTATTCCACCAATAGGGTATATAACTAAAATCTGATAAGTCCGTCTGATAGATTTCCAAAAAATATTGGACACGTATTTTTTCTTTTTTCACATAAGCAAAAAATGAAGACGATACAGTGCGTAAAAAATTCGTGTGACGTCACTACTCGCTACAATTTTTACCGGGCAGTGACGTCACACGCTCCCACTCCTGATCTTTGATACTTTTTATCTTTGTCAATTTTTATAGATTTGATAAAGAGAAAAATACGTGTCCAATATTTAACTGACGGACTAACATAATCATATGTTTTTTACTCAGGCAACATCTCTATTCGCACCAAGAAGAACTCTCTGCCTGCGTCTGTTTCCGAACGCATTCAACCCTAATCTCTTCAAAGTTAGAGTGAACAGGCTTCTTCTGGGTAAGTTCATTCTATCGTCGACTTTGTCTCTGTCACCTGTGACCTAGACTAGAGTCAAGAGCAAATCCACTTCTCAATAAAAATGTAAAATACTGGTATTCAGATATTTTGACTGGAAGCCTTCTCCGAAATCGTTGGGAAAACGATATTCAAAAGGTTGTAGGATAAAATTCAGGTAAAATAAAAGAGTAATAATTACAAAAAAAATGTTATTTATTTTTCTAACAACGTAACAGATTAGCGTCGAACTGTAACAGCCTATTATACAAGTATATACATAAAAGAATGCATCATCGTTGCACCGACGCGACACATCGAAAACTTTTACAAAAATTATTACATTATAAAAAATGATTCCTTAATTCTGGTACACTGGTTCGGTTTCTCTCGGTTTGCTCATCCTTTTACATTTCACCCTATGAACAGAGCACATTACGTTAAAGCAAATTTTCACTAACCCTTCGTACTGCGCTGTTAGATTTTGAACTCTCGTTTCTAAGCAGAGCGTTGAAAGTCCAACAGTGAGCTTTTAGTAAGGTGTCGGAAATTTTGTATTAGTGAAAAAAAGCATATGAGTCAGTTTCGCCATACTCTGTTAGTTATTAAATATCCCTTTAAGAGTAAAATCACGCGCACGGATCAGTATTGTTCTATCTCTTTCTGTCATTTAGAAGCGTTATATGCAAGGGCGAGAAGTCTATACGGACTCTATACGATTGAGTAATCGTATAGAGTCCGTATAGACTTCTCGCCACGTTATGGATGTTAGAAATTAGAAAAAAGATCATAACTACAGAAAACGAAGCAATCAATTTTCGACCTTATATTATTTTCTTAATGTTGGAAACCGGTTACATCGTTTTGTGTAGATACGTCCTTTTTTCTTATGACGTCAGTACTGGTATTCAGCTGCATCCGGTTACCATGGAAGTCGACCCAAACATAGTTGGAAAATGCTAGGTAGGCAGATAATGAGTCTGAATGATCCAGCCAAGCAAATGACGCATCTATAGCCTTAGATTAAAGGCGTATTTTTACTTGTGTTTATGAACAAAACACTCCGTCGACTAGAAATACCGTGTGTATTTTGTGACAGCTTAGGGATGTGCCCAAAGAAGTAATATTGCAGAGACGGGTTGGTTGGTGGCTTTAAAAGAGTAACATGGCCCTTCCCTACATCTTAAACTCCCTCCACTCCTCGATCCCTGGAGAAGAGAAAACTTTGGAAGATTTCCTCTCGAAAAAAATAAAATGAAAAGCGGATCCGTGCGTATAAGTGACATTTCAATCTATATTGACATTTAATGTCTAACAAAATTCAGTGAAATTGGGTCTTAAAAAGGTTTTCTAACTAATTTTTGTCGATATTTACTTATGTGAATGTCGTTAATTTTATTTATGAACATTGGCTGGGTATAGATTCAAGCCTCGTATCCCACTAGGCAACATTTGACGCGCAACACGTGACGCCCAACATGTTCAGCAACGTGCACAATAAACACAAGCTGTTAATAATAAATTTTTTTTACAAAAAATTTCAACCGACATTTTTGCAAATTTAGAAGTCAATTTTTTTAGTGATACCCCACAACTAATTTGACCCCACGAGGAGTTGCTTTGTGTCTTTGCCCCAAAAACATGGTTGATTTGTACACATCTGCGTACTCAAACTCTGTAAACAATAAACAGACATGCGATTTCATCAATTCCGGAAGCATTTCTAACATTTTTTAAGAGCAACAATCCCGGGAGCTTTTCTATCATTTTTTGAATACTTCCATTGTCTATCTTCGAAGTTCTTAAATGGGAACACATGACAAGCACCAGCTTGAATATAAATATAATCTTCAAAATCGGTACACCCAGTAAAAAGTTATAAGTTATCACACAAACAACCAATCTACTTACATGGCTCTCATATGATTTGAACAGTACGGATTGAGTCGGATTGTATGGACTTTAAAAGAGACTTTAACCTCTGAGTTTGTTTCGGTGTTTCTTCTCAGAGTAGTCGGCTAGCTTCATCTAGCTTATAATGATCAAAAAATATTGGAAGTGTGTTATTTTTATCCTACTTACAAAATAAATATCATTTATCAAAAAAAAAAAAACGTACAGTCGAATTGAGAACCTGCTCCGTTTTTGGAATCGTGTAAAAAAGTTCCTTGTTGCCGTTCAACATGATGTGTATCAAGTCGCGCGTCAAATGTTGCCAAGTGGATACGAGGCTTTAACCAGAATTACAAAAATGACTGGGCTTCGAGATGACTGAAACAATTAAAATTGTTTTTTTTTTTAATGGCACCCATGGTGTTAAATTATAAATTATTCCTACATGACACATTATTTATACCTAATAGTATGACGTTTTGTAGTATTAAAGAAAGGACCAGACAAACGAAAACTTTCGTCATTTTCGAAAATCTGCGAGACGAATCAAATACGAAAAATATATTATTATTTTTGAACCACAAATGGTCGAAAAGCGATAAGACCATCTTTTACATATTTATACCCTTCCATGTATTTATAAATATTTAATTATTGGTTGTAACTTTTGTATGATGTTCATGATGAATAGAAACACAAGAGGATTTGAAACGGAACGAGTTACGGTCGTTTCAGAAACCAGTAAATGTGGCACCAGTCTTATCAAGGTTTATCTTGTGATCCAGTTACTGGGATATGGAGGTCAAATAAACAGTCAGTCCATTAAAATACTGACATCCTGCAAATGGTTAGACAGAAACCAGCGGGAATATGTCCCCCAGATACACAAAAAGCGACTTTAAAACTATTTAATTTTGTGCGTTGGTTATGTACTTATTGGTTAAGTTTGCTCATCTGGCCTTATATTTAGGTCGAAAACGCAATGGCAAGCGGTTCGCTTAGGGCTAAGAGCCGTTGCAGAATTTGTTCGAAAGAGTCACAGCGGCCCTGAAACGCAAAGGGCATTAGGAGGAACACGGGTGGGTTTTAGTCAGTAAGTCTGATACTCCCTTCTTCTCCGCCCAGCGGGCGTACCATGACGACTTAAAACGTGAGTCTTCCGAGCGAGAAAAAGGGATGGAGCTATATAGGGTGTATAACTCTATCCCTCTTTCTCGCTCGGAAGACTCACGTTTGATGAATTTTCATCCTTAAAATAGCGGGTTGCGCTGTGGAACCGACGTTCTAAAATGTTTGTAACCAGCTGCACTGGGAACTAAGCGTAGTGCACATCTGCCTTTCGAGTTTTCGTCCTTACAAAAAAAAAATGTTAAACGTTAGATACTAAACAATTTATACTAAAAAAGATTACTTCATAAGCATCATAATATAATTCTAAATACATTCTAATTGCATTATTAAATGTTTTGTCTAACATAATTAAAAACTAGTATATCAGTGCTGTTTCTAAAATGGATTTGATTTTTTATTCTAGTCTACATAGTAAAATAATAAATACATAATACATAAATACATTGTTAATTTGCCATAACAAAATTATTTGTAAATAAAAATACATGTTAGTTCCACTTATTAATAAATAAATATAAATTGTATTATAATAATATAAAATATACTCGTATAAACCTACGTTCTGGAGGCTATTGACTAAAAATAAAAATATGATTAGTATTTATATTGCACTGTATGGAACAGTAACCTCATTGCGAAAAGCCATACCCGTCATGATTTCATTTGATGTAAGAAAGGGATAGCGCTATTCGCCCTGTATAGCTCTGTCTTTGTCTCACACACTCAACAGACAAATGTATAGAAAAACACTCGAGCGTTCACACTCGACCGATGATACGTTAGTGCGTCGAGTGTGAACGCTCGAGTGTTTTTCTATACATTTGTCTGTTCTGGCGTTACGCGACCGATAATACGCAACGCATGTTCCGTCAGATATGAACCTTCCCTTAGAGTCATAGTATGGCCCGAGAAAATTCTGTATTTTTAAATATGGTCATAAAATAACTGTTGCCGAAACTTTGCAATCGTGATGAAATGATGAGTATCTAACAGTACCACGATAAATGTGAGTTTATAAAAAAACTAACACTTGGACCGCGACTTCGTCTGCGCAGATTTAGTACAAACAATTTCCACTCCCATTTTACCCCCTTTAGGGATGGAGTTTCGTAAAATCCGTCCTTAGCGGATGTCTACACCCTATAAGGAACCTACCTGCCAAATTTTAAGTTTGTAGGTGTTATAGTTTCTGAGATTTCGTGATTAATCTGTGAATGGTGTTTCGCTTTTATATATATATAGATAAATCTATACTTAATATTATAAAGAGGAAATATTTGTATTTTTGTATGTAACGAATAAACTCAAAAACTACTGGACCGATTTCAAAAATTCTTTCACCATTGGAAAGCTACATTCACCCTGAGTGACATAGGCTATATTTTATCCCCCTATTCCCACGGGAACGGGAAATACGCGGGTGGAACCGCGAGGCGCTGCTAGTATTTTTATAAACTCACATTTAAAGGGTCAGCTCGGGTGCCATAGCTCCCGCACAATGCGGGATGCCCCAACAGGAGTAAGTGCGGAAACCAAAGCCCAATGGATTCACGAATGAAAGGTCAGCAGAAAATAGAACCTTATTCACTACGCAAAAAGGATCATATTGCTTTGAGAGCATTCAGAAGCCACCCTTAGCAACTGTGCGAAGCTAACTGCGCCAAATACAAGTCATTTACTGTGATATATGCGTTTTTTATCGTACATAGATACTCATCAAGTTTGTAAAGTTTCGTGATAAATTAAATTTGACCAAAAGTACAATTAAACGTGGGCTAGGCACTAAGTGTCACCAAGACGATGATTTGAGCAAATGTATACATAATTTATACAAATAACAAAGTATGAAGAGCGTTATAAAATATACATAATAAGCTATATTTTCTTTGGCTTATTTGTGCAGCAGCATAATGTTTCAGTATTTGACAAATCTCATAAAAACTCTTTTCATAGGTCAGCTAACGGAAAACTGCAGAAGGAACACAGCTTTTTTAAAACGGTGAAAACTTTCCTCAGAAAAAACAATAAACAATTTTAGCTACTGCTACTGAGAAATTCGACTAAAGAAAAACCCAGTAACATTATCCAACCCAGAAATCGAACCTAGGTCCTCAGATTTTTACAATATTAATTTTCCATCTATTTATCTATGCCCTAAATTCCATACAATACTGACTAATTCATTCTAAGATTGAATTAACTAACGTTCCATTCTTAATTTAATTTAGAAACCATTATAGGTAATTTACTAACCCAAAAGTGCGAGGCTTTTAAATAATAACCATTACATGAGCGCCTGTTGCAATGGACGGAGCATTACCGTCACGAAGTTCTGACTGTACTGTAGAAAGAGACAAAGCTATTGTGCGGCCGATATCTGTCTCTTTTTCGTAGGTCAAACTGTGATATTGTTATTATTTATTTATTTATTTATTATATCGCACTCTCAGAATTAAAGTGGCATAACTCAAAATTCCTGTTACTTACTCTAAACGCCAGTGATGAAAAAGATTCCACAAGATGACTGGGAAAGGGGCAGTTTATACATAGGTCTCGGGAGATATTTGTTTTTTACCCAACAATTTTTAAAGATTTTTTTCTTGCTCATTTACCAAAAAACACAATTTTCGAGTTAGGTCCCTTTAATTCTAAAGGTGCGATGTGTACCAAATTATTCAAAATGTTACGTCATGCTACACTAGTCACAAAAAATTAGGGATATAAAAAAATAATCTAAATTTTTGGGCGATTTTCAACAAGTTGTAACTCTGATAAAAATGATCGTACAACCGACCGACTTCTAAACATAGTATATTTTTGTAAAAAAAAAACGTATTTTTATTTTTCACTTTTTCGTGTTGATATCCCGCAGCTAAACGTACCCATCACAGCGTACGTGTTATAAACTGGTGTAAACAATAAACAGACATGCGATTTAGCAATCCTGGTAGATTTGCTATCATTTACTGAAGAGTTTCCTTTCCTATTTCAGAAGTTCTTCATCAGATCTTCACCAAATTAGAAAGGGACCATCTCGAAATACTACGATGCTCTTTCAAACCATCGTATACAGATTTTTTGTTTCATTTTACATCGACAAGAAGTGATAATGAGAACATAATCAATGTAGTCGAAGCCACGCATTATTAGGGATAACTGAAATACTAGTAGTCAGATCTCACTCAAATGGGACCACATGACAAGCACCAGCTTTCGAATACAAAAAGAATCAGCAAAATCGGACACCCAGTAAAAAGTAATTAGGTAAAACACATAAAAAAAATACAGTCGACTTGAGAACCTCCTCCTTTTTTGGTAGTCGGTTAAAAAAAGGTAAATTGTAACTCATAAGTGCAGCCGTTTCCTTAGGATTACTCCAAGACCAAATATTATTAAAAAAAAACATGATGACGATGAAATAAGACACTCAGAGCTACAATTTCAGCTTGTTGAAAATCACCAAAAAAATATTTAAATAGTTTTGTCCCTCAATTATTGTGACTACTTTATAAAAATATAATGTTAGATGTCACTGCTAACGGTAGCATCGGAGGTCGGGTTATCTCCTTCCCTTAAATATGGCGAGGGATGAATGACGGATCTTTGCGTTATGCTCATGAAAGCATTTCGTATTGCGTTATATTGGTTACGCCCCTTCTAGTTCCCAGCTGAAAACTAGGAAGTGGTGACGGGCGGGCGTTTTGGAGGAATATCCTCATGGTAACGTTCAAAAAGTGTTGGAACCTAATCTGAATAAATGATTTTTAAATGTTAGAAAAAGACAACAACTGGCCGTACGATCGCTTCGTCTCTCTCACACATTTCTGTCAGTATTCAGATGTCACCCAGACAGGTAAAGCTTAGTCCAGTTATCCATGTATAGGACTTTAGTAGAGGCAGTGATTATTTTATGTTATTTTGACAATATTTTTTATTTTCAGTTATTTATTAAACAAGTTTTAAACTTGAAATAGTGTGTTATAGTTTTTGGCAGTTATGTATTATATTTCCGTAGGAATTAAACCTCTTAAATTCGTGAACTAATTCTATCGACTTTCGCAAACTCCCGTAATAAGTTTTGAAAATGTTTCAATTTTGGAATAATAAAATCTATGGTAACCATGACTTTTTTATGAATTTCGAATATTGAAATTCCTTTATTTTATATTTTTTTTCTAAATTAAAATTTATTTAATAGTAATTGATGGTTTTTGCGGCTTGGCTCGCGCGTATTAAATTACTTTCATACTTCATTTATTCTTATATTTATGCATTTATTCTTATACAGGGTTATTTGTAAAACACCAACAACCTCTTAAACGGTCATTGTACTCATCATTATGAACAACTTTTACTATGGGACCAAACCTGAAATCGCAAAAAAAATCAGCTGTTCCCTACATTTTGATCAGTTATACGAACATAAATGTAGGGAACAGCTGATTTTTTTTTTTGAACGGGGCAGCCAGACGTCTACTATCTACCAACTTTTTCGCCAAATAATAGGGCAAGCCACCACTAACCAAGCGTTAAAACGAATTGCTACTCAAGACATTTCCTCACGGAAAAACTCGAGAGACATTACTCGACCCAGGAATCGTACCGAGGACTGCATGCTCGCGTTTACAACCTCGTAACTAACGAAGCAATAGTATTTCTTTTACTTCCCATCCATAAATTATGTCATACGAATTTCATGATTTTTGACCCCCCCCCCCCTCCGTCCTTGTCAAAGCTGGTCACATTTATGAGACAAACCTCCCTAGTGTGACGTCACATATTTTACAATTTTATTCGTGTATTAGTTCGTGTTCTACTCAACACCTAGATAAAAATAGATTTTGAAATGTGACGTCACGAAATTTTGGACCCCTCCCACCTCCTTGTCACACTTCGTCGACCCCCTCCCTCCCCCTTAAAGTGTGACGTAATTTGTAGATGGTCCTTTATTAAAGATTAAATCCTTGACCAACATATTAACATTATGACTACATTCTATGGCCGTTGCGGCTAGGTACCTAGGTGACAACCAGGCCTGGATCTCGGGCGCGACGTGTTCCACGCGCGCCTCAAAGAGTTGTCAGCAAAGAAGACGGGGCCCCATAGGGTCAGTGCCTGCTAGGGTGCAGGGATTTGTTCGAAAGAGTCACCGCAGCCCTGGAACGAAGGGCATTAGGAGGAACACGGGTGGGTTTTAGTCAGTAAGAGTCTGACACTCACTTCCGCTCCGCCCACAGCGGGAGAAGTCATTGATAATTTCCCATCCAGAAAAAAAGGTTCCGTGGGCAGTAGAAGAGAACTGAGAGAGAATTTCCCGAAGCTAGTCTTGTATACAGGGTTATTTGTAAAAAAACCAACAACCTCTTAAGAGGTCATTATACTCATCATTATGAACAACTTTTACTATGGGGCCAAACCTGAAATCACGAAAAAAAATCAGCTGTTCCTTACATGTGTTGTTGTTTTACAAATAACCCTGTATATTACTAGGTTTTGCTCGCAACCTTTTTTAATATTTCCCATTCCCGTGGGAATTTCGGTAAATCCTTTCTTAGTGATCCTTTACACTTTCCAAGGAATCTTAACGTCCAGTAGTGTCGGCTGTGCTTTGTCTTGTCAGTCAGTCATTCGGTAAAGGAAGAGTTTTATACACTAACTATTTATTTAAAGCAGATATAATTTTTTCTAGGAATATATTGAAAAAGTCCGGACGGGAGGCCAAAAAGCCGGACAAATTCGGTTGGTTGGCAACCTTACTTATAGCGTTCTTATTCACAAAAACTGCTAATTACACGTTTTTTTAATTAGTGTTGTCCTTGTCAACTTCAAGGCAATGAAGAGAGACGGCGATAGTCGTAAGACATGTTTATGAATAACTTTTAATAACATTACTATGGCAATGAGAATAAGACCCATATTCCAAGTCCGTTTGGATTAACTCCACTCGACTCGGTCGCCATGACAACCCCTCGAATAACGTCAATTTTGACTGTGTATTTGATGATCCAAAATGCAGTCGAGTTTGTGTACATAACTTAGAATATGGCCTTAAATATAATTCAGGCCACAAATTACTTGTTACCAATTTTTTTATAGACAGTTGTAATTTGCTCTCTTCATGTTTTAGGATAAATAGAACTGCATTACAGCTTGGATGCAGTTCACATAACAGCCGAGGCTCCTTTTATATCAATTGCATGTAAATTCCAACCAAATTTGCAGTCCACTTGCAGTCGGCTTGCAGTTTTAACGACTACGCATTGACCGGCTTGAACTGCATGCCATAAGCAGGTCGGATACAATGCTTCAAGTGAATGTTTATAGTAATAGATTGCCATAACTGCATCGAAGCTGCCAATGAACTGGAGAGTTCACCCGCAGTCTGCGTGCAGTTTTGACAACTACACTTACTGACCACTAAGCGTAAGAACTGCAGGGCCCCAAGTCTGCTATTACAATAGTGTCAGAATGGTCTATCACTGACTTCATAATGGTTGATTTTTACAAGTTTGGTAATCTACTAATATAAAAGCGTCACTATGACTTTCCAATGGTCAACCACTGACAGTCCATTGAAAGAAATGGCATAGAATGTTAATCTCGTGCAGTAATCTATACTAATATTATAAAGCTGAAGAGTTTGTTTGTTTGTTTGTTTGTTTGAACGCGCTAATCTCAGGAACTACTGGTCCGATTTGAAAAAATCTTTCAGTGTTAGATAGCCCATTTATCGAGGAAGGCTATAGGCTATATATCATCACGCTAAGACCAATAGGAGCGGAGCAGTCATGAAAAATGTGACACAAACGAAGTTGTGCGGACAGCTAGTCTATACTAATATTATAAAGCTGAAGAGTTTGTTTGTTTGTTTGTTTGAACGCGCTAATCTCAGGAACTACTGGTTCGAATTGAAAAATTATTTTTGGGTTGAATAGAACATTTATCGAGGAAGGCTTTAGGCTATATATCATCACGCTTAAGCCAATAGGAGCGGAGCAGCGATAAAGAATGTTTTAAAATCGGGGATTCCACGGGGACGAAGTCGCGGACAGAAGCTAGTCTGCTATAATTTTGACAGTTCCTTTAATCAGTGACCTACCATTAGAACGTATTTGTGCAGACATTGCTTTTAATAGCTCGGTTATCAAAAAGTATTACGAGACCATTGACCGACCAGTGATCGCTCATTATGAATTTAGCAGATTACGAACTTTTAGCAAAATGACAATGGGATCGTGTTGGAATGACACATTTATAAAAATATCAGACTTGGGGCCCAGGTCGAATGCCGCAAGCATTAAATGACGTGATCACGCTCAAAGTAATAGGTAGAGCCATTTTATTATATACCTTAAGTTTTCACGCAGAAAATCTAAAATATTTTTGCAGCGATGTTTGTTTATTAATTTTTTGCTACGATAAAAATATTTTAGTTTTACTTCGTCTCAAGAATCATGAGGTCACATGAGGTATAGTTACCGGTACGTAAGTTGGCAAAGATTTTCGTAGTGGAGGAAGTTCGCGCATGTAAAATTGTATTAAAATTGTGCGTGCGCGAACTTCCCCCACTACGAAATTCTTTGCCAACTTACGTGCCGGTAACTATATATAATGAAGCTGCAAACCGGTTGCGCAGATTATTATCCGGTTGAGCAGTAACCAGCCTTAGAGTGCTGAACTGCAAGTGGTCCTTTAAAAAAAAAAAACCGGCTGCGCAGGGCCCTGAGTCTGCTATTACAATAGTGTCAGAATGGTCTAACATTGATGTCATAATGGTTCATTTTTACAAGTTTGGTAATCTACTAATAAAATAGCGTCACTATGACTTTCCAGTGGTCAACCACTGACACTCCATTGAAAGAAATGGCATAGAATGGTAATCTCGTACATAATGACAAATGAATTACAGACGTATGCGGTAGTCTGCTAAAATTTTGACAGTTCCTTTAATCAGTGACCTACCATTAGAACGTCATTGTGTAGTCATTGCTTTTAATAGCTCGGTTATCAAAGAATATTACGAGACCATTGACCGACCAGTGATTGACCATTATGAATTTAGCAGATTACGAACTTTTAGCAAAATGACAATGGAATCGTGTTGGAATGACAAATTTATAAAAATAGCAGACTTAGGCCCCAGGCCTCATGCATTCAGCTTGCAGTTTTTACGGCTACAGACTGACTGCAAACGAACTGCTTGCAAGTGAACTGCACAAAAAGTGACGACATGTTACACAAAGTAGTAGAAAGGGTACAAGTATCGCCACCACCCACCAGATTTAGGTTCCTCTTCTTCCTTACTGCTGTCCGTTTCCGTCGAACCGGTGTGTGCCTCTTGATCCTGAAAAAACATAAACACTTAATATTTATTAGTTCATCATCTAAATATAACTCAAAAGTGACTGACTGATATAGTGATCTATCAACGTACAGCCCATGCCACTGAACAGAACGGGCTGAAATTTGGCATGCAGGTAGATGTTATGACGTAGGTATTCGCTAAGAGAGGATTAATTGTACCCCCAAGGGGATAAAATAGGGGATGAAAGTTTGTATTAAACTTTGCCAATTTTAAACCGATCGGGCTAAGTGTTTCAAAATCGGGGGTAAAGTAACTATTCCACGCGGACAAAGTCGCGGGCAGAATCTAGTTTTAGCATATATGTATTTTATTAGTTATTTGTTATTTCTTTCCCTAAAAATTGGATTTAGAATTGTATTTATTTGTTGTACACCAACCACAGTGTTGTCTTTTTAACCCAAAGGTTGACTGGTAGTACAAGGCTAAGTACTTCGGACACCCAGGTACCCTCTGTCTGTGAGATAGTTACACTAAGGGCCTATGCACACCACGGTTTTTAAACGCGCCGTCAACGCGCGTTTGTAGCGATACAGACGCGATACGCACGCGAGTCAGACGCAGCCTGTAGATCTTTACACACCTGTTTAAAAGGACCTGTGTCAACGGCGCGTTTTAAAAACGTGGTGTGCGCAGGCCCTAAGGCGTTGCTGGCCTTCCTTGGGGAGCTGGGGTGGATCGAATGACACATTTGTCCCGCCTGCACACAAAATACGCGCTTAGTCGTGCAGTTGTGGAAACCAGCCCGATCTACTTATACTAATAATAGTAGCATGGGTTAAGAAGCCTGAAAATCTGAAGGTAGTCGCTCCATATAAAAAACTGGTGCTCAGTCACATCCGGTTAGACTGTAAACCGACCCGGGCATAGTTAGGAAAAGGCTAGGCAGATTTTTAAACTACATTTGGCATTCCCATCCGCCACATGTTTACCGTCGGGGAGTCAGTGATCTTGTAAGACAACTGTGTGACCTTGACCTCCGAGTGGGTCAAGTTCGGACTCGCCAGCATTTCCAGACCAGTTCGGAAATACAAGCCTGACATTTAACGATGAAGTTAATTTACATTCACTGTTTACCTTTGACTTCATACGCCACAGGTCGTCGGTCATCTTGTACAACAGCTATGTGACCTTGACCTCTGCGACAAGATTTCTATTTCCAACCCAATAACGGTCGGGAAATACAAGATGTCATTTAAGTGATCTTACATTTTGTTTTTCCTTGACTTCATCCTGTACAGGCTTGTCGTCGGCGACCTTGGACGATAGCTGTGTGACCTTGACCTCGGATTGCGGCGGCAAGCTGGTGATGACCTCCGTTTGCGTGCCTTGTTCGCGAGTCGCCTCCATCTCCGGACCGGTTTGCGAAGACTGTTGAGGATGAAAGGGAATTAGAATCACTTATCTACACTAAAATAGGGTAGTTGACTAAAAAATCTGATAAGTCCGTCTGATAGATTTCCAAAAAATATTGGACACGTATTTTTTCTTTTTTCACATAAAAAAAAAATGAAGACGATACAGTGTGTAAGAAACTCGTGTGACGTCACTACTCGCTACAATTTTTACCGGGCCGTGATCTTTCATGCTTTGTATTTTCGTCAGTTTTTATAGATTTTATAAAGGAAAAAATATGTGTCCAACATTTCTATAATCTAACTGACGGACTAAACATAATCATATATTTTTTACTCAGGCAACATCCCTATTTGCTCTATGTCAGACATGGTAGATAATGGATATAGACTTAGTGAAAGCACAATGGACTTTATGTTAATAAAGAGAAGGTACATACTTCATTGTAGGTCTTGCTCACCTCCATGTCTTGTTCGTTGACTGAAGTAACAACTTCCACACGGGGCTCGGCGTTGGTCGCGAATGGTACGAACTCTGGTAAGTCCTGCTGAAAAATGAACCAACGACATATTTTTTTTAAAAGTGGACCTTCTTAGTTGGCGTTAAGAATGTTTATGGACGCGTCACGTTTAGCAGTGGCGTGCAGTGGTTCGAGTTAGGGTAGGCCAGAGAAAATGTCCAGATAAATTTTAAAAAATAACCACATTATTCAGGGTTGATTTTTAATGAAATGATTTTTTTTTTATTTTTTTTTTTATTGCCTATTTAAAAAAAAAAACAAAAAAAAGACACCAAATTTCAACCCTGAATAATGTGGTGTTTTTTTTGACATTATTTTCTGGCCTACCCTAACTCGAACCACTGCACGCCACTGACGTTTAGGCAGATAATATTACACGGGATTAACCTTTGCTAGAGCAGTGGTGACCGAATTGTAGGCCGCGGGTTCAAACCCAGCCAGGCGCATTACTTTGTGTAATTAATTTCATCACCACTGCTCGCACAATGGTGAACGAAAACATCGTGAGGAAACCGGCATGTCCTAGAACCAAAAAATCGAAGACGTGTGACATTCACCAACCCGCACTGGGCCCGCGTGGTGGATTACGGCCCGTTCCCTTTCCTAGAGAGGAGGCCTGTGTCCCAGCAGTGGGAACATTAAAAGGCTGATTATGAATCTTTTCTAAGCGCATTGTTGAAAAAGCAATCTACAAGTGATGGCCAGTTACCACAGACTAAAACAAGTATGGCTCAATCCACCGTCGACTTTGTCTCTGACACCTCTGACCTAGACTAGAGTCAAAGCAAACCCAATCCAAATAAAAAAAAACAATGCACAAGAGATGGCCAGTTACCACAGACTAAAACAACTATGGCTCATTCCATCGTCGACTTTGTCTCTGACATCTCTGACCTAGACTAGAGTCAAAAGCAAACCCACCGTAAATTAAAAAAAAGCAATCTACAAGAGATGGCCAGTTACCACAGACTAAAACAACTATGGCTCACTCCATCGTCGACTTTGTCTCTGACATCTCTGACCTAGACTAGAGTCAAGAGCAAACCCACCCCAAATTAAAAAAAGCAATCTACAAGGGATGCAGGCCAGTTACCACAGACTAAAACAACTATGGCTCACTCCATCGTCGACTTTGTCTCTGACACCTCTGACCTAGACTAGAGTCAAGAGCAAACACACATCAAATTAAAAAAAAAAAAACAATCTGAAGGAGATGGCCTATGACCACAGATTAAAACAATTATGGCACACTAGCGGCATAGCCATGCAATTTTTCTCTCAACAAACACTATACTTTTTGGGAAGACTCTTGTCAGATTTCCGACTGTAGTCGTTATGACTGTCAAAGATGTTCAAATGACAGAATTCTGTGTCACGGACAAAACTTGCTATGTTAAAATGGACTGATGACTCATCCATAGCCCGACCGCGGCGTTGCAATAAGAGCTGGTTCACATCAGGTCGGACCGACAGTTTTACCGGGCCGACACACTTGTCGGATCCATATTGGCGTATGTATTTCAATAGCGCCGTTCACATATGGGCGACCCGACCAAACTATCGGAGCCGACTCTTACCGGACGATCAGCCACGATTTATGTCGGGTCGGCGTAATATTGGCGTACTGGCAAGTATAACGCCGTTCACATTTGTCAGGAGTCAGCCGCCCGCCACCCTTCCACCCGCTCATTCCCCGCTTTCGGCACTCGCGCGAGCAGTTTCGTCGACGTGTATGCAGAGAAAACACGTTTAAATATGGATGGCGAAATAAATACGAAAGTTTTCGTCGTCCATCGTATACAAAAGTCAACTTTAGTGACGATCCGGGCAGTAAAACGACCGTATCGTCAGTGGTGTTCACATTAGGTCGGGTCGACAGCGTCTAGTGTGAACAGCAACAACCGACAGTCGGTCGACAGTAAACTGTCGGTCCGACCTAATGTGAACCAGCTCTAACATTACCTGCTGGTGCGTGGCGAGCCTCCAGGCGCGGTAGTCGCAGGCGGCCCTGCGCATGCGCTGCAGGTAGGCGGGCGCGGCGCGGCCGGTCGCCCACGCCGCCACAGTGCTGGGCATGCCGCCCACGGCCGGCTCGTCGTAGTATGTCAACACGAATTCCATGCCCATCTGTTGATATACAGCTCTGTCAGAAACTGTCACATAAATCAGAAAAAAAAGTTATATCTATATATCTACATATCTATATCTTGGGACAACTCACACACGGCTATCTGATCCCTAGCTAAGCAGAGCTTGTGTTAATAATATATACATACTATATAATAATAAATACATACATATTATAGATAAATCACACCCAGACACAGAACAAACAATCATGCTCATCACACAAAGTTTGTCCTGGGTGGAATCGAACCCACGATCTCCGGCTTAGCAGTCAGGACCGCTAACCACTAGACCAACAGGCCCGTCAAAGCTGATCCACTGCTGGACAGAGTTTTAATATTCTCTGAATTTTATTTTAGTTCTGATAAATGATATTTATTATGTAAGTAGGTTAAACATAACACTTTTACACGTCTATTTCTTGTTATTTTAAGCTAGATGAAGCCGACTACCCTGAGAAGAAATACCGAAACAAACTCTGAGGTCAAAATCTCTTTTAAAGTCCATACAATCCGTACTGTTCAAGTCATATGAGAACCATGTAGGTTAATGTCTGAGGTAGCCTTTTGAGGAAAGTGCCACACAGATTTGAGTGGACCTGTCCAGACAGTGCAAGCATTTGTCAGATACCGTGTAGCTCAAACTTAGTACATTATGGAGCTCAACGATTTGACGAACAATACCAAAGTAAAGACATTTGGGTAGGCCGCAAGAATTACTCAATTAAAACAAAACCGAATTAAACAAAGTATTATCCTTACTAATATTATAAATGTGAAAGCGTGGATGTTTGTTACGCTTTCACGCAATACTTGACGAATCATCATGAAACTTTGTACACATATTCTTGGAGGTATAGAAGGTTGGTTGGTTCTTGGTGGTGTTGGGTAGTAACATAGGATACTTTTTATCCCGGGATTATGTTCCCTTGGGATAATTTCCGACATTCATGCGGGCGAAGCTGCGGGCAGCAGCTAGTGCTCAATAATAACGACATAGAAATTCAACGTGTTAATAGACTTTTGTTTGACTGCTGACTGTAAAGGAACTCTTACTTTATCGGGTCCATCCAATGTCTTTACGACCATGTGGCTCCAATACTCCGACACTCGGATCGCATGCTTCGTTTCGGGCACCTTCGGGTGCTCACACGAACGTGACACTATGACATACACCTTGTTGTCGCTAGGTTCTCCCTCTCTTTCGCTCTCGTACGCTTCCATAGCTTTCCGTTTCGCGTTGGAGTGCACGCTCGGACGTTCGTTATAGATCGTCGGCTCTTGTCGGATTTCGCAAGGGGGAGGTCGGAATATGCCTTCTTTGTGCGGTAGGGTTTTTGTAGCGATATCGAATTCTTTGTGTCTTCTTATGTATACGTAGTCTCTGTTTGCGAATAGCCTCTGTGAATGAAGCAGAAAGTTAAATTAGGAAAGATCTCCTAAATTGGTTACTTCTGGGCTAGAGTGCTCCTGTAGCGGCATAAGCCGCCACAAGAAAGAACTAACATAGATTTTTACGGCGACAAAAACATCCGTTACGCCACCTATCTCGCCAGCGACGAACTAAAATCCTGCATCGCGGTATCAGAGTTTTCCGTGCGAATAGATTAGAATATGTAGAACAGTCGGAATACTAATTATTGAGCAGTTGCCCACCGGACTCAACAACCGACTGGTCAGAGGATCCTCTCTTTTCAATGGAGATTTGTGGGCTCTCTGTACCGCATATCCTCTACACTCCAACGTCGCTTACAAACAGGTGAGGTAGTAGTCCAACCTGAGCTTTTTCTGTTGAGGTCGCTCTCTACCTCGAACCAGCCTGATGGTAAACTATGGATGAAGTCTACAATACAACAGCGACCCCATGAGACTCATGAGACACTTGCCCCGTCTGGCTTTAAAGACAGGTGATTCATAAAAAGGTAAGGTACTCGGATGCTTGCAGACAGTACCACACTTTGGCTGTGTTTATAACAAACTAGCATCGTTCTGCGGTTTCACCCGCATTGTTCCCGTTCCCGTGGCAATACGGGTATAAAATACAGTCTATGTTACTCAGGGTGAATGTAGCTTACGAATGGTGGAAGAATTTTTGAAATCGGCATAGTATTCATTACAAACATACACACACACACAAAAATACAAATCGTTCCTCTTTGTAATATTAGTGTAGATTTATAGGAGTAGCTACTACTACTCACTGTTGAGTACGCACTGCTCGTGCCGCCGTGCACGTGGACCTCCCAGTGGAACACAGCCTGATCGGCGAAACTGTTGGCGCAGCGCTCCACAACCGCTGGTGTAGCCACGGCCGCCGTCTGCTACACTACTGCGAGACCCACTTACCGGCCACAGCACCTCCCAGTGCAACACAGCCTGGTCGGCGAGCCCGTTGGCGCGGCGCTCCACGACCGCTGGCTTAGCCACGGCCGCCGTCTGCTACACTACTGCGAGACCCACTTACCGGCCACAGCACCTCCCAGTGCAACACAGCCTGGTCGGCGAGCCCGTTGGCGCGGCGCTCCACGACCGCTGGCTTAGCCACGGCCGCCGTCTGCTACACTACTGCGAGACCCACTTACCGGCCACAGCACCTCCCAGTGCAACACAGCCTGGTCGGCGAGCCCGTTGGCGCGGCGCTCCACGACCGCTGGCTTAGCCACGGCCGCCGTCTGCTACACTACTGCGAGACCCACTTACCGGCCACAGCACCTCCCAGTGCAACACAGCCTGGTCGGCGAGCCCGTTGGCGCGGCGCTCCACAACCGCTGGTGTAGCCACGGCCGCCGTCTGCTACACTACTGCGAGACCCACTTACCGGCCACAGCACCTCCCAATGCAACACAGCCTGGTCGGCGAGCCCGTTGGCGCGGCGCTCCACAACCGCTGGTGTAGCCACGGCCGCCGTCTGCTACACTACTGCGAGACCCACTTACCGGCCACAGCACCTCCCAATGCAACACAGCCTGGTCGGCGAGCCCGTTGGCGCGGCGCTCCACAACCGCTGGTGTAGCCACGGCCGCCGTCTGCTACACTACTGCGAGACCCACTTACCGGCCACAGCACCTCCCAGTGCAACACAGCCTGGTCAGCAAGCCCGTTGGCGCGGCGCTCCACGACCGCTAGCGCCGCCACGGCCGCGTCCCACACTGTCCGGTATGCGCCGTCCACTTGGACGGCTGCGAAGTCTGAGGCTCGGACGTCAGGATACCTGCCATACACTGTGGAAGAAGAGAGGTCGCTTATTTTCCGCCTCCAAATGCATTTTTATCCAGTCAGGAAGTTTTAATTGAACCTGACGATATCTAAATATATATAACTCAAAAGTGACTGACTGACTGACATAGTTATCTATCAACGCACAGCCTAAACCACTGGACGGATCGGGCTGAAATTTGGCATGCAGGTAGATGTTATGACGTAGGCATCCGCTAAGAGAGGATTTTGATTAATTCTACACCCAAGGGGATAAAATAGGGGATGAAAGTTTGTATGAAACTTTGTCAATTTTAAACCGATCGGGCTGAGAGTTTCAAAATCGGTGGTAAAGTAACTATTCCACGCGGACGAAGTCGCCGGCAAAAGCTAGTAACAATATACTTAAGTGGAAACAATTTTGAACTATTTGATCACGTATTAAGACAGCATGATTCAATGTTCATTCTTTATCTGTAACATTAAAGGCATTTGCCGTATCTGGGACTAGTGCATTTATCTTAAACGTCAGAGATTATCACTTACTTCAACATTCTCAAAATCAACTGCTCAGATATTCAGCTTTCAGCCTAACCAGATACAGTAGAATACCAATATGTTTGATTAGTGTGTATACCGCGATTCGTATAGGCTGCCTGATCTCCACAAGCACACGATACGAGAGGCTGGTTCCCAGACTTGGGTTTATGAATGCCCACCCGTAATACTCGTAGTTTATGGATTCATAATAACAGCCGCACGGGTCGATCAGCAAGGTTAAAGAGGACCCGTTTTCCCGTTGTATCTTTTACTGTGTCATTACCGAAATACTGACATAAGATTCAGCAAACATGGGCACGCCACCATTGCAGCGATAAGTCCCCTGTTTGAGGAGTGGTTGGAGAGACGCCACGGACTCTCCTTCCGCCTGACGAGGAGGTGCTCACCGGACGCAGTTGTTCCGGAAGTACCTGTTTCAGATTCAGCGGAAGGACACGTCCGCGTGTCAACGCGTGGAGCATTCGGTGGAGGTCTACCTAGCTTGGGCGCTTGGGTGGTGGCGACCTCTCGCGTCCGGCCCTGATCCTATACATGTTCCGTAGCGAGGAGGCATGGGAAGCGATAACCTCCTTCTGCAAAGCAGTAATGCTCGCGAAGGAGGAAGCAGACCGCGTGAGGGAGATCGAAACCTCACGCCCCAGCCGCCACAACAGAAAAAGACGCCCGGGAAACGCAGGGCGATTCCCGACCACCGTAGGCTTGGGCCTGCGGTTGGCGAGCTATGGGTGGCTCTCGCTGTTATCTACCAGAGATAACAATGCATGTATTGTCATAAGCGAGGAATTTAAAAAAAATACAGTAAGTAATGTTAACTCTGATTTTGTATCAACAACCAATAATGGTTTGAAATCTAATAATGTACCGCCAGAGGTAAAATAAACGAACTGTTAGTGTGCCATCGAAGTAATTGTAGCACATTTACACTTAAGAAAAGAGTCGTTTATAAATGTCGGTCCCGCAAGGATTTCCTCTCCCTGACTTTTGCCTAACGACCAGAGTTAAATCCCCAAAATTATAATAATGTGACCCAACCTGTCCCTTGCTTCCCTCCCGAAATGAAGCCACTAAGCAGAAGTTGGTAGTTCGTACCTCATAGGGGATAATCTAAGCGAGCGGTCATTTAGACCACCACAGGATACTCTGGTTAAGATCATCATCAAATCAACCTTAGCGTGTTGAACTGCGAGTGATCACGTCAAAAAAGAAAGGAGTCGATGCTTTTAAAATAAAGTAAGCACATGTTTACGTTTTACCTATGTAAGTAACGTTATGGTGATAAAGATCTGTAGTCAATGATAATGCCAGTAATTGATAGTGACGTATGTATGCGATGTCGGAAAATAACAAGACCTTGTGTGCCGTTTAGGGTTGACAGGCGTCAGATTATATGATGGTGTTAAAATAATAGGACACGGTGGAGCATACGGTGGAGGTCTGCCCTGCTTGGGCAGAGCAACACCGTGTCCTCGTCGAGGCGATCGGCGGCGCCGAACTCTCGCGTCCGGCTCTGGTTCAACCATGGTCCGGAGCGAGAAGGCATGGGAAGCGGTCACCTTCTGCGAAGCAGTAATGCTAGCGAAGGAGGAGGCGGACCGCGTGCGAGAGAGGGAAACTTCACGCTCCAGCCGCCGCAACAGTAGAAGACGCCCCGGGCGTCGGGAAACGCAGAGCGATTCCCGGCTACCGTAGACTCTTACTGACTAAAACCCTCCCCTGTTCTTCCTAGTGCCCTTTGCGTTCCAGGGCAGCGGTATCTCTTTCAAACAAATTCCGCAACCAGAGGAGGCAGGAGGCAGAATGTATCCATCGAAAAAGGTTAGCTCGGCTTGCCCGTAACGGGTTTGACAGCCCTATCCGTATCGCGATATTCGACGCAGTTACGTAAATGGAGTGCAGTTACGAGAACTAACGAACATAACCGAAGCAGTCGTGAAATTATGTTAATTTCACGACTGCCTTACCACGTAGGAGTAGCAGGAGTAGGCATTTGATACACCCACCTTTCACAACTTACGATATAATTGCATTTAATTGGGGACGAGACTATTACACTTAAAGGAGTGGAGCTCTCTGCCTGCTTCTGTGTATCCGAACGTAGGCAACTCTAATCTCTTCAGAGTTAGAGTGAACATTCTTCTTTTGGGTAAGCTCATTCCATCGTCGACTTTGTCTCTGTCGCATCTGACCTAGACTCAAGAGAAAACCCAGCTTAGATAGAAAAAAACGGCCAAGTCCGAGTCAGACTCGCGAACGAAGGGTTCCGTGTCATTGTATTAATATTCTAATTATATTCCGTACCATATTATTATGTAAGATTGACTGTAAAAGTTTCTACAAGTTTCTACAATTTTTTTTTTCATGATCTATATAAACGGCAAAAAAATCATGTCTATTGTATGGGAGCCCTCCTTAAATATTTGTTTTATTTCAATTTAATTATTTATTTTTATAGTGAATAAATCTAAGTATTCTGTAAATATTTCAAGCGCATACCTGTTGCCGTTATCAATATCCATCTAATATAAGAGCCCACTTAAATATTAATTTTATTCTGTTTTTTTTTTTGTATTTCGTGTTAAAGCGGCAACAGAAATACATCATCTGTGAAAATTTCTACTGTCTAAATATCACGATTCATGAGATACAACCGAACGGTCAGACGGAGTTATAGTAATAGGGTCTCGTTTTACCCTTTGAGTACAGAACCCTAAAATCTTTAGGCGGGCATAAATTCAGTCTATTTGCTATAAAAGCTACAGGGATGTTTCCAGAGTAAAAAATATATGATTATGTTTAGTCCGTCAGTTAGATTATAGAAAAATATTGGACACGTATTTTTTCCTTTATCAAATCTATAAAAACTGACGAAGATACAAAGCATCAAAGATCAGGAGTGGGGGCTTGTGACGTCACGGCTCGATAAAAATTGTAGCGAACTGTATCGTCTTCATTTTTTGTTAACGTGAAAAAAGAAAAAATACGTGTCCAATATTATTTGCAAATCTATCTGACGGACTAATTAGATTTTTTTAGTGAACTACCCTATTGTCGTGGCAGTGAGAGTATAGACAGTACCAGAACAGAGAGTACACCCGTGTTATGCGCACAGGCTCTAGCAGTGACATATCTCGCGCACACACGGCTGGTCTCTGCTGAGATTATCCGCCAAAAATATAAAGTACTATAAAAAGTACTTAGATTACCTTTGCAGGTGTCAACCATATACGAAACTCGCATCAGAAAAGCAAAGATATTGTCAAGGATGGAGGACGCCTGACTTGAACTAACCTCTGAACTCTTTAGGTACTTAAAGACCCCCAGAGGTTGTAGCTATTTCATGGTTGCGGAATATGTTCGGAAGAATTACCGCGGCCGTAGAACACAAAAGGCATTAAGAGGAACACGGATGGGTTTTAGTCAGTAAGAGTATGACACTCCCTTTCGATCTGCCCCGAGCGGGAGAAGTCATATGATGACTACCAATCCATATAAAAAAGTAGCTATCAGGAAACACAGATTCCAGCATGGAACTGCACTAATTAGCTGTACGTACAATGAAAGTACGTATTACTAAAACGTTTTGAGCTTTTGCGTATGAGGGAGACGACAAACAAGTTCAACTACTTAAAAAAATGAGTAGGTTAACAATATGATAACGCCAGTTAGTTTCGTATTTACACAGTTATCCCATGTTTCGAGTTGTCTTATCCGAGATATTGAACGGATCATGTATGATATGATATCTCGTATTTGTTTGACATTATTAACTATTTTTTCAATGAAAAGTCGCATGTAACTAGGGTTGCCAGGTTGCCGGATATACTGTGGGTTACTAGCAACCCGCCCTGGTTTCGCACGGATGCAATGCTGGTACTAAATCTCTACTATATTATGCATGTATTATACATATAAACCTTCCTCTTGAATCACTCTATCTATAAAAAACCCGCATCAAAATCCGTTGTGTACGGGGCGGACGTGATCGACTGGACTGTAGGGTGGCCAGGGTAGGTTATCCTATTCTTCAAAAGTGGACTGTATGGTGACAACCCACCTAGGTATAAATGATCCAGACGCGTTGACGCTCCGTCTATAAGCTACGGGCCATGAAGATGCAACCCTTAGCTGAGTACTTGCTATACTTGCTGTTATTCACACAATATATAGGGGTAGGTATTGAGGGCTTACCAATAAAGTCACAATAAAACACTATTTAACTTGTTCACTATGCACTTAGCGATTTGAAGGGTGAAATTCGCGACTATATGATTCTACATTTAGGTATAAATCCAAATTATCTTGACAATGACTACAAATTTCTTCAAGTTTCTATGTTACTATTGTACGGCGCAACTATACCGTATCGACACCCAAAAAATCACCGTGTGTGATGAAGTTTATTAACTAAAATTTTCACTATGCTAATTCTAGATTTTAGGCTATATCTAGGCTTAGGTCTATGTGAGTAGGGGTTGTCGTACCTTTATGGATAGCCCTCGGTAAGATCCATACAGCGGAGACGAATTCACCCCTTCATCCCCCTCCATGTAGGGGTGGGATGTCGAAAACTATACAAAACTATCGTAGGCACGAAGCTATTACCTACTTGGGGTGAATTTACCGTAAAACTATGCTAGGAGGGCTATGCAGCTATATGTATCTCTGTAGATACGACAACCCTCTACAAAACTACATATGTTTCAACCCTGTCACTCAAGGGGTTGCAACTCTATAAGCGTATATATTTCAGGGGGATAAAAATAAACAGTTTTATTAAATCCTTAATTACGGCTTTATGCCTGCATACACTATAAACATCTATATATCCCCTGAAAGGATTTTTCAAGGCGGTTCTATTTCAGACATCTAGAAGTCTAGAATCTAGACTTGTATTTTCGGGAAAGGAAGAGGGTAGATGCAAAGTGTTTTATTTTTGTGCATACCTTCACCAGGGCTATTTATCAAAAACCATTGACCAATCACGTACCAGCACCCTCCTGCTCTGTGATTGGTCAGTGTCGCTTTTAGCTATGCGACTACCTTTGACCTAATATTTCAAGTCTCAAATTACCAAGCCCTTTCTATTTACCTATGTATGTCTGTCTGTGTGTGTATATACCTCGATTACCTTATATACCACCGATCACCTTTATATACCTTGATTACCTTTATATACCTTCGATTACCAGGGTTACCATGTGTTTACTGTTATGTGTAAGGGATAGGATACCCTACCTAACTATATTCTATTTACTTGGAAGAAATAAAGGCTCCAAGGGCTTATATACTGCCTCTTGAGAGCAAACGACTGTAACGAATGTGTTTTATTTCAATAACAATCTATATATCAACTATAGCTACCTATAACTATCTATACTATGCAGCTTTATTTGTTACAGCATTCTATGTATTAACTAACTACCTATAACTACCTATACTATGTAGTCGCGGTTTTATTTATTTGCAACATTCTATGTACTACTATAGCTACCTATAACTACCTATACTATGTAGCTAAGACGCATCGTCGCGAACACGTTGCGTAGTTTTAAAGATCTAAGCATACATAGGGACAGACAGACAGCGGGAAGGACTTTGTTTTATACTATAGAGTCAAGCTTTCAGGGTCGTCAGTAGCAGGTCTAATTAAACGGTATCCGTCTCGTCCGGCTTTTGTTGTGGTTAATATTAGTCACTTTGATTTTACCTAAAAATTTCACAGTTAGTTAAATACCGAACGCCATTAATTTTCATAATAAGTTAAATCAATCAATAATCTTGGATTTACTTATAAGAATAACTAGCTGCTGCCCGCGACTTCGTCCCCGTGGAATCCCCGATTTTAAAACATTCTTTATCACTGCTCCGCTCCTATTGGCTTAAGCGTGATGTTACATAGCCTAAAGCCTTCCTCGATAAATGGTCTATTCAACCCAAAAAGAATTTTTCAATTCGAACCAGTAGTTCCTGAGATTAGCGCGTTCAAACAAACAAACAAACAAACTCTTCAGCTTTATAATATTAGTATAGATGATAAATAGTATTAAGCCAGCGTGATTCAATGTTCATTCTTTATCTGTAACACAAAAGGCATTTGCCGTATCTGGGGCTAGTGCATTAATCTTAAACGTCAGAAATTATCACTTACTTCAACATTCTCAAAATCAACTCCTCAGAGATTCAGCTTTCAGCCTAACCAGATACAGTAGAATACCAATATGTGTGATTAGTGTGTATACCGCGATTCAAATGGCTGCCTGATCTCCAAAAGCACACGATACGAGAGGCTGGTTTTGAGTACCCGTAACACTCGTAGTTTATGGATTAAAATGATATGGATTAAAATGTTTATGGAGTTAAATACCGAACGCCATTAATTTTCATAATAAGTTAAATCAATCAATAATCTTGGATTTACTTATAAGAATAATGATAAATATTATTATAAAAACACACAATTCACATTCACCTGATGGTAAACGATGATGTGGTCGCAGATGAATCACGCCTGCTCTTATTCGGTCATATGTACTTTATTACGTAACTAGCAGCGCCCCGAGGTTTCACACGCATAGTTCCCGTTCCCGTGGCAATATAGGTATAATGCCTATGTCACCCGGGGATAGTGCAGCTTCCCCAACAGTGAAAGATTTTTTAAATCGGTTCAGTGGGTTCGGAGCCTATTCAATACAAACAAATCTTTCTTCTTTATAATATTAGCAGTGGCGGCCTTAGGGGATGGCGAACAGGGCAACCGCCCGGGGCCTCGCTTTTGCAGGGGCCTCTAGCAACCCGAGTTAAAAAACTTTACGTTTTACATTTTGAGCAATAAAATGAATTATTTAATAAAATTTAAAATGTCTTCGAATTTGAAGAATAATCTCCCAAGATCGGAATTCAGCATTACAATTTTATATTTTGAGCAATATCATGAATTATTTAATAAAATTAAAAATGTCTTCGAATTTGAAGAATAATCACCCAAGATCGGAATTCAGCATTACAATTTTATATTTTGAGCAATAACATGAATTATTTAATAAAATTAAAAATGTCTTCGAATTTGAAGAATAATCACCCAAGATCGGAATTCAGCATTACAATTTTATATTTTGAGCAATAACATGAATTATTTAATAAAATTAAAAATGTCTTCGAATTTGAAGAATAATCACCCAAGATCGGAATTCAGCATTACAATTTTATATTTTGAGCAATAACATGAATTATTTAATAAAATTAAAAATGTCTTCGAATTTGAAGAATAATCACCCAAGATCGGAATTCAGCATTACAATTTTATATTTTAAGCAATAACATGAATTATTTAATAAAATTAAAAATGTCTTCGAATTTGAAGAATAATCACCCAAGATCGGAATTCAGCATTACAATTTTATATGGGAACTTTGCTCCTTGTGATTTTATCTAAAAGTTAAGGTTAAAGAAGACCCGCAAACTTAATCAGAAATCCTTGTTTTCGATTGTTTGGAGGACAAGGGCCTCGCAAAGATGTAACGCCCAGGGCCTCGCAACGTTAAAAGCCGCCACTGAATATTAGTATAGATAATTAGTATAATATCAACTAAAGAACAAGGTTAATATAACATGTTAGGTAAACAGTATAATGATCATTTTAGAACAATGATATTTTTGGATCACGGAAGAGTAAGTAAAGAAAAATACGAAAGAACATTTTGGAACAAGCTCAAACTACGTTATTTGTGTTTTTCTTCGGTTCCAGATAGTGATGCCGGGAATTAGAATTCCGAAGTTTTAAAATGTAATAAATCGCGTAAACTTCGCAAGTATTGAGAAATATTCCGATATATTCGCTAGGAACGAAACTTGCACTCATACATTCCTACTTAAACAACTAAATGGCAATAATAAGTACCTTTATATGCATACAGTCCCAGCCCAGGTTTGTACTCTTTCCGCCAAATGATGACGTCCTCAGCCTCCATGTAAGGCACCCACCCATCGGAAGACTCTGGTGTTTCAGATACTTTACATCTGTAACAGATACAAACATGAAGATCCCGGCGTTAATACTAGCGTCGTCGACTGCGAAGAGATGTGATCTTTAGCTAGTAAAAATATCAACCTTAATTTCATTTCAAAAAGTCCAAAATTCATCGTCGGCTGTTGGCACTGACAGGGCTTTTTATTCGCACCCTACTTAACGCAATCCTCAGCTACCCTCATTCAATTGCTCACTTAGAGACCTGAATTGAGGAGAAAACAAAATGGCGACTGATATTATTATTTTTTTCGTGCGTGCCCCAAGGCGAACTTTTCCGACTCGGTGAGCGAACAGGTTTGAGTAATAATGATTTAAATAGTCGGTTTTTTATTTGTATATTACTCCCTAACCCAGTCCATTCAAACTGTTCTATATAGTCTTCTTCAAGAGTACATGAAATAAATCATACTAACGCGCAATAAGGGACTCCTGACTGCTTCTTCTCGATGACCAGTCTTTTTCCGCATCCATTACAAAATAGTGTGTTTTTCGATAATGTTTCAACACCATCCAATTCTGATAGTAGAGCCTGTGGACGAATTATATTAATAATTTTGTGGATAGGAATCAATATGATAGATAAGCCAGGCGTCAGTGATGGTAGGCAGATAATAATAAGGCATTATACTGAAAAAATCTAACTAAACCGTCAGATTGATTTAAAAAAAATAAGATATTTATTTTTTTCTCTTTTCACTTAAAAAAATAATGAAGACGATACAGTTCGTTGAAAACTCGCGTGACGTCACTACGTGCTACAATTTTAACTTGCGTCGTGACGTGACCAGACCCCACTCTTGAACTTTGATGCGCTTTATAATATTTTTTTTTGTTATGATTTAAAATGACATAAAATACCTGTAAAATAACTTTTTGAAATTCCAACACAGGTACGAAATAGAATTATCATTTTTATGACCATGTTTGTCCCGTTTTTTTCTGTTCCCAAAGCCTATATAGCCTTCCTCATGAATGTGGATAACATATTCAAAAAGAATTTTCCAAATCCGACTGTTAGTTCCAGAAATAAGCATAAACAAACAAACTCTTCAGCTTTATTATATTTGTAAGCACAACTAGCACCGCCATGCGGTTTCACTCGCATAAGTTTCGGATAAGCTGTTCAGTATATTTTTTAAAGTAATATGCACATAAATGTATGGGGCAGTTGATTTTAGTTTACCATTTCACTATTGGTCCCATAGTAAAAGCTGTTCATAGTAATGAACTAATGAGCACAATAACCCCTCTCCAGGTACTGTGTTTATTTTTTTACACACTGTATAAGTTCATACTAAATTGGCTGACAAAACATAATAATAGAGAAGTTATGGGCTTCCAAAATTGAATTGTAGTAAAGGCAAGGATACACCAGTCAAACAAATTTACTCAAACCTAAGTCATGTAGGAAGTTTAGTAGCCACAGAATGACACAAGTCACAACACAGTAGTGTAGCCCAAGCTTTATTTCAAGTAACAATAATACCAGCAGCTGTTGATCCTGCAGTCAGATGTCAGAAATTAAAAAATTATAACCATTTTAAATTTTTATTGATATTACATTTGACTTTGGTCATAAGAGACACCTCAAGTACAAACAAAAACCATCCTTACTGCTTGAACATAAAACCTCTTTATGAAACTGTTTTGCAATGTGTTGTTTGCCAATTGTAGCTTTACAAAGTAACAAAAACAAAGTAATCAAGACCTTATTATAAAGTGAAGAGATAATATTGAAGGAACAAAGAAAAACAAAAATATCATTACAAAAGTATGTTGAACTCTCTTTGTCAGTAAACATTGACTTTTAAGATTTTATTTTTAAATGACCTTGAAGTATCCTGTTAGTAAATATTGACTGTTTTTATCGATAATCGAATCCCAGCACTGTGCTCTAACCATAAATAATCTTTTTTTAAATACTGCTATTTGAGGTAAAGGAGTTAACGTTATTTATCTTGTAATGAAGATAAAAAATTAATTTGTTTGTCATGATAAAAAGTTTTGATAACAACTTTAAAACGGGTCTACCCTTTATAGCAGAACTTTTAATGACATAATATTATTTTGCATAACAACGGATGGCATAATCTTCACTTCGCAGAAAATTGTTTGGTACCCTCATTTATCATACATTAAAAAGTCATAATTTTGTAGGTCAGAATCATCTTTGGGCATAAATTTCATATCCATAATAATTAAAAAGTAGAACCATCATATCGCAGAAAGTTCACAGTCAGAATCATCTTTTGGCATACATTTCATATCGGTAGTCATTAAAAGGCAGAACTGTCATATTTCAGAAAGTTAACAGTTAGAATCATCTTTTGGCATACATACATTAGACATCCATAAATTGAAAGACATATCTGTTATATTACAGAAAATTCATAGTTAAAATAATTTTGTATTTCTTACCAGAATAATAAAATTTGTGCAGTGTAAAATGCAGCATGCAAGCAAGCATGCAGCATGCAAGCAAGCATGCAGCATGCAAGCAAGCATGCAGCATGCAAGCAAGCATGCAGCATGCAAGCAAGCATACAGCATGCAAGCAGGCATGCAGCATGCAAACAAGCATGCAGCATGCAAGCAGGCATGCAGCATGTAGCATGCATGGTTTCTGTCACGGCTACAGCGCTGCGGGGCTCCGGCGGTCCCACGCGAGTTTATCGTCGCAGATGGGTTTAACGCTCACCACCCCAGCTTCGGCTTGCTGGCCGGCTACGCCGGCCAGCCTCAGCCGCGGCGGCGAGTGTTACAACCACCTGCTCCTCAACTCGCGGGCCGCCTCGCCCCTCCGCGCCTTCGCGGTTTTAAATAACACTCTAGGGGTAGGGCAGACAAGACTACGTGGAGTCGGTTTTGCAGCGTTTCGTTTCTGTCAGTAAATTTGTATTAAAAAGCGTTTACTGTTAAGACAATGTTTAAATTTTAAATATACCTAAGATTAGATAAATGCTTTTATATGGGAATGGTCTAATAGATTAATCCCAGATGAAATTCATCATTCATTGGTTTTTTTTTTTAATTATGAAATTGATTGTATTTTTCCCTCTCTGTTTGTCATTATTTTATGTTGCACCTTTCATGTTGTCTCTGCACTACCCTAAGGTCGACTGGTAGAAAATGATGGTATTAAGTCCACCTTTGTACAGTTTTTTTTTACTAGTGCATAAAGTTTTAATAAATAAATAAATTCTGCCATCTTCATAGTATGCCAAGTGAAATTATACAAAATGATCGTTGTTCCAAGTAAACATTGTGCTAAACGAAATTATGCGAAATTTTAACTATGCTAAAGGTAATTATGCCAAATAAAATTCTGCCATCTTAATAGTATGCCATTGTACATTCGTACAAATAAACATTCGGCCAAACAATAGTTATAATAAATATTTTTTATGCCTTACAAATATTCGTTTAAAAAAGATTATGCCAAGTGTGTTATGCCAAGTAAAATTCGGAGCATCAAGATTCTGCCAGATAGAGGGAACCCCTTTAAAACGAATCTAAAACTTTCTTTAAAAAGTAAATATGATAATATCAATTACGAATCATTACTAACCTCTTAGATTAACTGTGAAGATTGTATCTACATAATGCAATCTTCTTGTAGTCTATAAGAAGAGTCTATGGTACGGATACCTAGCAATGTGAAATAAAATAATATAGTTGGTTGTCAGTTTGTGTGAATCTATTAGTCAAGTATTTATTATGAACATATACCATTAATAAAACTTAACATGGTAGCAGAGCGTGGTTCCTAGTGTGAAAAAGAAAATCACGAAGTGTAGTATATGTAGTAAATACAAAATTATTTACCTACCAGAAAAAAATTGCAAGATGTCAAACAGAATAGAAAGTTTGAATAAAGAAAATTATGACACATGGGCAATACAAGCTAAAGCTGTTCTGGTAAAGGGGAAACTATGGAAATATGCACAGCAACCAATAGATTTAAAAACTGCAAGTGAGTCGGATATCGAAGGAAACTTGCTGGCCATTAGCGAGTTAATTCTCCTAATATCGCCATCAGAACTAAAACAAATAAAAAGCTGCAAAACTGCTTATGAAGTTTGGAAAAAGCTAAACGAAACTCACGCTAGCAAATGTCCTGCAAGGAAAGCAACGCTACTCAAGCAACTGATTCTGACAAAATATGAGAAGGGAAATGACATCAGGGATCATCTTAACAACTTTATGGACGTAGTAGACAAATTAGAAGAAATGAATGTTACAGTTCATGAAGATTTGTTAACTATTATGATGCTGTACAGTCTTTCCTCAGAATTTGAAACTTTTAGAGTTGCAATTGAAACCCGAGATAACCTTCCTAAACCGGATGAATTAAAAATAAAAATCATAGAGGAGTTTCAAGCGCGGAAAAATACGCAAGAACCTCAACCGAGTACAAGTGAACAGGAAGCGTTTTATGCAAAAACAAATTTATACTGCAAAATATGCAAGAAAAAGGGACATATGACCAAAAACTGCTGGAAAAATTACAAAAACAGGAACCAGTCTAATCCCAACAATAAAGGGAATAATGGCAAACAGAATGAATTCAATAGTTTCGCGTTATTAGCCAATGATGAAGAATTCCAAAAACTATGGATATTGGACAGTGGATGCACATCCCATATGTGCCATGACAAAGCCTGTTTTAGTGAAATGGAACAAACTCAAACAAATAAAACACTAAAATTAGCTTCAAAAGATCATAGCACAAATATACTGGGAAAAGGAAGAGTTGATCTCAGATTAAACAAGAAAGAATTAAATCTTTACAATACACTGTTCGTTCCTGACCTTTGTACAAATCTTCTATCAATTGGGAAAATAACTGATGCTGGGAATACAGTACTCTTCAAAAAAGATGGAGCTATAGTAAAAAATCCAAAATATGGCATTGTAATAAAAGCTAAAAGGACTGAAGATGGCCTCTATGCGATTTTTCCAAAAACTGTTAACAATGAAAAGGTAAACTTTGTTAAAAATAATAATATTTCTGAATGGCATTCAAAGCTGGGACATATGAACTATAAAGACATGAAGCTAGCATTAAAAAATGAAAGTCTGATTGGACTTGATTTTAAATTAGATGACCAACCGGAAGAATGTGAAGTATGTATCAAAGCCAAAATGAAAGCTACGATTGGCAAACCGAGAACTGAACATCGCACTTCTGAACCACTTCAGATTGTGCATAGTGACGTGTGTGGCCCGATATCAAAAGCATCTTGTGCCGGAAACAAATATTTTGTCACTTTTATTGATGACTTCACTAGATACAGCCGGGTATATTGTATTAAGTCTAAAAATGTAGTACTAGAAATGTTCAAAGTGTATAAAGCTGAAGTAGAGAATTTCACAGAAAAGAAAATTAAATGCCTACAATCCGACAATGGAACGGAATATTGTAACAATGACTTCAACAATTTTTTAAAAGAAAATGGCATATCCAGAAGATTATCTGCACCTTATACACCGCATCAAAACGGAATTGCAGAAAGAAAAAACAGAACTTTACTGGAAAAAGCAAGGAGCCTAATGATCGAGTCTAACGCACCGATATATCTGTGGGGCGAAGCCATCTACACTGCAAACTATCTGTCAAACAGAAGTCCAAATAACAGCCTTGGAAACGCAACACCATTTGAAAAATGGGTGGGCAGAAAACCATGTGTTGGACACCTTAATAGATTTGGAGCAAAGTCATTCGTTTTCTTAAAAGGAAGACAACACTTAAATAAGTTTGATGCTAAAGCAATACCTGGAGTCTTCATTGGATACTCTGAAATATCCAAAGCTTTCCGGATTTGGATACCGTCAACGCAAAAAGTAATGGTAACCAAAGATGTAAATATAATGCAGAAATTTTACTACGACATAAAGGAACGAGAGAATCTTAACAAAGATTACCAAGATGAAATAACAAAAGAAAAGAAATATGTCGAGATTGATTTTCTAGAACAAGATCGAAATAGAGAAATACCAGAAAGCCAAGAAGGAGAAGAAGACATTTGGGTTCAAGCAGAAATGCAAACAGGAAGTAATAATAATTCAATTTCTGAAGAAAATGAAATTGATTCTGCAGAAGAAGAACTTCCAGTGCCACCTCAGAGTGAAGTCACCGAAGAACGAACAAAAACCAGAGCTTTGCGTGATCATTCACTAGTACGCAAGCCCGTACGTTTTGATGATTTTGTTATGAATGCTATGGCAGAGTTAGAAGATAATACTGAGCCCAAAACATATAATGAAGCTATGTCATCGGACATTAAGGAAAAATGGGAAGAAGCTATGCAAAGCGAGGTAAATTCACTTCAGAAAAATAAAACCTGGGAACTGGTCTCATTACCAAAAGGTAGAAAAGCTTTACCAAGCAAATGGATATTTAAAATAAAGAGAAACCCTGATGGAAACATAGAACGTTATAAAGCAAGACTAGTCATCAAAGGTTTCTCTCAACGCGAAGGCATTGACTATGACAAAACCTTTAGTCCAGTTGCACGACTTGCAACCATCAGAGCAATTTTGGGTATTGCAGCTAACGAAAATCTAAATTTACAACAATTCGACGTCACAACTGCATTCCTCAACGGTACGGTGGATGAAGAAATTTATATGGCACCACCGAAAGGACTTGATGTACCTAAAGGAAAAGTATGTCGACTTTTGAGAAGCCTCTACGGTCTGAAACAGGCACCAAGATGCTGGAATGAATGCATACATAAGTTTCTGATAGAAGCCAAATTTCAGAGAAGTGAGGCGGACCCTTGCTTGTATGTAAGAATCAAGGGAAAGTCAAAAGTGATTGTAGGTCTTTATGTCGATGATGGCTTGGTAGCTAGTACTGACAGCGCTGGTCAAGAGTTTTTAAATGAACTGGAAGGAAACTTCAAAATCACAACGAAGCCAGCGTCTTATTTCCTTGGTATGGAAATAAACAAAAACACAGATGGATCAATAAGCTTAAGACAAACAGCCTACGCTAAAAAGGTCCTAAAACAATTCGGCATGGAAAACTGTAAACCAGTTACATCCCCTGCAATTAAGATGTCAAAAATGGAAGAGAATAATGAAAATGAAGACATGAAATTTCCATATCGAAATTGTGTTGGAGCACTGGCTTACCTGATGGTCGCAACAAGACCCGATATTTGTTATGCAGTGTCAGTTGCATCAAGACATTTGGAAAAACCTAGTAAGGAGGATATTGTGGCTGTAAAGCGAATTCTTCGCTATCTTAAAGGAACTCTAGATAAAGGTTTAACATTTTATCCAGTGAGATCCAAAGCAGATGACTTAATGTGCTACTCAGATGCCGATCATGGAGGAGATCCAGAGACTGGGCACTCTACCACAGGCATGGTGTGCCTTTATTCTGGCACTGCTATTGCATGGAAGAGCCAGAAACAAACGTCAGTTGCCCTGTCAACGACGGAGGCCGAGCTAGTAGCAGCAAGCGAAACCACGCAGGAAATAGTATGGTTAAAGAAGCTTTTGGCAGACCTTTCAAACAAAGCACCTTTAAAAGCCACACTATGTATTGACAATGAGTCTGCTGTGAAACTATCATATAATCCGCCTTATGAATTTCACCGTCGAACAAAGCATATTAGTTTGAGACACTTCTACATTCGAGAATGTGTATCAAGGGGAGAACTAGTTGTTAAGCAAGTTGCAGCAAAAGTGCAACTAGCAGACATGTTTACAAAACCTCTGTACGGACCAAGGTTTAACGAGCTGTGTCGTGGAATTGGTCTTCGAGCAAATTCTTAAAAGAAGTGTGGGTGTGAAGATTGTATCTACATAATGCAATCTTCTTGTAGTCTATTAGAAGAGTCTATGGTACGGATACCTAGCAATGTGAAATAAAATAATATAGTTGGTTGTCAGTTTGTGTGAATCTATTAGTCAAGTATTTATTATGAACATATACCATTAATAAAACTTAACATTAACTGATAAAAAATAAATAAAATATTTAAAAATGATAAATTTGGAAATTTTCAAAATTATAAAGTACCTGTAACTCTTCGTCGGTAATGTTTATATCACAGCTGACTGGCGGCTCGTCGTCTTCATCGTCTCCTCGAGCCTTGTACGCTGCTGTCGCCGATATCAGTAGTGTTCGTCTCGGCCGAAAAGTCTGCCTGAAGCATTGTATCACTTCCCGTACACTGCGATCCCGTTTACACCTCTTTACCACAGTACTCACTAAGTTACTCCGTGTCCAAGCACTCCACACACGAAAATCCCTCAAAATAAACCTCAATGCAGACATACTTCCAACTTCCTTTTTACAAACATTCGCCAGAAACCCGTCGTACCACATCCATCTTTTGAATAGATATCGAGACGTTATAATATAGCGAAACTGCGCGTTACTGTTCAGAGCCTGCTGTGGTACGACAATTTGTTTAAATTTACTACATAACATCTCTGTAGCGATTGCGAAATTTATAACCTCAATTCATTTGTCTGATTTTTTTTTTTTTTTTTTAATTTAATGACCTGGTAACAAAGACCTTTAGGTCAAGTCTTTTTTTGTTGCACTGATTTGCACTTCTTCACTTGCAGCTTTGCAGTACTTTGGTTGGAATTTGCACTTTATTTTAAATGGATTTTATAGTATTTTTGATATATTTGTATATTGGTTTGTAGCTGTTTTTGTCTTTTAATAACTGTTCAAGTGGCGGCGGGCGGGATTCAAAATCACATTTAACTTTCACTTCACTTAATTCAATAGCTAACACTAGTCTGTCAAGTAAGAAATTCTGACATGAGAAAATGAGATGTTCTACAGTTCCTTCAGTATTTTCACAAAACGGACATATATTGTTTGAAATAATATTCAATCTTGCAAGGTGTGACGGTGCAGTATTATGGCCAAAGCGCAGCCTGTTTATCGTGGTGATAAAATCTCGGCTTGCATCCTCCTTCAGTTTATCGTACCAAGGTTTAATAGGTAATCTTTCTTGAATGCTTCCATACCACTTTCCTTTCGTATCTTGATCTTTTTTCCATATTTCATACCACAACTCATAAATGTTTTCATTAATGCTTTGTAAGAAATCAGTCATAGGGATGTCCATTGTATTTTTAACATCAACAGAATTATAACCCTCATATGCGGCTTTATCAGCCATTTCATTGCCAGTGATACCACTGTGAGAGGGTACCCACAGGAAGGCAATTTGTATATGTTCAAGATGATATTGGTAAATTATTTGTTTAATGAAATAAAGAATAAAGTTAGACTTAAATGTTACTGTAAGGCTACTTAAGGCCTTTATCATGCTTAAAGAATCAGAAACAATTAAAAAGTATTTACAGTTACTTATTTCACGTATACATAGTAATGCCTGATACACCGCATATGCCTCCGCTGTAAATATAGAACAAGATTTATGCAGAACAAAGCTTTGAGAGAATTTTCTGTGTGGATCATACAATGCTGCATGAACATAATCACTACTCTTGCTACCATCAGTGTATAAAGTATAATAACTATTGTTTTGTTCTAAAAATTGTAGCATATCTAAATTGTTATTAATTGTATTTTCAAACACTTTTACAGGATGTGAAATACATTGATATGTGAAGGAGTAACATGGCCATGGAAATTGTTTTCTAATATTGGAACAGCTATTGTCTATTTCAAGTAAGATGTTGGACAACATTGGGGAAATACCATTCAACATATCAACTTTTGTCTGTGTCTGAAAATTTCTGTGAGTAGAAGGTAATATTTTATTTATTATCTCTCTGTTATTTGATGATATTAATTTGAGAGAATATCTTTGTGCAAGTAATAGCCTTCTCAAACTTAAGGGCATGATTTTAGTCTCCACTTCCATGGCCCTTATGGGAGTGGAGCACATTGCGCCAGATATTATTCTCAAAGCCCTATTCTGCATTATATCTAATTTATTTACATGTGTACTGTACATATAAGCTAGTGAGCTATAATCAAAATGGCTTCTAACAATTGCTTTGTACAATAATGATAATGTTTTGGGGTCTGCCCCCCATGATACACCAGCAAGACATTTCATTAAATTTAAACCTTTTAGGGCGCTTTTGGAAATGTGCCTAATATGTGTTTCAAAAGTCAATTTTTGATCTATTATTATGCCCAAAAATTTCTTACTATTTACTCTAGGAATAATTTCACTGTTGTAAGTAACATTAGTTGTGGAGCTATCATTGCCAAAAATCATTACACTGCTTTTAGATGGGTTGATTTTTAGGTGTAGTAAATCATTATAATATATAAATAATTGATTTAAAGCTATGTTCACATTGTCAATTGCCACTTCTAAATTATAGCTGCTGCTGTATATAACAATATCATCAGCAAATTGCAGAATATTTACATCAGTATTATTTACAAATTTACAAATTTCACATGTGTAAATATTGTACAGCAAAGGAGACAGTGTAGCACCCTGCATTGTACCTCTTGAAGCAGATTTTGGTCCAAATAGTTTATTGTTATGTCTTACATATAGTGTCCTGTTATTCAAAAAGTTAAAAATCCATTTACATAACTGACCAGGAATACCTAATCTTGACATAATTTGGACAAGTATAGCAGGATCTACACTATCGAAAGCACCTTGAACATCTAAGAAAGTACAAACTGTGTGTAATTTTTTATTCTTTGCATTTTTCAGGTCAGAGATGAGAGAAGTAAAACTATCTGCACAGCTGCGGCCACGACGAAAACCATACTGAACATGTGGAATGATACCATTGGATTCAACATACCAATCAAGACGAAATTTAATCATGTTTTCAAAAATTTTACCTAGACAAGATGATAATGAAATTGGTCGATAGGAACTAGGAAGTTGCGGAGGTTTCTCTGGCTTGAGTATTGGAACAACACATTGTGTTTTCCAAGATTGCGGGATAGATTTAGTATACCAAAGCAGATTAAGAACGTTAAGAAATATCTTTTGGGCCGATTCGTCTAAATTTTTAATCAATAAATAAGGGTAGTCATCCAAACCAGGAGTTGTATTTCGTCTACCTTGCAGAGCCATTGTAAATTCGCGCCATGAGAAGGAATCTAATAAAAATTTTGAATTTCGATTATCATTGTTTAAATCAAAAAGGTTTTTTATATTATCAGAATCAGTTAAATTTGTGTTATCAGATAATTTATCTAAAAATGGAATAATGAACTCATCTCTATATGATTTATTGCCAGGTCTTATACCTTTGAACATCTTTATAAGATTCCAGATCTTACTTATTGGAGTAGTTCTATTAAAACTATTACATAAGTTGTTCCATCCAACTTTTTTCTGTTCTGAGATGGTTCTTTTTTTCTGTGCATCTTTTCTCTTGTAATTTAAATAGGTTTCGAAACTAGGCTCACTTCTATATAGTTTCAATGCATCGTAGGAAGCAACAACGCTTTTTTCACAAATTTCATTCCACCAAGGAGCTGGGGGTCTGCTTTTAAAGTTGTTCAATTTAGTTAGCTTTGGGATTGTTAATTCTTTTAGAGTATCTAATCGAAAACAGAAATCATTATAAGTTAGAATAGGATCATGTAGTTTAAGAGTCAAATCATTAAATATTGTTTTAGAAACTTTTTTGAATGTCTCCCAATCCGCTTTTTTATACAAAAACTTATCAACTGGAGGACTAATGTCATATCTATCTATGAGTAATGAAATTTCTGTTATAGTTGGGTAGTGATAACTTCCCATGGTATCATCATGCACAGACCACTCACACAATGATGCAAGACTAGAACTTATGAAGCTAACATCAATGGCAGAAGGATTTTGTCCTGGCCGATTGACAGTTGTATAACTGCCGTCATTTAAAATACATAGGTCTAAGTCATCGATTATATTATACAAATCCTGACCTCGACTCTTAGTTGATAGACATCCAAATGCAATGTGGTGGGCGTTAAAATCACCACTAATAAATATAGGTTTAGGAAGATCTTTAATTATGTCGTGCAATCTATGAATTCGTATGTGCGCACTAGTTGGTGGGCAGTATACACAGAGCACAGTTAAACTGCCGCGTACCGTGCATACGGATAAAGCTACTGTTTGAATATTTTCATAAAATTGCGTATTTATTATATTATATTTAAGATATGGTCTGATTAGTATTGCTACTCCGTTATGAGCGTTACTCGAATTTTTGTTATAAATATTGTATCCAGGTATCCTAAAATTGTTATCTTTAAACCATGTTTCGTTAAGTAAGCAAATATCAATATTTTGTTTATTTAAGAATTGTAACAATAAGGGTTTTTTACTATTAGCACTCTGAATATTATACTGAGCAATACGTAGTTTAGATAGAGAAGAATTTGGATCCATTACTTAAGATTTTTAATTAATGTAGCTTTAATACTTTTTAAAGTAGTAGGTGTATTATCTCCCTTATTACCCAATTCTACCAACGTCTGTACTAGGGCCATAAGTACATCGTTGTTGTCAATAATTTTATTTTTGATGTCTTCACTAGGTAAGACATCATTTGATTTATTTACATCATTCACAGATTTATTTACATATGTAGTATTCTTATTTACAGAGGTATGTACAGGCTTATTTACAGATTTATTTACAATATTATGTACAGGCTGCATTCTTGGCGGCGCTAGCGGAGGGAATTCTGTAGTGTCATTTATTTTCTTGGTCAGGGTAGCACTTGCATAAGTAATTTTCGTTTTCTTTTCAATTATTTTCTTCATTTTAATCGGACATAATTTTGAAATTGCTAGATGGGGCCCACTGCAGTTTACACAACAGACCTCATTTGGTTTGTCACATTCCTTATATAAGTGCTCACCTCCACAAATAGAACATCTTTGCTTGCTATTACAAATTCTTGCTGAGTGGTTAAATTTAAAACATCTAAAACATTGTTGTAAAGGGGGAACATATTCGAAAACCCTATAAGAAAATAAGTCATATTGTATACTGTCTGGCAGTATATTGGAAAGAAAAGTGATGCTTACTGTTTGCAGTGGGACACGTTCTTGGCCAACTTTTTTAGTGAATCTTCTTACTGCGATAATTTCATAAATTGATGATAATTTTGTATATAATTCTTTATTTGAGATGTTTGAAGGAACAAATCGTATGATGCCAGTTTTTTCAATCTGTGCAGCTGGTATAAATGCTCTCATGTTGTGCTTTGTTAAGAAATTAGTATTATTAATAAAATTATTAGCTGTATTGTACTGTTTAAATATAATAGCTATTTTATTAGCGTTTACTCTTTGAATTGCCGTCACACCTTTTATTTCATTGGAAAAAATATGATTCAAATAAATTGGGCTCTTGTTGCCGATTCTATCCTTGCCGTTTGCTTCAATAAATACCTTAAACTCTGTGTTATTACAGTTTTCGGGATAAAGTCTTTTATAATTTGGCTTGAGGTAAGGCATAAAAGGGTTCATACGCTCACCGCCGCCGCCTTCGCCACAGTCCATTTCCTTCATTTCGTTTGTTTCCTCAGCCCGAGGACGTTTATGAGGGGCGGGCGGGTTATCCCCGCCCCCCTCGTTACCCACCATTTCGGCGAGCTACCGTATATAATTTAACAGCTTTTTAGTCACTTTAAACCCAAAAATCCTCCGAAAACAATTAAAAGGAATTTTGAAAGAAAATTTCAAACCGCGCTTTTTCGAAGTTCCCGCCAGAATCTCTCATTTGTCTGAATGACATTGAATAGTGCTGTACTTAGTTTACTAACTGCTGGAAAAACATGTGGGCTTGAAAAAAGAGGTGGTTCATTTTTTCACACAAACAAATTGAGTAATCAAATTAAAAAAAAAAAAAAACTCAAATCCTCATTCGAAAAGCTTTTTTGAGACTAGATTATATTTCAATTCCGAGTATTTCCGAGTCTGTCTTCTTTCTTGTGCCCTTTGCGTTCCAGGGCCGCGTGACTCTTTTGAACAAATTCCGCAACCCTAGTAGGCACTACACCCTATGGGGCCCAGGGCCAGCCCGCCCATACGGCGAACGGAGCAGTCGCTCCAGGCGCCAAATCCTAGGGGGCGCCTAAATGGTAAAGAAAAATAAAAGAAATTTCTTTTTTTTTAAGTTTTACTTTACACTCACAATTGGTAAAGTATATAGTATTAGGAGCAAACGGGAGAGGCGCGATAGTTAGATCTCGATCCATTCAAAAATTTTCTTCGGGCCGGCGCTGATGGGGCCCCGTCTTCTTTGCTGGCGGCTCTTTGAGGCGCGCGTGGAACACGACGCGCCGTCGACTCGGGCCTGGTTGGCCTGGTCGGCACCGGTGGCCTTACTTCGGCGCTTTGAATGAATTGATCAACTCAGATCACTCTTTTATTTCGAAACAGCATAGAAAGTAGTGAAAGCTCAAAACAACAGAGTTGGTTACGACGTAGGTTACATGATTTTCTAAAACTGGTTCGAACACAATCGACTAAAACGGTCAAGTGAACTGCAATAGCACATCACTATATAATTAGTTGCATGTGCAAAAAAGTATCAAACTCATTCAAAAAGATTTTATTTTCACGCAATGTATATGTTGTGTTATTTCTCTTAGTGTACCTCATCAGATAACACAGTGTTTAATTTAGTTGAATTCCATTGAGCAGAAGAGTAGAAGTGAAAAAAGAAAGGAAGTTGGCCTTGCGACTGCAAAAATAAAATAAAAATCAATATAGTTTATAGTGCTGGCAACAGTAAACCGCATTTTTCTTCTTTCATTTCATCGACGGACGACTGAGCGTTCGTTCGATCGTTTGTTCAACGTCATCTTTTATCCCTGTAATGTCTTATTTCTACGTCCCACATGCTTAGGGGTAACCGAATAAAGAAAAAATCCAAGAATCCCCGCACTAGAAGAAAAGTACGAGCGACGGCAAACGTAAATGTGAACTCAAAAGTGCGTGAATAAAGTAACGAGGTTCTTGTCCGTCCGGTTTGATCTGGATTAGAGCAGTTTGGACCGCAAGTCAGGCTCCCTTCCCCTCGTAACCCTTTAGTAAGAAGTTTAGTGGTGTGTTAATATAGACATTATTTTAATTATATTTGTCTATTAGTGTGTTTTTGTGGTGTATTAGTTAAATAAAACCGATCCAAAATGTCTGAAGAATCGTCAGCGGATCGCAATGTCGAAATCTGGAAAATTAAGAAGCTGATCAAGAGCTTGGAGATGGCAAGAGGGTGAGTAGTCGAAAGTTTTTTTAGTCTTTCATTAAGTTTTGTTTGGGTTATGAAGTTTTCCGTGGCATGTTTTTGGCCACATGATTGGACGAAACTGCCAACAAGGCTGCGTCACTTTTCGCACATGCGCTTTTGTTGGATGCGCGAGTCGTTGGCTTGCTGACACGCTAGCAAGTGGGTAGCAAAGAGGCTAAACTCGACCTTATCTGTGGGTTGTTAGTGACGCGGGGGTTGCGTAGCGACTGTTGTCAGTTTTGGTTATATGTTAGCAACGTGCGCGGACAATAGGGCGCCGTTGAACTTTTACGTCAAAATGTATGACTAACGATTTCACCACACCACTCGTTATATTTTACTCGTAAGGTGTACATTGAAGCATACAGGGGCGTAGCTACCGCCGTATCAGCCGTATCAATTATACGGGGCCCCCAGGCTACTGGGGCCCCGAATGTGTGTATGCAAAAATTCCTAAAGCCATAATGTTTTATATGTTATTAACATTTTTAATATAACTGCTGTGTGCTGTGCAAAAATTTAGTTTAAAAATCACAATACACAGAATTTTAATAATATATAATTCAGATTAGTTAAAAAAAACTACTTCATAATCAGCCTTTTAATGTTCCCACTGCTGGAACAGGCCTCCTCTCTAGAAGAGGGAATGGGCCGTAATTCACCACGCGGGCCCAGTGCGGGTTGGTGAATGTCACATGTGTTCGAATTTTTGGTTCTAGGACATGCCGGTTTCCTCACGATGTTTTCATTCACCGTTTTGAGAGCAGTGGTGATGAAATTAATTACACAACTTAATGCGCCTGGCTGGTTTTGAACCCACGACTTACTATTCGTAAGTCAGAGCCGTTACCACTCGGCCACCACTGCTCTCTCCCCCCCCCCCCCCCCGGGGATGATGTGTTGAGGGGGGCCCCTCAACACATCTTGATACAGGGCCCATCTAAGGCAAGCTACGCCACTGGAAGCATATATACTACCCTTGTTACAGGATTGCAAAGACTTAAGCAATTCGTGTTTTTCAATCTTTTCTTATGACGCCTAATCAGGTTGATCAAACCTCATAGACATCTCATAAACAAATTAGTCATTCGATTTCTGAAACTTGAGTAGTAATTAGTCATATGGAAACAAACCAATGCAAAGTCTATTATTATAAGTTCTATACAAAGGCTTTAGTCCTAATTGTAAAACTGCCTGGTTTCTTTACTTACCTTGGGACAGTTTTATATTGTTTATGATCAACCCCTGACCAGTTCAAGTTCATCCTGTTGCTATAGTACAGTTCAAATAAAGGAATTGATATGGTTGCAACATGTTTGTCCTTTTTTCTGCATTGCTGGGAAACAGCTGTTCAGCAAAACACATTTAAAACAGTGATTATAAATGTTATATTCATAATATTTACTTATTAAAACACTGGATTTTGCCCGTGACTTGATCTGTTTGGACTTAAGATGGAGTGAAAAGTACTAATCCAGGTTCTAAACAATAATTTCCTCTGGCTTTGATGGGAATTTCATTGAAAAACAACTGATGTTACAATGAATAACACTGAGGTTACATTTATTTCATCTAATAAAAAATTTAAACCCATGAAAAACCTCATGCGAGCGAAGCTGTGTGCAGAAGCTAGTTTACAATATTACTAGGGGTAGAAAGTAAAATCCAAGGCTCAACATCCAGTTTGAAAAACTGCTTGGCTACAACTTCCCTCCCCAGTCGAGTAAGCAGCTAAAATGTACTACATAATAAGCTTATCAGTGAAAGATTTAAACCACTAGCATTTGCCATTTGCCAGGGGCTTCACAAAAAGTTGTAGTAACAAAAAAAATACCTTGCTAGCCTGCAATCATGGCATACTATCCACATATCCATCAAACTTAGTATATAGGATACCATGCATTAATATACTATAAATTATCCCAATTGTTTGAATAATACGGATACTTCGTCTCAAGTACTTGGCAATAGTCTTTGATTGCTAATTTCTCTGGAAAAGTCATGTCATCTACAAATCAATAGAAATATTTCCACCCAACTAACCAGAACAAAAAGAAAGGAAAACTTGTTTGTAACAATGTTACTGAGTGCCATAAACTACTTTTATCCCTGAAAAATACATGCTTCCAGTGAAAATGGTCACAGGAGTTAAGCTGCAGCAAAAGGCAAGAAATAAATGACCCCAAAGTATTGGGGTTATTTATTTTTTGCCTTTTACATAATCAGCCTTTTAATGTTCCCACTGCTGGGACATAGGCCTCCTCTCCAGGAGAGTGAGTGAGCCGTAATCCACCATGCGGGCCCAGTGCGGGTTGATGAATGTCACATGTCTTTGAATTTTTGGTTCTAGGACATGCCGGTTTCCTCACAATGTTTTCCTTCACCGTTTTGAGAGCAGTGGTGATGAAATTAATTACACAAAGTAATGCGCCTGGCTGGGTTTGAACCCGCGACCTACAGTTCGTAAGCCGGGGCTATTACCACTCGGCCACCACTGCTCCTTTTCCTCCAGCTTAACTCCTGTGACTTTTTTCACTGGAAGCATGTATTTTTATATTCTGAATAAACGGAGTACAAGTGACACCTGATGGGGGACCAGACGGAAGCGCGTGTACTCGCGTGTTTCCTCTTCGACGGTGAAAGGGCGCGATTCTGACGTCGACGGCGAACTGAGCGTAAGGCTGACTGCACACGACTGCCATAAACGCCGTCACCTGAAGCTAGAAGCATGTGACGAGCGTGGCGACCACCAGCGTCAATCGTGTGCGGCGAGTTCATATAACATGTATGAAAGCTACTTGAAATACGTCGGTGGCGACGTTTTGTGGCTGTGGTCGGTGGCACGTGTGCAACCAGGCTAACGTGTTCTAAAGTTTTTGACATTATTGGTTATTGTCAGCCAGTATCGTCCCATTGCTAGAGAAATTCTCCCACCCTATAACGATACCTTTATGACTCCTCGCGACCACATGTCGAGTTTAAAAAAAAAATGCACTAGCTAAACATTAGCACTTAATTGACTCCCAGCTACTTCTGTCCAGTGCTAGTGAAATAAATTGTAAATATTTATATGACGTCAGTCCTTCAGGCCACCTACGCGCGTATAAAAAATAATTGACAGTCATTAAAAAGAAAAACAGTGTGTGCCTAAGTAACGGACAGTTTTGCGTAATACTATGTACCTAATGATAAATTCAAAATTCATTTATTCAAACTAGGCTGATAGACAGCACTTTTTGAACGTCAAATTTTACATAAAGACAGTCCCCCAAAACGCCCACCCGTCACCACTTCCTAGTGTTTTAGCTGGGAAGAAGAAGTGGCGCAACAAACTCCCCAGCAACACATCTGTCTATTGCGTTTTAAGAACTTGAATTTATACAATAGTATGCAAAGTACATACATGACAAAGGTAAAAAAAGAAAAAATATAATTATCCAACATTGAAATCATAAATCAATTCACTAAATTCAAAACAATATTATATGAACTCATATAACCCGTCATAAGCTAACTTATAGAGAAAGAACATGATAAAATTAAATAAGATATTGTCTTGCGTTCAACACAGCGACCAACTATTCTTATCGTCTAAATAGTCATTAATAGAATAGTATGCCTTCAAACAAAGGTTAGATTTAACTTTATCTTTAAATGAGTTAAAAGGCAGGTCAAGAAAAGAAAGTGGAAGTTTATTGTAAAAACGGATACCGAGCCCCACAAATGAGTCATGGACCTTACGAAGTCGGTGGGAAGGAGCATGTAGCTTGTGCTTGTTTCTGGTGTTAAAGTTGTGGATGTCGCTCGTTTTACAGTACAAATGTATATTTTGCCTAATATATAAAATGTTTGCAAAGATGAATTGAGATGCTACTGTAAGAATTCCAATGGTTTTAAAAAGTTCTCTTAATGAAACTCTAGGCCCTAGCTGATATATTGCTCGCACAGCACGTTTTTGTAGGACAAATATATTTTGTATGTCAGCAGCTTTTCCCCACAATAGAATACCGTAGGACATAACGCTATGGAGATACCAATTTGACTTGTTGTATATACATATATCCATGTCTGAACACTGTGTCCCAAAATACAAGCGATAAGCTTACGGCTGTGCTACGGAAAAACAAAGCAACTAACATATTTTTAAAAATGACACTGCTACATTCACAGAATCATCGAAAAATGCCTTATCGATAATTCTGTGAATGTAGCAGTGTCCGTTATAGGCAAAATTTTCCAAATATGTAAAAAAAACTGATTTTTTAAAATATGTTAGTTGCTTTGTTTTTCCGTAGCACAGCCGCTTAGTTTGGGAACCAGTATCATATCATCAACTTTTGAGAAAACGGTACCTCTTCTTTAGAAATAATAATATTGTGAATGTTGTTTCTTTTTTTGAACCAATTAATACTCTTTTTTTTTCTTTCTTTTCTAAGTCGGAGCATTGCACTCTCGTAGTTTGCTTTCTGCAAACACTCGTCTAGCCGTGCCCTCGGAACCGCCCTTTCGCCACCCTAGACTGCCTGGGGTTATTCAAGCGTAGTCGACTGTTGTAGCTAGATATATCCTCTAACAAACGCGGAGCCTAGTTAAGCCAAACTTGCTCTTACATACAGTGTAGTGCAGTGAGTAAAATTTACATCGAGCATGTATTTCCTGAATGTTTTGTCACAGTTGTACCTGTAGGTAGACCTACCATACAGTCCCCCCCAACAAGCATCGCCGTAATAACCATCGTTTCTGTGCTTCCCGCATCCGCCTGACTATCTTGAACTCAATCAGGCCCTACTCGTCTTAAAACCTTCATGAGTCCGGTGTGGAATGGAATTTCGTTCAAAACGCATCCTTTTTTCACAACGGGATCATTATGGCGTTAGCGCGTCATAATAATCTCTGGTCTTAGCCTACCTGTTATTGAGGATTCCCTGTTGTTGTGCCATGTTACTTAGGAGTGTCAGACTCCTACTGACTAAAACCCAACCGTGATCCTTCTATTGCCCTTTGCGTTCCAGGGCCGCGGTGACTCTTTCGAACAAATTCTTCATATCAACTGCCACGCTTTCATGCACTCAAATATCTTACAAAATTATATTCTCTACCCTGACCCTCTTAATCAGTATTTTATTCACAAATACTATTATTTTCATCTAAAATTAGTTTAAAAAAAAACTTGAATTTTTATGGTATATGAACGCTATAAATTCAATAGCAGCGTTGAGTTCAGAGCTCATAAAATCTTAACGGCACGTCGCGTGTCGCCAATCTAAACGGTCTCAACTGCAGCCTTGACCGTTTCAAGTTTTCCGTTGTATTGAAGGTTATAAAGAAACGAACGAAGATAATGTGGTGGTTTTCTCAAGTATACACGGAAAATTGTTGGCACGCAAATGCATCTGGGAATTATGCAGGCATTTGTTACATTCCGATGAGAGAGTGGTGAAACATAAACCTATCAGTAATATTTTAAAACTCGTCACAAATATTCGGAAAAAATATTAGCAAGACAGCAATTTAGTGTCTTCCCAAAAATTGTAGCCATTCATTGATCCAACATTTTGTATCGGTATATTGGTAAAGTGAACTGTATCTGAGGGCTGCAAAAGAAAAGACACGCCAGCCAAATCGAGTCAAAATGCAATTAAACAAAAAACAGTAAAATTATTTTGTAACACAAAAAATTAAATGCCCTTCCTACAAACACAAACTGCAAATATTTGTTTTTTAAAATACTGATAGAGATATGCATTCAAAAATACAAAATTCTGGCCTCCTTATCCATTGATATTCATAACTCTTAGTAGTCAGTCAATCAGCTGAACATAACATTTCCCTGAGTGTACAATGCAATTAGCCGCCCGGAACAGTCGCAGAGAGTTCTGTGTATCCCGTATTAAAATCACATTGTATTCGGAAATCAGGAACAAAGCCTGCTCTAGCCAGCTTACATCGTAATGCACATATCTCGATTACGGTAGGTATACAACATGGCCAATGTCCGGACACGACACGTGTCCATAGCGAATCTACCGCAAGCCTCGTGTTTGTGGTCGAGTGTAATACGATCGATATAAGGCCAGCCACTAATTAGACGCTGTTCTGTGCGAATTAGTGTTGGTGCAGAAAGGAAAATCCTGACTGATAAGTAGTGAGGTGTGATCTGATACATATCTTAATTCTCGACCTTTTTTCTTAAGTTTCTTAAAATTCATAATCAGCCTTTTATCGTTCCCATTGCTGGGACACAGGCCTCCTCTCTAGGAGAGGGAATGGGCTGTAATCCACCACGCGGGCCCAGTGCGGGTTGGTGAATGTCACATGTCTTCGAATTTTTTGGTTCTAGAACATGCATGTTTCCTAACGATGTTTTCCTTCACCGTTAAAATTCTTAAAATTATGCCATGGGAAAAGTGAGCGTGTCGTTTCTGAAATGCTCATTATTATTATTCATTTCCTTTATTCATATTCTATACATATTGTTTACATTTTTAAATATTTCTATTAAAGTAAAAAAAAAACATTTAAAAATATAAAAAATAGTAGCCCACCGGTATCGGGAACTGGGTCCAAGGTACCGGCGGTCAGGGCTCCAGAGAGAGGAACCTCCTGACAATGCGAGCCGTGTCCAGAAGTACCGCTTTCTGAATCAAGCCCTTGATCCAGCCGCCTAACGTGAGCCTCCTAAGGTATTGGTCGAGGCTCTTGGCTATTAAGCCATTGACGGAAACGACTATCGGTACAATGATTGCTGAATCCACATCCCACATGTCGACAACCTCGCGAGCCAAGTCAAGATATTTAATTTGCTTATCTTTCTCGGCTTTCACGAGGTTCTCGTCATGTGGAACAGTTATGTCTACAATCATTGCACGCCTCACGATTCGGTCCACCACCACTATATCAGGCTTATTGGCAACAATAGTCCTGTCAGTGATGATGGACCGATCCCAGTACAATGTGATATTGCCATTATCGAGAACTGGGTCGGGCACATACCTGTAGTACGGCACCTCCGATTCCACAAGTGAGTATTTTAGAGCAAGTTGCTGGTGGATAATCCTGGCTACGAGGTTGTGCCTATGCAAATACTCTCCGTTAGCTAGACTAGAACAACCAGAGACAATGTGGCGAATTGATTCTCCCGGACGGTGACATGCCCGACATATGTCAACCGTGCCGTCCTTCACAATAAATCTCCGGTAGTTCCTAGTCATGATAACTTCGTCCATAATTGCACAGACAAAACCTTCGGTTTCTCCAAAGAGATCACCGAAGCGTAGCCAGGCTACGGACGCTAATTGATCTACGTCGGGCCCATGTAGGGCCCGGAAAAAGCGTCCGTGTAGTTCCTTACTCTGCCATACTGCCCTGCGGTCGTTAGTGTCAAGCACTGCAGGTTTGCGCCAGTTCTCATTTGCCAAGGAGAGCGGGGTAAGACCCTTGTCCACCGCCACTACATCTCGATGCATACCCACGTCGACAGCTAGGAAATATTCCCTGAGACTGCATATCTCGCGATTGTGGAGAGTCTTAGCATTTAAAAAACCACGACCTCCACACTTTCGCGGGATATACAGTCTCATTACCGACGATCGTGGGTGATGCATTCGATATGCAGTGAGCAGTGTACGGACCCGTCTATCCAGGGCGTCAAGTTCCGTTTGAGTCCATTTGAGTACGCCGAAAGAGTACATCAATACCGGCATGACCCAACCGTTGAAGGCACGCACCTTATTTCCGCCCGATAGAAGGCTATTGAGTACCTTCTTCAGGCGGCCAAAGAAGCGCTCCCTCAACGATTGCTTCATGTCGGTAACATTGATACCTAACGCTTCCGACATACCCAAATACTTGTAGGTTTCAGTTGAAGAGAGGGATCTCAGGTTTATGGAATCCGAGAGTTGAGTTCCCACGGATTCCATAATCTCTCCACGCTTTACATGCATGACCGCACATTTGTCTACACCAAACTCCATCCTGATGGCGTTACTGAAGGTTTCAGTTACCTTCAGTAGCTCCATCAGTTGCAGATTAGTGGGGGCAAAGAGTTTCAGATCATCCATGTAAAGGAGGTGAGATATAACCTGACCCCCTCTCCTCAACCGATAACCTAGCCCTGAATTCTCTAGCAGTGTGCTTAGAGGATTCAAGGCTAGGCAAAACCAAAGCGGACTCAAACTATCGCCCTGGAATATACCTCGCTCGATCCTTACCGGTTCGCTATTCCGCTGGATATTTCGACATCCTGGATAGCGAAGGACTGTCCTCCATTGCCCCATACATGACATCAGGAAGGTGCGCAGTGTTGTGTCAATTTTATACAATTCTAGCACCCTCATGAGCCATGAATGAGGCACCGAGTCATAGGCCTTCTTATAATCTATCCAACATGTCGACAGATCCTTTCGGGAACGCCGAACCTGTTGGCTAATGACCATATCAATGAGGAGTAGCTCCTTAGTACCGCGGGACCCATTCCTACATCCATTTTGAGAGGCAGACATGATGTTATTGCTGTTAATATGTTGATTAATTTTATCTCTCAAAATAGATGTAAGAACCTTATAGACCGTCGGTAAACATGTGATCGGTCTATAATTTTTGGGTTCCGCGGTACTACCAGACTTGTGGAGCAGGTGGGTAACTCCTGTCATAAAGAACTCGGGTAGTGAACCGGACTCCAAAGCCGCTTGGTATCGAGATGCCAAACAAGCGTGCGACCCTTTAAACCATTTTATCCAAAAGTTGTGCAGTCCGTCCGGCCCTGGGGATTTCCAGTTAGGTAACGGACGGACTGCACGGGCTACATCTTGGGGGCTGATTATGATAGCCCCCATTTCTGGTAATGGATCGCACGCTCGCTCGACCTCCCGAATCCAATCACCTTCGGTATGACTGACAGGCACCGACCAGATGTTGCGCCAAAACGAACACATGGCGTCATCATCCGGCGGATGCATGTCAGTCACATCTTGGTCCGGTCGCTCCCAAGCCTTATATACCCACCTTTCATTACTTCGGAATGTGCGATTCTGGGTGTATCGCTCAACCCGTCGTTTATACCTACGGATACGGTTTGCCCATGCATACACCTTCTGCTTCAGGAAGTCGATGCGCTCTGTGACACGAGACAGATAGTCTGAGGGACTGATATCAGTCCCTGAAAATGCCCGTCTCACAAAGCGCATCACTCTTGGGCGTGTGTTGCCCTCCCTGAAGCAGATCAGTTTGCCAATTAGCGCTCTGGCCCCACCGATGCGGCGCTCGATTCTGCACTGCCAGGCCGGTACGGCTACTTTCGGTCGTGTAACTCGGTCACTGGGCATTTTGACGTGAGCTACACGACAAGCCGCTACAGCCGCGCAGTACATTATCGAGTGTGCATCAGTGAGGTCTTCACAGTTATCAAAATAGTTTGACAACTGCGAATCCAGAGCAGCCACCAGCGCCCTATTTTTGTTATGCATGGGCAAACGAGGTATGCGTGGTCTAAGCTCGGGCGACACGTAGCGATATTCCCGAATCGCACTTTCCAAAGCACTCCTCAGTTCATCATTGCACTGGGTACTTACATTCGTAACCCTGTCATTATTCTCCTCGTCAGCGTGGCAGGGGATTTGGGTTAACTTTGTTGGTGCCACAGTCTGCGGCGAGGGAACAATGACATGGCTACATATTTCCGTTCGGAGGCGATCAAGCACACTATCATCCAACATACGGTTACGCTGGATGACGCGCACCTGATCCGACAGTCGTTGGGCCGAAACGTTGACAGCTGGCTCAAGCACCTGAAACAGAGAGAGCATCCGACCACGGTACGCGGTCAGGTTAGTTCCCCCCTCTGTAGCCCCATAGTATGAGCGCATGACGTTTTCGTTGATGGTTTGCGTCCATCGCATGCGCTGCACACTTGCACCGGGAGCTGGGACCCTATCAGAGGCCGGTGGGCCTCGAGGTCCTAAGCCGTCCGGCGGCCGGCGTCCTCTTCGTCGACGCGCTGGTGGTGGTGACGTCGGCGGCGAGAAGTACTCGTCGCTCGAGCTCGACGCGACTGCCACGGCCGGTGTCGCAGCACTCACGGTGGGGCTGGGATCCGGCGGCGGCGAGGCGGAGCTGAGCGACGAGGCCGGAGGTGGTAGGCGTGCTCGTCGTGCTGCGGCTCTTGTCAACATAGTATTGTTTCCATTTCCAGTGTTTATTTCATGTTATACATACTATTGTTATATGTTGTTGGATTGCTTGTATTTTTTTTTCTTGATTAATGCCATTTTCTATTGTATATATTATGGATGTATAGTAATATTAAATTTATTAAAATCGGACGTGAAAAAATTCTTGTCAGTTAGTTGACAGTCGAGCCACAGATTATGATATATTATTATTATTATTCATTATTATTATGAGGAGTGTTTCCTGCTTCGAGCAAGCGTTGCAAAAGGAAATACAAATATTGACTCCTGTAACATAAATTAGCGAGTGTCAATTAAGACACTCGCTTGTAGAAAAGCGAAAAACTTCTCAAACCTTACGCAGCTAAATAATAGTATTTTACAAGCATGTGCTTGGAGAATTTCCTCGCTGGTATGCATATAGAATCTTCACACAAGGCACCTCATTATGCGGCGTAAACACGAAGAACGAGCGGCGATTGCATAAAGCCATAATTTAAACTTTAAAATGCATACTTTTCAGTAGCTTGGAGAAAGAAACAGCGTATTGAAACGTGATTGATGTCTAAAATGGTACCTTCAAATCTAACGAAAGTCTTTGTATAGACAATTGATCGAAGATCATTTTTAGACTTAGTTGATCAAAATTGGCAGTCACGCCACGTAAAATTTTTGTACTCAGTCGCATCAAGCTAGAATGGAACAAAGTTGAAAAAATACAACGCAAATATCGGCTAAAAACAACAACAAAGCAATTAGAACTGAACATGTACCTAATTGGGCAAAATATTGAATAGAATACGCTTTCAGACACCGAGGGAAGTTTTGAAAAGATTCCAATTAAGTTAGTTGCTTTTTGTCTAAGCCGAAGACTTACAAAGAAGCGTTTAATCCCATTATAGTCTAGACGAGACGCTCGGTCGGGTAGTTGCCTCTTGTACTATGTAAGGTATACAAACGTGTCTGAGGTTTACACATTGTGCTACTTTCGTGAATTTTTCATATACAACAGCTCTTCATTAATATGAACGGCGTAACAAGTTCTTGGCAATAATAGGGATGTTTCCTGAGGTATAAAAATATGATCCTATTTAGTCCGAAATTATATTATAGAAAAATATTGGACACGTATTTTTTGCTTTATGAAATCTCAAAATGTCGAAGATAAAAAGCTTCAAAGATCATGAGTGGGGGCTTGTGACATCATGGCATGGTAAAAATCGTCGCACAACGCGATATATCGTCTTCGTTTTTTGTTTACGTGAAAAAATAAAAAATACGTGTCCAATATTTTTAAGAAGTCCATCTTACTGACTAATAAGATTTTTTTAGGCAACTACCCTATTGCCGGCATGCTACTTTAGCTTGCTTATTCTGTGGGCTATGTGGGATTCGATCCAAAAGACTTCGCTCAGCCTATCTGCTAGTTGTAAAGGCCGCTAGTGTAACAGTGTATGGATAAATACTTATTGTAGTTTTCACACGTTCTGGCTGATTTCACCCGGTTTACCCAAACTTTCGCTTTCCTGCAGAGAAAGCACCTAAACATTTGAAAATCGTCTCGAAAGATTCAAGACCCTTAATGAAGCGTTTTTTTTAACATTTGGTGTCACCTACGTGAATACCTAAAGTCACTAAAGGCGCTGGAAATGCATCGACAGACGCCTCTATTACCTCTTAGAGCCATTCACCGTCCAAATATTCGTAACCGGCCGTACTGATACACGCGCAGGTGCCAAGCACACAAAGCGTTCGTTTTCGAACGTTTTATGTAACGTTCGTTTCACTTCTAGGCTCTAGGCGACCCAGCAGGCGTCTTGTCAGTGCATTTTCGGCTTTTATTAACATCCGCCGTTGAAAAATCCTCAACTCAGATGGCCCGCTAGAGTTAGAATCCCCCAGTCCAGGCATATTAAGGCGTCAATTTAAGCAGGTACGGCATATTGCGGAATTTGTTCGAAAGAGTCACCGCAGCCCTGGAACGCAAAGGGCAAAAGAAGGATCACGGGTGGGTTTTAGTCTCCGGGTGTCATCACTGTGTGGATCGCCCGGAGGACACGGTGGAGGTCTGCCCTGCCTGGGCGGAGCACCGCCGTGTCCTCGTCGAGGCGATCGGCGGCGGTGACCTCTCGAGTCCGGCCCTGGTTCAAGCCATGGTCGGGAGTGAGGAGGCATGGGAGGCGGTCGCCTCTTTCTGCGAAGCAGTAATGCTAGCGAAGGAGGAGGCGGAGCGTGTGCGAGAGAGGGAAGCCCCTCGCTCCAGCCGCCGCAACAGGAGAAGACGCCCCGGGCGTCGGGAAACGCAGGGCGATTCCCCACCGGGCCACCGTAGGCGCGGGCCTGCGGATGGCGAGCTATGGGTGGCTCGTCGTCCGATAGCAACCAGGCCCGAGTCGACGGCGCGTCGTGTTCCACGCGCACCTCAAAGAGCCGTCAGCAATGAAGACGGGGCCCCATAGGGTCAGTGCCTGCTAGGGTTGCGGAATTTGTTCGAAAGAGTCACCGCGGCCCTGGAACGCAAAGGGCACAAGAAGGAACACGGGTGGGTTTTAGTCAGTAAGAGTCTGACACTCCCTCCCGCTCCGCCCAGAGCGGGAGAAGTCATTTGATGATTTCCCATCCAAACGGTGTTCGTATTACAACGTCACTTGTAACTGCTTAATTATGATCTATCATCCGCTGTCTACAGCGGCCCGGTATGTACCATACATACAGTACAATATAGATAACAGAATTTACTTCCTCGATATTCACCTTGGTTGCCCAGGCGCAGTTTTGGTCATGACATTGAACGGCGCTCGGTGATAATGAATGATGTTACCGGCCAATTGTTTTATGTAACATGTAGTTGTTGAAACTGGCGAAGTGCGAATTAGACTTGCGCAAAAATGAGAGTTCTGTGACTCACGGACTTTTTTAATCAGGATTTTGACCCGCCCAAATAATGATTCGAACCCCCTTTGCGAGAAAGGGGGTTCGAATCATTATTTGCGCGGATATGACACTTATCCGTGCAAAGTGGATGACTATCATGCATCATGTCATCAGCCTATCCCTTCGTAAAATATTGGCTATGTTATTATGATTAATATCATAACATCTATCCAATATTATTATAATTCATTCTTATTGTTTATGCCATTCAAACTGGACAGGTCACTAGTGTACAATAAACGGTATATCAATTTTCTTTTCCATTGAATATTGCGTTCTTGACACTATTGGCAGAGGTTATCATAATATCAGGCCGTGAACACTCGCAGATTGTGTGGACCTCCCCCGCAAACAACAACACGTAAATGTGGGGTAAAGATCAAACATCATAATAGGGATGTTGCCTGAGTAAAAAATATATGATTATGTTTAGTCCGTCAGTTAGATTATAGAAAAATATTGGACACGTATTTTTTCCTTTATCAAATCTATAAAAACTGACGAAGATACTAAGCATCAAAGATCAGGAGTGGGGGCTTGTGACGTCACGGCTCGGTAAAAATTGTAGCGAGTAGTGACGTCACACGAGTTTTCAACGCACTGTATCGTCTTCATTTTTTATTTACGTGAAAAAATTGTCCAATATTTTTTGGAAATCTATCCGACGGACTAATTCGATTTTTTTAGTTAACTACCCTATTACGTCAAAGACGGTCTTAAAATCACGCCTTATTGTGACCCTAAACGATAGGCAGGACCCATATTTCTGCCGAAAGAAGTTCACTGTAGGTTATGGGCCTCATCCAAGCGGCGCCTAATCGCATGAGACCAAGTCATAAAGGACGATTTTGTTTTTTTACCGACCACAAACCTACACTACACGGCCTGATCATCCTTTCAGAAAGAATGGACACATTGCTACACAACACATGTATCCCTCGAGTATCGTCAAATCGACCGGTACTTTGCACCTTCCGTCTAGCATTGCCCCGGTATTCACTAGGTTATCGTTCCACCTTCTGACGCTGCGTCTTCTGGTACACGTTCGCCACACTAGAACCTTTCAGCTCAATCGATCGTACAGCGTGCTGAATAGGGTAGTTCACTAAAAAAATCGAATTAGTCCGTCTGATAGATTTCCAAAAAATATTGGACACGTATTTTTCTTTTTTCACATAAACATAAAATGAAGACGATACACTGCGTTGAAAATTCGTGTGACGTCACTACCCGCTACAATTTAAATCAATTAGCGGGCAGTGACGTCACACACTCCCACTCCTGATCTTTGATGCTTTTTATCTTCGTCAGTTTTTATAGATTTGATAAAGGAAAAAATACGTGTCCAATATTTATTCTATAATCTAACTGACGGACTAATTAGAATCATATTTTTTTAATCAGGAAACATCCCTATTAAAATGGAAATTTCATAAAAGTTAAGTTTAATCAAAAGATGTAGTACAGCGTCTAAGTTTTAGCTTTCACCTCCTGTGCGAATCTGCATAGCAACTACGCTTCAATGCCACACCACAACAAAAAGCAAACATAACTTTCAGTTGCCATGTTATTACGTGGCTAGCTATGCTCGGCTTGGTGGTTATGATAATTTACGGGAGGTTAAATTATAGGCATCTGTGTTGTTATAGTATAACTCTAATATAGTAGGTCAGTCGAAGTTTCTTTCTTTTTAACGTAATATTAGGTTACTTTAACTGAAAAAAATGGCTCATTAGCATATAGCATAGCTGCATTTTTACCTGAACGAATAAAATATTCGCAAGCTGTTCTTCTTTGTGTTCCCAAGCTGAATTTTAGCTCAAATTGGCATAAACAAACGCAAACACGATCGTGTGCGTTTATAGAGTCGCAGTAAGACCTCTGATGTCTAAGTTTACGTGATAGTATTGGGCTATATCCGATATTGAACAAGTTAACAACATTGTGAAAATCACAACTACCTACTTAAAAACAGCTAGGTATTTGGCTGAACAACAAAAATTTTAGAATTTATTTCGTATTGAAACAAGATTTAAGGGCAAAATATCCCAATCGTGAAAATTATTATTGAGAACACTGATACTGTATCGATTGACCCATTGTTTATCATATAATCAAATGGTGGAATCATAAAAACATTTAAATATCTTTCCGAAAAGTGAAGCACACATTCAAATAGATAAGCAAATATTAGTTAAAATGCTTTAAATGACAGACAAGGGGTAGGGTTGTCTCCCGATCGATAGTTCGTCGACTGGTTTTACCCCGTCGATCTATTGTTTGACTAACCCTTTTGCTAAGTTTTTAGGGTTGCAAATATCCGGCAATTGACGTGTTTTATAAAAGACCCTCTCATATTACCGTACACCGCAGTTAACATACGAACATCTCCGAACGGAACGCGAACGGAAAGCGAACACTCGATACAAACTTGGCACTGGCCGCGGCTTCCTCCGCATGGTATTTTGATGCCCTGCTCCCGGGTCCTGTCGGTATCTAAATTTTTATTAGGATGTGATTAGTGGCATAGCATAACGTGAAAATGTAACAAACTTGTTTTAGCTGTATGCCAACTAGAATAAGTTACCGTTACATTTGTAATATCGCCTTTATAGGGCCTAATCTGACAACACGCTAAAACCCAACTGTAATTCATAATCTTTATTCCGTTTAAATTTATACGCAATAGGTTATGGGCCCAGATAAAAATCTGCCGTGATAAGTGCTTATCCATTTTAAATACAAGATTAACCAATTTATGTCCCCTCTCTTTCCAGAAACGGGACCTCAATGATATCCCTGATCATTCCACCCAAGGATCAGATCTCGCGGGTGTCCAAGATGTTGGCGGACGAGTTCGGAACAGCGTCCAACATCAAGTCGCGAGTCAACCGACTGTCGGTGCTGGGGGCCATCACGTCTGTGCAGCATCGACTCAAGTTGTATACGAAAGGTAACAAGTCATACACAGGCATACCGTTTAACTCACTGTATCGGAAGACGCAGAGTTGATACGCCTCCCATGAGGCAGAACGATGACCAGGTGAAGACAGCAAGAATCTGCTGGATCTACGCAAAGGACCTCTCGATATGGTGATCCTTGAGGAAGCCTTTTTTCAGCAGTGGTCTTTGAATTGACGATAATATAACCTGAACTGACACGCCGTTTGAAGTAGCTGTGCGTTTCATGAGGGGTGTTTATGCCTGTCAGTGGAAGAATGACTGAGATCTTGTATTACGTCACCACATGCACCCGCACCGCGCTTATAACTTGATCTCGCCTTGAGAAGGCGCCAAGTCTTGAAAATGGTACACATTTTGGGAAGGTTTCTCACTGATCTGCTCTGGTTAAGGATCCAGTCCTTAACCAGAGCAGATCTGGAATCGGCCTCATCAAAATATTGCAAAAACGACCTTACTTATTTGCCTGTGTAGTGTGTCGAATATTTCCACAAAACATTTCGGGATTTCCATCGTGCGTACAGCTAAGAAGTGGAATTCCCTGCCGGAAACCTTTGTTTCTTGAAAACTACAACCTTTTTTTTTATGGGAAATCATCAAATGACTTCTTCCGCTCTGGGCGGAGCGGAAGGGAGTGTCAGACTCTTACCGACTAAAACTCACCCGTGATCCTTCTTGTGCGGTGATTCTTTCAAACAAATTCCGCAACCCTGATAACTACAACCTACGAGCCTTAAAATCAATGCATGGATAACTTCTAGGCAAGCAAGCTCCATCGTAAGACATCTGAATCATTAACCCACCTCATTTATCCTTCCAGTACCACCAAACGGGCTCGTCATCTACTGCGGTACAATCGTCACCGAGGAAGGCAAGGAAAAGAAAGTCAACATCGACTTCGAGCCGTTCAAGCCCATCAACACGTCGCTGTATCTGTGCGACAATAAGTTCCACACGGAGGCCCTGACCGCCCTGCTGGCAGACGACAACAAGTTCGGCTTCATTGTCATGGATGGTAACGGCGCCCTGTTCGGTACGCTGCAGGGGAATACGAGGGAGGTGTGTATTGGCTTTATGTTTATTAAAGTGGATTTTAGCTTCTCCGTGCCTCGGAAAGCACGTTAAGCCGTTGGTCCCGGCTGTCATTTGGAGATCTTTGGCAGTCGTTACGGATTGTCAGAAGCCAGAAAATCTGACACCAGTCTTGCCAAGAAGTACCGTGTTCCCCAGTTAATGGGTTGTGGAGGTCTGGTAGGCAGCCGCTTCACGTAAAATACTGGTATTCAGCTGAATCCGGCTTGACTGGGAGCCGACCCCAATATAGTTGGGAAAAGGCTAGGCAGATGATGAAAGTGGATTTTAGCTTGTGGCTATAAAATAACTGGGCAGAGCTGCTGTCGCCGTGCATTTGACGTCACAGCGACCTTGTCCATGTATGTTTAAGTAGATACAAAGTTGATGGCGGCTAACGGCGAACCGCTGTGCAGTAAAAAAATCAAATGATGAAGGGTGTAGTACTGCGGAGCGTTATGCCAACTTTAGAGTCAGTCATTAACTCAGACACTTTCGGTGACCAGAACTCAGTATATGATACAACACGCATTCGAGTCGTTGCTACATATTGTGGCACCAGAGAACCTCCCCCCTAGTACTAGTTACTTATATTCCAATGAATAAAACACGGATTGGGATTTAATCGTACTTATTTAGGGCATCTGCCTTATAAGAGCGCTCATCATCTGCCTAGCCTTTTCCCAACTACATTGGGGTCGGCTCCCAGTCAAGCCGGATTCAGCTGAATACCAGTATTTTGCGTGAAGCGGCTGCCTACCAGACCCCCACAACCCATTAACTGGGGAGCACGGTACTTCTTGGCAAGACTGATGTCAGATTTTCTTGCTTCTGACAATCCGTAACGACTGCCAAATATCTCCAAATGACAGCCGGGACCCTTAACGTGCTTTCCGAGGCACGGAGAAGTCTCGTTATGTTAAGATGGTCACCCATCCACAAACCAACCAGGTAAGCGTTGCTTAACCTAGAAGATCGACCCGTGCGGCTGTTGTAATTTAGCCACGAGCTGCTCAACCCACCCTTAAGCTTAGCTCTGCCTTATAAGAGCGCTACTACATAATTTTCATGTATAACAAAGCATATATTCCACATTCATAATTCAGAATACTCTTTATTCTTTTGCCAGACACTTCCAAAGTTCTATCGACAAACTTGTCCGCCAGTGTCTTGCAAGAGGCTGCATCGTCACAATACAATGTTTGTGGTCACGACCCGTAAGCCAAGTTCTGGGCATCATAATTATTAAGTTTGAATCTACCTAAAAACGTGAAAAATCAACATGGCGTTATAAATAGTTACGTATACTTCCCCTGATTTACAAAGAGTTCTAGTACTGAAAAAAGTTAATTAAACTCAGTCATGCGAAAATGCAATTTGCATGACGCATTTTAAGTACTATTACAATTCAAATAGGATTTCCTGCTATTTTTATATCAAATGCTGAAGAGCATGTTCAAACATGCACTAGTGTTCATAAGTATTTCGTCACCCAATAAATGAAGGTTGAGCTTAGCATAATGTTGAGCAGTATGCAGCGTAGGCACTCCACAGGTCAACGCTGAGTTACAGACCGCCGCTTGCTCATTAAGCTGACACTCAATCAACCAACATTAAATTCCAGGTGCTCCACAAGTTCACCGTCGACCTGCCCAAGAAGCACGGTCGTGGTGGTCAGTCCGCCTTGCGTTTCGCTCGTCTGCGTATGGAGAAGCGTCACAACTACGTGCGTAAGGTGGCCGAGGTGGCCACGCAGCTGTTCATCAGCGCCGACCGCCCGAACGTGGCCGGCTTGATCCTGGCCGGTTCCGCGGACTTCAAGACTGAGCTGTCGCAGTCTGATATGTTCGATCCGGTGAGTTTATATGGATTATATTGGTGGACGATAAGGAAATGTAGAAGAACTCGGTGACCTCCATACTAATATTTTTTTGTTTGTACCGAATAAGCTCCGAAACTACTGCACCGATTTTAACTTGGTTGTTGCTGGGGAGTTTGTTGCGCCACTTCTTCCCAGCTAAAACACTAGGAAGTGGTGACGGGTGGGCGTTTTGGGGGACTGTCTTTATGTAAAATTTAACGTTCAAAAAGTGCTGTCTCTCAGCCTAGTTTGAATATTATATACATTTGATTTGAACTATTTTTTTCACCAATGGAAAGTTACTTTTTCACAATATTTTGTCCCTTTATTCCCACGTTTATGGGAATACGGGGATAAAATATAGCCTATGTTACTCGCTGATAATGTAGCTTCCCATTGATGGAAAGATTTCAAAAATCGGTTTGGTAGTTTTGGAGCTTATTCGGTACTAGCAGCACGCCGCGGTTTCACCCTCGTAGTTCCCGTTCCCTTGGGAATATGGGGATAAAATATAGCCTATGTTACTCAGGGTGAATGTAGCTTTCTAATGGTGAAAGAATTTTTGAAATCGGTCCAGTAGTTTTTGAGATTATTTGTTACATACAAAAATACAAATCTTTCCTCTTTATAATATTAGTATAGACTAACAAACAAAAAATCTTTCCTCTAGAGAATAGAATAGAAAAACTTTTATTCAGGACAGACAGCACAACGGTTACAAACACAAATTAAAGGAGAAGAAAAGTACAGAACGCGCCGAGCGTGTCCGAACCGAAAGGGTTACCACCTCAGCATTTGCTGGGCGTCAGACACCCAGCGCTGGTTTTCAGTTGGCACCCTGCAGTGACACACGGACGTAATATTAATATAACACTGGTATAGCTGACCAAAATTGATTTTCCTGTCAATACAATATGACCTTCGTTTCACAGCGTCTCCAAGCCAAGATCATCAAGTTGGTGGACGTGTCGTACGGAGGAGAGAACGGCTTCAACCAGGCCATCGAGCTGGCGGCCGAGTCGCTGCAGAACGTCAAGTTCATCCAGGAGAAGAAACTCATCGGCAGATACTTTGACGAGATCTCACAGGTAAACTTTTCTGCCTCCATAAGAAAAAAGATCGGATCTACATCAAACGGGTAGTATCCGATTTTTGACATTAAGGAAATGACGACACGGTTGGCGCAGTGGTTGAGTGTTCAGCTGCTGCGCTATGTGTCGCGGGTTCGATCCGCGCACGGAAAAAATGTTTGTATGGCCTACAGATAATTGTTCCGGGTCTGGGTGTCTTGTGTATGTGAGTTTACATGTTTGTGAACGCACCCACGATACAGGAGTAAATCCTAATGTGACAAAAAAAAACTTAAGGTGGCAAATCGATTACTTCGTTTTGTATAGATATTTTTTATTTTTATAATGATAGCAGTAGGACAATGACCGTTATTCCACATTTATCTGGTGTCGACCATAGGTTAACAGATTGGATGTTATGGAACAAAGAATAAACGAAAGAAATTGTTTATGCAGTATTGCAGTAGTCAATGATATGTATATATAATGATATGGATATGCCACCAAATCTTTAAAAACAGATAGTTTGATTAAAAAATGTCTTAATATAAGAGGTACCCATGTACTTTAAAGTTTGTAAGAATTAAATACAGCTTCAAAATTTTGAAGTCGATTTTGTCATTCAAATAAATATCGCCGTCATTAAAATATACTCCTATATTAGACTCCTACGGGTTGCAACGTAATATCAAATAGCTTAGAACCTGCCTCACGAAATGGTCCATGAATTTCAAAAAGAATTTTATACGCAGGTAAAAAATATCCTTTTCATTGGAATAATTCGTGTTACAGGACACGGGCAAGTACTGCTTCGGTGTGGACGACACACTGCGCGCTCTAGAGCTCGGCGCCGTCGAGACGCTGATCTGCTGGGAGAACCTCGACATCCAGAGGTCAGTACACACGTAACGCCGCTACACACGTCTGTACTCAGTACCAGCAGCCCTACCATGACGTCTTAAATCCATCTTGTGTGTGAGGGAAAGGAATAGTGCTATTCGTCTTGTGTAAATCCGTCTCACAGTGTGTACAGCTAAATAATCAAATTCCATGTGTGTGTTTTTGTTCAAACGCGAGTTGTATCACTAACAAGAGATAGGTGGGAAGTGGGAGTCCGCTAGACTCGAGAAACTCGGGAAGCCAGGCTTGGGGAACTTGTTCTAAAGAGTCACCGCGGCCCTGGAACGCGGCGGGCACTAGGAGGAACACGGGTGGGCTTTAGTCAGTAAGAGTCTGACACTATCTTCCGCTCCGCCCAGAGCGAGAGAAGTCATTTGATGATTTGCCATCCATAAAAAATAAAAAGAGAAACCCTATGTTTAGCAGTGGATGTCTTTAGGCTGAAATGAAGACTTTGCGAGTATAAAGCCCTAGGCCCGATCCTCAAAGTGCAAACTGCTTTTTTCATCAGAATTTTGGAACAACAGTACTTCGCTAATATCCATTGAGATTGGCCATCGTGTTCGAAATTCGACCGGGGAATGAGGGTTTTCAGAAGAAATCAAGACACCAGATGGCGCCACTTAGGCGTGAGGTCCTCTTCTTTGAAAACATAACTTTGACGTTTATGAAAGTTGAAGTCAATTTCACAAATGTCAGAAAACATAAGGCTTTTGACAGGTATCTGGACCTGACGCCTCAGTGCTGCCACCTGTGTACGTCATTTCAGAAAACCCACATTATTATGACCTCACTTTCTTTAACTCGACTGCCAAACTTTCCAGATACGTCCTGAAGCTTCACGCCACTAACCAGGAGACCATCCTCCACCTCACACCGGAGCAAGAAAAGGACAAATCGCATTTTACTGATAAAGAGGTTATTATTTCTAAGTCACATTTCACTGACAAAGAGGTGATTATTTTTTTTTTGCTATTTTTTCTGCTTTTTTTTCATATTGTTCAAAGTGCAATTGTGTTTGTGAGTTTTTTTTTTGTTTTTATGGCTTTCTGTTAGTTTTTGTCGCATTTAAATCAATCAAACTATCTGGCAAGCCTTGTTGAGGTCGGCTTTGAATCTTGCCCGGCGCAGCTGAATAGCTAACTACCCAGTTATATAGCCTATTATGATACCTCTTGACTTGTGGAGTTCAGAAAATCAGTTGCTTCATTGAAATTATTAGTTTTGGTTACATCTGATTGTACTAAAAGTCGACCCCAACAAAGTTGGGAAAAGGCTGGGCCTATCCATCCGGCAGATTGGTTAATTTTTGTAAAGTGACAATAGGGAACGTGCACGGCGTAGACTACGCCATCTAGGGTTGCAAATCTGAAACTTTTACGTTGTAAATATTTGACCTGTGCTGCCACCTATACTTCCTGCACCTTCCGTTTAGGGGAACGTGCACGAAGTAGACTGTGCCATCTAGCGTTGCAAATTTGAAACTTATAAGTAAAATATACTTGACATTGACGCGTCTGTGCTGCCACCTATAGTTTCTGCACGTTCCCTATTACTGGCGTTTTTGCTAAAGTGAGAATTCCTCGTACCATCCGCTCACATTCGCATCGTCAACGCTTTACGTACGAACGACGTCTCACTCTAACGAATAACACCAGTGAATGACAGAAAGAGATAAAGATACATGAAAATGCTATTGTTAACGAGTAAATATGATTTCAATTTTCACCCCCATATTCTGTGCCACATTTGATTTTATTTTGATGAAAACCGCTTCATTGTGATGTTTAGGAATAAGCTCACACACCGAAGTAATTAGCGACTAAATTGGTTGGAGAAAAGCACGCAGATTTAATTTATGTATCGCAGATCTTTGCTATCATAAAGATAATACTGAAATGTTTCATATGCCTGTAACTAACATCGACACCCGTGCCGTTCAAACCGGTATAAGCAACGCTGCTAACGGCTGAAATAAATACCTTACAACTCGATAAAAAGCCTTCACATAATTCTTCCAACAACTGCTTTGTACGAGTTAATTGTCAAGCAATTGTGAACTTTATACAGTACAAAATTCTGTAGAATTGATAAATGATGATGGTACCACCTAAGTCTTTGGGTCGTCCATCTTCATGCAAACGTTGAAAGAAGGTTCCTGTCCAATAGTTCACGTGCCCAATGTTATTTTAACCCAGGCATTTTGTCTCTGTCTAATCTCCCCATGTCGTGTGAACCGTTTTATAAATAAGTTATTAAAGTATCCAATTTAACAGCATAGTCCATACCACTTCGGTCGCAACTCCTACAGACCTAACTCAAAAATTGCAATTTTTGGCATATGAGCAAGAATTAAAGTCAGTCAGTCTATTAAAGTAATTTTGACAGTTTCTTTGATCAGTGACCTACCATTAGAACGTCATTGTGCAGTCATTGCGTTTAATAGCTCCGTTATCGAAAAGTTTTTTGAGACCAATGATCGACCATTACGAACTTTTAGCAAACTGACAATGGGATCGTGTTGGAATGAAAAATTTATGAAAATAGCAGACTTGGGGTCCTGGTCTAAACACCACATTATCAGACGGAAAGACTACAAATTACATGCAATGGCAGATCTGTCCTACATTACAATAGGGATGTTGCCTGAGTAAAAAATATATGATTATGTTTAGTCCGTCAGTTAGATTATAGAAACATATTGGACACGTATTTTTTCCTTGATCAAATCTATAAGAACTGACGAAGATAAAAAGCATCAAAGATCAGGAGTGGGAGCGTGTGACGTCACTGCCCGGTAAAAATTGTAGCGAGTAGTGACGTCACACGAGTTTTTTACGCACTGTATCGTCTTAATTTTTTGCTTATGTGAAAAAAGAAAAAATACGTGTCCAATATTTTTTGGAAATCTAGGTATCAGACGGACTAATCAGATTTTTTTAGTTAACTATTCTATTCATCCATTAATCTCTCTAATCCCCAGAGTGGCGTAGAGCTCGAGCTGGTGGAATGCCAGCCGCTGCTGGAGTGGCTTGCTAACAACTACAAGTCGTTCGGAGCCACCTTGGAGATCATCACCGACAAGAGTCAGGAGGGAAGCCAGTTTGTGAGAGGCTTTGGTGGGATTGGAGGTGAGTTTTGTGACTTTTTTTTAGCTATGTTAAAGTATTAGGTGGGTAGAGCGTTGTTATGGACACAGGAAGGTTTTAAGTTATTTATTTGAACAAAACTTAAATACTCTTTCTGAGTGGAGCGGAAGGGAGTGTCAGACTCTTGTTGACTAAAACCCACCCGTGATCATCCTAGTGTCCGCCGCGTTCCAGGGCCGCGGTGACCTGCGTCTTGTATTATCGAACGCATTCAACCATCTCTTCAAAGTGGAACAGTGGTGGCCGAGTGGTAACGGCCCCGACTTACGAATCGTAGGTTGCGGGTTGAAACCCAGCCAGGCGCATTACTTTGTGTAATTAATTTCATCACCACTGCTATCAAAACGGTGAAGGAAAACATCGTGAGGAAACCGGCATGTCGTAGAACCAAAAATTCGTAGACATGTGACATTCAGCAACCAGCACTGGGCCCGCGTGCTGGATTACGGCCCATTCCCTCTCCTAGAGAGGAGGCCTGTGTCCCAGCAGCCTTTAAGTGTTCCCAAAGGCTGATTATGCTGTTATGCTCTCAAAGTGTTTGTTACTGCCTGCCTCCCAAGTGTATGTAACCGATTGAATGCTTAAAAATTAATGGACAAAGTTACCAATATCTTGCCGACGCTCGGCGTGACGCTCTACCCAGCTAAAGAAAATAATGATTAATAACGAAATGTATTATGAATTTATGATCTTTGTGAATTGTACAAAATTGAATTACTAATTCGCTTTGGGAATCGCAAAACAGCTGTTATTTGTTTACTTTTGTATGAATATCTTGGCCTGCCAAAAGACCTTTTCTTGGAAATTAATTCTTGGAAGCAACAATAGCTTATGTATGTATATTTATACGAATAATTTAAATGTTAAGATGGAGTTTGACGCTACAATAATAGTATCAGATAGGATATGTTCACTGAAAAATATATACAGGTTTTTTAAATTGAATTTTGATGAAATTGAGCAAAAACAAGTCAACATGCTTCATTCAAAGTTCAGAGCACTTGGTTTGGCTTAAAAACCAAATCCAATCTATTTTTATACAAGTATGCTCCTACTTCAACCACATGATGTCTCCATCTGATGAAATTATGGTAAATACACTGTATTACAAATAAAAATGAATTTTAAGCACACCCTCTGAAATGTTATAGTATTATTTGATATTATTTTGTATAGTTACATTTAGAAATTAGAAAAAAAATAACAAGTTATCCAATTTTAGTCTTTTACATGAAATTTTAACTTTTTTTAAGAATCTTTTTTTTTCTGAACTCTTAAGAAAATATATTATCTTCATTGATTACTTATTGTCGTTTCGTTTTGGTAACATAGATATACCTACAAAACGTCAACTATTTCTAATATGCGTAAAATGACGGTAGTTGAATACTGATCGGCATTTAACTCGAAAACTAGACGTGTTGGATACCATTCATGAGCGATATTTGTCTATAACTCATCAGCTTTCTAAATCACCCATCAGTAAAACGGGTACCAAAATCATGTAACGCAGTGATATTATTCTGCGTTACAGAGCACTCATATGTAGCGTCAAACTCCACTCGACCCGCTTATAAAACTAATGCCTTTTACAATTTACTAACTGTGTTTATTTCTTCCCCCTACCCGCCGCTCGGACGCCGTGGGACAAACAAACGCACGTAAATATAACCCTCCCTACAGGCATTCTTCGTTACAAAGTGGATTTTCAATCTCTACAACTCGACGAGCCGCTAGACGACGTAGACTTAGACGATTATTAAAAAATATACGTTTCACTTATATGAGAAAAAAACATAAAAAAACACCATTTCGACTCTTAGCTTAAGGATTTTATGCTTGCATTATGGTTGTGTTTTACGCGTATGGGCTTTGACGCTGCGTTTTTTGAGCGGGTTGTTTTCGTGCCTCGGAAATCGAATATTCAGCCTCGTCGTATAACACGCAATAGATATCTGTTATAAAGTACAAACATCTGTCTAACCATTTTACTCAGTAACTGTGTGACACGAAATCCCTTGGCAAGATGCGTGTCAGATTTTCTGGCTTGTCATAATTCGTAACGACTGTAAAAAAAAAATTGCTAATGATGGCCAGGACCAACGGCCAGCAGGATAAACGTGTATTGTATAGCACGAAGGAGTCTAAATACATCTCATTAAAAATTATGAGTGTACGTCACTTTTGACAGATCCATCTAATTGTGTCAATCTAACATGAACAATAGGGGTCTAGAGGCTCAATAGGCGATAACCTTAGTACGGAGACACCTTGGCAAAACCTGATAGAGAAAATTCGAAAATCACCATACAGTGAGCTTCACGCTTTACTTTTAGAAGCTCACTGTCAGTGACAGCCAAAAATGCTAGGACCGTGCTTGAATACCCGGCGCACGATCTGTACATTTCTAAATGGCCATATTCACACTGTTATATCCATACTTATTTGTTTTGTGTTAATGCATGTGTTGATGATTTTTTTTTTTTAATACGAGTATGATATTAACAGTGTGGTCAAGATTGAAACGATCTCGGGCCGCCACAAGTCTACAATGAATTTTAAATATGTGTTCTAAACTCGGCACCCTAGAGTTCACTGTTCAACCTTAGGGTTTTATGAACCCTACGAAACGGATGAATGCAATGCATTTAGCACTGATTGTGTGTGGGAAATCGTAACACATTTTGTGTTAGTAAATTGATCAAAATAGTACAGCAGAAGTGATTCTGTTAAAATATCACCATGTAAAATTAGATGAGACGGTGAGACGTTTTTAGAACGACGGCCGAGACGCTTCGTCAGGCACTGTCATACCTTTTCATACAAACCAAGCGGAAATGTCAACGTTCACACATTTTGCCTATAGCTATGACAGCGCAATTAACACTTCCGGTGCCCAGAAATCAGCTACATATGACGATAACTTCGATACGAGTTGTAGGCACACGAAAAAGTCTATTGTTTGACCGATATGCTAAGTTCTGGGCACAGAGTGTTAAGCGGTAAATTACTGCCATCTAGTGTTGGATATTCGTAACTTTAACGTTATGAATACTTGACATCGCCGCTTCTGTGCTGCCACCTATAGTTCCTACACGCTCTGTTTAGGGGAACATGCGCGAAGTAGACAGAGCCATCTAGCGTTCCAAATTCGAATCTTATGAGTAAAATATACTTGACGATGACACTTCTGTGCGGCCACCTATCCTGCACGTTCACTATTAGCAAAAGTATTTCTAGTCGATGGCGCGGCTCTGTTTCTGTATTGATCAATTAAATAAGGTCGAATATTTTCTTCGACGATTCTGTGGTAGGGTTGACTCTTTCAAGAAACTTCAAAAACGCAGCGCTCAAATGCCCAGTGCGACCTACATTTTTTTTTCTAGCTACTAATATTCCCCCTCTAATTCTAGTTGAACATATTTTCATTATTTAGTAACTATTGCTTTAAAACACCACGCGTTTTTATACATTTTCCCTCTTCCAATGAATTACTAGTTTGTTTTTTTGTTTTTTGATGTTGAACATCGGGATTATTACGAAGTTTTTAACGAATGAAAAGCGAAAAGTAAAAACAAAAAAAAAAATATAAAAAAAATCAATAAAATTTTATAAAAAAAAATCGAGTGAAAAGAAGCGCACATGTTTTTTGGAGATATTTTAAATACGCTTAAAACGGATTCTCATATATTGTTAGATCTATACACTGAAGATATCATAGTTTCATATTTATTATTGAATAGTAATTAGGTTATCTAAATACTGCTAAAACAAGATTTGTTATATTATTTGCCTTATATCGGGCGTGTAAACAGAGCTAGGGCAGTCACGAATTTGTATAGAAAAACTCAATAACACTGTCTTACGTGGTATTGAATCCAGGACATATTGTGACGATTGTAGCCTCCTTGACTGCGGGTCACTGGCTGACAAGAACTATTGTCGATGGAACTTTGGAAGCGTCTGGAAAAAAAATAAAGAGTATTTTGAATTAGGAATGTGGAACATATGCTTTGTTTTATATAAAAAAGTCATGTAGTAGCGCTCTTATAAGGCAAACATTAAACATGGAAGCATAACTTCAAGGGATCTAAGCGCGAATCGTGACCCAAAAATCCAAACAAACTCACACATCGACACCTCGTCGCTGATTCGCCGAACCACACCAACAACATTATTGCTAATACGATGCACAGTTAAAAATTTACCTTATTTCCCAAGTATTTGGGTTTAAATTACCATGTAATGAATAGGACGTGTAACTAAACACGTGAGCGGTGCAATCGGTAAGCCCCGCCTACCGCGGCGCAATGTGCTTTGGGTCATTTTTTTTGAATTAGGAATGCTTCTATGTTTTATTTGCGTTCATTGGGCAGATGCCATAAATAAGTAGGAAGTTAAATCCCAAACCTTGTTCTATTCATTGGAATAGTATGTAACACTAGGGGGGAGGTTTCCTGGTGGCAACACCCAGCAGTTGCTACCACGAGTCCAATAAGGAACATGCATGAAAAAATATATTTAAAACATAATGCTAACAGTGAAAATAGAACCAAAATTAACTGAGAAATAGACGAGATATAACTATTTGAAACAAATATATCTGTCCCTCTCGCGGAAACGCTGTTTACTGTAGCAACTGTATTGGCTTCATAGAATTTGACGCCATTGGACTAACTGACAAAATTAAAACTTCATCGCTGAGGAATGTATTTAATCATTATTTCATAACTATTGACCCGCACCGGCTCCGCACGGGTGCAATGCTGATACTAAATCTCTACTATATTATGCATGTATTATACACAGTATAAAAGTTCCTCTTATATCACTCTATCTATTAAAAAAAACCGCATCAAAATCCGTTGCGTAGTTTTAAAGATCTAAGTATATATCCGGACAGAGAGACAGTAGGAAGCGACTTGTTTGATCTTATGTAGTGATTGTTTACTAGAGCTAACAATGATTTTATTTTGCAAATAAAGGAATGCCCAATAGGGAGTTGGGCACAGACAAATCATTAGCCTATTCTTTTCCCAACTAAGTTGACTTCAGCTTACAGCCTTACCTGATGCAGTTCAGTACCAGTATATTACTCGAAGTCACTGGCGATCTGGTTTCCACAAGCCAGTGCCTCAGTAAATAAATACTAAACAGACATTGTCTTCTTAACGACTTAATAGGGTATTTTACTGTAAAAAACTCACGTGACGTCACGTCGCTGGTAAAAATTGTAGCAACGTAGTGATGTCACGTGAGTTTTCAACGCACTGTATCGTCTTCATTTTGTGTTAACGTGAATTTTTTTTTTTGTAAATCTATCAGACAGACTTTCGATTTTTACAGTAAAATATCCTATTTGGCTAGGAAACACCGTCTTCATCTAGCTTAAAATGACCAGAAATATTTGACGTGTAAAAGTGTGTTATGTTGAACCTACTTACAAAATAAAAATCATTTTTTCATTGAAGTTAATAACAAAATATAGTCGATAATTAGTGGCCTTAAAAATGAGCATTAGAAGTATTCTAGACATTATTTAAACATGATATTATGTCGAATCATAAGCAATGAAACTCAATGTTAGTTAGAATATAATTTATCTCTTTTAAAAAGTTTATACATACGGTGAAATTACACACATGGATCAGTATTTTCCTGTATATGTATTTCTGTCACTTGAAGAACTGTAGTTGACTAAAACGAGTAAACATTTGAACTCATTCGATTTGGAAATCTTTCTACGAGCGTTCTCACGCTAAACTGAGTTCAAAAATGTAAGCAATAATGTGCATTTTAAAGAGAAAAAAAAAACTACTTAAACACCTACCCAAAAGGTCCAATTTACGTTGCAACTTTACCAATAAGACATTATATGCATTCTAAGATACTAGAAATTCTAAAGCATGAGAATCAAAATCAGTCTAAATGTTCCCACTGCTAGAACACAGCTCCATGAGAGAGAATAGGTTGCAACTCAATCCGTCCGAGGGCTTACTGCAGATTTGGTCTAAAATCAACTTAAAATACAGTTAAATAAAGTTGATATTTGTCTAAGTGGAAACAAAAGAGGTTAGAACAAGGTACTTCAGACGGGCAGAAAGGAACACAGGTACAGAAAAATGCTAATCTGTTCAATAAAATATATATTTATCTCTCAAAAGCGGCGTAATAATCCCGATTTTATAGAAAAACTTTTAAAATATAACCTTACCTTAATCTGCATACTCCACATTAAGGTAACCAGTATATATCAGCAATAATATACATTTAAATAGATAAAGTATATAAATATATTGCAGTACACGTTTTGTGTGTGTTTTGTAGGAAAATTGAAATAAATACAGCTTGTAACAGAATAAACTCAATACCTCTTAACATTGTACTCATATCGTAATGAATAACTTTTAATATGGGAACAAACCCAAATAAATCAGCTGTCGAGTTATTTATTTATTTAAACTTTATGTACAATAGTGGTACATGGGCGGACTTAACGCAACAAGGCATTCTCTACCAGTCAACCTTTGGGTTAAAAAGACAACACTGTGGTAGGTGTACAACAAATAAATACAATTTTTGGGAATGAAATTACAAATAATACATATAATACTAATAAAATTCATACATGCTAAAATAAAAAAAAAAACGAATAAATATTATGTTTTACTAGCTTCTGCCAGCGACTTCGTCCGCGTGGAATAGTTACTTTACCCCCGATTTTGAAACTCTCAGCCCGATCGGTTTAAAATTGACAAAGTTTCATACAAACGTTCATCCCCTATTTTATCCCCTCATCCCGTCAACCATAAAAGTTAGACATATGCTGTTCCGGGATATTTTTTAGATAATTTTATGTAAAACATTTCCGTAATACATGATTTCTATGTAACTTTAACCATTAAGGCTACACACGCGACGGAAGCTTAAAAAATGGAGTAACTTCTCCCGTTTTCCCAACATTTCCCTTCACTGCTCTGCTCCTATTGATTGTAGCGTGATGAAAAGTATACTATAACCTGCCCAGGAGTATGAAGAATAATTGCACCAAGTTTCGTTAAAATCGGTCGAGTAGTTTTTGTTTCTATAAAGAACATACAGACAGACAGACAGACAAAAATTTTACTGATTGCATTTTTGGCACCAGTATCGATCACTAATCACCCCCTGATAGTTATTTTGAAAATATATTCACTGTACAGAATTGAACTCTTTACAGATTTATTATAAGTATAGATTATAGTCTCTATGTATAAGAGAACTTAAAATAATTATGACGAACACCAAACTTAAGAGTGAAAGTGGTTCATAATGATGAGTACAATGACCCCTTAAGGTGTTTATTCTATTACACATTGTATAAATGACTGGACATTTTGAAACTATGTTGGCTCATTGTCAGCTCTTATTTATGAAGGCCGCTATAGTAGTGTCCTCAAGCAAACGACAACCACGTAGGTTGAATTGCGAGAAGCTAGTAAAAAAGAAACTGGATATGAATAAACGAGTTCCTATTTCAAAATGTTATATTAAAACGTGTATTTAAAAAAAGGTTGAATTGCGAGAAACCAGTAAAACGGAAACTGGATATGAATAAACGAGTTCCTATTTCAAAATTTACTTTACGTGTCCGTGTTTGGGACACAGAAGGATATTACCAAGTTTAAGCTGAATCGGTCTAGTAGATTCGGAAGACATCGGCTGTGAGAAACGTACAGACAGACAAACAACTGAGTGATCCTATAAGGGCTCCGTTTTTATAAACAGGTTCGGAACCCCGGAAAAGATACGCTTTTAATTTATAATCTACCAATTGTTTTCCATAATTGTATGCCCGTCGATGCATGCGTATCTAATTCAAACAGCGGTGTTTCTTAAACCTGAAAATATTTAATATCTAATTTGCCTAGCCAACTATTTTGGGGTCTGCTTCTTGCGCCCGCAAGCTAGTTACAAATTAAAACGATACCCTGAAGGAAAACTTAAAACTAAACAATACAAAAAAATAACTCATAAACTTTACTAAAATACCCACAAAACGTGTACACGGCCATATATAATATTATCACAATATACATATTATATTTAAATTATTTAGTACTTGTTGTCCAGAAATATTCGCTAAGTATTTACTGCATAGAATTTTTTAATACATAACAATTATTATATTTATAATTATATAAAACGTATGTGTCTTTAGTTTTCACTACAGTTTTCTATTAATTTCCCAATTGACGCCTTGCCTATAAGTGTTGTACAGATTTTTATATATTCTTAGTGTAGAAATCTTATTCAATGCATGGAAATCAGTGTTCGTGGAATGGGTGGGGCTGTAAGAGTAAAAAAATAGCCAGTTAGTGTGACCAGGCAACTTCTGGGGTCGTGTGCTTCATCATAAATCTCGTCCATAGCTTACTACAAGACAAGATCGAGGCCAAGAGCGTGCTCATAATGCTTTTAATTTATTGTTACGAGCTTCGGGTTCGTGATAGTAAAAACAGCCGATAAAATAGTCAAAAATGACACTAATTACAACTTTAAACTCATTAATATAAAACACAATCGCACCAAAGATCACTTTTATTCGCAGTTGAAGATCGCTCTCGAAGTTATCGCTCGTATCGCTAATACAATACTAACCTTCCATCGTAGAAATGTCTAGAAAGTTCGCGTACATATCGGTCGCGACTGACTAGGTTTCAAGAATTCTAGAATGTTCTGGCACAGAAAGGTCTCGAAGGTTCTTGACCCTACTAGTTCGGCTACTCTATACTAGATGGCGCTAGTAGTAACGAATACCGCTATCTTCCTTGCCTAATTGTGGCGGGCAACAATATCACTATACAGAAAACGAACGACAAATGACCACAAAGATTGCTCGAAGGTGAGAAAATAAATTGAAGACAAAAATCTATTCGCATTGAATACAAAGAAATCTTACAAAAATACAGTTGAAGTGAAGCTGTCCTGAGATCTTTTATTGCGTGGCTTAAATCAGAACGAATGCCGCCATCTTGTGTTTTCAATAAAAATCGTTAAAAAATTCAGAAAATGTCGCTCTGATAATGTCACTCTCGCGCCAAAAGATCTTTGTAGCAATGTAATTATTCCTATACTTCATAACACATTTTGATGGAGTCTTCATACGAAATCATTACTACAGATGGCTTCATTAAATGTTTTCCTGTTAAACATTACCCTCATTTGGTCTCCCATCACAGTCGAGCCAAAAGGGGAATGTTTTTCTCATACAGTCCCGCCCACATTCCTACGCTTGCTGTACGGTACACAAAATAAAACACGCTTAACTTGAAATGTAAACTTTATTGATATTCATATACACTAGATTGATAATGTTTTGATGTATTTAGTTATTGTTTTTGAATGCACCTTTTGTTATTTGGCGATAGCACTGGGATTGAAATGAAACAGTAATGAATGATTACTTATGGCGTTCCAGTTATATCCCCGATATAACTTTTCTATGCGATAGGACTCCAGAAGAAAAATAGTAAAATAAGTGTGCTAGGCCCCATAGTCAGGCCAAAAGAGCGAATATTCGGTCGCGTAGTAAAATAACTAACTCATTTTACGCCGTCGTATGTCAAAAATCGGACTGTAGCGTAATTACTACATGATTTTGCGTCATAAATTGGACTGTAGCAAATATTGTGCGATTCAAATAATATAGAGAATTACACTCCTTTGGCCTGACTGAGATTTATACACTAAAGTTACTTGACTTAGTTTTTCTACTCACTGTGTTACAACTGAAAGGACTTGATCGAGTCGGGAACATGTCTAAGATAAGCAATATTTAGACCGATGAATACATCTCTCGCTTTTGTATTGTAGTAACATCTCGTTCCGCCTCAATCGGACTTAGTATTCCGCGCTGTCTATTCGATAGTGCTTATTGAATTGAATGGAACTAAGACGTTACGTGTGGTCTTTACAATCGGGGCCGATCGAGTTCGAGAGCGAGATGGTGCTATGGTATCTTAACTGAAACTGAAAGAGAAAGCAACAATGTCAATCAGTGTCATCGCTAAATGTCTGTTTATTTAAAACTACTTAAAATTATAATTATTTGACGATTATGTGAGCAATTGAGCATAGATCTTTTACAGTTATGTTATCTCTGACAACAACCTTATTGCAACGAGAATAGAGATCACTTTCATACAAAATCAGAGGTAAAACTGTGGCCGGTCTGTGCGTATATAACAATTCTACGAAAAAGGCTGTGTTATCAATATTACGTTGTGTGTTAAATTACGCAAAATTACCGGTGAAAAGTTTTTCTCAAAAAATGGCGCCCGAAGTACCAATTGGTGGGTTATTGGTCCTGAAATTAATGTCATAATTGTTACCGTTTTCAATAATACTAAGCGACCAAACAATTGTCTAGAGCGAGTCGGCTAGCTTTGTGAAACTAAAGTTCGTAACCGGGTCTCATTGCGCTCATGGCATCTTTTCGAGCCGCCTAGCATGTCATTCGTCAGTAGGAACGAGATTTCGTCCTACGGGTGTTACCAAACCGATGTCCAACTCCGACCAAGGTCGATGGTCCACTGTTTTTTTTTTTTAATGGGAAATCATCAAATGACTTCTCCCGCTCTGGGCGTAGCGGAAGGGAGTGTCAAACTCTTACTAACTAAAACCCATTCATATTCCTCCCAATGCCCCATTCCAGGTCTGCAGCGACTCTTTCGAACAAATTCCGCAAAGGTCGATGGTCTATGGTAGAGTGAATCAGTTAGCGTCGATTCGCTGTTCCAGCAATAATGAAAGCTAAGGTTATCACTCTAAGCGACTGGCATCGACCAATAGGGAATTTTCCTGAGGAATAAAATATGTTTCTATTTAGTCCGTCGGTTAGACTATCGAAAAAATTGGATACGTATTTTTCCCTTTATCAAATCTATAAAAAATGACGTAGATATATATAAAGCATCAAAGATCAGGAGTGGGGGTTTGTGACGTAACGACGTGGTAAAAATCGTAGCACGAAGTGACGTCACACGAGTTTTCAACACACTGTATCGTCTTCGTTTTTTGTTTACGTGAAATACGTGTCCAATATTTTGTGGAAATCTATCTGACGGACTAATTCGATTTTTTAGTCTCTTGCTTAAAAGTCACCTATTCATCCTTTACTTATTATTTTATGGTTAGAACAATACTTTGTTCGTGTGTACACAACTCGCATCTGAGTCGTCACTACTTACTACTACTACACGAAGTCTTCTCACACAAGCAAATTATTGTCCAAAACATGCCGAGTTCTGGGCACAGAAAATGTTAGGTAAAGCATGAACAGGTGACTTTTATACACGTACGTACAATGACCTCTTAAGAGGTTGTTGGTTTTTTTCAAATAACCCTGTATAGTAGTCGAAAGCTAGCCTATGAATAATAAATACGCGATAATTTTGTATTTAGGCATTATTTAATATGTCGCTTAGTGTTATTCAAAATGGCTAGTTCTTACGGTTGATTTTCCATTGCACTTTATATTGTTATACTGTGCCTAAAGTCATTATAAAATAGACCTACAGTTCCCGTTCTTATAGTTGAATTTTTAATAAGAAATAATGCTCTTCCGATGTTATACCGGCTTTAACATAAATCTATTCTAAAGACGAAATCATATCGATTCGGTGACATTTTAATTCTCGCTTAAATATTTAATGAACTTGCAACACTAACATTCTGATAGAGTTTACACATGAAAAAAAAAAGATATTTTAGATTATTATTATCGAGACGACTCTTCAAAATGTTCCTTTTAAGGTAACTCAAATATAAGCTGTATTTGTACCGAAGGCTGTAAGACATTTATAGATTTTTATTAGGTTTAATATGTAACAATGTCAGTTATAACGTAGTTCAAGCATTAGTGTAGCGATAAATAATATACTTAAAATATATCGACAAGGTTTTGGTTTGTGAACCCGCCACGCTCGAGAAGTTGTTAAACATGAGGATTTTTTAAATATTTTGCTAGTTGACAAATAAACGTAAACACAGTAGATAACTAGTTACAATACATGTATATCAGGTCAAATTTAGACGAAGAATATAGTGTTACAGTATTTTATACCACTTGCTGCACAAACTGTTGAGTTCTGCAGCCCAATGGTTGAGAGAACCTCCATAGCTGGAGGTCAGGCCTCTCGTAAGAGTCGCTACTTCCACTGGTTAATGTCATCGGCAAATTACAAACGCCGTTAGATTGTAAAATATCGCGTGAAATTGTAAAAAGAATTTGGATGGGATTTATTCTATGCAATACGATTTTTTCATAATATATCCAGAAATTATAATGTAATAATGTTTTTTTTACAGTCTTACGGAATCTGCAATGTTCCGATGACATATTATTTATCTTTTGTATCGTCTCGCATCAATAACGATGGCATGTTTAAATATTCGATTGGTTGGTTAGTAGCCAGATCAGCTTAACCGGTATGACGAGGAGTAGGTACTCAAAAATCCTTAGACCATGAAAACTTCAAGTTGTTTTTTTTTCATATTTAATCGTCAGAGAATAGGGATGTTGCCTGAGTAAAAAATATATGATTGTTAGGTCCGTCAGTTAGATTATAGAAAAATATTGGACACGTGTTTTTTCCTTTAAAAAATCTATAAAAACTGACGAAGATAAAAAGCATCAAAGATCAGGAGTGGGAGCGTGTGACGTCACGGCCCGGTAAAAATTGTAGCGAGTAGTGACGTCACACGAGTTTTTTACGCACTGTATCGTCTTCATTTTTCGTTTATGTGAAAAAAGAAAAAAGTACGTGTCCAATATTTTTCGGAAATCTATCAGACAGACTAATCAGATTTTTTTAGTCAACTACCCTATTATAACTTGCTACGTTGAAATAAACCGACGTTAAAAATTGACTCATAACAAAACGAGCTAATCTTTGACAAACAAATTTTCTTTCTTTTGTTGAAACACTAAGGTGCATAATACCGTGGCTGGTTAGCAAACCGACGCCTCATCAAGAACTAAACGACGCCAAAATGCAATACAGAGGAATGTCAAGTGTACTTCTAATATGAATGTTTTAAATTTTATTAAAAACCACGCAGGGTTAATGGATCGTCGAAATATGTGTTGTAATTTTAGAAGAGGAATAGAAATATTATAGAAGTGAATTTTAAACTCAAATCAGGAAAGCTTAAAGTTTAATTTCCTTTACAATTTAAATATTGTAACAGTCTAAGTTTAAGTTGTTTTAAAATCAACGCAAGTCAGATTCAGTAAATTCTCATTTTGAATGATTTCAAAGCACTTCTAAACGTTTCTATTCTGGCGTAATAGTCAATAGTACTCATGTTAGCAAGTTAGCAATATTGTTAAAAGCTAGAATTAGTATGAATTGTACAAGTTTCCTTGACAACGCGCGTATATCCTTTTAATTATATTATAGCTGGTTCGTGAAGTGACAGTTCGATTTTTTTAACGGTGTTCCAAATCTGGAATTCGAATTTTAAAAACGCACACATCTGCCTTGATCGAAAAAAAAATGAAGAGTTCCAGATCTGAAAAAAAAACACCAATCTCGTTTTAAAGACTACAATAAATCCAATTCCGAACTAGTTTTATTGTTGCAGTTCGCTTCCAGTCAAGCTAATGCAGCTGTAAATCAACAGCAGATGTAATAAAAACGAGAAACTGCATACCTGACCTTCATAATCCAGTTATCAGGTTATAACACCACTAACGGCTGAACCCAATAACCGATCTATCACATACTGGAGATAGAAAAACAAATGAAACAACAGAAAACCTATATCATTTTTCTGTTGTTTCATTTGTTTTTCTATCTCCAGTATGTGATAGATCGGTTATTGGGTTCGGCCGTAAGTAAGAATGGTTGTCACCAATTATCGTTAAAAAATCGGACTGTAATTGTAAAAATGAACTCAAAAAAGCCTTAAATGTGAGCCCAAAAGTAGATATAAAATAAATAATGCCATAAAACGAGGAAATAGTAGCTTCTATAACCTAGTATGTATTCAAAAATAAAACGCTTAATTAGGAATATAAAAGGGATTATCTAAATACATTCATTAAAATATAAATAATATGTATATTTAAATCAAGGATTATGTCGATAAGGTTCTTGCAGTTAGATTTTAAAAGGCAGTTCGCGTCAGGCACTGGTTTGCCACTCTGGAATAGGCTAAAAATAGATGGAGGTCTAGAACTCTCAACTAAAATCACACGATGTTCTGCATTTACCTTTGGCCTGGAGCGCTTGATTTCTTGCGCAGTTCATCACTCTCCCTCGCCACATATAAAGAAAGAAAGAGAAATGTTGATATAGGACTCGCAAAAAACCAACACAAAAATAATCAAATTAAAAGCTTATTATTAATTTTAAATGTGCAATGCCTAAAAAGTTCCCTATCTCAGCATATGCAGCGAAATTAAAAAATAAAACCACAGTGCTGGTGTTCCGATAAGGCCTGTGATGCTTAGTATTCATACCTACTAAAATGAAATATATAAATGCGAATAAAATAATGGATATAAACTTGACGTATGTATATGAAACATATAATTATACATATACACTAGCCTGAAATAGTTTGACCCAGTTTATAGGGAACGTGCACGGCGTAGACTATGCCATCTAGTGTTGCAAATCTGAATCTTTTACGTTGTAAATGTTTGACCTGTGCTGCCACCTATACTTCCTGCACCCTCTGTTTAGGGGAACGTCTACGAAGCAGACTGTGCCATCTAGCGTTGCAAATTGGAAACTTATAAGTAAAATATACTTGACATTGACGCGTCTGTGCTAAGTTTCTGCACGTTTCCTATAGAGGTATCAGTGGCATTCATTAAGTCGTCAATGGTACATGTCCAATCCTGGGTCACCCCTGCGCTCACATTTAGTATTAGCATAAATTCATGTAGACCCCGTCACCTCTTGTCTTCTCACAACAGACCCAGGCGCCTGCGGAATCATCAAATGACTGCCCAAAACGGGAGGAGTCATTTGATCATTTCTCATCCATGTATAAATATAATTCTCAGCCAGAGAACATTTCGAGACGTGCATCTTATCAATGTCCGGTTTCAGAGTGGCAAACTTTCCTGACGTAAATTTGACTTGTGTTTATAAATCGGGAATTGAAATGTTCTAAGCAAAAGCAATGTAGGTCCAAAATGGAAAAAAAAAACAAAAGAAAAACGAATAAGTTTCAGATTTACTAGACTCGCCATACATCGAGCGAATTCCCTGCTTTATAGTAACAGTGCGCACATACCAATAAATCGCGCGCCCTCACACAATAGAATAAAATACTAAAATTATGACTGTGAATAAGCTTAATTATGATAGTAATAAAGGCAATCGATAGCGGATTTATATTTATTCGAGAGAAACTCATGTTGCCAGGGTTTGCTTGATGCTACGTATTTTTGGTAAAGAAATGTTGTGGAACAGTTGCTTGAAAACATCGATTCAAGAATATCATACTGGTAAAGTTCTGCGTGATCCTTTAGGCAATTTATAGAGCACGGATAAAACTTCAAAATACTTAAAAAATGCCATTCACTGCGTTCTAAAATCTACTCAGTTTAAGGCACCAAGTCCCAATTCCATCTCATTAATAAGAAAACCCAAGCTTTATATATGAGAATATTGGTGGCCGAGTGGTAACAGCCCCTACTTACGAATTGTAGGTCGCGGGTTCAAACCCATCCAAGCGCATTACTTAGTGTTATTAATAATTAATTTCATCACCACTGCTCTCAAAACGGTGAAGGAAAACATCGTGGGGAAACCGGCATGTCCTCGAACCAAAACTTCGAAGACATGTGACATTCACCAACCCGCATTGGGCCCGCGTGATGGATTACAGCCCATTCCCTCTCCTAGAGAGGAGCCCTGTGTCCCAGCAGTGGGAACATTAAAGGCTTATAAGTTTATTGCATATTTTTTGTCCACGCTTGGAACTCTATCCGGCAAACTACCAATACACTGTTTGTATCAAATAAGCATTGTAATTTTCCTAACAATTTCCTAACTGCATTGTGAAAACTAAAAATTACATGGAGCGCCGTATCTGATCTCCTCAATATTTATTTACTATGAATACGTAGCATGACAACAATTGTGGGTAAATAATACCTCTGGTATTGTACATGTATCATCTTGAGCAGCATCCATCATATACTATCAACTGGACTGCCTTCTTGTAAACAAAAAACTTTTTACTCCACACCATTTTCCACGCATGGCTAACTTTTAAACAAATACTATTTGGTTGTAACCAAACACATCGTTCATTTGCTAGAAGTTCGACATATTATGTCAAAAATGATGATTTTTCAGTTGGTAATACAGATGTGTTGAAAAATTGCGATCCGTTTACTGTAAAAACATAATTTCTCGGAGAATATTTCCTCTCTCTCTGTTAAATATAATAGAGCTTAGAGAAATTATGGTGAACGTAGTGCATTTTTTTTTCGTTTCAACTATATTGAGATATGTTGAACTTGTATTAAATGAGCGACAAGTCACGTCTTATCAGACCGCGTCTTGATATTGAGAACAATAAAAAAGTGTATCAATAGGTACTATTCTTGTCCAAAGCGAAGCTTTTGTACTGTTTCCTTTGTGCAGTACTTGACCTGATACCCTGGCAACCAAAAAGTTTTGAAGATATTAAATTAGAAAACCTCCAATACTTCATAGTGTTAATTAATAGAAATAAGTCTTAACGCATATGACACTTTTTATAACGCGTCTCCCATGAATCCGAAGATTTAAAAATATATTTATACATTTATTAGCTGTTCGAATATTTCTGGACAAGTTTTTACGACAGTCATATTTATTCATCATTATGAAAATATAAAGAGAAGCATATTGTATGAAGTTTTTAAGGGAAATGTAGTTTTTTTTATAACATTTAAGTTAAAAGCAAAAAAAAAGTGAGGAGGACCAAATTAAAGAAGAAAGCGTTAAAACACGTTAATTTTCGTTCAAAAGGAAAGTCAACGAAACTGCTAAATTAAGTGATTAGCTGCTAGTAAGCAGATTTGATTTTATTACGTTCTTAAAATAGGTTTTTTTTTTAAATAATAGTATGTGAGATAAACGGTTACAATTATTGTAGTGCAATAAGAAACAATGAGACGAAATAAAAATTTAATTATTTTAGTTAAGGGTGTGTTAAAATTTAAGGTAACAAGTTGGATTGTATGCTTTTCTTATATATAAAAGAGTTTGCAAATGGTATTTGTTCTTTGTTATTGTTATTACCCACTTAGGAGCCATTTCAGTCTTTGTGTCTGGGATGGCAACGCATCTGTGATGTCTTTAGTATCGCAGATGTCAGTAGCCAAGCCACTTGGCCGCGGGAATGCCATCTGAACATGTCCACCGGACCTCGCTACTGTGTTTGTTTCGTGTTGCATCGTTACGGATAGACAGTAGGCCAATAGGATGCTTCCTGAGGAATAAAAATATGGTTCTATTTAGTCCGTCTGTTAGATTATCGAAAAATATTGGACACGTATTTTTTGCTTTATCAAATCTATAAAAAATGACGAAGATAAAAAGTTTCAAAGATCATGAGTGGGGGCTTGTGACGAAACGGCGTGGTAAAAATCGTAGCACGAAGTGACGTCACACGAGTTTTCAACGCACTGTATCGTCTTCGTTTTTTGTTTACGTGAAAAAAGAAAAAATACATGTACAATATTTTTTGGAAATCTATCCGACGGACTAGTTAGGTTTTTTAGTCAAGTACCCTATTCTAGAACTTGAAAATCGATCACGATCAATATCATCTCGGCAACCATGAATGTCAAAATGTACATTTATTAGTTTTTTTGACAGTCTGCCACTGAGATGGTAATGTTACATAGAAATCCGGGAATTGCCCCTTGCCATTGTACCCATAGAAAAGAGATGATTCCTAAGTTGACAAAGATAAAACGCACCAAAGATCAGGAGTGGGGGCTTGTGACGTCAAATATAGGTAAAAGTGAACTCAAATGTGACGTCACACGAGTTTTTAACGCACATTGCGTTGTCGTGTCGTCTTCACCTTTTGTTTAGGTACTTACTTACGTGAAAAAAGAACAAAATAAATGTCCAAGATTCTTTTAGTTATCTATTCTATTAAGTTTGTGTAAAAGAGTTCTGTAACTATAATTTGTACAATGAAGTATCTGATCTCTGACATATAATAGCGAAGTCTGGTGTACCCGCGGGCAAGTCCATCTTGTGTGTGCGTCTCGCTTAACTGCTAGGTGCCAGTTTGTTTACCACCTCCCAACACCATCCTTTACTTTTAGTTTTGTATTAAAACGTATTAAGGATCCAGCAATAATGTAAGTCGGTTAAATTCGCTTGTATTTATACTCCATTCACAATAAGATAACGCCTGACTCAATAAGATTAGACATAGGAACAAAATTGTTTACAGCGGACTGTAAACAATTTTGTTCCAATGTTCAGTTCAATTCCGTAGGCATAAGGATGGCATTAAAAGCAAAAACGTGATTATAATACCAACTGTTTACTGCAGCTACCATGTGTCATGCCACCAACGCAATAGAAGTCAAAATCGGTTGAACGGACTGTAAAAAAGATGTATTTCTGTCTAATCTTATCGTGAATGGGGTATAACTCTCATCCATTTTCTAATTGCATGATTTTTCTAAATATGATGATAACATTGAATAATACACTTCGTAAACATTTCGAAAAGTTGTGTAAATGTTTTCAAAATAGTTTTTAAGTAATTGAATTTGCGCCGTATGGCCCCAAGGTTAAAGTTTATTATTCATTGTCATTAGAAAATCTGGTCATCATTGATCATTGAACAACATTTTAATAATTTATTTAATCAAACATTTTCTCCAATTTATTAATATGTTTTTCTGTTACTAACATGCTTACACGGGATACGAGGTAATTTCAACATTTTATTGTGTGCGAGTGTGATATTTGAATAAATATCTGTTTTTTATGCATGAATGGTACTTCTATATTATTATTTATATTACACAAAAAAGCATTCGAAGTTTGCTGTGCGATTCTAACATTTTCATTTATAAATACATTTTTTTTAATCAAGTTTAAAAATTCTGCATGCTGTTTGGTGCAACTGTACAAGATTTTTATTTTTTCTTATTCTGTAGAACAATTTCAGACTGTTTTTAAAAAGCTGTGACAAAAATTGGGTTGCAAGCTGAGTTTGAAATTTCTGTAGTCAGTTTTATTGAGTGATATTTATGAGTATTTCCCACGCCTGATGATTTTTGAGGAATTCAAAGTCAGCTGGTGCTAGTGATGGTAAGACTTTAGGCCGCTATCACTCTGGTGTTTTACGAGCGTTCTCTAACGTCTTAGCAGCGCCTAATCGTCGAAGTAGTAAAGCCAACAGTAGTGTTTCTTCTTAAAGTCGACACCAAATAAATGTGCAATAACGGTCATTGACCCACCTACATTTTTTAACAACATTAATTCTTAAAACAGAAATAATGAATTAATGCTATATTGAATCGACATCCATCGTGATCCTTTATATTTACTAGTAATGGAAAATGATTTTTTTTTTCCACGTACCTACGAAGAGATGTCAAGGAAAGGGCAATGACCTTTATTGCACATTTATCTGGCGTTCGGTATAATTCTTTATTGTACACCAAAACATCTTATATTATACAAGGCATAATAAAGGGCATGTACAAAGGCGAGCTTAACTCGAGAGTTGAGTTTTCTCCCAGCAAACCTTCGTCGGAATCCATTTTATCCCTGATTAATACAGCTCGAATAGCAGCATGTTTGTGACGTTAGCGTTGCGTTCAGTGGATTTAACGCTTTCCACTAGAAACTCCCGACGCCAACGTCACGCCTGCGCAACGTTAGCAATCGTCAACGCTCGTAAAACGCCAGTGGGATAGCGGCCTTAGTCACAGCACCCAAAAGTCGGATTCTGTCACCAGTTTCTAGGTTACAGTATTCCGAGTTTTATGCGACAATAAGGTAGTTGACTAAAACAATCTAATTAGTTCATCTGATAGATTGATCCCAAAAAATATTGGACACGTATTTTTTCTTTTTTCGTAATGGTGTTGGGTTTTGCATTGCCTTCCTGCATGTGCTTAAAATCCTTGCATTTGCCTAGTAATCTTGCATGTGTATAATATAGCGGGCAGGAGGGAGGTGCATACCTGCAACCCACTAATATTCGCGGAAATTAAAACTAGATATTTTGTTTTCATTTTCAAATTTAAAATGGATTTCCGCAAAGTAACGCCTGACTCAATCAATTTTATTTTTTCTGTTGTTTCATTTGTTTTTCTATCTCCAGTATGTGATAGATCGGTTATTGGTTTCGGCCGTAACTGGAATCATATTTTTTACTCAGGTAACATCCCTATTTCTAATATCTGTCTTCATTGTCCCCAGGGTTACTCCGTTACAAGGTGGACTTCCAATCGATGCAGCTCGATGATGAAGAGATCGACAATCTGTACGATATCGACGACTATTAAACGCGCGTCCGTCGCATTGTCGCAACTGTGTGCCGTGTCGCACGGCCGCGAACGATGTGTGCCTTTACATATTAATACTGGGTCGAGTTTAATTGGTTCGTGAAACTTTACAGGCCTGTCAGTACTAAATTGAAAATAATATGTTTTAACTGGATTTCCAAGTCCTATCATCCTGGTTACTGGACAAATACTGTCGAAAAATTAATGTGACATGTCGTCAAACGCGCGTTAGCAGCCGTGATTGGTTGAATTAATTGTTAATTGCCAATCGTATCATTGTTTTCACTTTTCCGGAAACCGGAGTACTCGTAGCGTTGTGAAGTTTCTCTAGTTAATTCAATTTGATCTTGTCATGATGGTATACTGTCATATTTTATGCTGACGTTCTGAAATATACTCAAGCTGTACTCTCTTGGGGGAGGCAGAAATAAAGCTCCGTGGTTCTATCGTTACAAAACGAGTTACTTGATGGACAACTTTTTTGATGGACCGTCACAACCAAGATCGGTGAATGTCCTGTTTTAATTTTTTATTAAAGCATTTTTTTTTCTTAGTATTGTTGAGAGGCTCTCATTCATTTCACTCTGAACTGTAAATATTTGACAGTATACCAACATTATGTAACAAGAGACTGACAGTTTGCAATAAAAATATATTAATGTTGTCTGTTGCCGAATGAGTTATTAAAAGAACTGTTGGTCTGAAATCGTTAAACCAGTGGTTTAGCCAGATAGTACCAGCCTCGTATCATTGCTGGGCTAATACTTCTTCCCATTGGGAAAAGGCACTGTCATTAATCGCCACACTTGTTCACGGCGGAACCACACTAGCTTTGGACAAAGCTAGTGTGGTTCCGCTGAAAATTCGCTGTAGCTGTTAAGGGCACGGGATTGTTCCCGTGCCCTTAACTACAGCTACACCGATTTTTTCGAGGTTAAAACCTATAGGACACCCGACAATAGGTGTGGTATCTTCCTATCATTAAACCTTTTGAACGCCAGAGCACAAATTAACCGTATTTATTTTTGTCACATTTTTGGGACATTGGCGTTCAGGGTAAGCTTTTGTTTTGTTACTTATATGTGATAGCAGCGCCCCGCGGTTTTACCCACATAGTTCCCTTTCCCGTGGGATTATGGGGGTAAAATATAGCCTATGCCACTCGGGGATAGTGTAGCTGCCCAACAGTGAAATATTTTTTTAAATCGGTTCAGTAATTTCGGAGCCTATTCAATACAAACAAACTCGTTATAATATTAGTAAAGACAATAGCGTCCATAATGTTAAAATATTTTTTGCGCCAGTATTTTACGAAAGTAGGCAGAATTATACACCCAGTATTTTGCCAGTTATATAAATAGGAACAAGCCTATAACTATTGGCTTAAAACTGATTTCAAAACCAATCGAATATGCCTAGCTTTTGTTCGGGTTGGTTCCAGTCTAACCGGGTTTAGCTGAACACTGGTATTTCACATAAAGTAACTTGTATATCTGACCTCCACAACCCAGTTACTGGGTACTAACCCGATGCCTTTGAAAGAGAGATAATACAAAATAATTTATTAATGTTATACATACATATGTGAATGGAAGGTTCTGTACTTAAAACATACTCATACAATAACCCTCCTGGCGCAGTCGGGTAAAAATCTACCTTTTTGAATCTATGTTTGTAAATGCTAAATAAGTGTCATCGTATTGCAAATGGCTGCTAAATGTGTTGTAAGAAAATTATATAAATATTTAATCCAATTAAAGATGCTAAAAGGAAATTTGTCTAAATTATTTGCGTTAAAAAAGGTAACACAATAATTCCACACTGCAGAAAATAAAGACTGATATAAAAATAAAAACTTGTCACAAACTAACCACTGGTTTACACTTTCAAGTATTGCAATGAGACACGGCACACATTAACGACTGTTATAGATCGCATTCGGAACTTTAATGAACTTTAGTCGCAAAAAATCGCCAAACAGTCCATTGCAATAATTAGAACATGACAGTATTTTTGTTGATGATAGCGCGACTAATCGCAAATGCGTGTGACACCTACGCAAGTTCCAAATGCGATCTGTTATTTTGAAAACCAACCAAGACATCTGTATTTTTTTGTTCTCATTAAAAGTACGCTATATTTTAATTATTATAAAAGAATATGATTTCCTATGTATTAGCTAATAATACCTGCACAGGTTTTTAAAACTATTTTATTTGTTATATTGTATGATAATAAACTGGCGGTTGGTGGATCACGTCATCTTTTCTTTCTTTCTTTTTTACCTTTATTAACCTTTTGCCCGCCACAGTCGTGTATAGACAACAAACCAAAATGTGCCCAGCACGCCACGGTCGCGACTGCGTGACAGAATTTTAAACGTAAATGATGTCATAAAACAGCATGGTTTTGTTTATTTCCCGTGTCAATTATGTATCTTGGCTCTTCTTAACCCCTGTTTTTGTTCGGAGCGGGAGTGTCCAGACTCTAGCTAACTAAACCCCGCCCGTGTTCCGCGGTAACTCTTTCTTATAACTCCGCTTTTCTGGCAGGCCAAGGGAATAGATAATGAAATTTATTCTGCTTACGTGTTTTCGAATTCCTGTGCCTATGCATCAATGGGGTGCACGCGACAGGCTTTGACTGAGGCGCGTATCTCTATATAATTATACAAACTCCGTAAGATTATAAAATATATTGAGAGATTGTAAAACCTAGATAAATTGTCAATTGAAAGTTTGGAACACTTACGCATAAAAAGAAAAAACTACGCTTTTTAAAACCATATCTCAATATATGTATTACAATCAGGCCCGGAAACCCCCGTCTCCTTTGATAGTCTATAGGGAACGTGCACGGCGTAGACTATGCCATCTAGTGTTGGAAATCTGAAAATTTTATGTTGTAAATATTTGACCTGTGCTGCCACCTATACTTCGTGCTGAGCTGGTCCGAGTGCTGAGCCATTAGGGTTGCAAACTTGAAACTTGTAAGTCAAATATACTTGACATTGACATGTATTATCACCATCAACCCAAAGACCTTACAATAAATACTCTAAGCCATCAACCAAGTTTCGTCACTCACACATTCATGATTAGTTAAGGTCTACAATATTGCATAAAAAACGGTAAGTGGATACGAGATAAAAAAAAAAACTTTAATTTTTATTTATTTAAAGCTTGCGCGTTATGTGATTTTGCCGAACGGCACCAAATATAAATAAACAAAGTCGAAAGTCAAAACGTTTATTTCAATTAGACCATTAAACGGCACTTTTGAACGTCATCATTAAAATCATAATTAAGTGACTAGCATCCATTCGCAAAGGTAGATTCTTATGGAGAAGAACGGACAACAAACTCCATAGTTACTTTTTTCAAATAAATGTTTTACAATATTTGGTATACAAAAAATACTTCATATATGTGGGGACGATGCACCAAGTATACTAGTTATAGAACAAAGTATTACCAGCAGAGGTAAACTTCTAAATAAGCTCATGGTACTCGAGACTCATATTTACAAATATTGAAATAGTAGACAAACAGAAAAAAAGTACAAGACAAAAAAAAAATGCATTCATAAATTGAATCCATACATAAATCAACCAGTTTGATTTTGACTACACCCTTAACTGCCCTATGGAGCAAGACCAGCATGTTTCCAAGCATTCATTATCCTGAATGTAATCTTCCAATTTGTAATATGCTCGTTTACAAAGGATGCTTTTATTAAGTTTTAAATTTTCTTTCATTTAATTCTAATATGTTACAAGGTATTTTGTTGTAACATTTAACACAGTTCTCCATGAAAGATGTTTGTACTTTAGCTAATCTATAAAATTATTGGTCTAATTTGTCTATAATTCTAGTATTAAAATTGTCTATCACTAATTTTACTAAAAAGATGTCCATTTTTCCTTAAATACATAATATTTTCATAGATGAATTGGCAAGGGAATGTCATAATATTGATCTTTCTAAAAATATGAATGAGAAATCAACAAATATGTCAATGAACATTTTTATTTTATGTTATAAGTCCGTTTTTGGGTGGAACATCTTTGGCAACGAAGCAATGTGAAAAGTTTTGCCAAAAGAGGGTAGTTTCTTGGACTCTTCTTATATAAAGAAAGTGGTCGAGCACTTTTTCTTCCAGCGAGAATCTGCGACCTTGTTTATCTGGTTGTACAGCACTTTTTGAAATAATGCTGCTTTTGTCATTTTATTTGTGAGTTTTTTTTTTTAAATAAAACATGTATACCCATATTTCCAGCACTAGCTAATTTGGATTGAAGTGTTTTGTTTTTCTTTTGATAGGTACCTATTTAATTTTGATTCTAAAATTTTAATTTTCTTATTGACGTTTTTAGGTGGTTCAACCAGAATGGCGGCACCGCCTGCTGAATACCTGTAAAAAAAAAAAACTTTAGTTACAAACTAAGCATACTAGCACTATAATTGTGCTAATTATGTATTTTTCTGTTTGTTTATTAGCTTTTTCCAAATGTTTGCCAGTCTCTCACATTTGATTTTTAGTTGGGATTGGGTTAGTTTGCTTTTATAGCATTATCTCCAAATACCATAAATGATAAATGATATTTATTTTGTAAGTAGGTTAAACATAACGTTTTTCCGTGTCCAATAACCCTCAGAACAAACACCGAAACAAACTCTGAGGTCAAAGTCTCTTTTAAAGTCCATACAATCCGTACTGGTCAAATCATATGAGAACCATGTAGGTTAATGTCTGAAGTGCCACACAGATTTGAGGGGACCTGTCCAGACAGTGCAAGCATAAGGACCTCAACATAGCAATCTAAAAAAAATTACTTACATTTGTTTTCAACCGACTTCCAAAAAAGGAGGAGGTTCTCAATTCGACTATATTTTTATTTATCGGCTTCTTTTGCAGTCGACCAATAATTGTGTTCTGCTGTTATAATTCGGGCAGCGTTGTCTGTAAATATGAGAGAAATATTCTTGAGAAACATTAATTTTGTTAGTGCATTGTTTTAAGACATAATTTGAATGCTCAGAGGTCCTTCATGGACCATGTTTTCTGTTTTTATGGTCTTCCCTTTTTTTTTAATACGTTTTGCACTTAATCCAAGGACACAGTTATTACCAACAAAATATTTACCTAATAGATTATATTATACAAATAGGTATGTACAAAGATTACATGGTATAAGTAGTACCAAAAGTACTTATGTTCATAATTTTGTGTTTATTTTTTATTTTGTATCAATAATAAAATAAATAAATAAATGATTGCAATAATTAACTAGATTAATATATAAGTACCTGTCAGTGTCAGTTTTAGTGGAGCAAGGGTGCTTCCTTGGTTTACAAGTTCAGGTGCAAAAAAATGTCCTCTGAAGTACCACCTTCATCAGACTTGCCTAAAAAAGAAAATTACATTATGTATATTGCTGAGCACTGGTACATATGTAGATAGGACGATTGGGTCAAAAATAAGCGTCCAGGTCTGCTCGAGATTTTATAGTCGTTCAGTGTCTACGATCCACACTGTTCGCTGCAGCACCAAGCCGTTTAATTTTGTTGTTTTAATTATCACTAGCTTCTGCCCGCGACTTCGTCCGCATGGAATAGTTACTAACCCCCGATTTTTTCATCATCATCAACAGCCTGTTGCAGTCCACTGCTGGACATAGGCCTCTCCAATTGCACGCCACTTAGATCTATTTTCGGCTTCTCGCATCCAGTTTCTGCCAGCCGTCCTGCGCAAATCGTCACTCCACCGTGCCTGAGGACGTCCTACACTACGTTTGCCGAGACGCGGTCTCCACTCTAGAACTCGTTTACCCCAACGGTTGTCGGTTCTACGACTAATATGGCCAGCCCACTGCCACTTCAGCTTACTAATCCGGTGGGCTATATCAATTACCTTGCTTCTCTGACGGATCACCTCATTTCTGATGCGATCCCTCAGAGACACACCAAGCATAGCCCTTTCCATAGCCCGCTGACCGACTTTGAGCTTATGGACCATACGAGCCGTCAGTGTCCACGTTTCGGCTCCGTATGCCATGACGGGTAGGACGCACTGATTGAAGACTTTCGTCTTTAGGCACTGTGGGATCGACGATGTAAAGACTCGACGTAGCTTCCCAAATGCTGCCCAACCCAACTGAATTCTTCTGTTCACCTCGCCCTCAAAGTTGTTTCTACCTAACTGCAATGACTGCCCGAGGTACACATATTTTTGAACAACTTCGAGAACGGCACCGTGAATCGCAATCGGTTCCGGTAGAACATGTTCGTCCGATTTTTTAATATTCTTCATTGGTACTTCGGTCCTATTGGTCTTAGCGTGATGATATATAGCCTATAGCCTTATACGTAAAATGCGCTATCTAACACTGAAGAATTTTTCAATTCGGACCAGTAGTTCCTGAGATTCGCGCGTTCAAGCAAACAAACTCTTCAGCTTTCTATATTAGTATTTAGATTAAAGTTGTAACTTAAGACTAGAATCGAAACCGCCAATAACCATATTGAGCTTGAACGAATAACTATAATACAGTATATATTATTAGATTGGATCGAAGTCGTTAAAAAGCTGTGCTTTAAGGTTACCTGGGCCATAAGTCTGCTATTTTTATAAATTTGGTATTCCAACACCATCTCATTGTCATTTTACTAAAAGTTCGTAATCTGCTAAATTCATAATGGTCGATCCTTAGTCGGTGAATGGTCTCGTTATACTTTTTGATAACCGAGCTATTAAAAGCAATGACTGCACAATGACTAATGGTAGATCACTGATCAAAGGAAGTGCCAAAATTTCAGCAGAATACTCTATACGTCTGTCATTAATTTTTCACTATTACGAGATTAACATTCTATGCCATTTCTCTCAATGGTGTGGCAGTGGTTGACCGTTGGAAAGTTATAATGACGCTTTTGTATTAGTAGATTACCAAACTTGTCAAAATCAACCATTATGAAATCAATAATAGACCATTCTGACACTATTGTAATAGCAGACTTGTGCACGACGCGCGATCTAGAATGATCATGGTCTGAAGTAACAAGGAGCTTACCGTCAAGATTGGAGAGTCCTTGTATATGGCCACCCCTGATCCATGGCTCTTGGATCAAGGCAATGTGTGTTGAATTTCCAGCCACTTGCGTAGTTGAGCCGTCGCGGACTGACTGTGGTGGAGGCACGGCTTTACATGCCGACAAAATGGACGCCATCACAGTCGAGACCCTCCTCGTCGCCCTCGAGTTGCAGCCCGGCAAACAGGTCGCCTTCGTTGAAGTCATCCACGCACCCACCCGCTTCAGCAGCAGGGGCGGCCAATTCTCCCGCTACAACAGGATCAGCCATGGTTGCTTCCGGATTGTTTGGTGGGGGGATGGTCTCCCCTCTCTCGAGCAGCTGCTTCGTGGCCGGGTCCCATCCCCGAGGAACGTCGAAGAACCTGCCGTTCCGACCCTGGAACTTCACGTACACCGATCCCAAACCTAATGACAGTCGGCGCTCGGAGTTCATCAGGGTCGGAATTTGGTCCTCGGGGATACCCAGCACCACAAACCAGCACGCCCTCTTCTTCTCGGCGTGCACCACTTCCCACCGTTTCACGTCGATCCAGGGATTCTGATAACACAGGGCTCTTCCGATAAAGGTCGAGCCCTCGTAGACTCCCTGGTCGTCGGGGACCGCAATGCCGCAACGCACCCGCTTCTGAACCTCCGACTGGCTCTTAACGATTAACGAGGTGCTAGCCGGTAGAGCCAGGCTGGAGACTGTCTTCTTCAGCCAGGCTAAGGTATGGTCGTTTCCGCACCATAGCTTCAGGACTCCATCAGCGTACAACGGCTTTGCGTTGAAAGTCGGCCCTGGTGTGTCTTGTATAGGGGAGCAGGCCTCGCTGATGATGCTCTTCTGGATAGCAGCGACGACCTGATCCGATACTACCTTGCTGATGACGCCCCTCCGGTCGCAAGTTATCGCAACGTTCAGGGACGCACTGACAGATTTTGCGCAGCTTCTGTTGGTAACCCGACGGGACTGGTCCAGCCGCAGCCGCTTGCGCTCACTGCGAGGTGATAAAATCTCGGTGAGAACTCGCTTGGCCAAGGCCTGAACGTTCCCATCGGGTTGCTGCAACGTGGTTTCCACCTCGGCTGGATTTCCTGCGGATTTGATAGGCGAACTATTAAACGTTAGTCGGGCCCTTCGGAGAAACTCTGCTTACTAACTTGGTCTGGTTGACCGAGCTGGCGGCAGCAAGCTTTAAGTAGTTTTATTAAGATCCAACTAATATTATTATTAAGTTTCTTTTAATAATTTTATTATATTCTTTACGCTTTGTAAACTTTGCGCTTAATAGGTAACTAGCTTGAAATTTTAATATGTAAATAATAATTTTATTATTATATTACTCTATTTTGTACATAGCTGTACTTTGGACATAACAAAGTGACACACTGTTGAAACGAAAATTGTCTAAATGTTTTTTCTACATTGCAAGAGTATAAAGTGTGTAGGGCAACACTTTCTTTATACCCTTAAATATAAAATAACTTACTTTGCTTTTCATTAATTAATGCTGTATTCTGCAGTTGGCAATAACTGTGTTCAGATATAATACTGGCAGAGTAATCTGTAATATAAGATAAGTATTATTTTTAGATACAATAAAATAAATATAAAAAATACATATCATATAACAAAAGCTCATGGTTATAGTTTTGTATTTGACCATCTCTTTGTAGACCAGGGTATTTTTATAAACGATGTTGTATACTGTATTTCTTGGTTAATTATAGTAGTATATTTTGATTTGCAGTTTTTTTTATCAACGTGACATGTAATCTTACGTTTTTCGAGTAATTAAAGTGTAAATTTTAATAAATAGACCGAAATTGTATATAATAATTTAAAAAAAAATCGATTCTAGTTTTTTCGATTTTTTGCATTTTCTGAGAAGATTTACTATAGTAACATATATATTTTTTTTCACCATCGGAAAGTAGAGATTTCAACGAACAGAAAGCATACCAACTTTTTGAAAAAAGCTGATATTTTGACGGGTGAATTTTTGATTGAAAATTAGGGTGCTTTTTCGATATTAATTCAAAATAAGGCGAAAAAATAAATATTTCTAATCAAATAAATTACAGCGTATTTGGGACATAAAAAGGTAAGTTTTCACCAAATTTCGTGACAAAAAAAATAATTTTGTCAAAGATAAAAATAAAAAACCAAAAACTTGGTTTTTTGAATTTTTCTCCTAAATTTTGAGGTTATGTGAAAAAAGTGTAAATACAAAAGTTTTAGATCTTTTTATTACCTACAACTTTGCCATTTGACTTTTTTCCATAGGACTTTTAGTTTTGCCGGAAATCGAGATAAACCGTTTTTTACCCTTAAAACCTCACCCCCCCCCCCCCCCTTCCCGACCTCAGATCGCCCGTAAATTATTTTTCCTTTCATTTTTATAATATTCTCCTCCTTTTCTAATGGGTTTTATCCTACTATTATTTTTTTTGGTTTTAAAAATTATCGACCCTGGACTATTGTGTGAACATCAAAAATAAAATAAATAAATGGTCGCAATAAATAACTGGAATTAATATTTACATAAGTACCTGTCTGTGGAGGTTTTAATGGAGCAAGGGTGGTTTCTTCTTTTACAGGTTCTACTAAAACTTTCTCTGAAGTACCTTTTTCATCAGATTTGCCTGGAAAATAAGACAAAGTGAAAAACCCATGTTCTATTAAAATTATAAGAACAGGAATTTAAAAAAAATACTGACAGGCATAAACATAAAACATTAGAAGTTGTACTTGTTAAAACCATGGGCATAACCAATATGGATTTCCCATAATTTTGGCCATGGTTTTTGCCTATTGTGAAAAGGATTAACATACTGTTATACTCGTAATCCATTTACTTATGTAAATGGATTACGAGTATAACTTAGGTAATACCTGATCTACTGAACTGATTTTGGAAGATTCTTTTACTAACAGAAAGCCACATTATTTGTCAGTGTAATAGGCTATATTGATTACCTGTAATTGAGTATGCACCACACAGAAACGTACTGTGAAATAAGTTTATATTAGGTATAAGTTTTTTTGTAGTGTACTTACTTGTTGGTAATCCTTAAATAAATAAATATTTCATTTTGGAAATCAGTGCTAGTACCTATGCAATATTATCAATTATGTTAAATTCAACTGAAGCTTTGCAATAACTAAGTGTCCTTATTTATAAACTATGTCAATCTTACGTGGAAGATGAAGTGATGGCACAGCTAGAAAATTCAACCGGTTATTACGGTTCCTATCCTTGTCCGTAAAATGGATATCACAGATGATTTTCTTCCTGTACAGTTCATAGTCAGCAGGACATTCTAATTTCCCACCAACTATATGAACCCAAGCCTTGAATCCTTCAGGATTCCTTTCTGGATGTGGAAATCGGTGGTAGGAGTTGTCTGAAAAAGAAAGAAAGATGACTTTAAATCTTAAACAGTTTAAAAATGTAACATACTAGCTTTGCCTGCGAATTTTTCCACGTAGAGTAGTTATCAAATATTCTTCATTGGTGCTCCGCAATGGTCTTAGAGTGATGATATGTAGCCTATAGCTCAATAAATGATCTATCTAACACTAAAAGAATTTTTCAAATACGACTAGTAGTTCCTGAGATTAGCGCGTTCAAGCAAACAAACAAACTCTTCAGGTAAATCATCTTCTGTTAAACAACAATATTGACATATTACCCAGTGATTCTAATAATATTACAAAAACAGGCAAGTATGAGTTTTGTTAACTGTTATTAAATTTTGCTTGATTTATTATTTGTTGTAATACTGACCATAGAAGATCATATTCTGTAAAAAAAAAAAGTGTCTAACTACATATTCAAAAGTTTCAGTTTTGTGACAGACTGACATTCAGCAAAGCCTTAGTATTTGAGTCCTAAGTAAGGATGGAGCTTCACACTTCTTCTAAAAAATCGTTTTAAGACCTTGTTTCACTAAAGAGTTAGGCAGTGGTAGGAACACCAAATTTCTGCAGTTATAATATGTTTAAGTTCCATATAATAGGTGCCTTTGTTCTCCTACTGTTTTTGGGAAATAACTATTCCTAATAGCAAAACTATTCCTAACCAAAATATCGAACTCAGAACGCGACAACTAGACCAATAAGGCAAACATGCGGGAAGGGAGAGTTATTTTACACAAAAATATACTTGATGATTATACTTACTGTAAGAACATCCTAATGCACACCGTTTAGGCATGATAAAAATAAATCACAAATGTCTATATGGACGTAGTTATGCGAAAACGTTTCATTCCACAATGACTACAATTTGAGAAAAACCCAATTTAGTGTTTCAGTGGTACACTTTTTTGCCGTAACTAGTACAGGCGAACACTTTAGGTTTTACTGTAGTAAAATATAATCATTACATAATCTTGTACTATTTTTTTGAATATTTACGTTAAAACGGTAGGTTATTAGGAAAAATGGTATTGGAACATTTTTGCAAAATTCTTTTTTGTATGAACGCTCATTCTAAATCATTTTGCAAAAACGTTCCAAAAAGTATTTTAAACTATAATATGTCATATTTTATAGATCTGTGAAAAATAAATACGAAACAAATCTAAATATTAATAACATAATAAGAAATAAATTGTTTATTTAAAAAGGTAAATCAATATCTCTGAGTTCATACAAAATCGTCATCGGGTAAATTATCAACTTGCATGTCGAAGTCTGGATCTCCGCAAAACCCGTCGATATCATCAATCATGTCCTCCTCCGTTAATGTTTTATAAAATTGAAGAAAATCCTCGAGATGTATTGATACACAGTCTGCAAATCAGCTAATTTCGCTGGAGCAATAGGTTTACCTTCAGGCCATAACAGACAGAAATCAGTTTGTTTATTTCTGTCGTATGTATCTAACCAATTGTCTTTACTTTTATCATTTTTTCTACACACAGCACAGAAAAATTGCAAAAAAAAAAACGCATTGACGTTTTTTTTTTTGCAATTTTTCTGTGCTATAAAAGTCAGTTTTCTGCATTTTATAGACTTGAAAAGGTGTTTTTTCTTTTGCTGTTTTTAATGATACCAGTATCTATATATTCTTCGGCTGTATACACACCTTGAAGTTTAACAGCCATTTCGATTTTTGAAAAATCTGTGCCGTTAAAAGGACACAGATTTTTCAAAAACTGAAGAAATCGAAATTATGAGTTTGATGACAGTTTAAGATTGCTTTCATCATGAGAACGATTTCTATGTTGCGGTTCTGCCTACCGCAGCTATCGCTCCATAGAATAAGATTTTCAACAGCCGTCAATGAAGCCGAGTCCCACGGCTTCATTTCTATATATTTCTTAAGGCACGAACTTAGTTCCTGCACCCTTCGTCCTACTTCTCCCTCTACCCATACATAACAATGCCCAGTATCATCTCTCTTTAAATTCTTACACTTCAGCTTAAATTAAGAGTAATTTTTTTTTTCTCAGTATGCAAGGAAGCGCACTTGCGCTCTTCGCCATACTTTTCCGTGCAGTCTCGCCGGTATAAATCATAAATTTTGCCTAACGTCATCCCCAGTTGTAAATATAACGTATCGTTGTTCGTTTAATAGAATTTCAAACTCCATGGAACCTAAAAATCTTGTAAATTTGATTACTTTGGACTAAATCGAAAGGTTTTGGATCGCTTATGCCGCGCTATTCTAATTTTGCAAAAACGTTCCAAATATAAATGGAACATTTGTTACAAAATAAATATATTGTTTCGTAAAACATTAAATGTTCCTGTCCTCATAGTACGTTCTAGTTAATTTACACAAGTTATTATTTGATAAAGGTTGTGGGTTGGAACGTAAGTGAAAAAAATATTTTCTGCTTGTAAGGCGTAAAACTTGAAACCTTTTTGCTAATCTGACCCTAAATGTCTTAGAAGGTAGTTTGATCACAATAACTCGATTTCGCGTGACTTGTGGGTTGGAACGTTTCTGCATAACTACGTCCATATCACAATGGAATAGCACAAACAAAGCGTCCGGGGTCCGGGTTGTGTAAAAAACGATTGCACTAGAATTTCGGGAGAACTAACAGTTCAACTTGCATGATATCTCCGAAAAATTCTAACACTTCACCACGGAGGAGAGGGCTCAACTCAACGCGGATCGGCAGCATTAATTTCACGAAGAAAACCACTTAGATAGGACGAAAACTAAAAAAATGCGTAACGTAAACACATGGAGCAATCGTTATAATAATATTTGTGATGTGATTTTAGGACTGTTGTCAAAACATCGATATAACGAACTATCGATATTATTTCTTAGAAAAATCGATATTTATTACTAATATTTTTTTGTACGACGTATCGATAGTTCGATATTGAGCTGTAGATATCGACATTCGATATTGTTTTATTTTTTCTCGCCACAATTATTTAAATTACAACATCATCCTAAACTGTACTTACACTATATTACATTTTTCCTAATTCAGTTTATTTATTTGTACTTATACATTCTAAAACGAAATGTAATTTTCTAAGTATCAAAAATACTATAACCAGATACCCTTCTCTTAGCGCCTTCGTGCAATCGCAGTAGTCAAACATATAAAACAACGAGTATTTTTAAAAATTCTTGTATGTATATGTAAGATATATAAGAATTAATCACATTTTCATACATTTGTAATTTAATAAATGTTTAAATTATTTTTAGTGGACTTGCGATTGTTCTTTTAAAACAACGCCGATAAAATAAAATTGAAAAAAATATGGATCATAATATCGATATTTTTTTATATAATATATAAAAATATCGATTTATCGATTAACAGTCCTAGATGTGATCCATAATGTGATCTGACAGACTGATACGAAATCACTGTGTTGCTAGCGTAATTATTACGCAGCTTGTAATGTACAAAATATTTACAAATCATTATTTTATAATAGTATACGTGTCGAAATAACATGCTTTAATTATTTTTTTAAGTCACAAATTATAAAGGTATCGATGGTGTCACCATCTGTGGTGACATTAAGTAACGAATAGTGTACGGATAGTGATAACAGATGTCGCATTTTCGAAAAAATAACTCAAATCTGTCATTACCGCCAATTATTTACTGAATCAAACCAGCCTTGCAGTCTGGATCAATTATGTGAGCCTATTAAATAATAAACGGTAACAATACAACAGAATCAATAAATTTCCTTTTTCTAGCCAGTTAATTTTAGTTCCATGCGAGCAGTAGCGTAGCTAGCTGGGTGATACTCAGTACGGATAATGTGGTGTCAACCCTTAAAGGATAGGTATTTGTGTCTCAGATTTTTTTCAGGAATGTTCTTAGGTGACTGCTTTTTAAGGAGAATATGGACTATTTGTCCGCAAGAGGGTAGGGTGAGATGTCCAACAGTGAACCAGTGGTACACATTGAGCCACCCTTCCTACTTTGTAAACGCGACGTTGCCAAACCGTGTCGTGGACACGAAAGTACTCAGTTGTAACCGCGCCGCCCGCTCCCCAGTCGCGAGCGAGCTAGCGCCAAAGACGCCCGTGTGGCGGACCGCATTATACTTTTCGGCGACAAAACAAAATAAAACGTAAGTACTATTTTTTCGTATTACTTCTTTTATGTATAGTTTTTCTGTGTGACATTTATTATACTTATTATAGTGTTTATTGGGGTATCATATAAAACTGAAATTACTACGGTAACTCTTTTTATTTGTTTTTAACATAACCTTAAATATTGAATGGTGGGTGTAGTACACAGTGAACCACGAACGTAGGTTGAACAGTGAACCGGCTCACTGTGTACCACCTGTGTATATTGTTACTTTATGTGGGTAGGTTTTGTATTTTACACATAATTTATAGTGAGTTGAAATAATACATTGTATTATAATGTTATTGTTTCAGCATGGGGCGAATTAAAACAGCGAAAAGGAAAATTGGAGGTCATACAAAAGAAGAAATGTTGCAGGCTATCATGCTTGTAAAAAATGGACAATCAATACGTAAAGCAGCAATAGAATGCGGATTACCCTACCCAACTTTACGGAGATACGTAGAAAAATTTAAGTCCGACGAAACCACAAATTTAGTACCCAATTATGAAGTAAATGCTATTTTTACACATAACCAGGAAAAAGAATTAAAAGAATACATTATAGATTGTTCACTAAAATTTTATGGGCTTACTGCTAAAGATACACGAAGACTAGCTTACCAAATGGCATTTATTAATAAAATAAAAGTTCCTTCTTCATGGGAAGAGAAACATATTGCTGGAAAAGAGTGGTTAAGGTCATTCAAAAAAAAACACACGGATTTGAGTCTCAAGAAACCTGAACCGTGCAGCTTGGCTCGAGCCTCGGCATTCAATAAATACAATGTGCAAACATTTTTTAAAAACTTAAGAGAAGCTATGCAACGATCTCCTAACTTCGGTAACGGAACACGTGTCTATAATTTGGACGAAACCTCAACCACAACAGTACAACGCCCACAAAAAGTCCTTGCTCTTAAGGGGAGTAACGTATCCAAAGTTACGAGTGGAGAAAGAGGTGTTTTAGTGACAACTTGCTGCATTGTTTCCGCCACCGGTTATGCTTTGCCCCCAGCAATGGTCTTTCCAAGAAAGAAATTTCAATCTCATATGCTCCATGGCGCTCCTCCTGGGACTCTTGGTTTGGCTGCTTCATCTGGATGGATGAATGCAGACATCTTCGTAGATGTTATGAAACACTTCATACAACATACTTCCGCCTCAAAAGAAAATCCAGCTCTTTTGATTCTGGACAACCACGAAAGTCATTTGTCATTAGAAGCATTGAACATTGCTAAAACTGCTGGTGTTACAGTGTTGACACTGCCTCCTCATACTACCGCAAGATTACAACCATTAGATGTGGGATTGAATGGTCCATTTAAAACTTTTTATAACTCTGCCGTCGATTCATGGCTACTCCGAAACCCCGGGCAGAATCTCACTATTTACCATGTAGCTCAATGCGCAGGCGAGGCCTATTTAAAAGCCATGACTCCGATTAATATCACCAACGCATTTAGGAAATGTGGAATTTATCCATACGACGAATCAGTTTTTACAGAAGAGGATTTTCTACCAAGCACTGTGACGGATAGACCCGATCCAAGAAGAGATGAAACAGATACAGATTGTGAATTTAATGAAAACCGTTCACCTCCTAAGACCCCCTCTCCTTCAATTTTACGAGACTTACCATCACAACAAATATGTAATGAGCTGGCATCCAAATACAATGAAAATGAACAGCAAGCTTCCACTTCAAGAGCAGTGGAAAGTTTTGTTTCTCCAAAAATGTTTAGGCTGCCATTAAAAGCCGGTCCAAGAAAGACTACAAAAAGAAGCAGACCTTTAGGCCGGAGTATGATAGCCACCGACACTCCTGAGAAAGACATAATAGCATCGCGAAAAATAAAAGTTGAAGTGAAAGCTAAGAAAGTAAAGAGTAATTTGTTTAAAGAAAAGAAGACGAAGACAAAGAAAAGAGAAACTCCAATTATGGATGAAGATTCTAATTCTGAAGGCACTTTCTATGCTAGTGGTTCTTCATCTGGTGGAGAAAATTTCGTCAGTGACAGTGAAGACGATGAAGTTATTTTATCTGAAGACTTTCCACCACTTCGTAGAAAACCCAAAGCGGATAATTTTGTAATTATTCTGATTGAATCAGAGAAAAAAAAGATAAAATGCTATTATGTTGCGAAGATTCTTGATGATACTCCTGAAGCTGAATATGACTACTCCGTTTCGTATTTAAAATTAAAAAGTAAATTTTATCACACATTTTGTGAGCCTATAGAGCCAGATATTGCAATGGTTACAAAAAATGATATCAAATATATATTACCGAACCCCAAGATAGACGGCAGCAGTCGCCGAACAGCAACGTTCAAATTTCCAGTTAACCTATCTCTTTTGAACTTCCCTTTTTGATTTTTAGATGCTTTTTCTTTTGAATTTTTGTTTTTGGTGTTTTTTATTTAAGTTTTTCTTTCGTAAGAATAACAATTGTAATTATTAAGACTGATTAGTACAAAGTTGACTGAGCAATTGATCTCTGTAAGCCTAAGATATTTGTTAAATTTTTATAACAATAAATATTTTGAACACATTGTTAAAAACATTTAGATTTAATAAAGTTGATTATTTGGTAACACACACAAAACATTTTATTGCTTTACCTTTAGTTTTTTAGCATAAGTAGTCATAATTTACTGTAAAATAAATAGGATGGTTCATTGTGTACGTCTTGGTTCACTGTTGACCTAGCCAGTGGTTCACAGTGTCCCACGAGGTGGACTCAGTGAGCCATTTCCCATCTTTAAAAAAAACTTAAATATATCCTATCCTGGTACGTTTGAGTCTAAAATTAATATGCTAAATTGAAGTCAGATACATGAGAAGTACTTTAGTAAAAAAAAATCTTTATTATGTTTAGAAACACTTCAGCTTTGAATGCGCAACTTTTTCATGGTTCACTGTTGAACACCTCACCCTACTGGTTAAATAGAGTTTGTGTGCTAGGAGCAGGAAAGATGAGCTCGATAAAGTTAAGCTGATTAAGAGAGGGTAGAATAAAAGAGTGAGAAAGTAAGTGCGAAAATATTTCCACCTCACCTCGGTTAGATATATTTTGCATGTGATCATACCTCAATGACATGACTTTAAAATGTCATTTTGTTGACATATTTAAAAAAGCTTAAGAATTTAGAGACCACAATGAAAATCGAGCTCGAATCGATGTTTGTACCCTATCAAAAAAAGAAAGATTTAATTTTCTTTTTAACCGACTTCTAAAAAGGAGGAGGTTCTCAATTCGGATGTTTGTAAGTTTTTTTTTTTTTTTTTATGTTTGTTCGCGCATAACTCCGTCGCTTGTCAACCGATTTGAAAAATTCTTTTTTTGTTGGAAAGGGTATACTTCCCAAATGGTCCCATGAAAATTTTATCGAAATCGAACAAGCGGTTTTCGAAAAATCAACAAAAATCTAAAAAAAATATCTACATTGCCTACATTGACGACCTCTTAGTTTACTCCGCAAAGGAGCAGTACGTTTTTTTTACACCAATGTGATTGGTTCGTTTAGGTGGGGGAGGGGAGGGGTGTAGGTACCACTAAAAAGTGAAAAATAAAAAAACTTTTTACAAAAAATAAAACCGACTTCTAAACAAAAAAACCAAAAAGTATAAAATAACTTTAATTTCGGAAGTCGGTGTGTTCAACAACAAAAAAGCAACCAAAAACACCGAGTTCCGAAATTAAAGTTATTTTATACTATTTGGTTTTTTTTGTTTAGAAGTCGGTTTTTGATATACATGCCTAGGTACTTTTTCTTTTACGAAAACATTATGTACCTATCTACTGTGCGTTTATTACCGTTGTTTGAACAAATTATTGGTAAGCTTTACCTATTATTATTATAACTAACTATTACTTTAAACACACTTAAATAAAAATAAAAAAAACACAATAACTAAGTAAAAATAGTCAAAAGATGCCGTCGAAAATTCCTTCGCATCGCTGAGTCCAAGGTAAAAGCCAGCTCTTGGGTCACGCGAAGTGTCGACTAAACGTCTTGACATTAAATAAGTTTTGAGAGAGTTTCAACCCCAAACATACAGACAAAATGCAATTTTTGTCTGTATGTTTGTCGGAACATCACGCAAGAATTGAACGCATTGAATTCGAAATCTATATACTAAGTACCTAACACATATTTATTATCTAGCCTTTATTTCATAAAAAATTACTCACAAAATCAAAAATATTGAATTTCTAAGTTAGTAAGAAACTTCATAGAGTTACTGTAGTATTATATTATCTGTGCTAATAAGTATACATAGCTGAAGAGCTTGTCTGTTTGCTTGATCGCGCTAATCTCAGGAACTACTGGTCCGATTTGGAAAATTCCGTCATTGTTAGATAGCCCATAGGCTATATCATCACGTTAAGACCGAAGAGATAGGAGCGGAGCACCAATGAACAATGTTTCAAAATCGGGGGGTTAGTAACTATTCCACGCGGACGAAGTCGCGGGTAGAGGCTAGTTCATTATAAAGCAATAATCAACCACTCTAACGCCATTCATAAAATACCACAACGCATGGATTTCCCTAAGAAGAAGTCTACCTATAATACATCCTATATTTGCGGTAAATAAATGAAAATATGGACCTACCTACTAGTATATTAATACTCAACACGGAAAATAGTACTTTAATTATAAAAATACATGAACAATCTATGGGCGACGCTCGACGTACATAGATACTTCTAACGTCAAAAAGTTCCGCTGGCCTCTAACATACGGAAAAATACTCAAAAGATGGCGCAAAAACTATAGTGACGCAATATCAAGAACCTGGTTCTTTCGAAAGTTAACTTGACGTTTATTTTTAACTAACTGGCGAGTTGAACTCGAATTAGATAGAAAATTCTATAATTCTATCTACTTAGGTACCTACAGCTTTTGTTAATTTATTTTCTAGTAGGTAGTTTTGTTTGTTTGTTTTGTGCCAGACCCAAATAGGTAAACATTTTCTTTCTTTCTTTTTTTTTATTTATAAGATGCATTACTTACTTGCTATTTGAATATCAAATCTTGAAAAAAAGCGTTGAGCGAGATCTTTGCTCACGAAGGTCTGAAAACGAATTAAATCAGGTTCGCAACTTTGTTTACTATAAATAAATTACCTATAATAATTAAAATTAAAAACTGTTTAATTCCGACCATAATGTTTTTATTTACGGGCAGTATAAGCGAGATGAAACTGGGTACCAACTTGGTACCTACACAATCACAGTTTACAATATCGCATAAGGCTCGCCGACTTCGGGGCTGAGTGTCACATAAAATCCGAATCGAGGATCTAATACCAGGACTGGTAAATTACTTCTTCCGCTCTGGGCGGAACAGAAGAGAGTGTCAGACTCTTACTGACTAAAACCCACCCGTATTCCTCCTTGTGCCCACCGCGTTCCAGGGCCGCGGTGACACTTTCGAAGAAATAACGCAACGGTATTAGACTCCGAATAATCCGTATAGTCGAATATGCAGAGATGCTCACTTGTTTTTATTTTCATAATGATTGAAGAACGGCGTCCATTTTGAATTGCATAGCAAATCGAATGAAACAAAAACTGCTGACCATAGACAGAAAAATAAATAACAACCAGTTGCTGTAATTTCAATAAACGTAATATCGCGACAAAATGAGGTTTTTTTCTATTAAAATGACCTTTTTACGTTTTTGGCTGAATGATTTCCATTTGTGGTTGAATAAACTTCAACGAAATTGCTGTTTCAGGAGACAGGCAAACTGATTTGGGTTTTATCATAAAAACGCACATCGTTTTACATTTTTGATGATAGGGTGCCTGCGTACCTACCTATAGGTACCTACTATAGTTGAGGATGTTAAACCCACAGAACAGATAAAAGAAGACCTCTTTTATCTGTTCAGTGGTTAAATCCACTATCACAGCATCACCATAATCGACCTAGTTAGCTTTGTTCCACCCAATGTTGACTTCCCTGATGTACCTATGCGGCGAGCATCAATTATGAACACAAAGCAATACTTTAAAACGCATAGATATAATAAACAAGGAGATATGCCCTGTAGCCGAAAATGTATCGGAACCTGTGTCTCCTGTTTTGCCCTACCACCCGGCAACTACTACGAATGCAGTTCAGTAAAAGCAATAGATACGCAGTCGCGCACACACCCGCATTTTTGAAATCGGACTGTACTACACAATCGATTATAAACCTTATCCTAATAAACACAGCGTATATTTACAGTACACCGTGCAACTTACTCACACAAAAACAACGCTGGGTATCGTTGTGCTGTGCAAAAGCAATTTATTTTACATATACGCTAGTGATTGACTTATCGATTCTGGCATTTATTACACACGCCATGCTGCCCATGTATAACAAATAAATAGCATGAGTATGTTGACTATTTTAAGCAAAGGTCACTAATATATTATCTTAAACATGCCGATTACTATAATGCATTCGAAACTTTATCGAAAGTAAAATACAATTACCATAAAAAGTAAGGAAGTAGCACGAGGATAAGGCATACATACGATAATTCAAAGCCAAAAACACTTGAACGATTATTTACCAAAAATTTATTGCAATCTAAGAAAGTTTGGTAAACTTTTGTAATATTTCATTCAACAATCGACATTGTTGTCGACAGTGTATCTGCACAATTACATCACTAACTCGCGGCAAGAAGCAGCGGCCGTACTATGCGATACATCGGCTTGCTAAAGTATCGTTTTGTGATTTTTACATTGCTCATCCAGTCACTTAGCGACAAACTTAGGTAGTGGTTAAGGAGCAGTGTATTCATTGTAATGTTATTGTCGCTGTGACATTTGAAAACAAAAATAACATAGTATAAGCAAGAAATATTTTACGATTTGTTGTTTTTCATGATTTTAAAGACAAATATAGTAAAATACTTGTATTTTGATATGGTAAGTGATTCCATAATTAACAAAGTTTTGGTTTATGCTTCGGTTTTTACAAGAAAACACTGAACAACACGGCATTCTTATATCTTATCACGCTCACGGTCGTAACCCAACCAGCAAAACAGTCTCAGAACTCGCACTTTTTAAGAGTAGTAGGCTTAAAGCGCTCTTATATTTGTTTTAGACATACCATGGATCCTATATTACTTTTAGACAAGCCGGTATGGCCTCAAGAATGGTCCGTCTCATAACCAAGTCTCATATATGTATATAAGAGCATTTACTAAGACTAGTTGCACTTGAGAAAAACTTGCTCTTATATGGGTATTTTCTAAGCTCGTTTGATTTTATATTAGACTTGCTAAATGCTATTGTAAGATGTCAGACTAATATCAGCATAGCTTAAGAGTACTGTGAGTATGTGCATTTCTGATCTTATTTGAAACTAATATAAGATCAATACCACTGGTTAAGTATGATATTAGAGTGATTTGGGTTCAACATATTTACAATATAAAAGGCAAGACCCATATAAGAGCGTTTGATCTTAGATCGATTTTGGGAATAACTAATTTAAATAGTTTTAAGAGTAATTTTGCTGGCCATATTTTATTTTAAATTTTTAAATTTAATTGTTACAATGGATTACAAAAACTGGAAAAGGTTGAAGAAAACTGGTGGCTACAGGAGGAAAATTGTAAAGAATTACAATGAAATGTTAAAAACACAAACAAATATACCGCTGGCAGGACAAAGTAGTGTTGAGAAAAATATCAGTGAGGGTTCTGCAGGTTTTACTTTCTTAGAAGAGGTCGATAATAACGACGAGAATTTTATGATAAACGATTTCAGTGAAGATGAATCTCCGAGCGAGGACGAAACCAAGTATGAAAAAACTTTCGTGTTAAAAAATGATGTCAAGAAATGGGCGTTGAAATTTAACATATCACATGCAGCACTAAATGAATTATTATTTATTTTAAACAAGAATCTAAATGATGTTCTACCCAAAGACACGCGAACACTACTTGAAACAAACAAACAGATAGTACACATTAGTAATTCGGCTCCAGGAATGTATTGGTACAGTGGCTTGATTACAAGACTCATTGATATTTTAGGACGTTTATCGTGCACTCCAGATATTATTCATTTGAATATCAATATAGACGGACTGCCAGTATCTAATAGTTCAAGACAACAACTATGGCCCATATTGTGTAATATATTTGAATTGCCTAACGTATCGCCCCCGCCACCCGCGCCGACTTCGTGTCTTGTTTTTCTCTCTGTCGATTTAAGGTTTTAAGTAAAATTGCGAGGAACCCTAATTTATTCCAATATGGAGTTATCTTTAGTATACCGAATGCTAATATTAGAGTAAACAATCTTAAATTAGTTTAATAGTGCGCTTGTAAAATACAGCTATACTAATGGCGACACTATCAATACAAATTAACAAATAAAATAATTAAACGAGAACAGGAAATACCTTATTTAACAAGGCGCATGATTTTTGAAGCGTAAAACGAGGTCTATTTAACAGTAAATAATAAATTCCAATACGATTACTTACCGTATAACTACTTTTATAGGTACTAAAGTGCCGTACCACACAGTATAAATATTAACTTCACACAATTTTAACTTTAATTTGTTTCATTTAATTTCAAGCCAACACTCACACAAACTTTTAAGTTGGATCTGACGAAAAATTCTCAAAATATTCTAACCTTAGACCAATATAAGCATATGCAGGCTTACATGATACTTACGTAAAAGCAATATTAGCCTAAGTCGGCTTAAATTAACTTTGGCTAGATTTCAGTAAGTGCAAACAGCATTCAATTAGACTGATATTAGAACGATATTAAACTAAATAAGCTTATAATTGGTGCCCAAATCCGGGCTTATATCATTATATAGGAGTGATTTAAGAGCAACAAAACAGTAGTCTAGAGATTGTTTTAAGCCTAGTTTTTGCTGGTTGGGAAGCGCACTAGTTCGCGGATTCGACCATTGCGTAAGACATGCTCGCCCAGAGCATGTCGCGAGGACACCGACACGCCCCCTTGCCACTTCTCCTGTATTTTATATTTCTATGTTAAAACGGTATCGTCTCACAGAATTCGATGGAGTTCCCGGTCCATTACTTCATATTTTGTTTAAAAATTCGTGTACGCGACAATATAAAACACGCAATGATCACGGTTGAAATGACAAAACGAAAGCATATTCGATCGATCGTTTTAATTTGTGTCTTTCGCAATGAAGCTGCTTCTATTCCACCCCTTCTGAAAGTCATGCTGCCATCAACCAACATAATTAAACCCTATTCTCAAAGAATGTGAAGTATTAGTCAAACTATAATCAACTTTAGCCACTGAAAACCTGACAAACTTTGGCATTAAAGTCAGTTTGTAAATTTATCAAATCTCACTCTGAGATATTTGAAAAACTGGGAGATAAATGTGAGTTTAAAACTAGATATCCTAATAGACTTATTACTCCTTGAATGAAAACGGAACTATATAGGCGAATTTGCTATCCTATGAGTATTCAGATATATAACAAGATTCCTAAACAAATTAAAGAACTTCCACCGGTACCTACGCTTCAAATGTATACGTTACACCAGCAAGAAAGTATCTCCTAGAGTTATATGAGTAGAACGTATAGTTGGTGCCTTATCTGTTGTAAATGTGCCCCCACATAAAAAATGTGTGCCCCCTGTCGTTTTGAAAAAAAATTCGGAAAAACGAATCTTGCTGGGGGTAACGTTTTTCTTGCAGGAAAATTCTAAACGAATGATGGGAGAGAGAAAAATTGTGCATGGCCAGAGAGCTTAAATGTGTGCCAAAATGTGCCCCAAAAATAAAAGCTGTGCCTTCATTTGTTTCTTCATTCAGGGCTTCACGTAGGTGGTTAATTGAGAATTCTTTCTACAATAAAAATAATTCTTTCAGATCTAATTGTAACTGTATACGAGAAATTTGCATGTCATTATTTTATAATTGAATATGTTAAGCTATCTACAAAACTGCTATTGTAAGAACTTTTGTAACCAGCTTTTTTTTTGGGAAATCATCAAATGATTTCTCGCGCTCTGGGCGGAGCGGAAGAAGTCACCCACCCGTGATCCTTCTAATGCCTTTTGGGTTCCAGGGCCTCGGTGACTCTTTCGAACAAATTTCACAACCCTAGCAGGCACTGACTCTATGGGGTCCCGTCTTCTTTGCTGACAGCTCTTTGAGGCGCGCGTGGAACACGACGGCCGTCGACCCGGGCCTGGTTGCTCTTGCTATTGGACGGCGACCCACCCTATCTCGCCGTTTTGTAACCAGCCAGCCGTTAAGTGACTGTAGGTACTATAGGTAGGTACTCCAAATACTTCGTTGGTTACTAAATTCAGAAACCAACCAAGCACAAAGTCTTTTATTAAGGCCAAGTTTAAACGCTACAAATATGAGATCAGTGATATCTTATTTTAGCCATTACCCTTCCTTAAGTCATTTATAAGGAAAATCCCACGCTATCCAGTGTACCTATATTTAGAACAAAACTGAAACAAAATCATAAAAGATCAAAGTACGGCCAATGTTCTAAACAAAGTTGAGCCACAACAAGAGGTTTGATGAAGAAGGTTCACACCGAATCACTATGACAACAGCCAATGATGCCCATTTTAAGTTTCAACAAACGTGTCAGGTATTAACTTAGAGCACCCCGCGGTTTCACCGACGTAGTTCCCGGGGATAAAATATACCCTATGTCATCCGGGGATAGAGTAGCTTCCCAACCACAGAACAGATATTCAAGTATCTGTTCTGTGTTCCCAACAGTGAAAGAATTTTTCAAATCGGTTCATCAATTTCGGAGCCTATTCAATACAAAAAAAAAACAAACAATCACATCGTTCCTCTTTATAATATTAGAATAGATAAGCACACCGAAACTAGTGGACCAATTTTAACCGTTTTTCACCAAAAGAAATATTATCAGCGCAGCGATATCCTACAATATTTTATCCACATACTAGCTTCTGTCCGCGACTTCGTCCCCGTGGAATTCCCCTATTGGCTTAAGCGTGATGTTATATAGCCTAAAACCTTCCTCGATAAATGGTCTATTCAACCCAAAAAGAATTTTTCAATTCGAATCAGTAGTTCCTGAGATTAGCGCGTTCAAACCAACAAACAAACAAACAAACTCTTCAGCTTTATAATATTAGTATAGATTTCCAAAGGAACGGGAACTACGCGGGTGAAACTGCGTTACTGGACTTACTGGTCACCATCAAAGTTAACCTTCTGCATTAACTTGTAACATAACAGACGAAACAACAAAAAGAAACAAGTTTTTATCAATAAGCGTTTTTATTCACGTTTTTTGGTGTTCGGTAGGTATTTTGTACAGTTGTGTGATGTAAGCGGGCCAAAATTAGAAAGCAAGCATTTTCTGATGCTATTTTTAGCTCGGCCGCCATTAATAAGCAATTTTTAAATAAACATGTCGAGTTCACACTGGTTTCTTGATATTTTGGACTTGATTTTTATAATTTGGCTTCATACTTTTAAATTATGTCGACTTTTGTGCGGTTTTTTATTATTTATTATACACTCGCGGCTAGTCCCGGCTTCGTACGGGACTACGGGTGGACATTTATTTATTCTAATGTAACCTATGTTAATCAGGGATAATGTAGCATTGAAATGCTGTAAGAAATTTGTCATTCTACATATTTGTCCGTCGTTAACGGACGTCAGAAGCTTGAAAGTCTGTCCCATTGGTATTGCCAAGAGTTATCCAGAAATGGTTTGTGAAGGTCAGAAAGGAAGTCGCTCCGTATAACATGTATCTGGGTATTCAGCTGCTTCCGGTAATCCGGTTAGATTGGAACATAGTTGAAAAGGCAAGGCATATTGAGTGGACTGCAATGTAGGCAAAAGGCTCTAAGAGATGTCAGCATAAATAAACGGGATCCGCTGGGGACAGTGCCTGCCAGGGTTGCAGAATTAGTTCGAAAGTCACCGCCGCCTCCTTCTGCGAAGCAATAATGCTGGCAAAGGAGGAGGCGGACCGCGTGCGGGGGAGGGAAACCTCACGCTCCAGCCGCCGCAACAGAAAAAGACGCCCCGGACGTCGGGAAACGCCGGGCAGATTCCCGGCCACCAAGGCGCGGGCCTGCGAACGGCGAGTTATGGGTGGCTTGTCGTCCGATAGCAACCAGGCCCGGGTCGCAAGCGCGTCGTGTTCCACGCGCGCCTCAAAGAGCCGTCAGCAACGAAGACGGGGCCCCATAGGTTAGTGCCTGCTAAAGTTGCGGAATTTGTTCGAAGAACAGCGGCCCTGGAATGCAAAGGGCATTAGGAAGAACACGGATGGGTTTTAGTCAGTAAGAGTCTGACGCTACCTAACGCTAAACCCAGACCGGAGGAAGTGTTATCATGATTTCCCATACATAAAAAAGCCCGAGCTGAATGATTTCTTCGACAGTGTTCCTTGTATGATTTCGTTAATAAGGAGTACATTCAGCACTGGACGTAAACAGCCTGATAATGGTTACACGCGTTACATCACAATCAGTTACAGCATTTTAAAGAGAGCAGCCGATAATATTGTAGGACGGAGACACGTGTAGATTTCGACCTTCGCAAATCTCCGCAATATAGTCCACAGAGAACGATTTGTTTTATTTGACTAAAAGATAAAGAAAACTAATGTTTCAATGAGTATTTATGAGTAATCCATTCTTATAAAATCCTTTGTATAAATACAACCCAATCTCCGCAATATAGTCCGCAGAGAACGATGTGTTTTATTTGACTAAAAGATAAAGAAAATTAAAGTTTCAATGAGTATTTATTAGTAATCCATTCTTATAAAATCCTTTGTATTTAGGATTTATAATATTTAAGCACACGGGCGGATATAGGATACTTTGTCCGGGTGGTTTCAAATCGGTTATCACTACATAATATAAAACAAAGTCGCTTCCCGCTGTCTGTCCCTATGTATGCTTAAATCTTTAAAACTCCGCAACGGATTTTGATGCGGTTTTTTTTTAATAGATAGTGATTGAAGAGGAAGTTTTATATGTATAATACATGCATATTATAGTAGAGGAAATTTAGTATCTACATTGAACCCGTGCGAAGCCGGGGCGGGTCGCTAGTTTTATTTTATTTTAGAAAAGGGAACAATGAACAGCTGCATTATATAATATTATAAACAGAAATAACAATAACTTAATCAATAATGTAGCCCACAGCGCTGTTCACTCACAGGTACCATTACCGTTAGGAGTATGTCTTGTACTTGTATGTCGCTAGGGGGTAAGCTGTACTTGCATGACAGTTACACCAATATAACAATATAAATACAAAATAGAAATATAAACAATTTAGACTATGTATAAGAATTAGTCCATAAGTGTCTCAAATAAAAATCTACGAAACTTATGTAAGGAGCATGTGAAGACATTAATATGTTCGAACTCTAAATTATTGTAGAAGATTCTAAAAAAAAAAAAAAAAAATGTAGCTGCCATTCGCCGATACAAATTCTCCGTAATAAATTCTGAAAACAAAAAAATTACATCATTGCTTAGAGTATAGAATATATAGAGATGCCGTAATGTTCTATATCTTATTTGCTTATACAAATATCTATTAAATCGATACAGAAATAAGAAACTACACTTTGTCTCTTTTTAACCAATGAGTTTTCACATTTGAAGAAAGAGACGTCACACTATTTGTTTTATCTCTTCCTGACAACATTTTCACATATCCGTCAATGTACGTATCTCGCGTGCCATCCGCCATTGTTTGGTCCCGTGGTTTTGAAGTACGTCAGCTGTCAAGTGAACAACAACATTGGGTTTAAATTACGATTTTTAGGGATAAAAACGCTCCAAACTAAATTGTATTGTGCTGTGAGTGTCTAGTGGAGCAAATTGAATATGCCTACGTGTGCAATAATTCAGTGTGGTGCAAGGAAAAACCCCAATCGAGCCTAATTAAACATGCACAGGTTAGTAGCCGTATTTTAAGAAAAACTTTATCATACTGCTATTTTTTTTGTATAACTATCCTTGTTTTATTTATAGAATCAAAGTTCCCACATGTACATACAAATTATTTCTGATATTTACCTCTATTTGCTAAATTTATATCATGTTTTGTTTACAATAGAAATGACTTCTTCTTCTGTCTTTTATTAAATAAGCTATCGATAAGAAAGTTATTTTTTTTTAGTTTGTATTATATATTGTTGAGTAGGGTATCAAAATGAAGGGCTTGAAGAGACGATTTTGAAAATAAAACTAACAGAATAAAAATAAAAATAGTGATAGTACTAAAACGACAATATCAATTCGTCATGCAGTAGGTGGTGGTTATTTAGTTCACTCTGATTTGTTCCACTAACTGCATCAAACTGAAATAAATTTGCATGTTTTTTATTTACACAGGTTCCCTAAAAATGAAGTACTATGCCAAAAGTGGCTTGTGAAAAGCTATCCTTAAGAAACTATTTTAATAAATTAACATTGAATAATATCGATGGTCAAGTTTTTTTTTCTGAAACAAACGAAGGGGTACGTTTTCGGATATAATAACAGTTACATTACATTTATTTAAATAAATGTGTCTTTTCGGTCAGAATTATGGTTTTTCTTCTCCTACTTGAACGAATGAACGGTAATTATAGGTCACAAGTTGCCAGAAGTTATTTAAGAAGTAGTTATATGTTAATAAAATTGTTATACATGATTTAGTTCGTAATGTGATTTAGAAGGCCACTTTTAGTTTCTATAAAATTAAACTCAGATTTCAATGGATAGTTCACAATAATTGGTAATGGTTGGGACTTTCAAAAGTGCCTAATAAATATCTCACTAACATTAGGCATTTACTTTGACCTGGTGATATATTATAGTGAATAAAGGTACATTTTTCATATTACTTTGTTGTTTTAATCCTTTTAATACCTCAGTGTTAGTATCTTTCTACAATATTTATGCTCTATAGGCCGAGCCTACGTAAAACGATCGCCCGCGCGGTCCCTTACAAAAGCGCTCCGTTGCGGCCCCTTTTTGCTAAGTAACAAATATTAAGTTTTCCATCGACTCTACACATGCACACCTTTAAAGTTGAAATAGCGATACTGAGGGTCAGAGTAATCTTTATGAACAACTTTAAATGTAGAACAGAACCTGAAATCGCAAAAAACCTCGGTTGTCCTTAAAGTCACTCGCAAAAACAAAATTCGAAGTCAGTCAGTCGCTCATAAAATGTAGCTTCTCACCCCTTGTAATCTAATCATCCAAAGTTTAATAGTATTGATAGTAAAAAAATTAAATGTACCATAAGAAATGTTAGTAACTCTGGTATCGATATCGATACTTTTTGGTTTTGATTACTTATGTGCTTCCCTAGCAATGGCCGCCATCTCTTGGGCTAGATTTATAGTAGGTATGCACGCGTATTTCGTAGGTATTTCTGGTCCATATTATTGTAAGGTCTTTGCATCATTGACATTATGGCTTAAGGGAACATATCCCTTGGAATAATAATACACTTTTCCTGTAGGCGAAACCGCGGACATTACCTGTTTTAAAATATTTTTATCTGTGAGCTGCAAGCTATAATGTCAATGATGTCATATTTTTGTTTTTAGAATTTTTAACCGATTTGTAAAGAAAGAAGAAGGTTCTCAAGTCGACTGTTTTGTTCTGTGTTTTTTCAGAGATATTTTTGCCAATTGTCAACCGATTTGGAATTGGATTATTAGTTATTTTTAGTTTGAAAGAGTATCTTACCGAACTGGTCTCGTTTCAATTTGGTGAGGATCAGTTGAACTACGGAGATAAGCAATGGAATTCTTGAAAAAATTATAGAAAAACTTCCGCGGTTGCTGAAATCGCATATCTGTCTATTGTTTACATCAGTTTATAACACAACATCACGCCGGTACGCTGTGACAAAAGACAAACATCACGCCAGTACGCTGTGCTTTTGGGCATAACTTAATAAAATTGTTTATGAACCGGTCTTGATGTTCTTTTTGAGTTAAGTTAAATATATTGAATTTGTATTGGAAAATCATTAAAGTCTAGTAAAGTGAGATATTGTAAGGTTTATGTCAGTCTAATAGTAAAGCGGATATTTAACTTTTAGCTGGTCTGGACTTGGTCTACCAAATCTTAGTACCACTATTGGAATCATCTCAATTTAGCTGTGGGGTATCACCAGCTTCATCTAGCTAAAATTACCAGAAATATTTGACGTGTAAAAGTGTTATGTTTAACCTACTTACAAAATAAATATCATTTATCATTTACCACAAAAAAGTGAAAAATAAATATGTAACATTTATTTAAAAAAAACATCATTTCATTGCAGTCTGGGGACGGTTCCTTTGACTAGTTTTTTACAGGTCCCCCGACTGCAATGAAAAGATTTATTATCAATATTGTTTCATTTTTTTTTCTATCAAGGCAGGCGTGTTATTTTTTTATTAATTTCTTGGCGGGATCCAATACAATTAATTACATTGCCGCTCCGGGATTCGTTAAGTTTGGCTCTGTTGATCCAGGCTCTCAGGAGTTGTTTTAGTTGGGAATAGTAATTACGCGTTTATTTTTTCGTACACTGGCCCCACATTAGGGATAACTCAAATAGGTACTAGTCGGTAGATCCCACTGAAATGGCGCCACAAGACAAGAGCACCAGCTTTCAAATATAAAAAGAATCATCAAAATCGAGACACCCAGCACAAAGTTATGAAGTAAGAGAAAAAGAACAGTCGACTTGAGAACCTCTTCCATTTTGGAAGTCGGTTAAAAATAAAATGTAGCCAGCAGTGAGGTTAACTGCCTCGTTGTTCTCGTGGTTGGAAGTGCGACTGCTCAGCTAGTTAGAGACTTGGGAACCCCAGATTCTAGGTTCGATTCCCAGAGTCGAAATAAATAGTGAAGAAAGGGTACAAAAACCTTTGACCCAATTTTCATCAAGATCCGTTCAGCCGTTCTGACGTGAATGACATCCATACATCGAAACTTTCGCATTTATAACATAAACTAGTATAGGTAATAGTATAATCACTGCACCCTACTAATATATAAATGTGAATGTAAGTTTGTTTGTTACGCTTTCATGCGAAAACTACTCAACTGATTTCAAAAATTCTTTCACCGCTAGGAAGCTACATTCACCCTGAGTAACATAGGTTATATTTTATCCCCGTATTCCCACGGGAACGGGAACTACGCGGGTGAAACCGCGGGGCGCTGCTAGTATAGTATAAAACAAAGTCGCTTTCTCTGTCCCTATATCTCTATGTATGCTTAAATCTTTAAAACTACGCAACGGATTTTGATGCGGTTTTTTTTAATAGATAAAGTGATTCAAGAGGAAGGTTTATATTTATAATACATGCATATTATAGTAGAGAAAACATTCGTAGCTACATTGCACCCGTGCGAAGCCGGGGCGGGTCGTTAGTATAATATAAACTAGTATAGATAGGTATAAGTTATTGTTTACTCACTATTGTGAGCATCGTCTGACTAACCACAAAAATAAAACTAATTTACGCAGTAATATATTTTTCTGCGTTTCACAACATGTATTCAATTGTTTATGCAAGATAGCAAATCGGCTTATAAAAATACAACATTATTTTTATTACTCATGAATATGATTTTAACTAACGTATTCAAACAAACCGATCCTAGGTACATAGGTGTCAGGGTATCGTGAAAAATTAACAAAAAAGTCTTTAGACTTTCACACTGCAAAAAAAACATATTTTTGCCGAAAGCTCTAAGTATGATTAATTCGTACTTAGGTATCTAATTATTCCATAAGTCAATTTTATTTTCTGAGATACCAACGTAGGTTTACAATCAGATTTCTAAACACTTTCCTTTCGGTGTTTGTGGCTACATAGATAATCAAGGATCTTCCGGATGGGAAATCATCAAATGATTTCTACCGCTCCGGGTGGAGCGGAAGGGAGTGTCAGACTCTTACTGACTAAAACCCACCCGCGTTCCTCCTAGTGCCCGCCGCGGTCCAGGGCCGCGGTGACTCTTTGGAACAAATCCAGTATTCCTGGCAGTCCTGATGAAGGATCTACGGTTTAATCTTCGAGTTTCAGCAACGCGTCCACGCTTCCCAACGTTTCGATGTGTAATTTTTACGACTTAATAGACGATAAAAGATCTACAAATTAAGAAGCAAGACAATCTGGCGTCAAGCTTGCTGGTCCTAAAGGTTATATATTATGACGTAGTTCCCGTCCCCGTGGGAGTACCGGGATAAAATATCCCTATGTTACTCAGGGTGAATGTAGCTTTCTAATGGTGAAAGAATTTTTCAAATCGGTCCAGTAGTTTCGGAGCCTATTCAATACAAACAAACTTTTCCTCTTTATTAATAGTAGTAAAGATTATAATTCAGCTGTTCCTGGTGAGACTGGAACGACGCTAACATTATGGAAAAAGGCAAGGCAAATTGATTGAAGCAGTGCTTTCGTGAGAAGCCTTTTGCAACCTAACAGGATTGTCTTCTCTAGACCAAGCTTTTCTTTTAAGAAATTTCATCCTCTAGCCAGGGATCCAATGTCAAAAAAACTATGAGCTTACACGATATCTATAAAACGTCGAAATATTAGTGAGAAAAAAAGGATGTCTTCTATAAATAGTGTAGTACAAAGTCGTTCTCTATCTCTATCTGTGGCTGTACTATGAAGTGCCAATGCTATCATGATTCAGTGTGAGGGAAAGGGATAGTGCTATTCGTCTTGTGTAACTCCGTCTCTCTCTGACACAGGAATCATGATGGATTTAAGACGTCATGGTAGGGCAGCTGATTCTCCACTAACTGCTTCTAAACAAGCGACAAACAAGGAAGGTTTGTGTCAATAGAAAATTGCAAACTCTGTAAGATTATAAAATATCTCAAGGGATTGTCAAACTCTCGAAAAATTGTCAACTGAACATTTGGAATTGAAGATTTTGAAAATTAGTTTAACTACCGGCCACATGTATAGTTTGCACTTTGTTTGATGGGAGCAAATTATACAAGCCGGAGCTAAATATCATAGTTTTCACCGAACATGCGGAACCTTAACAAAAAGGCAAAAAAAGGATTAGTTTTTTCGATTACTGGCCACTCTGACTGGCATAGTTATAACCTGTTTACTGACGTCAATGTTGAACTTTGCATTCTAAGCCAAATAGGCTGCGTTTAGGCCCCTCCATTCTCAGAATTTGATTAAAAATAAAACTGGTTTTTTATGGTTTTTTTTTTTAACCAATGATGAATTATGATCAGGATTATTAATCAAAAAATATATAACTACTAGCTTCTGCCCGCGACTTCGTCCTCGTGGAATAGTAACTTTACCCCCGATTTTGAAACTCTCAGCCCGATCGGTTTAAAATTGACAAAGTTTCATACAAACTTTCATCCCCTATTTTATCCCTTTGGGGGTAGAATAAAACAAAATCCTTTCTTAGCGGATGCCTACGTCATAACATCTACCTGCATGCCAAATTTCAGCCCGATCCATTCAGTATTTTGGGCTGTGCGTTGATAGATCACTATTCAGTCAGTCACTTTTGAATTATATATATTTAAAGATTAGATATCTTAGATTCAACGAAACCTCAAAAATGATGGACATTGCCCAAAAACACGCTAAAGTGTGATTGGACCGAACATTAATGCTGCATGTCAGGCGAAAAATGGGCAAAAAGAACTACCCAATGCGTTCCATTAAATGTCAAAGAATTGTGGCAGACCATGGCGAAGATGTCGGGACGAGCACAATAGGGTAGTTGACTAAAAAATCTAATTAGTCCGTTAGATAGATTTCCAAAAAAATTTGGACACGGATTTTTTATTATTTCAGGTAAACAAACAACAAAGACAGTAGCGCGCTGAATACTCGAGTGACGTCACTACGTGCTACAATTTTAACCACGGCGTGACGTCGCAAGCCCCCACTCCTGATCTTTGATGCTTTTTGTCTTCGTCATTTTTTATATATTTGCTGTAGCAAAAAATACGTGTCCAACATATTTCGATAATCTAACTGATGGACTAATTCGAATCATATTTTTTTTACTCAGGAAACATCCCAATTCGCCCGGGCCAATGTCTAGATGGCCTTAGGCAAGTCCATCACAGCTCACAAAAAAATATTTGTTACTATCTCTGCTTGTTAAATCGCTTGCTTTATGGAATTTCGTAAAGTAGCCTATAACCGTCTTCAGGGTCTGTCTACCTCGGGCCTGCGGATGGCGAGCGTAGGTGACTCGTCGTCAGATAACAACCAGGCCCGGGTCGACGGCACGTCATGTTCCACGCGCGCCTCAAAGAGATGTCAGCAAAGAAGACGGTGCCTCATAGAGTCAGTGGCTGCTAGGGTGCAGGAATTTGTTCGAAAGAGTCACCGCGGCCTTGGAACCCAAAGGGCACTAGGAGGAACACGGATGGGTTTTAGTCAGTAAGAGTCTGACACTCCCTTCCAACCAGAGCTGTAGAAGTCATTTGATGACTTCCCATAATCTGTGTGGCACTTTCCTCAAAAGGCTACCTCAGATATTAACCTACATGGTTCTCATATGACTTGACCAGTACGGATTGTATGGACTGGTATGGACTTTAAAAGAGACTTTGACCTCTGAGTTTGTTTCGGTGTTTCTTCTCAGGGTAGTCGGGTAGGAAACACCGGCTTCATCTAGCTTAAAATGACCAGAAATATTTGACGTGTAAAAGTGTTATGTTTAACCTACTTACAAAATAAATATAATTTATCATACAGAAAAAAACTACGCGTTTCAGCGTTCAGTCATTTCTTCTTAGACTTGGATGGAGTCAGCTTTTGCTGTCTTCTCTCTTCTAGCATCTATTCTGCAGGAGGTTTCGCCCAAAAATAACACTCCTTTATGGGCACCGTTTAAAAATAATATTCTCCGCATAGTGAAAAACTAGTCAAACTAGAGCTTATCCCAGTAAAAATAATATTCTCATAGCAGTAAATCATTGATTTACGAATTAAAATTGACGTCATAACATGCAAAGTTATAGGTCACTGACATGGTGTTTTAATTTTGTATGGTTTCTTATTTATACATATTTCTTCTTAGGCTCGCGTGTAATTTGAAAATTATACCAAGGATGTATAGGTACTACTCGAATGAAAGTATTCTACATATATCCGTATGAGTGTATGGCCGGGACACGGCATACTCGTGTGACAAGTTTCATCTTAATCCCTTCAGCCGTTAAAACGTGGCAAGGTAACAGTTAATTTCACATTTATAATATTAGTATGGATGGATAGAAGATTTCGTTAGGTGCAAACCGGAAAATTTGACTCCATACGTCCGTTAACCCCACCACTGTTTTTCTTTTTGTTTTTCTGAATGAGAAATCAGCAAATGACTTTTTCCGCTCTGGGCGGAGCGGAAGGGAGTGTCACACTCTTACTGACTAAAACCCACCCGTGATCCTTTACATTTACGAATAAAGTTGATTTGATATGTTTTTTCCAGGGCCGCGGTGACACTTACGAACAAATTCCGCAACATCACTTTCTGCCAAGTCTTTTGCTAATATCGAACTCTTAAAAATGCATGATGAGTATCAGCCTTTTCAGTTCACTCTTGACTTAAAAACCCCGTAGCTAAACCTGAGCGTCTTGAAGAAGAGAGTAAACTTCGTCGATCACTTTATCTGTTACTATTAAAGACTCTAGACAAGGTCAAAGTCAAAGATTTATTTGCAGATAAATATGGCTACAGAAGTTCTTAAAATGGTTTTAGTAGTAGAAGCTTAACATATTCAATCATAACATAATGATATGCAAATTTTTAGTATCTGTAGGTATCAATTCGATTATTAATTGAATTTAAAGTCAAGAAATTATTTTATACTATAGAAAGGATTCTCAATTAATCACTATGTAAATCCCTTTTGAACCGGACCAGTGGAAGTTCTTTGATTTCGTTAGGAATCTTGTTATGAATACACATAGGATAACAGCTTCGTGCGTAAGTGCAATTATTTTCGATAGTATTTGACGATATGCCAAAATATAAGGATTGAACATAGATATTTGACGTTTCCCAGTCATCTTCGCCACGCCATCAAAATGTCGCAATGTGTAGAACCGTAGGTGGCATTTAATCTGTATGGTACTTTCCTCGAAATACCACTTCAGACATCAACCTACATTGTTCTCATATGATTTTACCAATACAATTGTATGGACTTCAAAAGAGACTGATCTCTGAATTTGTTTCGGTGTTTATTCTTAGGGTAGTCAGCTAGGAAACACCGGCCTTCTCTAGTTTATAACGACCAAAAAGATTGACGTGTAAAAGTGTAATTTACAACCTACTTACAAAATAAATATCAATTATCATGTAATCATCAAACGCAAACACAACAATAACAAAGATCGTGCTCCCGAAAAATAAACGCGCAAAATATTTCACAACAACAAACCGATAAAGAAAATAGCAAAAACTTAGACGTACACGTCACAATTTTACACGTGGCAGAGACCCCGATTCGGGCGGTCACCTCATTACAACGACCACAGATAACTGATAACTTTACTGGGTCTGGAGCAACATCCGAAAATGTCTCCTCGACCCCTGACCGTAACGTGCAGTAAAAGCGGGAACAATCTCAAGCGATACGCTCCAAATTCTTTGAACTGCGATAAGCAAATTTTGCCACTTATCTAACACTAGCTTAATCTGCCCACGACTTCGTCCGCGTGGAATAGTTACTTTACCCGCGATTTTGAAACTCTCAGCCCGATCGGTTTAAAATTGACAAAGTTTCATACAAACTTTCATCCTCTATTTTATCCCCTTGGGGGTAGAAATAATCAAAATCCTTTCTTAGCGGATGCCTACGTCATAATATCTACCTGCATGCCAAATTTCAGCCCGATCCGTTCAGTGGTTTGGGCTGTGCGTTGATAGATCACTATGTCAGTCAGTCACTTATAATAACAAGAGCGGAATTTGGATAGAGCGAGCAAATTTTGCTTTGGATAAGGCACACATTTGGCTTTTCAAGCTTAATCATCATGATACACCATCCATGGAACGACTTCATCCACAGCTTGTAAAACGCCTACCTTTTCTTGTATCAATCCTCGCGCTCTTGTACCAACGCATCCAGGGTGTTCCCGCGATGGCGGTGTCGTCTGCCGAGCTCGCCACCTGGCGACAAACAGCTAACCTTCCAGTCATTACGATAAAAAAAAACATGTATTTTGTGAAAATAGGTCAAAAATAACCCCTTTTATGCGTCAATCTTTTTGTTAATTTTAAACTAGATGTGGCAGGTGTTTCCTAGTTAAATACCCTGAAGAAACACCGACCCAAACTCAGAGGTCAAAATTAGACGCCGATCCGTGAATCAATTAAAACTTTTCTCTCTATTTTGCCGGGTTGGAAGTCCTCATGGAGTTCCTCCGCCCAGAGGTTGAGTTCCCTCGCAAGGTTAGATCAGGGGTCACAGAACAAATGCCTCAATCGCATATCGTGCGTGATGTATATTCTTTCCACGAGTCGACAGATTCCCACCAGTTTAAGGTCAACAGTTTGTTCTAGATTGAACCTAATCAAGTAATCACTAAAGACTAGTGGCCGTGACTTTTAAATGTTAAATTAGGCCAGTGTTAGGCGAATGGTAGTAATAAAAGTACACACTCTTCAGCGTGATATTGACCTCCTGGCTTTTGGCACATACATATGTCATCTGCTCGTGTATCAGCTTGAACTATGGAATACTGTTCATCTTCTATCTCATCATTGTCAATTTTCAATCTATTTGAGATCAGTGCAACGCATCCTCTTCCGTCATGCTTCTTTGTTTTTGTTTTCGTTTAGGTATATTTAAAAGTTCAAACTCAAAAATTCTAATTACGATAACAAGAGTTCTAATCATTGCGCAAAAAATAGAAAAACAAAATAAAAAACTTATCGCATTTCGAGAAATTGGGGCACATTTAAATGAATTTTTTAAGTTTTTTCGCAAAAAGGTCAGATCAGAGGTTTCGTCACGACATGACGTTGCAAGTTAAAGACCTACTATTTTATCTTCAGGCTTAATGCGGTCATAACCACGTGTAAGAGTTGTATATACAGTTTGTATACATTTTTTTCTTAGGCAATTTGGAGACTGGCAAAAATGAGGTTTTGATCCAACGGTACGCGAACACATGACGCTAGCAGGAGATAGTAAAGTTAAAAAATTAGAAAAACAAATTTTCACAGTGGTAACTCTGCATAAAACATAATCAGCCTTATAATGTTCCCACTGCTGGGACACAGGCCTCCTCTCTAGGAGAGGGAATGGGCCGAAATCTAGCACGCGGGCCCAGTGCGGGTTGGTGAATGTCACATGTCTACGAATTTTTGGTTCTAGGACATGCCGGCTTCCTCACGATGTTTTCCTTCACCGTTTTGAGAGCAGTGGTGATGAAATTGGTTTAAAAATAAATAAATTGGGTATTGGAAAAAAGGTGACAAAGTAATGCGCCTGGCTGGGTTTGAACCCGCGACCTACATTTCGTAAGTCGGGACCGTTACCACTCGGCCACTACTGCTCACTTGGTAACTCTGGCGTCAATGTTAAACACCTTTTTTTAAGGATGGGAAAACATCTTTCGTTCAAATGACGTCTTTCGTTCTAGGCGGAGCGGAAGGGAGTGCCAAACTCTTGGTGACTAAAACCTGTCCGTGTTCCTTTCTTTGCGTTCCAGGGCCGCGGTGACGAACGAATTCCACAACCCTAGCAGGCACTGACCCTAGCGGGCCCCAACTACTAAGCTAACATATCTTTGAGGTGCGCGTTGACACAAGCCTGGTGCTTATCCGACTGGAACCACCCAACGCTCGCTGCCCGCAGGTGTCTACGGTGGCCAGGAATCGCCCCGCGACTCCCGAGCCCGACGCCCGGGGCGTCTTCTTCAGTAGCGGCGTTTGGGGTGTAAGCTTAGCCTCTCCTTCACGCGTTCCACCTCCTCCTTCGCTACCATAACTGCCTGCGGAAGGTGACTGCCTCCTATGTCCTTTCGCTCCGGACCATATATTGAATCACGGCCGGACTCGAGAGGTCGCCGCCGCTGATCGCCACGACGAGGACACGGCGGTGCTCCGCCCAAGCAGGGCAGACCTCCACCGTATGCTCCACCGTGTCCTCCGGGTGATCCACACAGTGTTGACACCCGGACGTATCCTCGCTGCGAACCTACGTCCCTGCTTTTGTTATTCAATCAATATTATTGACAAAAGCAGCAACATATTTTGTTATAATAAGTTTTTTTTTTTGCTCAAGTCACGTATGAATGTCAAAATGATAAATATACTACTAAGTAGATAGATACCTAATCATAATTTTTTTTTCTGACGGACCGTCAGCTTTCTATTTAATTTGTAAAATTTCACTTTTACCATAGAACCTGTAACGCTTGTGTGAAAAATATTTCCTGTTAGCAATTAGCACTGATTTAATTCTTTACCTACATAATTACAGAGTATTATTTATGATGTTATTTCAATCAAAAATATGTAATCAAAACTAAGCTTGCTTTAGTGCCCAGTGCCAAAATCTTTTTACAAAAAAATACAACCGACTTCTACACAAAAAGTACACAGGTACTCCGGTAGTATTTTTTTGCAAAAAGTTTTTATATTTTTCAGTTTTTAGTGGTACACCCCACCTAAACGTACCAATAACATTAGTGTAAACAATAAACAAAGATGCGATTTCACCAATCCTGAACGATTTTGTAACTGCAACGCTGCATTATTTAATATTAGTTATTTACTCTAAATTCCTCGTGTTTTATTTACACACCATCTAAGCGCCAAAATTTGTTATGATATTTATTGACGAGTTCCGTTTCCTATCATCTCTGTTCTTCATCAGATCTTCACCAAACTAGAAAGGGACCACGTTTAAATACTAAGATGCTTTTCCAAACCATCGTACCTACACAATTTTATTTTTTCATTTTACATCGACAAGAGGGAATGAGAACGTCGTCATTGTCAAAGCCACGCATTATTAGGGATAACTCAAATACTAGTCGTCAGATCTCAATTAAATTTAAATGGGACCACACGTCAAGCACCAGCTTTCGAATATAAAAAGAATCATCAAAATCGGTACACCCAATACAGAGTTATGAGGTAACAAAAAAAAACAAAATACAGTTGAATTGAGAACCTCCTCTTTTTTTGGAAGTCGGTTGAAAAACAAATTAAAATGGCAACTCGCCGTAACATGTCAAGTCAAGGCAAAATAAAAAAAATATGTCTCGTTATATCTAGGGCATCCCAGCTAGGTAAAATGACCTTTATCGCCTTGTTTTAGAAGTTAGATTCGCTAGGCAAAGGGCGCTGTCCGTAAATAGTTTTGCCATTACGCGCGTTGGGCTTGTGGCCATTAGGTGCGCGGAGTTACAAAAGGGCGGTATGTTTTCAAGGCGATATTGAAAGGATTTTCGACGATCAGAAAACCGAACTTATGAAGTTGTGTAAAACTCTCATATCGAGTTTTCGTGCTCATGTTGGAGTTCGAGTTGAGTTAAAATTTTCGTTCTGGAATATGGGCACGATGCGAATGCGACCGTTTCATAAAAAAACGAGACTGACGCCAGTCAGTGACTTCTCTAGAGAAGTACTGTTCTAACGAAGTTATTTAAGTTTCTTCTGTTGTATTGTATGAGAAATCTTACCCTAAAATAAACGCCTTAAAATAACAGTCCCTATAAACTTATACTTAGGTCATATACATTTCATGTTTGATTCCACACATCCATAAGGCAGTTTTGAGTCGGAATTTCATAACCCGCCAGTTTACTGGCCCCAAAATTACGGAAATTGACGAGCGCACCCGAACACGCCCGATCGATGTTTACAGAGCTAATCTTTACAAAGCGTACATGGAAAAGTCTATTTTTAATACCACAAGCCATGCTTGTTTAAATAATTTTTACATTTGTCATTTACTTAGACATATTTTAATATCGGTTGATTACGGAATTTTTTTTACTTTAGTAGTAGTAATTTAGTGTACTTTAGTTACTTTCATAGCGTGATGTCATATGGAATTCTGTTGTGGGGAAATGCCGCCGATATGCAGACAATATTTGTTTTACAAAAAAGGGCTATTCGTGCGATTTATAAATTAAATCCCAGACACTCACTCAGAGAAAAATTTAAAGAGATTAATATAATGACTGTGCCCTCTCAGTATATCTATGAGAATCTCTTGTACGCACATAAAAATATTAATCTGTTTAAAAAATACAGTGATATCCATAGCATAAATACTAGGAACAAACACAATTTTGTTGTTCCTAAAACCAGGCTCAAGAAAATAGGTGGTTCCTTTCGATGCCAATGTATACATTTTTATAATAAACTTCCTGGCCGCATTCAAGAACTAAGCATAAATAAATTCAAAGTATTTATAAAACGTAAGCTATGCCAGAAAGCTTTTTACACAGTTAAAGACTATCTGGAGGACAAGAAGGCTTGGGATTGAGCTGCTTCAGTTGTGTACATGGCCCAATGTTTTATGTTGTTGTTTTGTTTCTGTGTTTTTCTTTTATATTTTTACACTTTGACATGTTTTAATTTTCGTTTAGTTTACTTTTGACATGAATGTTTACTTTTTAAAGTATTCTTTTTATTTTATTACAATTTCTTATTTTGACATGAATGCTTACTTTGTAAAGTATTATATTTTTTAATTTATTTACTATTGTGAATATGAGGACTATATGGGTTATTATTGCTTTTTCCTCTTCAACTATTTTTTTTTTTTTTTTTTTTTTTTTTTTCAGCGTTTTCTGGCTGTTTGAGTTTTTTTGTGGCCTACCCAAATGTCCTTTCATTGGCATTGTTCGTCGAGTCGTTGAGCTCCTTATTGGTTCTAAGTTGAGCTACTCGACTACTGACCAAGGCTTGCAATGAATGGACAGGTCCACTCAAATCTGCGTGGTTCTTTCCTCAAAAGACCACTTCAGACACTGACATGGTCCTCATATAACGTATTGTGAATGTGAGGACCATGTAGATCGCTATGTTAGGGGTTCATTTCTTGTTAGTCTGGCGGTTTGAGTTCTTTATGTGGCCTACCCAAATGTCCTTACTTTAGTATTGATCGTCAAATCGACGAGCTCCTTAAAGTTCTAAGTTTGAGCTACTCGGTAACTGACAAATGCTTGCACTGTCTGGACAGGTCAACTCAAATCTGTGTGGTACTTTCCTCAAAAGACCACTTCAGACACCAACCTACATGGTTCTCATATGATTTGACCAGTACAATTGTATGGACTTTAAAAGAGACCTTGACCTCTGAGTTTGTTTCGGTGTTTCTTCTCAGGGTAGTCAGCTAGGAAACACCGGCCTCATCTAGTTTATAACGACCAAAAATATTGACGTGTAAAAGTGTTATTTACAACCTACTTACAAAATAAATATCATTTATCATTTATCATTTAAGAGACGATGTCATGTCGTAAAAAATATTTTGACTAATAGGCATAACATCAAAATCGACACTTAATTTAATTATGTTGTAAATTTATAGTTTTTAACGACAAACTTTACTGTTAATTTTAATAAGAAGAGGCCGATGTTTTCTATCTGACTGCTCTAAAAGCCACTCAAAGGTCAGTCTCTTTTTAACTCAATACAATCCGTAATAGTCATAACTAATCTTGGAAAACAAATTATGATAAAACTATCTCCTAGGTTCCCGTGGGAATACGGGGATAAAATATAGCTTATGTTACTCAGGTGAATGTAGCTTTCTAATGGTGAAATAATTTTTGAAATCGGTCCAGTAGTTTTTGAGTTTATTCGTTACATACAAAAATACAAATCTTTCCTCTTTATAATATTAGTGTAGATAATAGTCAATTTCAAATACATAAGTAGTTAAAATATTGCTACGTTCAATAGTACTTACTCAACAAAAGAAATCCATCAGGACCTTGGACCCGTCGGCGTCCGATTCTTCCCAGTTTTTACTGACAGTGCCTAGTCATGCAAAATAACTTTAATTTCGGAAGTCGGTGTTCAAAAAACGAAAAAACAACCATAAACAACGAGTCTCTTTTCAGTGGTACCCCCCCCCCCTCCTAAACGTACCAATCACATTGGTGTAAACAATAAAAAATACAGTGACAGTTCAAAATAACCCGACCTCGAAGAAAGACTATTACTAAACACTTTTCAAGCACTTGGATGCAGTTCCTGGCAGCGAATACGTGATTGAACTAAAATCAATACCACTTTTTTGGAATATTTGAATCGTTTCCTGCGTTCGGCTTCTTACACCATCTTAAATTTGTCTACGCACTTCTAGAACAGCCTGTAGAACGGTCATATTATGGTCCCACAATACAGCAGACGAAACGAAATATTATTTCGTTTCGCCTGTTGTGTTAGTTACAAAGTGTTCAGAAACAGTTGAATAAAAAAACACAGTAGTTACGGTAAAAACACGGTGCGGTTTTGTTCTGTGATTCACATTAGATCACTTGAATTTTTGAAGACATCATGACTCTTCATTGTATGGTTTAGGTCTGAAATAGGGAAACGCAGGGTGATTCCCGGCCACCGTAGGCGCGGTCCTGCGGATGGCGAGCTATAGGTGGCTCGCCGTCCGATAGCAACCAGGCCCGAGTCGAAAGCGTCGTGTTCCACGCGCGCCTCAAAGAGCCGTCAGCATCGAAGACGGGGCACCATAGGGTCAGTGCCTGCTAGGGTTGCGGAATTTGTTCGAAAGAGTCACCGCGGCCCTGGAACGCAAAGGGCACAAGAAGGATCACGGGTGGATTTTAGTCAGTAAGAGTCTGACACTCCCTTCCGCTCTGCCCAGAGCGGGAGAAGTCATTTGATGATTTCCCATCCAAAAAAAAAAGGTCTGAATTATACAACGGGCTAAAATGACCCATTATATACGAGGTAGTTAATAAACAGAAAATGAGTTTTAATTGGTTTTTAGCGCTATCTGTTGCACTGTCTGTACTTTCACTGCAATTACGAAAACATAAATTTATTCAAAATACACTACGTTTAAGTAATAATTAATTCAAACTTGGCATGAGTTTTAATCAGTCTTCTATGAGGGATATAGGCACAATTAATCGCATTTTTTTCTAGGAATCTAAGAGTTATACCAAATTTACTAAAGCAAGTCAACTTGCCTAATTCCGTGGTGGCTCTTTAAGTCCGTGATAGCTACTACTTTAATTCTGATATAAAGAAATTAGGCAAGTTAACTTCAAGAAGTAAGTTGTATAAAATTAATATCATAACATTAACATAGGAAAAACCAAACAAAACAAACATAAAAAAACAAGACAAACATTTTAATAAATCTTCTAGAATTCTTCTTCAGTGTAACACATGTCAAACTTAAAAATCGTCGCATTAGCCTCAAATTCTTGACTTGTCGACCATGGAATCGACCATGGAATCTTAAACTCCTTAGAAGCCCTGTAAATTGTCACTGTCGAACTCAAAACATTTTCAACGGCGGTTTTAGATCACGTTCCGAGTACTTTGTGTTCTTCTTTTTGGGGTCATCCATGATATCTGAAAGTAAACAAGCAAATAACTACTTAGGTATTAAATACATAGGTTACTTTAGGATTGAGTTTTTTTATCATTTTTTACAAACTCACCTTTCATAAAAAAAAAGATTAAATTGAAATCGCTTCATCCGTTCGCGAGCTACGGAGCCACAGACAGACAGATAGTCAGACGAACAGACAGACAGACACGTCAAACTTATACCCCTCTTTTTTCGTCAAGGGTTAAAAATAAATAGTGTTGACCAATAATTCAATTTGTAGATAAACAGTCTAAAGATTTCGCTCCATTTTTTTTAATTACTTGCGTTGCCGCAACGCAATACTCACCAAATGGAACTAAAAGCGGCGATGATTTTGATAACACCATATTTTTTATAGTCCTAAAATCCTCTAAAAAGAGGGAGTTTATAAAAATTAGAATAGAATAGAATAGAATACTCAAAAAAAAAAATAAAAAAATTGGTCATTAGTCCAATCTTTCACGTCATTGGGGACACTGAAGCTAAAATAAAATGGAAACCAAACCTACATCCATCATCGTCATCGTCAGCATTATCCAGAAAAGTTCGTCTCAGCGTACTATCGACCGACAGCTTAGATAATTATATTAATTTTGAATATTTTTGATATCATTGTAGCTAACAAAATTACCTTTCAAATGATATACCGTTATCCATAGTTCATTGCACAGAAATTGAACATTAAAAAAATGTTTTGAGACACGCGCGATGAAGAAAATTAATGTTTGGAAGTTTTTAGGAAAATATTTAAATCGTTTTATTTTGCTCGATCGATCTTCGACGTTAAGCAAATATTGCCGAGGTCAATATTGGATTGGTGACGATCATTACATCAAAATGAGTGAGTACATAATTCCGTCGTTGCTACTGTCTGAAAGAGCCACAAAATAGAGCAATTTTTTCGCCATTTAAAAAGCGGTGCTATTAAGGTCAGCAACAAAGCACTGAAAGATGGTGGGTATTAACGAGTTTGCACAGAACAATTTCAAAAACATAATCATTAAATATAAAAATGTCTATAAAACTTGTACGTCATGCCGCTATCGATTCGATTTTTTTTCTTGATCCACGCAGACGCGAAGATATAAAAAATTTTACAGCCACCTCTCCCCATTTTGCCTCCCTATCTCAAAATCCGGTGCCAAGGAATAGGATATTAAACGTCTAGAGCGAGTTTCGTATGTCTATCGTCATATGACATTTTGGAAATGAGCGGGAGAGGAATTTTGATTTGAATAATGATACTTTTTGGTACCGTTTTGACGTTTATACTTTTTTTTTGGCAAATATTATTGCTATAATCATGCGTTCTGCCTATAGAGTTTAGACTTGAAAAGTAGAAACAGAGTAAATACCTCAATTGCATAACATAAAATAATAATACCAATGATTTTTTAAGTTTATGGTAAGTTCCTAATGTATCATTAAATATACATACCTACTTACTTATTTTTGAAAGGTTATTTTCTCTTCATAAATACCTAAACCAATTATTTTAAGAAATCAAAAAATCTGTCCGACGCTTATGTAAACAACGCAATGAATAAGAATACATTAATGATTGAATTGTGAAAATTAAAGACTGTTGTGCAATTAGGTTGCACATAAAAACCTTTTTGCAATAAAATTGACTTCAACGTTTTAAAATACTGTTTCGATTGGTCCTTCTTTTTAAAGTAGGTAACATCCAATTACTTTTCCGTTAGAATTCCCTTCTAATCCGACATTGCTCGTTCCACGATTTGAATCCACGACCTTTCGATTGCCCGTTAAGACCTAACCTTTGGGCTGTAGCTGTTTATCTATGGTTGGATTAAAAGACAATTTGAAAGTTCGTTCTTATAGAATTTCCATCTAAAGGTCGGACTGGTTAACATTTTACAGAAGGTACCGATTTTAATGTGTGTTTGTTTTACGCAATTAATTTGGTACTTAGTTAACGACTTGTCACGTCTAAAGATAGCTATCAGCGTTACAGATTTGTATTTAACTAAACCAAAAATAATAATTCCTTATTTAAGTAATGTTTCTAGCCAAGTCGACGTCTCAGCAATGAACGTCAACTTCATATTACCATAATATAAAATGTCATCGTCGAAGCGGAATAGCTATAGGCTATAAAATAAAAAAAAATATATAAAAAGTTGGGTCAGGCTGTAAAACGGAGCCTGAGATCCAAGGAGGGAATAAAAAAAGAAAAAAATAAAAATGCCGTAAAAAGGCATTGGCGGGGTAATAGAAGTGCGCGGGTGTGAGGCGCAGGGGGGAGGCTGTTCCTCGAAGTTCCGCCGCCATTTCGAAAAATCGATCACGCGGCGCGTGTGTGGACCGTTTTGAATTTTCGAACACGAAGTTTTGCGTCATTGGTAATTTTAACCCTATGTCTAAGATACTAAAGTTTATTTTCGATTATTGTTATTGAAGGTGTCTATGTGTGAGTGCACACACGGACGGGCAAGATACCAAAATATTAATGGCGGACGTTCCGCCAAAATAGATTTTTTTGAGTGTGTTGGATATTGTACTTTAGTACGCGAGGGCCAAAACAGCTGCACATTTTTCACAGTCGGTCTGTTTGCAAAGGACGAAGTTTTCGGCGCTCGGTATTTTTAAAGTTTTTTTTATTCGTTATCTGGAGAGGAAGTTTACTTATCTTGGAGCGGTATCTGGTTGCTATGGCTAACTATGAAAAAACATGTGTTTTTTCCTTAAATTATTTGTAATAGAAACTCTTTACTATTTCTCCGAAGGTTCGAAAAGAGTTTGCCCAGTGAATTCGCTAAGCTAGATAAGTAGTATTAATATGCAATATGAATATGAAAATCTGAAAGTTAATGAATCACGTCTCATCAGCTACTAGGATGTTAGCCTATAGAAAAGACATTGATGTACCTAGTACCTACATACCACTAAGTACATTCGCTTGCATGGCGACAAAATAAAAAATAAAACAAACCGGCGAGCCATTTTGGAAGTTTTGCGAGACTAACGCAAGGCATTAAATTTTTAAATATAAAAATAAATTGCCACAAAAACGAAAAAAAAATCAAAAGAAGCGCGTCGCAATTTCAACAAATCTAAAAAATTGAAAAGCTTTCACCAAAGGTTATCTGGTTAACGCATTTACTCCGGTGCGTTATGGTATGGTTAATAATAAATAACCAAAAAGTTAAAAGTTACAATTAAAAGCAGGGCAGCGCGGTTATTGAACCGCCGCCACTAGGGCTGCTCCCACTTAGTTAAAAGAAAAAAAATATTTTTATTAGCACAAACTGAATGTTAAATACAAAACGAAAATTATTCTGTTTTTAAAACGTCAACAAAATACCTAGTGTTCTAGTAAAATATGAATTGGAAGAAAATATATTTAAAAATGGAGATAAATATGAATATGACTCATTTGTAATGACGGTCTTTCCACGTGGCATTTATAATAATCTTTGATAGGCGTCACGCAAGATCGGAAGTCGGAAAATCTGATAGCCTTCTAGCCAGCAGCTTCAGCGTTATTGATGTCTGATAGTCAGTTGCTCCATGTAAAATACTGGCTCTCAAATTCATCCGGTTCGATTGGAAGCCGGCCAAAGCATCTGGAAAAAGGACAGACTGATGAAGTTTACAATATTTCTGGGAGATTTACCAGCAGCCCTATTATGACGTCTTAAATCCATCATGATTTCTGTGTCAGAGAGAGACGGAGTTACACAAGACGAATAGCACTATCTCTTTCCCTCACACGAATCATGATAGCATTGGCACTTCGTAATACGGCCAGTGCTACTCATTATTATGTATGAGTGACCTGCGATGAGTGTCTCTTAACTAGTCTATGTTGTACTTTTGTGAAGTTTTTATTTGAAGAACTAGCTTCTATGTGCCAGAATATCGGAAATTTGCCATGGGAACATACTGCCAGATAAAAAGTAGTATATTGTGTTATGTCAGACTATATTCTATGATCTATCTCTGTGATAAATTTCATCCAGATCCGTTCAGCCATTCTGGAGATATTGAGTAACAAACATCCATACATATAAACTTTCGCAGGTATTTATAACAGTAGTAAGATTATTCTGCGCCTCACGACCGTTCATTGCGAAGTCGGCGCCTGCCAGCCCTGTCCCTTAAAAAACATCTGTGACTCAAATCGTTAACCCTTTGCTCTAGGCTGTTGACCCAACTAAATATTGTTCAGTTTACTTCAAAGTTTAAACTAAGACATAACATTACGTCTATATGGCTCTCGGAAGAGGTCGTTTGGAGGATGTAATCAATATAGTGTACAATTTTATTAAGACAAAAATTATAAGCTAACTTTTAATTCACCTCATTCACGTGACCAGAGATGCACAAATTCCTCCACAAGTTGAAGATTGGAGCCATTTTGGTTCCGTAGTAAAAAAAGAACCATACTCTTCGGTTTCTGTGGGATACCTATACCCCATTCACAATAAGATTAGACATTGATATAAATCTTTTTTATAGTCCGTTCGACCGATTTTGACTTCTATTGCGTTGGTGGCATGACACATGGCAGCTGCAGTAAACAGTTGGTATTATAATCACGTTTTTTCTTTTAATGCCATCCTTATGCCTACGGAATACAAGTAAAAATCGGTTGAATCAATTCTATGGGTTGAATGGACTGTAAACAGTTTTGTTTAAATGTCTAATCTTATTGTGAATGGAGTATAGACCTTGAGAAAAAGCCACTTGGCTTTGAAAAAAAGGGTTATAATTTTCGGCATCTGTACTGAACTTTCTCTCAAGATCTCTAACAATGTTTTGTTTCTAAAATAGAAAATTCCTTAAACACTTGTCAGTCATTTGTGTTTTACACATGACTGTTCTACGTACTGTTGACGACAGAAGTGGCTTGTCTTACTAATATTATAAAGAGGAAAAAAAATTGTATTTTTGTATGTAACGAATAAACTCAAAAACTACTGGACCGATTTCAAAAATTCTTTCACCATTAGAAAGCTACATTCACCCTGAGTAACATAGGCTATATTTTAACCCCATATTCACACGGGAACGGGAAATTTGCGTGTAAAACCGCGGGGCGCTGCTAGTTGCAAATAAAATCTCACTTAAACTGAGCTACTTATGTTGCAGACACACTAAAGTTATGACTTTATTTTTTCATGTTGTATTCTTGAGGAAATCTCAGGGTTGGTCACGCAAGACTCATACGAAGTGACTTCTTGACAGTCTTACTCCCCTACTCTTAGGCCTTTACCGACGCGAGGCCACGGGCGGCACGGGCGGTAGATATTTGCGAGTGCGTAGGACCTTGTTCTTTTTAAAATTAATAAATAAGTATTTCTGAATTTTTGGGACTTCTCTTAATATACGTATATTTTTGTTTTAAACATTACAGTGAAATATGGAATTTTCAAATTAAAAAAATGCAAAGCGGGATGCCCATCTTGTGTCACTTCTCTCTCTTTAATTTTTATTTTTTTAAACACGGGTTGCGCGAAGCCCCCGTCTTAGGCAATTTGTCAAGTACCATAGAGTCTCACTGATTTCATACTATCGCTATCGTTAACAGCGCTACCTATCTCAGTCACACTTCATTGCCTGTTTTCATCCTTGTTGTGTATCATTAATACACTAGCAGCGCTCTACGGTTTCACCCGCATTGTTCCCGTTCCCCTGGCAATACGGAGATAAAATATATGCCTATGATACTCCACAATAACGTAGCTTTCTATTGGTCAAATAATTTTGAAAATCGGTACTGTAGATCCAGAAATTACCCCTTACAACGTCACAAACTTCACAAACGGTGCCTCTTTATAATATTAGTAAGTATAGTATAGAAAATAATACTTCAATTTTGCTAGTGAAAATACATAATGATCTCTAAACTTATTTGTTTGATAAAGATTTCAACAGCAAATGTAGCTTTAAACTAGCGAAAAGTGAGTGTAGGTAGGTACCTACTATTAATACTTGTGTGTCAATTTGTGTAAATTATGTATTAGGTTGTGACAATTGATTATGTGGCAGACTGTACCTACTCGAAAAAAACAATAGAAAACGCAATTTGAATTAATTTTGCGTCTCGAACGTGATGTGGTTACAAAGTGACAAATTAAAAGTGATTAAATCGCTCAGTGGCTTAGATGTTAGAAGCTATTTGTTTTAAACAACTTTATAAACAAACAGGGTAAAATTGGTACGCATACTGGCAGGTATCGACATGAAAAATGCAACCTTTACTAGACTCATATACCGTAAAACGGAGTGTATAGAAATGCAGGGATGAATAAAAACGAAACTTTTGTTGGGATTTTCGCTAAAATAACATATTAACAGTTTGTCATAAATCATCTAATAAAAAACAAATATTGGTTCAAACATTGGAGTTTTTCATTTCTGCAAGCAATATTTAAATAACGAGAAAATTCAAGTCAAAGTTTCGTTTTTATTCACCTCTGCATTTCTATCCACTTCGTTTTACCGTTATATTGTCTTATGTTCAACATAATGCAGAACACTCAGCGTTTTCTATCAGAGGTAAATATTTGCACAAGTTGACGATCGCAATCAAATTTGATTCATTAGTTGACTGAGAATGGTTTTTATAAGTTTTACAGGCTAAAGTTGTAGAAAAGATGATCGATTTTAAAAGAATTCTTGATTTAGGACCTCATCCACCTAAGCTTTTCCCAACTGTGTTGGGGTGAGATGCAGTTAAATACCAGTAGTAGCGAACGTCTACTAGTGCGAAGAATCTCTGATTGAAAAATCTCGGGGCCTTCCGTACTATCTCGGGCAAAAAGGTCAGTATTCATGACCTAACTCTTATCTAGCCTGTCTACAGTCTAGCTAGACTTTGTTCTGATATCAATGACTAATTTATAATTAGAAATTTCCAGCCAGCACCTCAAGTGTTCTCGTCGCCTATTTCGTAATTTGAAGAGTTTGCTCCTGTTAAAGGAAACGAAATCTCATCAAACTATTCAATTCAGTTGCCATGAGAATGGAAACAACAACTAATTAGCTGACCCGCGCAACTTAGTCTATGCCACATGAGGCAGAATAAAAATAAATGTCTTTGCAACATTTTTTATTGATGCGCCACGCCAATATTGTCTTCGTCGATAAATCTCGGGCTATCCGATACTAAACGAATTATATTTTTTTTTTCAATTCAAACCAGTAATTTCTTAAAATCTCAGGAAGACTGTTTGTTTGTTTGTTGAACCAATAGGGTTCAATCAAACAAACAAAGTCTTCTGTGTTTTTGGCCTGTTATGATGTCATGGTAAGACGTACGGTGTCAATTTTTTTTTTTTTTTTTTAGATTTAGGTTGTTCACAAATTCTTGATCGCTCATTTATGAAAATATATACATATCTTGTGCCCTCACTCAAACCCAGTTGAAAATCTACGAGCAATCGAGAATGTTACGCAAGAAGCCAGAGTCCCTTGTTAAATTAGTAGGTCACTCTACCCGCAACGTTGATTTGTGTTTCTTAGAACTCTACGTTTGACTACGAAGAAAACACCAGTTTCTGCTTACTGCACTATAAATTTGCCCATTTTATTATTATTTCGGAAAATAGCTAAGTTTGGTTCTAGGCAGGTTGAATAAGAATACCCGCAACTCAGTAACTGGTTGGCAAGACTTCTGTCAGATATTCTGGCTTCTGACTATAAGTTAAAGATCCGATCGCCAGCATCAAAAGTTGGCATTACTATTATGAATTTATTATTATGAGTTACTTCAAGCCATAATGCACCTAACACTGCAAATAATGGCATTTACTTCCCAAGAAAAAAAACCGATTGAATCAAACAGTAGGTACAAAATGCGTTCTCTAAACATGAATTCAAAACTCCAAATCGTCAATCGTCAAAAATGCAGGCTGAACGCATTCACAAACAAAACATTGTTTTTTTTAAATGAGGTTCTGCTTAATTGCTGTTATTCTGCATAGCTAACGGAACTGACGTAAGGTCTCCAGAGTTTCCTTATTATTTTACTACCTGTCATCGTCTTGCACTTTCATGGCTACTTTTACCTACCCTAAGCATCTAGATTTAATAAAAAAAAATAAGGCTCCCCTTGTATTGGGCAAAACTGATTTCGAAAAAGAAATGACAAAAAAGCAAAGAAAATCAATAGAACATTCTTGCAAATTATCACAATTTTATTTCTGTCTAAACTAGAGCTGATAAAAAGTTAGAAATATAACTGAAATAAATCCCTGTGACGTCTTTTTCATAGGATCTATAATTATTATTGCAAGCAATGCGAAAACAAAAAAGTTTAGCTGTCAGAATTCCCAACCCTCTTTGATTGATAAATCTTTACTGGAACATTTATGTTTAGCACATAAAAGGCCATCCTGTGCTATATAAGCTTTAACCGCTACTTATAAATAAAAACCAACGGTTTAGAATATTACGGTTTATCGAGCAGCTCAAAAAACTCGCTTCATTTAAACCTAAGTCAGCGAAAGGTGGGAAAATTCCACCCAGCGCCATTCCACTGGATTGTTACGGCACACACCGGTACAACGCTTGATTGTGTGCGTGAATGACGACTGATGCAAGTAAAAATATGTTTTCTCATGCACATTTTATGTTAGAAACTAAGTTAGTAACAAATAGGTACCTAATAAAGATGCACGTGGCGGAAAATTTTGATTTTGATTAACTTTTAATGATTGTCGATGGATGACAGTGGTTCCCAAATGTTTAATGTTAAGGTAACTTTTTATAAGTCCTATTAATAACCGTTTTGGGTAGATACTAGACAAGGATTCGTTTTCCGAATTTGCATTTGAGGAAAAGTTTGTTTGTTTGTTTGCTTTAACGCGCTAATCTCAGTAGGTAACTACTGGTCCGATTTGAAAAATTATTTCAGTGCTAGATAGCTCATTTACCGAGGAAAGATATAAGCTACGCTACGACTAATAGGAGCGGAGTAGGTATTCATGAAAAATGTGACGCAGACGAAGTTGCCCGGGTTAGCTAGTATTTGATAAAAGCAAACGCTTTTATTTTGAGATTCATCAATTGCAATTTGCAATGTTTTTCATCTCGAGATTCAATTTTGCCAATTTGAGTTTTTTAGAGTTGATATTGTATTCTAAATGAGGTGCCATTATCTGCGTTTGAAATCCTTCTTATCCTTCCTGCTGCAATAGGGCTGATCGCTTTAGCGAAGGAGGTCGAGACACCAAATGGGGGTGTCCCATGCTACGTTTTGCGCCCAATCTCGAGCTCTCCACTTAAGAACTTGTCCAAGAGCAAGCGTTCATTCGATAAGCATGGTCACAGCCTTTTCAATCGGTATCTCCATCCCCCTGTCGTGCCAAAGTCACCATGATTCTACTGTGAGAGAGAGACGCAGCTATACATGACGAATATCACGATACCCTTTTCACGACTAAATTGTCGTAATTAAAAAAAATCCGGCGAATTCCTTTAATTGAAACACCGAGAGGATATTAAATTTCAATGAATATTTCACTACTAAAAGACATTGTTAGTAGGTATAGGTATTATTTATTTTAGTCACCCATTGAAATGTCTTTGTTTCATGTAACACAAAGTGTTTATATTGTTTCAGACACAGAGTAGATAATGCAACAGACACTCAAGATATTGCAGTTATTTATGTTATGAGGTACATGAAAAAAGAACGAGTGAATGAGAAATGGAGAATGGAGCATAAAAACGTGTTGTGCTGCACCCAAGTAATATGGGAGAAGAGCTGGAAGGCGATGATGATCGACTTCCAAAAGACGAAGCTAAAAACGAGCAAAGGTTCGTGAGTCTGGGAATACACCAGCAACCATACCCATTGAACATAGCGACACTGCTTGGGCAGAAATTCGTCCTAAACGAGCTTCTTTAGAAAGAGCTACATTATTAGTAAGAAATTAATGAATCTGACGAGCCTTTCCCCAACTACGTTGCACCCTATATTGAAGGTTAAGCAACGCTTGCTGAAGTCGTTCCGCGGATGGTCGACTATCCATTATACATACCAAGTGATTTCTCCTCAACGGCTGCCAAAGATCTACAGATGACAGTCATTGCCGGTAGTCAGATGCTGGAAATATCTGACACCATTCTCACCATAGTACCTATATCGTTGAATTACACAACCTAAATCAATTTAAATATCCCTCTACATACTTGGCTCTGGCTCGGGTGTAAAGTCGTATACTCTCTCGCAAAAAAAGCAAAATAAAACACACTAAAATAATTATAATATCACAATAAGTATAAGGTCACATAAGAGAGAAAACAAAACTCCGTTTTTGCAACATTTTTCATTGATGCTCCGCTCCTTTTAGTCATAAAGAGTGTTTATACAGATAATATCTCCTACTATCTGACATTAAAAGATTTATAAAATTCGGATCAGTAGTTCTGGAGATTAGCGCGTTCAACCAACCAAACAAACAAACTCTTCAGCTTTATAATCACTACATTGTGTAAAACAAAGTCGCTTTCTCTGTCCCTATATCCCTATGTATGCTTATAGCTTTAAAACTACGCAACGGATTGTGATGCGGTTTTTTTTTAATAGATAGAGTGATTGAAGAGGAAGTTTTGTATGTATAATACATGCATATTATAGTAGAGTAGAGGAAACAATAGTATCTACATTGCACCCGTGCGAAGCCGGGGCGGTTCGCTAGTAATAAATATATTATAGTTTTATTTGCATAGCTGCGCTGCGCAAGCGCGCGGACGTTAGGCCTCCGTCTGAATATCTATTCTGTGGTCTTGTTATTACTCAGTTAGAAGGTACATAAATGACTATTTTCTGCACATTTAGTCACAGTTTCTAATTAGGTCACTATGTTGAATTTATAGCTGCAGGAATAGGTACTACATGCTTATTACGCTCAAGACTTAGAGGCCTCTTCTCTGAAAGGTTGTGGCTTAGTGGATGTCTCGAAAGTATGCTTTGTTTTAAGACGCACAGTTTCCTCACGATGGTATCTATCTATACTAATATATAAAGCTGAAGAGTTTGTTTGTTTGTTTGTTTGCATGAATGCGTTAATCTCAGGAATTGCTAGTTCGATTTGAAACATGTTTCAGTGTTAGATAGCCCATTTATCGAGGAAGGCTATAGGCTATATATTATCTCAGAGCACAAATTAAGAGTATTTCAAAATCGGGGGGTTAGTAACTATTCTACACGGGTGAAGTCGCGGGCAGAAGCTAGTAACTACTAATATATGTAGGTACAAAGCTGAAGAATTTGTTTGTTTGTTTGCTTGAACGCGTTAATCTCAGGAACTACTGGTCCGATTTGAAAAATTATTTCAGTGTTAGCTGACCCATTTATCGAGAAAGGCTATAGGCCATATATCTTCACGCCAAAACCAATAGAAGCGGACCACCAGTGAAGAATGTTTCAACATCGGGGGCTAGTAACTATTCCACGCGGACGAAGTCGCCGGCAGAAGCTAGTACATCTATATTTTGAAAAATGTTAAAGGGAATTAGACATTTTTTTTGTAGATTCACAACTTTTACTTAAATAATATCAGGTAACACAGAATTGTAGTCTACAATACGATGGGTGAAGCTCTGTCCTCCTAGCTAGTCTACAAAATAGCCTGTGTTTAGGAGACACAGTTTCGATCCCCAAATACTAGTTGGCTCTGGTACGTGTTACATGTGCAGATTGGCAAGATTGATAATAATTAATTAACAAATGGCTATACTTACAAGGAAAATCTACAGTGAGTAAATAATAAAATAAAAACAACTGTGGCATGCAATGGTGTGTTTGGGTGTGTTTCTCTTGCTGTCATTGCATTGGATAATGGGTCTCATCTGATAGAAAGCGTTGATGAGGTCGACTATCGAGCTCGTGCCCCTAGAAGTAACCCCCAGGTACAATCTGCTATCAAGAAGCACAAACTCCGACAGGGAGTTCCATTTCTTAGCTGTTAGCAAAATCAAAGTAGGTATTCCCATAACGTTTACCTATACGATTATTAATAACCACGATCACCAGTGTGTTTGACAAGAGTGGTGATTAATGAAACTGTTTTTTTTTTTGTAGGGGTCATCGCTTGTAACTTTTTGGTGCCTACGATCAACAGTGGCCATCTTGGGGTAATGACCCGACGACATCTTTACCACACACCCTGAAGCCATATAAAATACTAGCAGCGCCTCGCAGTTTCACCCGCGTAGTTCCCGTTCCCGTGGGAATACGGGGATAATATATAGCCTATGTCACCTGGGGATAGTGTAGCTTCCAAACAGTGAAAGAATTTTTCAAATCGGTTCAGTAGTTTCGGAGCCAATTCAATACAAACAAACATACAAATCTTTCCTCTTTATAATATTTTTTTATCTTTTCCTCTTTATAATAAGTGTTTTTTTTTTGTCTATACTACATAGACAAAAAAAAACCCCCATTTTTCTTAGCCCAGAAATCGAACCCGGAGCCGTAAAATCTAATTATAATCAAAAAGAAATCTCATGTTTAACAAATAGCTATTTTGTAAATATTTATAACTAGATGTGCCTACTAATAGACTAAGTAGAATATTCAACAATATTGTTAAATGCATACCAGCGAAACGTAATTCTTACCTAACGAGGAATACATATGTACATCTAAATAACAGTTTTGAAACCATAATACGGAATGTATGTATTAAAGATTTATAGCACACGCGCGAAATCTATAAAAACCGACTGAAGTACAAACTCCCTACATAGGTACCTCTCTGGCCCATCATGACTGTTCAAAAATATAAAAATGAATTTTTAGATTATTGATTCCGTGAGCCCAGTCACCGGCTATACAATTTTTATATAAGTGTTATACAAAAACACACACATATACACTTTTCATCCATACGCCAACTACACATACGGGAAGTCACGCACACTAACGCAGTTTTACATAGAAAAACAGCCGTTCTCCTCTCTAGCCTATCTATACGTACTATAGAAAAAAACTTCAAAATAGTACGGCTTCACTCACTTTCACATTATATTACACCAATTTCAAACTATAATGTATGAACATCCCACGCCATAAAGATTAGTTTTGTTTGTATCAAAATATATTCCGTCTCTTTTACTCAACCGAACGCTTTCGAGTTTTCCGTTCATGATCCAACTCAAAATACGCCAAAAATGACGTCGAGCCAATGTTGTTTCGAAAACAGTGTCTCGCGTTTCTTTCTACGGATACCGCGCGCCCGCTCGCCGTTTATTATTTGGAATTTTCCAATCCACTGATTACTACTCGTCGTAAGTTTTACAAACAAATTCGAGTCCGTTTCGTATTTTTCGCGATTAGCGGCAATATAGGAAAGTCGTAAGTGGCGACGACGATAAGGTCGATTTTTGCGCGAAGTGTGCGCCAACCCGGCCGAGTTGAAAGGACTAGCTGGGAGCCCTTGGGCGGTACAGACGAACGCGTCGCTGAAATAGATCGTATTTTACTTAGAAAAATCTGACAGCTCGGAACCGTGACAAGAAAATAATGTCGTTTTTATTACATTTTTTGATAAATTATTATTCTAGTTTCGGTTCGGCGGCGTTCCAACGGCCTTATCGATTTTCCTATTTAGCGCGCTATCGTATTTTATACATTTTCGAAAGGTCCGCGGCGCGTCTATGCGCTTTCGAAAAATATTTTACAAGTATTTTCTCGGCGGCGAACGGACGTCGAGTGCGGTGCCGTAAATTGGTAATAATTCCGTTGATTACACAGTAATATAGTGTCCGAATATGGGTTAGTGGTGAGGAACACGGACACTGCGAGCGTTGACTTCTGTGATACGATCCTATGAAAAATGTTTGTGTTAGTGCAAGTTTTTAGTGCATAGTTGTTTGATAGTTGTGTCTGGTGCATTCCGATTGTGAAAGTGCACGGCTAGTGTTATTGTGCGTTGGATGCTGCAGCTGTGGCCACGGACCTAGGCGCACCTTGCTCACCTGAGCGGCCACTCGTAAGTACAAGGAACCTTTCTATAATGACCTCGTAGGGCTAAGACACCATTTAATAGTTCTCCAACATAACTATGCACAGTTGACACTGTTGCACCAAGGAGTTCCAGTACTTATATCTCATATCTATGTCTAGTCGTAACATAACCTTAGCACAGCACAACTGTAAACAATACCTACCATGAACAAACTGTTCTAACAGAACAATATTTGAAAAAATAATTGACAATTATAGAAACCAGCCAGTGCCAAGTTTTACAAAAAAGTTTGATTAATCAATTTCGACTCTTCAAATAAAAATTATAAACAAGAATCTAATCAGTCTGTCCAAAGCATAGGCTAAAGTTAATTTAAAAAATAATTATAGAAATGCTTGAGGTCACAGATGTTAAAAATGTCATTCTCTAATTATACAACTTTAAACGACAAGACACAGTTTTGTAATAAAAATAACATCAGTCTCCATCAAATTAAAAAAAAGAATATCCTACACTAAAATATTAACAAACAAAAATTAACATAGAAGTTAATTCTGTTATTTTAGATTTGAAAATTAAGAATGTACTTAAATATAGCTACAAAATTTGAAGTGAGAAGAATATTAAAATAAATGTTATCTATAAAATATGCAATTATGCATTTCTTTATAAACTTGGCTAGATATTTAACTGTTTCTTAAACAGTTAATTATTCATGTAAGAATTTAAACATGAAAAATCAACCATTCAGAATACATTTAGCTTTAAAAATAAGATATCAAAAGGTTAAAGTCAACATTTCACTAAATAAATGATAAACTTATATACCTAATATCTTACCCCATTCCATTACAAACTTATAAATAATACATTTTATCTACTTTCTGAAGATTACATAAAATTTTATACAATAATTTGGTATTAAAGAGATTTTTTATAGGCTTACTTACAAGTTGACAAGACATACGTAAGATGAAAAAACATCTTGCATAAATACCTACTTGGTAACACTTGAATATTATGCAAAATGGTTATAAATGGTTAAGTAATATTTAGCTATATAGTGAGTAGGAGAACCTTACAACTTATTTATTTTTTATAAACTTGTTTGTACCCTCTTAGTTACACAATGTAAAAATAAACAAATCATTACACACTATACTTTAAATGTAAATGATTACAGGATTTTTTGTTTTTAGAGACATAAATTATGAGTTTTTTTTTTGTGGTGGTATAACAGCTGGTTTGCAGCATAGACTACCTACACTTAGCTTTTTTTTTTGTAGAAAAACAAAACACTCAGAAGATTTATACAAACCATAACTGAAACACAAATACTGTCTATGTATATTAAAAACTATTTTCACAACATATTAACAAATGTGAAGGTCAAAGTCTTTTTCCGAAGAAGGACCAAATTGACCAAGTTGAATATTATACTTTGAACTATAATGGAGTCACAGAACAAAACATCACACCTGTACCAACATTCTAAGGGTTAGGTACAGTGTGTACTTGTATAGTACACTAGGACTTTACTTAAATTCACCAGTTCTGTTTAAGACTTTAATATCCATGTAACTGGGTGAGACGTGAGATGTGGTTTGCTCATCAGCAGCCTGAATGGGCTACCATGAAGGGTAACCGAGGAACCAACAGAACTCTATTACTAAACTTTGTTGTCTATCCATCCGTTTTTATCTCAGCAGGCTGTATAGGTAGATGGTTGAAAATTACATGGAGTATTTTTATTGCCACTGTAACTACAAATAATAAAATCTAATAAGTTAAATTATAATGAAATGGGCCTACCATACAAGAAGCATGTTTTGTCAGTTTATGGTACCTACTCAACCTTTACAGAGTCCGACTCGCTCTTGGCTGTTTTTTTTATTTATTTATTTGGAACCTAAGCAAACAACAGCTTAATAGCATTTCAATCATGCTGACTTTTTTGAAAGTAAGTATAAAATAAATGGATTTTAAAAAATTCTATCCTGGAGTAAGGGTATTATGATGAATATATAATAGGTAATATAATAATAGGAATACTCTGGGAAGACTGGAAGGCTATTCCGAGACATAATTCCGTCTGTGGGAGTTGGGACAGTTTATATTGACAAAAATAAGTTTATTTATTGAATTATTTCGAAGTCAAATATCTATATACAAACATGGTCTGATACTACTTCTGTAGGTATTCAATCCATATGTACTTCTATACTTAGTAATAATTGAGGAAAGATTTTTTTGTATGCTTGTTTGTACTGAGTAAACTCTGAAAGTCCTGGACCGATTTTAACTATTTTTTCACCAGAGGAAAGATACATTATCAGTAAGTAATATAAGCTATATATTATTCTCGTATTCTCACGGGAACGGGAACTAAGCGGGTGAAACCATGGGATGATGCTACTATTTTAATAAAGTATGTTGGTAACTAAAGTAGTTAATGAAATATGTGCTGTGCTCAACCCAAATAACAGGACAGAAAGATGCTCTTAATTTTTTACTGTCAGTAATGTCTTAAAACCTTTTACTTAGCTGATTATAGTTGTTTAAGATTAAACTTAAAATAATGAAGAATCCCTTGTCCATATCCTCATGTATATATATATGTTAGAATTTGATACTTAACCTCTCTTTTTTTTATAAATTAAAGGTTATATATAACATACTTCCTTATTTTTAGCAATGCAATAGTATGTTTAAGAACTCAATCTTCAAGTTGGGTAATATAGTTTATATTTTTAGTAACATGTTTTTACTATTTTGCCCAGCTTAGACCCACTTCACCAGATTTGATGGTGACCTTGTTATGATAAAATAAATATTAGGCAGTCAGAAGCTAGTCAATCTGACATCTTTTTTGCCAAGGAGTATCATATACCGCCCCTTAGCAAACAACACCGCTCAAATTATTTTGAATAATGAAATACTACTAAGTACTATTACTAATAAGTAATATACTAATACATACTAAAATAATTGAAAAAAAAACAATTAATTTAGTGTAACCTATGTACTGGGGCGTGCTGTGACTACTATTTAATATTCACATTAGACCGTCCCGGATGCAAACCATGTCATTTATTTATTTATTTAGAATAAGCACACCAACAGCACAGTAACTTACATTTCATTATATAACACTAGCTGCTGCCCGCGACTTCGTCCCCGTGGAATCTTTAAACATTCTTTATCGCTGCTCCGCTCCTATTGGCTTAAGCGTGATGATATATAGCCTAAAGCCTTCCTCGATAAATGGTCTATTCAACCCAAAAAGAATTTTTCAATTCGAACCAGTAGTTCCTGAGATTAGCGCGTTCAAACAAACAAACAAACAAACAAACTCTTCAGCTTTATAATATTAGTATAGATTTAAAATTGGAATTTCAGTAACCATGCAAATAACATGTACTTATGCGTGACATTGACATTATGAGTATTAGAGACAAAGAGTGTGTAAAAGACCTAAAGCCAGATCACTACAAAAACAAACCAATTTGAGCTACATACACGTGTACTACTCGCTCTGTTTAATTAGGGAACGCCGGTATGAAGTGAAACTCATGGAGAATATATCCCTACTAATATATAAATGTGAATGTTAGTTTGTTTGTTACGCTTTCACGTGAAAACTACTTAACTGATTTATTAAATTTATTTCACCACTAGAAAGCTACATTCACCCTGAGTAACATAGGCTATATTTTATCCCCGTATTCCTACGGGAACGGGAACTACGCGGGTGAAACCGCGGGGCGCTGCTAGTGTATAAATAAAGCATTCAAGTTTTAATCATGCCGGATCTGAATTCTGTCTGTGTTTGGGTCCGCAACACAAGCAGATAAAAATTGAAGAGAGAGTGACTTGCATCTGCCATGCTCTGTTCTTGTACCACCCTTAAATTGACTGGTAGAAACTGCCTAGCAGGCATTACGCCGTCTGGTAACGTATTTTTGCTAGTATATAAGGCCGGATTTTAAGTTTGGTTTGGATTGCGGATTTCTGGCGCAGTTGTTTGGCTACAAATCTCGTTGTGATAGTAAGCCTATAGTCGACACCAAATAAAATGGCAATAACGGTCATTGACCCTCCTACATTTATTGACAACCTTAATTCTTAAAACAGAAATAATGAATTAATGTTATATTGAATCGACATCCATCGTGATCCTTTATATTTACTAGTAATGGAAAACGATTCATTTTTTTGTCCATGTACCTACTAAGAGATATCAAGGAAAGGTCAATGACCTTTATTGCACATTTATCTGGTGTCAACCATAGGTATTTTAGTTTGATTGTTGAAACCCGCGCCACGACATAACACTAAACAGTAATTTAAGTCTAGTCTGAGCCAGCCCAAATGTGGTACCCCTTTTCATCTAATGTTAAAATAATCATCAAATGGCTTGAGCGGAATGGAGTGTTCGACTTTCTGTCTAAAACACACCCGTGTTCTTACAATGCGAAAGGGTCATCGTGGCCCTGGAACACAATGGGCGTTCCAGGGCCACGATGACCCTTTCTGCAACCCTGGCTGACCTGTGGTACTCCTGGAATTTAAGATATCCATAGGATGGGGTTACTACTTACCATCAGATGGGTCACTTGCTGATTTGCCGCTCAGTGGCATGAAAAAAACCCGGACATGGTTCTCGTTCGGGACGTTGTAATGTGAATCATTCTTTATATGGTTCAGATGGAGATAGTAATGAGACGTGGCGTTGACGTACGCTATAGTCATAGTCATTTATTCATTTACAATTTGCAATTCAAAGCATTTGAATTTACACAATATTAAAATCATCTTATTATAAAATTTAGTAACTTGTTTCTCGTATATCATTCCCAAATATCCAATCGCCCGGTTTCTGAATTAACAGTTTGAAGTAGAGATCGTGAAGTGCTCCAGAACCCTCTGGAGAACTTCTACGAATTTTTATGTTTAGTCAATACATTTGTATTTGTCCCTCTGGTATTTTAATATGACGCAATTTAAAGTTTGAAAAGTTTTCATGGCATGGACAAAGTTGCGAGTTATTTGATGAGTTCTGATGCTTTGTGTTAAGATCAAAACTAACAGACCGACTGTAGTCAAAGTTGACGATGGAGTGAGCTTACCCAGAAGAAGCTTGTTCACTCTAACTTTGAAGAGATTAGGGTTGACTGCGTTCGGAAACACACGCAGTCAGAGAGTTCCACTCCTTTGCTGTGCGCATTATAAAAGATGTTTGAATACGTTTAGTGCAAATTGGTGGAATAGCAACAAGGTAGAGGTGGTAACTTGCAATGCGTTTAGATGTTCGTTAGTAGAAGGGGGCTGGTGGAGTATTTATTTTGTAAGTTGGTTCAAATAACGCTTTAATACTTCAATCAGTCCTGTCAATGTTAACGTCATAAGACCGGTGTGTCTGACTACCGAACAAAAACGCCGAAACAAACTCGAGAGTTCATAGTCTCTTTGAAAGCCTATAAATATTCGTCAAATCATAATATAAGAACTATGTTGTTTTGTATCCGAGTTGAGCTTTTGTGTATTCCTTGACTTGTTGACTGACTGAATTGAATAAATTTGTCAGATGACCTGTAGCTTAACTCGGAACTTTAGCGGTTTAGGGGAAGGAGAGTGCTGATTCGTAACTTGCTACAAGTACAGTAACGCCAGACTTCTAAGCCGTAAGTCGATAATGAGGTATTAATTTTTCTGCAGAAAAACTGAAGCAAGTTTTGCTAAAAATCATGAGTAACTCCTCTGACCTTAACCTCGATCTTATCTGGCGTCAGGCAGTGAGGTCTACCGTAAAACGAGAGCATACAGAAAGAACTTCTCTAGAAATCTTTTTATCAATGTATGAGATAATACATAGGTTTTTTCCTGGCAATTTTGCTCCATCATGGCTTACCGTGAGGAGGTAGTGGTCAAACGCTAGCCTAATTAATAATAATAACAAAAAACGTGGTATTTCGAAGAGTCACGCAAACCGCGTGGTTTCTACCTAGGTAAATGATCTTTTCAAAATGGCGCTTGAAATTCTGAATTTGAAACAAAACACTACCGAGACTTACCTACCTACCTCAAATCACTACATAGTATAAAACAAAGTCGCTTCCCGCTGTCTGTCTCTATGTATGCTTAGATCTTTAAAACTACGCAACGGATTTTGATGCAGTTTTTTTAATACATAAAGTGATTCAAGAGGAAGGTTTATATGTATACTACATGCATAATATAGCAGAGATTTAATATCAACATTGCACCCGTGCGAAGCCGGGGCGGGCCGCTAGTTATTGATATGTATGTATATAATGTTACCGCCCTTTTCCTCATTTAGTTCCACGAAGTTCGTATAAAAAACGCAGTTTCTATCGGCGAAGTACGAGTACCTATGTATATATTTACTTTTTTTGTATTCAACCAGATTGGTTTATTTTATAACAAGATCGTTCTAGAGTTTTGTGGCTAGCTACTGATAATGTTAAAGTAAATACTTACTCGAAACTTGCGGGATCACACGATATAGATTGCAATTGACACGTTAAGAAGATTCTAGACTGTATTTCCAGATTGGGTTCAGATTTGATGGAATCTGGGGCTGTACTAAGAAGTACCAATGCGATCAAGATTTATTCATCCTGTAACGCTTCGTCTCGCGCTCTCTCACACAGGAATCATGATGCTGAGGGTTTTAAGACGCCGTCGTAGGACCCCAGATCGGAGCAAACATGCCACAACCACCTTCTTTGGAGTCTATTCAAAATTATACAAACTTCCACAGAACCAACCGAGCCTATTGGTATTATATGTATCTGACACAAATCTTCCTCCGCTAATACACTACATACATAAAGAGGAACACACAATTTACTATAAAGAGGAAATATTTTTGTTGTTTGTGCCAAATAAACTTCGTAAATACTGGACCGATTTTAACCAATTTTTCACCAGTGGAAAGCTACATTATCAGCGAGTAAAATACGGTTAATTTATCCCCGTATTCCCATGGGAACGGGAAATACCAGGGTTGGAAAAAATCACGATTATTTGCAAAAAATCAAAAATCATTGATTTATTACAAAAAATCCAAAAGATCACGATTTTTTCGATAATTTTTATGAAAAGCGCGCGAAAGGGGCCATCGCGTCATCGGCATCAGTGGAAAGAGTCTTTTCGACTTTTGGATTTGTCCATTCTAAAATCAAATCACTGACTTGTTGTTACTTGATATTATATTGACATTTCTTATTTTTTTTATATGGCATGTCATTTATCAGACTATTTCAACAATTATTACTGTATTATTTGTTAAATTTGAATTTCAAAGTATATTTTCATTAGGTATTCTTTTTTTCTTTTAATTAATTATTGTATTTCATCTTCGAGCCGATGAATTGCCAATGTTATGTAGGTACGCCATTATTGTCACATGTATCAGGCCATTAATTAAATAGTTTAAGTAATATTCAATGCTAAATGTTTGTGATGTGGCAGTACTTTTTAAAAATAAATAAATAAAATCAGGAATAGATTAGGAACTGAAAAGGTGGATAGTTGGTGTTTTTGTTTAAGTACCTACTGTAATATTCTACCACGAAGTAATTTTTAATTGTTCTGAATCGAAATCTGAATCTTTCTGTTATCGAAAATCAAGAATGTCAATTTGTATTATAAATAAGAAAGAAATAAAACAATATGATTTAATCAATTATTGTTATTGAAAAAATCACTTGATTTAAATTGTGATTGAAATCATGATTTAAATCAAAGTGATTTAATCATGCCAACCCTGGGAAATACGCGGGTGAAGCCGCGGGGCGCTGCTAGTGCTGAATATTATCGGATTTTGGTGAAACAAATATTTATTAGATTATGCTATTGGTACGATACCTTGATATTTTACGTTCCTGAACACTCAGCCAAGAGCAGCTTCTACTTAGAAAACTTCAAAGCTAAGCATCCCACTAACAGTTTAATCTGAAGACCTCATACCTAAGTGTAAGGTATCGTTTTGCTCAGTAACTGGGTCATAGAACTCATATAGTTAGTCGCTCTATATAAAATACTGATATTCAAGCAATCTTTGGCAAGATTTAAAAAATACCTTAAAATTGCTGGCTCAAAAATGTCATTACTCTGTTACAGATTTTTTTAAAGATAAGTCTAGATATAGTGTGTAATTGAAATACATTGTTTTAAGTTAATAAATGAGTGTAAGTAGTAAAATGTTTGTAAATTGCAAACCACGAGGCAGAATGTATGAGGTTCCAAAATTATATGTAACACCAAATTGTATTAATTACCTACATTCTATACAATCTATGCTATTCTAAACACCTGGACAGACTGGACCAACTCCAATATAGTTGGGAATAGTTATGTTATGACAGATAAGCGCCTCAGAAGACACCCAATCCTAATACTAAATAATATTACTATAAATACGAAAACGAAACTGTTTAGTTGTTAAGCTTTCGCGTCTAAATCATCGAAACGGTTTTGATTAATTTTGTTACAGTGATAGACGGACTCTAGAGAATATTATAAGCTACTTTAACGAGAGCGAAGCCGCAGGTAAAGCTAGTAAATCATAAATGTGTACAATACCTATTCTATCAAAGATAAAATTGAGGCGTCTCCGAATTCAAAATTAGAACTCATAAACTAAAACGTCCATCGTGTTTCACAAGAATTTGTAACTGTAACCAGCCAGTGTCACAAGCCACTATAAAATAATTAAAACATCCGACTAATATGGAAGTCAAAAAACAGGGCCCTGCATGTAACCTGACCTTTAAACTGTCTTGTGTAAACAAAAGTGCATTCTGAGAACAATGTGGGTTAGACAGAGGTAGCTAGATGGGGTTTTCGGGTGGTCAGACAAGGATGGCGGCATTAGAAATATGCACGGTATTAGTAGGTACTTGAGTTTTATTGTTCTTATTGAGGATTTAGATGGAGTAATTTTTGGTACGAGGTTTCTGTTACTATGCGCATTTTTTTAAATTTAAAACTAGCGCTTTGCCTGCGGCAAACTATTTAGTAATCTGTGCCTGCGGTATTAAGTTAGTACATTAAATTAAGTACCTATTTTAATTTTATCCAAGAAATTTATTTGTTTTTTGTTCTGTTCAAGTCCAAGTAATTTTTTTTGTAATGTTTATTGTATGTTATATTATATTCTACTACAATAATTAATTAGAACTACTTTGAGAATGATGTGCACGCCTGTAAGTGACTTGTGTACACAGGATTCTCTAATAAATGTTGTCAATGTTGTCATAAAAGAATGATCTGTAAACAATTCGTTGCTATACCTATCTATACTAATTATAAATAGGAAGGATTGGATTGTTTGTTTGTAATGAATAGGCTCCGAAACTACTGAACCGATTTGAAAAAATCTTTTGCTATTGGGAAGCTACACTATCCCCGGGTGACATAGGCTATATATTATCCCCGTATTCCCACGGGAACGGGAATATTAAATAAATAGATGTCGTCTGCGTGAATATCGGATTTGGAATGTGAAGTGTCACTACATCAGGCATAGCTTTATTTTTAACTTTGGCTACATAAATCTTAAGGGTTTCACACTATCTCTGACTTCTGTTTGCCCGCGGCTTCGCTTTCTTGGCCTATCGCACGCAAGTAAGTAGGTACCTAAGTACTTATCTGTCTGTAGTGAAAGAGTTTTCCTAATCGCATCAGTAGGTACTTCCAAAGGTAACGTTTTATAAACAAACAAGTCATTTTATTATATCTTTATAATACGTAGTTCAGATACTAAACTGAAAACTTCACAAATAGACAGATAAACATTTGCGGTACAAACTTAGTTTGGATTGTAGTTACTGTATCAGCGACTCCGCGCACGTGTAAAGTTTTGGTTTGTCATGGAAGGAAATTACGGAAAATACTGACTAGAACTAGATTATATTATTATAATATGCTACTTAATATCAGATGAAGGGGGCTGACTTAGGCGAGCTATGGGTGGCTCGCCGTCCGATAGCAACCAGACACGGGTCTTCGACGCGTCGTGTTCTACACGCGCCTCAAACAGCTGTCAGCAACGAAGACGGGGCCCAAAGGGTCAGTGCCTGCTAGCATTGCGGAATTTGTTCGAAAGAGTCACTGCGACCCTGCAACGCATAGGGTACAGGAAGGATCACGGGTGGGTTTTAGTCAGAAAGAGTCTGACACTCCCTTCCGCTTCACCCAGAGCGGGAGATGTCATTTGATTTCCCATCCAGAAAAAAAGGGGGCTGTCTTAAGCGCTTCCTGAGCCTGTAGACAAAGTAACATTGAAGTGATGAAATTAATTACACAAAGTAATGCGCCTGTCTGGGGTTGAACCCGCGACCTACAATTCGTAAGTCGGGGCCGTTACCACTCGGCCGCCACTGCTTTCGCATGCAGTTGATGAATACAATAATTTGTTTTCACTTAACTAGGTACCGCATGTAATGAAGGTGATTAGCTACTGTATGTTATCTATGCATTTCCAATTAATCGTTGTAAGCAGTCTTGTTAATTACAACATAAACAAATCGAGTGCTAATTATCTGATTATATAGTTCATTGAAATATTCAAAATTAACTACTTACTGTCAATAGTTTGATCGTGGCTAAGTTTCGAAGATGTTTGACAGGCATTGCGAGCAATCCAACAGAAGCCAGAAAGTCTGAAAGCCAGTCTTACCGCTTGTTGTGTTGCCCAGTTACTGGGTTATGGAGGTCAGATAAGTAGCCGCTACATGTATAACATTGGTATTCAGCAGCATCCGCAGCGTTTCATGAGATACAGCCTGGTGACAAACGGTCAGATAGACGGACGGACACCGGAGTCTTAGTAACAGGGTCCCATTTTACCCTTTGGGTACGGGTCCCTAAAAATGAAAGTAAATGTGTCTGGTGATCTGATATTAATTAAAAGGCAGTTAATACAGCGAAATGCATTCTTCTAATTTCTCAACCCTTCTGTTGGATAACAGAACAGCGGGTGTACATTGAGGTGTTAAAACGTGAGTTTTCCGAGCGAGAAAGAGGGACAGAGTTATACACCCTATATAGCTCTATCCCTTTTTCTCGCTCGGAAGACTCACGTTTTAAGACCTCATGGTACGCCCGCAGGGGCTGTACCACGAAGTGCCAATGCTATCATGATATTTGTGCGAAAAAGGGATAGTGCTAATCGTCTTGTATAGCTCCGTCTCTCTCTGACACAAGAAGCATGATGGATTTAAGACGTCATGGTAGGGGTACTGGGCGGTCATCGCAGTAAGTTAAACCGAAAGATCAACCAAAAGTTTAAGCGATATCTACTCGACTTTCTACTTATCTGTCGATTGTATTAAAAACTGGCTTCTCTAATGCCTTGTTTTTACAATTGTGAAAGTAAAGGGAAACTCTTGAGTACATTGTTTGTTACAGCTGATTCTAAATCGACTTTTTGCAAAAGGCGAATTGATTTTAATTGTTTTCCGACAAAGAAGGAAAGGTATGGTTTATGAATGACTACGGCGTGTCCGTTTAGCCGTTGTGGCGTGACTGATTAACAAACATCCAGCGAACTGTCGCATTTATAAAAGAAACTAGTAGGATAGTCGTTTATCGTCCGTTGAGAATGAAAACTGAATCTAAAAAAAAAATACAATTCGGAACCTGGTGTCTTTGGTTGCTTTTTCGTTTTTTTAACACCGACTTCCGAAATTAAAGTTGTTTTGTACTTTTTGTTTTTTTTTTGTGAAGAAGTCGGTTGTATTTTTTTGTAAAAAGTTTTTTTATTTTTCAATTTTTGGCCAGGTACAAAACGTACCAATCACATTGGTGCAAACAATAAACAAACATGCGATTTCAGCAATCTTGAAAGATTTGCTATCATTTATTGTAGAGTTCCGTTGTCTGTCTCCGAAACCCATCATCAGATCTATATGAAATTTAAATGGGACCATTTCGGAATAAAACCCTTTCGAATAAAAAAATAATTTAGCAAAATGCGAAGTTATGCGCCAAAATACATAAATACAAATATCCAAATTGAGTCGGTTGTAAAACAGGTTCAATTAATTTCTATAATAACTTATGCATAAGAAATGCACCTCCATTTTATTTCGTTTGACAATGTCATGGCCGTTATCTCTGGCTGGTGTATCACAGTATTTGTATACTATATACATAATTTATCATGTAGTACATTGCACACATAGACGAGAGACAAACCGACACAGTTCCTACTATGTTGCATTGATAACCGTATAGATAGTGTTGCTAGAAACGAATAGAACTGGGCCCCAAGTCTGCTATACTTGTTTTGTCATTCCAACACGATCCCATTGTAATTTTGCTAAAAGTTCGTAATCTGCTAAATTTATAATGGTCCATCATTGGTCGGTCAATGATCTCGTAATATCTTTTGATAATCGAGCTATTAAAAGCAATAACTGCATAGTGACGTTCTAATGGTAGGTCACTTTTCAAAGGAACTGTCAAAATTGGCAGATTACCGCATGCGTCTGTCATTCATTTGTCATTATGTACGAGATTACCGTTCTATGCCATTTTTTTCAATGGAGTGTCAGTGGTTGACCATTGGAAATCATAATGACGCTTTTATATTAGTAGATTACCAAACTTGTCAAAATCAACCATTTTGAAATATATGATAGACCATTCTGACACTATTGTAATAGCAGACTTGAGGCCCTGTGCTCCATCCATCCTATATGTGTTTTACACACAAAACAACTCCGTGGATGCAAGGGACTGCATGTGATTGTGTGTCGAGATCCACTTATCCAATTTGCGTGATTTATGTCTTAATCTATAGGTATGCTCGTTGACGAGGTTTTGGTTTATTTTGGTATACGTTTGTGAGATTCGCTCCGTGCATTATATAATAACAGCCGGATGGGTCGATCTTCAAGGTTAAGCGCTTGTTAAGGTTGTTATGTGGATGGGTGAACGTCTTAACTCTTTCAGTCACGGTTTTTTATTAAGAATATTTTGAACATTTTTGTTTTAGTTTTAGCATAATTTACAACTAAATTATCACTGAAACTAAGAAAAAAAAATCTAGGTTATAAGGCTTTCGAGGAATGAGGTGGTTAGTGACACTAACCACCATGACTATTGATACAAACAAACTAAGATTCATTTTGTATTTTATTTATTAATTTTATCAGTTATAATGAACTTTCCCGAAGGCAAAACTAACGTAAAAATGAAGTCGGACTTTTTATGAAAATCCTAAAAACATGTTTTTCCTTTACATGTATTGCACTGCCATATAGTACGCACTGGAGACATTTTAGTGCTACCTTTGCAACATCTTCTCGAAGTGCTTCTTTCAGGTTGATGACGACTGCAATCTAGACGAATTTCCTGAGGGACTGTAGGCTTGTGACGTTTTATATATGCAGGTCCTGGAGAAGGGGCCGCAGAACTACGATTACTCTTTGCTGATTCGGAGCATTGTTTGTCTCTGACATAAGCTGGTGCCAGTAGACCCTGGTATATGCTTCGCCTGAATTCTTTCATAGTCAATGTGCTTAGGTCCGGGCGTGAAGAGGACTACAGTTCCTTATAAACTAGAAAAGCATTGACAACACTATAATCAAGGAAATGAAAATAATTCTGTGCCACTACTTATGGGATTTCCTGTCAATAACATAACTGCTTTTGAGTTGATCAAATTTGTCATCAAAATTCATATTCGCGTTGTAGTCTTTCCCGTCTTCTGGACAGGATACTTCAACACTGGTACCATCGCGCTCCCTTTTTTTTTGGATGGGAAATCATCAAATGACCCCTCCCGCTCTGGGCGGAGCAGAAGGGAGTGTCAGACTCCTACTGACTAAAACCCACCCGTGATCCTTCTTGTGCCCTTTGCGTTTCAGGGCCGCGGTGACTCTTTCGAACAAATTCCGCAACCCTAGCAGGCATTGACCCTATGGGGCCCCGTCCACGTTACTGACGGCTCTTTGAGGCGCGCGTGGTACACGACGCACCGTCGACTCGGGCCTGTTTGCTATCGGACGGCGAGCCACCCATAGCTCACCATCCGCAGGCCCGCGCCTACGGTGGCCGGGAATCGCCCTGCATTTCCCGACGCCCGGGGCGTCTTCTTCTGTTACGGCGGCTGGGGCGTGAGGTTTCCCTCTCTCGCACGCCTCCTCCTTCGCTAGCATTACTGCTTCGCAGAAGGAGGCGACCGCTTCCTATGTCTCCTCGCTCCAGCCCATGGCTTGAACCAGGGCCGGACGCGAGAGGTCGCCGCCGCCGATCGCCTCAACGAGGACACGGTGGTGCTCCACCTAAGCAGGGCAGACCTCCACCTTATGCTCCACCGTGTCCTCTGGGACAATCGCGCTCCTTGTGGTTAACTTTTCCGACATTTAGGATCATGATAGTTTGACAAAATAAATACTGATCTCTGGTCTTTCCATTTTAGCAAATGTCTTCCAACAAGTATTTTGTGATTTCTCTATCTTTTAGCCGGTGCGACATACTGTAACGAATACGAAAAAGACTCTCGTATTTACAAGCATAAGTTATATGTGGATTGCAAACATAAACCCGCAACAGTCACGGTGGTTAGATATCTAACCACTATATTGTCGTTGCTAGTAAACATCGAAAACACAAAAGTAATAGTACCTTTCTTTGAAAACGTATAAAATAGATATATGAGAATACATTGATTATAAAACATTTAAGAAAAAAGCTTACTTACCCGTTTCACAATTTTTTTTATCAAACACTTGAATATAAGTACGTTAACGCAATATGCAATTCAACGCAAATGAACTGTGATTCATTTAATATACCACCAATTATTAGCATCTTGTCTAGCATGGTTTGAACTTTCATGATAATTCAACCGATTGTCGCTATATGGCACGGATTTTAGTTTAAAAATTCAGAAAGAGGTGGTTAGTGACACTAACCACCAAGACTGAAAGAGTTAACATACCGAGTTTCTTCCGTACCTCGGAAAACCCGCTAAACCGTTGGTTCCGGCTGTTATTTGTAGATTTTTGTGGATCGTCGGACGCCAGTAAATCCGACTCCAGTCTTGCCTAGAAGTACCATGTTGCCCAGTTAATAGGTTGTGCAGGTGTGGTAGTGGTAGGCAGCTCCATGTAAAGTACTGGTATATAGCTGAACCCGGTTTGACTGGAAGCCGACTCCACCTAATGGGAAATAGGCTAGGCAGATGATGCTTGTGACTTTAGGAGTTACGGAGTAGGAAGGTCGGTAAAAGATAAATTACATAAAATGTATCACTGAGGCACGAATACTGTTTGACTTTTCTCTTCTGCATGCTGTTCAGGTATAACATATTTGTTGTTATATGTAGAGACAATAAAAATACACACTGCGTGAACACTTTAACAGCCTACCTATTCATGAGATGCATCCCACTGATAGACAGACGGGAGCCCGGAGGCCCGCGACTAACTGAAAAATTGCATAAATTGGTTCTAAATCACATATTTTTGTATGTGTCTAGAACTTTAATTGCAATTTAAAACATTGTGAGCGGTGTTCCAAGGTTCGTTTCAAGGTTTACATTATGCTAGCTTAGACTTTCTCGCCTTAAGACAGAAATCCTAATCGCTAAGTACTATTCTTATAAATTACTAGCTTCTGTCCGCGACTTCGTCCCCGTGCAATCCCCGATTTTAAAACATTCTTTATCGCTGCTCCGCTCCTATTGGCCTAAGCGTGATGATATATAGCCTAAAGCCTTCCTCGATAACTGGTCTATTCAACCCAAAAAGAATTTTTCAATTCGAACCAGTAGTTCCTGAGATTAGCGCGTTCAAACAAACAAACAAACAAACTCTTCGAAAGAGTCACCGCGGCCATGGAACGCAAAGGGCATTAGGAGGAACACGGGGGGGGGGGTTGGGTTAGCGGGACCAGAGCGGAAGAAGTCATTAGATGATTTCCCATCCATAAAAATTCTGGATGCGAGAAGTTAACGATCCGTTGATGTCGACGCTTGGGCGGGGCCTATGTCCAGCTGTAGAATGTATTTCAACAGTACTAAGAATGATGATGAGATCAAACTGGACAGGCTCTTCTAACTTATGTTCACTTTCGCATATCCAATCTGTATGTTAGTATTAAAAGAAGTCTTTCACGCATTTACTTAAGGGAGAATTTGTACTTTAGATGATTTGCTTGAATCACGATTGGCCTACTGAAGTTTCCAAACAGTAATGATCTGTTTGAAAACTTCATAAGGCCAATTCTCGTTCTTATGAAACATTCAAATAGGCATAAGTCGCAATCTCGATATGATAATGAACAAAAACGTTTAAAAATGGAGAGAGAGGAAAATGAGGGTGTCTTCAGGAAAATTCACTTGGAGCCACTTGGGGGGTAGGTTATCTACTTCAAAAACGTAAATTATTTATGAGTTATGATGTAAACATGACATTGACGTCAATTTGACAAATGTCGGAAAGCATAGTGTTCCGACAGGTGCCATCTGGTGCACGTTATTTCAGAACACGCTAATGAGAGGTATTTTTGATGGATTGCGACTGAGATTGTAATGTTCGCTAGGGATACGGGAGCTGCAATTCGACTGATACCGAGCATAATACAATTAAAATCATACGTCTCGTCTGCCCAAGTCTTTTTTATAATTACCGAACGATAGAAAAGACTAGAAAACTATTGCACATTCACATTCAACATTTTGAACGTTTCCATTTTCAGTTGACCAATCTAAAAACAAAACGGTTCGAGTTATATTTCGAGACACCGACGCCAAACAATGTGGACGGATGTTTTTCAAATAATATGAAACGAATGAAAACTGCAATGAAAATTTGCAAAATATAGGACGGACAAGACTAGCATATTTTTATTTATTTCTGATGGTGAAGCTAGAAATTGATTTTTTTATCTGTTATCAATTGTTTGATCGTTAGCAAGTGAATAAAATCCATTTAGACCAGAAACAAGGACCTGTTATTGGTCTAGATGGATTTTCTGCACGTGCCAATGATTTTTATCAGGTCATTCAGCGAGCGAAGCAGAGGATTCTTAGGGTTCGTCTTTTGATCCGTTTAGGGAAGAACGCAGCGCGCCAAAACCAGTTGAATTTGCCCTGAAAGGCGCTTAGCTGAAGTGTGGTTGGACCGGTCTGGTCTGTCAGATGACAAACGCCACCTAAGAGGTTCCACAGACATTTAAATGATAGCGTAATGGACTATTACAACTAATAAGTATTAAGAAATCACAATATTATCCCACATGCATATTCTTGTGTCTGAAAACGTACGAAGATAGATAGTTTGTGATGATTAACGATCAGCGTTTGACGGCAAGTGGCATTGTTTAAACATCTTGTGGAATACAAGCGTCATTAGTTATGTATGTCGGACCTGAATAATGTATGTCCTCTTAATTTGTTAACGGAATAAGAGAATTCAATTGGGTTTTATCATTTAGCCGGAAGATGTCCACTACTGGGCATGGGCTTCCCGCAAGCATCGCCACATTTATCGGTACCTACAGTGCTTCTCGCATCCAACGGGATCTCGCGTCTATTATTCATCGATCTAACTTGTGGGAGCCCTTTCAACATAGTATAAACAGGGAAGTAGTTTATCTTCATACAAACGCACTGCGCGCGGCTTGTATGTGTGCGCCATAGTATCTATGCGTCGACGCACGCACACTTTAACAAGTCTCGACCCGTTTCTCAGTGCGCCAGTCGGGGCTAACACTGCACGAGGTTCGCGCGTCACCGCTAAATAAATAAAAAATGTCTCACAGTCGCAGGAGAACGTATTGCTGTGTGTTTGGGTGTCTCAATAATTCATCGATTCCAGAATTATCTCTGTTCAGATTACCTAATGAACAGGAAAGGTAAGCTAGTCACTTATTCTAGCATATAATTTTTACTTGATGATGAGATACCTACTTACTTATTTTTATTAGTTTTCTATCACACAGAGAAAGTAGGTAGGTAGGCCTAATTTCCTACTAGAATATATTAGGTAGGTACTTTTGATCTATCAATTGATTTGCCGCTATTGCTTTGTTTACCTACGTTTAGTTATGCCGATTTCTCAGTATTGTAGGTATAGTAACTAAGTAGGTAAGTACTTACAGTTGTAAAATCAACCATTGTTGAACTTTATTGACTAATGATCACTGAATTAGTTATACAGAGATGTGTTAAAGTGACAACCCTAAGACAATAGGCAATTATATCGCGAATTAGGCCGGAGATAACCTACTTCACCTCTTTATACTATGCTTTCAACGTTGCGTCTATCAGTACGTCAACATTCCAGAACTATTTGACATCATCAGGAATCGTTTCTGCGAGAAAAATACCCAGATCATTGTCACTTAGTGTGTCAATATGTAAATATGTGAGTACTATGTCCCTGACTAGCGAATTTATTAGTTTTACCTCTGCTGTCATTATTTTGTTTTACCTGTTAGTAGTATAGTACTTCGTTTTATTTGGGTGCATCGTCCTCACATATAATCAATTGGTTAGTGTATACAAATATTGTAATACTTATATTTAAAAAGAGTAACTATGGAGTTTCTTGTCCGTCCTTCTCCATAAGAATCTACTTTTTGCGAATGGACAACTAGTCACTATAATATTTTTATTTTCAAACTGTTTTGACGTTCAAAAGTGCGTTTTAATGGTCTACTGGAAATAAATGAATTGACTTTGACTTTGAATGATCGGACTCCGTCGGTATACTTGGTTCTCTAACTCTTGCGGGATTAACTGTAATTAGTCCCATTTGGGCGCCATCATTAATCTGACCAATTGGACCAGATTTTCATGTCATAATATTATTATACATGTATATAACATTATACATTAATAGTTCATGAAATTACTCATTTTAAACCGTTTAATGTGTAATATTTTACTAGAATAAATTTAAGAATTCGTTAATGATTTATGGAAAGAGAAAAGAGAAAATGCTCTAATTGTATGCATCTCGGTTGTATTTGTCGGTTTAGTGGAAAATTGAGGATTTAATAAGATAAAGTATGACCAAAAGCTAAGGCCAATACTGGTATTCAGCTGAATCCGGTTTGACTGGGAGCCGACCCCAATATAGTTGGGGAAAGGCTGGGCAGATGATGAAGTATGACCTACATCTTAACCGAGGCACAGAGGAATCTCGATATGTTAAGATGGTCACCCATCCACAGACCATCCTCGGCAAGCGTTGCTTAACCTTGAAGATCGACTCGTGCGGCTGTTATTATTTAGCCAGGAACTCCTCGACTCTAAAGAGTTGACGGATCAGTAGGTATTCGAAATAAAATTTATACTTAGATCTATCTCATGAATATTCGCAGTGCAAAGTTTATCTGTTTATTTGTAACGTAAAATATGGATTTCACGTCATCTTCTATAGTTGAGATAAATGTGACGCAACTTGGACAATAAAAGCTAGTGTAGGCAGCGATTAGGCTGTTGCTTTTAATCTCAAGACTAGTCGTAACTATCATGATGGATGACGTATGAGTTTGAGGGAAAATCTGACACTATGCTTAACGAGGAGTAAAGTTACCCAGAGATTGGGCTGTTAAGATATTAATTTTTTAAACAGGATAAACATGTTGCTCAAATTGTATTTTTTTGGCAATTTTATACTACTATAGCAGCACCCCGCGGTTCCCGCGGTGGGATTCAACGTCACTACGTGCTACAATGTTTACCGCAGCGTGACGTCACAAGCCCCCACTCCTGATCTTTGATGCTTTATATCTTCATTAATTATTATAGATTTGAAAAAGCAAAAAATACGTGTCCATTATTTTTCGATAATCTAACCGACGGACTTAAAAAAATAATATTTTTTTACTCGGGTAACACCCCTATACTAAAGTAAGAACCAATGGGTAGGCCGCGTATAGGTGAGAAGAGCAGTCGCTTCATGTAAACCACTGGAACGTACCTACATAGACTAGAATTCGAACCTAACATAGTTGGGAAAAGTCAAGTCAGATTGTGCATGTAAAAGCACATTATTAATGTTCGATGTCTTATCATCACATTCCACGTTCTGATTTGTTTTTATGTGTTATAAATAAATTTAAAATCTAATTTTAAAAAATGACTAAAACTGTTGATTTTATGCATCTGTTGCTAAATACAACGCTCTAACTATTTGAGGATTACACTAGTGGATTGATAATTTAAAAATCTATATTCCTACACGTTTTATTTAATTTCAAAAGATCGCTTATTTTTTTTAATTCCATAAATTGTGTGAATGTTATGATAAAAGGGCGTGCGCAGGATGCGGGCGGCAAAGGGAACGAATGCTCAAGGTTATTTGGTCAGGGAAACGCCTTAAGTATTTGACAACGGTGACTGACCCGGTCTACGGCAGAAGGCCTACATAAAGTGACATTCTCTCAGTGATATCAGCCTTGTCAAAAAGTTCAAAATGTACGGGAGTAACATGTGCTACCAAGATGTCACGTTGACAATCCTAAGCGTTTTTGACGTCTGAAGATTGTTATCATTGATGGAATGTCATGGGGCTCCGGAGCCGGACTGGTCCAAACTGATGGAAAATACAAATAGTTTTTTTTTTTGTTTCTGCTCCATATTAATAATTTTGAACACGGACTTAACTTAAAACCGGCAAGTGCGTGTCGGACCACGCATAGTGAAGGGTTCCGTAGTTCACTGTTAAAATCTCATACCTCTAAAAGTATATAAGGTGTGATGTTCAAACCAATTTTCGTTGGAAGTGTCTGTGAAGTTCTATTTGCTCAATTTTTTTTTAGAATTTTCAACTTCATAGTTTAAAGGTTATAGGGACACATTTTTTACGAGTTTGGCGCACATTTCTCAAAAACTATTAATTTAGATAAAAAACGTTTTTGAAAACTCTATTTCATTTAGAAAGATCTATCCAATGGTACCCCACACGATTATATTTGGTGGAATTTATTTTTTCATCCCTCAGTTACATGTATGGAGTGCCCCTAAAATTATTTTATTCCATAATATCACAGCACTATTGAATAGCGGTTCACAGGTTGCACCTACCTACCAATTTTCATTTATGTAGCTTTAATAGTTTCCGAGTAAAACGGCTGTGACATACAGACGTACATGACGAAATTATAAGGGTTCCGTTTTTGCCATTTTGCTACAGAACCCTAAAAACACTAGGTGCCCATTCGTTAAGCTGGTTGCTTTGAAGAACGGATTAGAAACTATTTATTTAGTTCTCTTTTCAAATATATTTTTTACAATTTATTTTGTACATGGAATGATGCTACAAATTTCTAATAAGTATAAATTAGGTACCTATTCATTGAGCAGAATTGAACTGATTGGTCTAGCATAATTTAAGTAAGCATAGATCTATAAATATAATATTCTTTATAACGTAGAGGCTTTTCCCCAACTGAAAATCATCTGCCTAGCCTTTTTACACGACTGCTCAAAAAAGGAGTGTTATCCCAACTCTATTGGGGGTGGTTTCCAGCCAAACCGGAATCAGTTGAATAGCAGTATTTTACGTGGAGCGACTCGTACCTCCACAACCCAGTAACTGGGTAACATGATATTTCTCTGCAAGAATGGTGTCAGATTTTCTGTAATTTTGTGACGACTGCCAACGATCTATAAATGACAGTCGGTACCAACGGCTTAAAGTCATCGGTCGCACGGAAACAACAGACAAACCAAATTAAAACAACACAAACGCATAACCTCATTAACGTATGTCCAAAAATGAACGAATCCGAACATTACCATATTAAGTTGAATTACATATGAAGCTATTTTTATACACTCGAATTAGTTTAACGGAACATGCTTTTCGAGTTATTTTTAGCCGCGCGTGGCTCCAAACGTGAGCGTTTTGAGTTTGTAGTGTACGTATTTTTTTTTACCTACGATTATTAGTTGGTCGCCCAAGGTTGCGCACCCACTACAATTCTTTTGTTCGCAGTGACAAATTATTATTATGCAATTTTTGTAAGTAATGTATGCAGTTTTTTTCATTTAGGTATTGTACTTAGGACATTCCGTTTCCTACATCCAACGGATCGTAACTTTTCATAATGGATGTGTTTTCAAAGAACGGGACTGGAAAAGGTGGGTTTGAATGTCGGCGAGACATTTCAGCTTCGTTTCTGGAATGTCATGGCGTCATTTGGTATTGCAGTGAAGTTATTTTACGTCGCGTTCCACCAATATCTCACTTGATGGTAAGCGTTGATGTGAATAGGTTACTTCTGGGCAAGCTTGCTCCATTTTTTCATGCCATCAGGCATCACAGATTCCAAGGAAGGAAGGGGAAGGGAGGTCTACTTCTTAGCTGTTCAGTGAAACTATTCCCAAAACATTTCCTGCTTATGGATGATTAGAAAATGCTTTAAGGTGATAATAACTACCGTCAGATGGACAGCGGCTTTAGTATGAGTTTAAACGTCCTCGATCGCGTTAGCGAGAAACTCGCAACTAATCCCTCTGACACAGCATTTCTAGAGAAAAAAAAACCAAAAGTTTTGTATACATCGTGCTTGTACCTCTACTTTCCGAATCAAAACTTTAGTTTTTTTTTTTGTTCAAGTCTGGGTAAAACCAGCGATTACATTCTAAACGCGCACAGAATGTATAATAGTGGACTACGGACGAAATAGATTGGTGAAAGTGCTTCTAAAATAAATGAAATAAAACAAAACTGGACGTTGTAACAGAAAGACGGCGCTTTAACGTTGTCAAGAAAAGATTTTCGTTTTCTAGTCGTGCTTAGGGAGAATTCACACTTACCACAACATCAGTACAATGAAAATACTTTAGGCACTAATTTGTATGAAAATTGGCTACATTTTGCCGCCAAGTTCAACCCTGAGGACGATGACCCAGCGACTCCGGTCAATACTGGCCGGCCACACTCCAGCCATCTACTCTGGTTGCGGAATTGTTTGAAAGAGTAACCGCTGCCCTGGAGTCAGTAAGAGTCTGGACTCTCCATCCCGGTCCGCCCAGAGCGGGAAAACAAATTAGATGATTTCACATTTAAAAACCAAAAAGTACAAAATAACTTTAATTTCAGAACTCGGTGTTTTTGGTTGCTTCATGTTTTTAAACACACCGACTTCCGAAATTAAAGTTATTTTGTACTTTTTGGGTTTTTTTTGTTTAGAAGTCGGTTTTATTTTTTGTAAAAAGTTTTTTATTTTTCCCTTTTTAGTGGTTCACTCCCAGCTAAACATACCCATCACAGCGTACGTGGTATAATTGGTGTAAACAATAAACAAACATGCGATTTCAGCTATCCCGACAGATTTGCTATCATTTATTGAAATTAACAAAAAACCGCTTGTTCGATTTTGATAAAATTTTCATGGGACCATTTGGGAAGTATACCCTTTCCAACAAAAAAAGAATTTTTCAAATCGGTTGGCAAGCGACGAAGTTATGCGCGAAGAAACATTAAAAAAAAACATACAAACATCCGAATTGAGAACCTCCTCCTTTTTTAGGAGTCGGTTAAAAAAATACAGTTTGCTGCGAGTTGCGACCCCATCCAGCTGTGTCAGGGCTTTTTTAAAATGACATTGGCAGGTCCTTGTTTGACCGCTTATCTAATGGAAACTGATTATGTGATTGTAGACAGAACACGCTTGTCTAGAAGTAACCTATTAATAGTGTATATTACTGAAAAAATCTAATTACTTAGTCCGTCAGATAGATTTCCAAAAAATATCGGCAAAGTATTTTTCTTTTTTCACGTAAGCAAAAAATTAAGACGATAAAGTGCGTTTAAAACTCTCATGACGTCACTGCCTGCCTAGCCTTTTCCCAACTACATCGGGGTCGGCTTCCAGTCATTCCGGATTCAGCTGAATACCAGTATTTTACGTGGAGCGGCTGCCTACATGGGCCTCAAGTCTGCTATTACAATTGTCTCAGAATGGTCTCTCATTGATCTCATAATGGTTCATTTTTACAAGTTTGGTAATCTACTAATATAAAAGCGTCACTATGACTTTCCAGTGGTCAAACACTGACACTCCATTGAAAGAAATGGCATAGAATGGTAATCTCGTACATAATGACAAATGAATGACAGACGTATGCGGTAGTCTGCTAAAATTTTGACAGTTCCTTTGATCAGTGACCTACCATTAGAACGTCATTGTGCAGTCATTGCTTTTAATAGCTCTGTTATCAAAAAGTATTACAAGACCATTGGCCGATCAATGATCGACCATTATGAATTTAGTAGATTACGAACTTTTAGCAAAATGACAATGGAATCGTGTTGGAATGACACATTTATAAAAATAGCAGACTTAGGCCCCAGACCTCCAGAACCCAATAACTGGGGAACACGGTACTTCTTGGCAAGACTGGTGTCAGATTTTCTGGCTTCTGACAATCCGTAACGACTGCCAAAGATGTACAAGTGACAGCCGGGACCAACGGCTTAACGTGCTTTCCGAGGCACGGAGGAAACTCGGTATGTTAAGATGGTCACCCATCACTCTCATGACGTCACTACTTGCTACAATTTTTACTAGCCACGTGACGTCACCAGCCCCCACTCTTGAACTAAGATGCGCTTTATCTTGATATTATTTTACGATTTGAAATGACAATAACACGTGTCCAATATTAAAAAAAAATACAATTATGATTCTTATAACTAGTAAAATACGCAATTCTTTACTTAAATATTCCCAGTTTGTAGACATGGCACACAGTTCCACTTAAGTTTTGTAGCTTTTGAACAAGTTGCTTTCTGGAGCGCGGCGTTTATTCAATATTTTTTGTATCTTGTTGGTTAGAAAACGTTGTAAAAACATCGCCTTGAACCGATGCCTATAGAAATCGACAAGTTTTTATTTACAATGTCGAATTTCTCAGTAACGTGAAATTCGATTTGTTATGTGCGTCATTTTGGTTACAAATCATTATTAAAGCCACGGAGCATAACAGATTCCTAAGTATCTTCGCTTGGTCAGGTTCTGGCTGGACTGGACTGGCTCTCTGACCTTCATAACCCAGTAATTGGGTCTACGTGAGGTCTTGGGAATGCTTCAAAGGTCGAGCAAAAAGTTTGATTGGGTTTTTCCCATTTCAAATTAAAATTCAAAGCATTTATTTCAATTAAACCCTTTACAGGCACTTTTGAATTGTCAAGTAGAAAGAGGTGAAGCTATCTGCACGTCTCAAAGCGTAGATCTCTATGGAGAAGAACGTGCAAGAAACTCCACGGACACTCTTTTAAATCATGTTCTGTATTACATAACCTTGGTTGCATCCTTGATCGCATTAATTAGGAATTGCAACTGCACGGATTTTGGAAGATGCTTGCCTGCATGTATCCTGTTTAATTATTCATTTTGTGAGAATCTGATCATAAATGGACATTAAACAGCTGATTCTTGAAATAATAAAAAGATGTCCAACAAAATTACCTAAGCATAATCAAAGACATACCTAAGGCATTAAGTCTGCCTTTGTATGCCTTTTTTTATTTTTATGGATCAGAGAATCATCAAATGCCTTCTTCCGACCTAGGCGGAGCGGAAGGGAGTGTCAGACTCTGACTAAAACACATTCGTGTTTTTGCTAATGCCCTTTGCGTTCCAGGGCTGCGGTGACTCTCTCGAACAAAGTCCGCAACCGCCTTTACAGTGCTTCTTACAATGTTCCCTGCCCACTGTTGAGAGTCTGGCTTCCTCCTCTGAGCGGTAGTGGCCCACCACACAGGCCCAGTGTGAGACAAAGGGATGAGCACATTCGCCTAGAAATAACCTAAATGCTTGTACAGTGGGCATTAAACAGCGAACGCTGATTGCCAAAGGAATAAAAAAAGTGTCCAACAATTTTGTAAAGATTTTCAAGTATTGAGCAACAATCGAAGACCTTGATTAGCCACGGACTTGTTTTCTAAGTGCCACAATGGCTGCCACTCCCTCGTACTGCCTCATTGGGCTTCAACCAAGGTTAGTGATGTCATTTTATGACCTGAATGCTATTGTATTTTGGCAGAATTCGAAAATGTTCTATTAGACATTTTTTTTACGACACATTTTACCTTTAAAATCTGAAATCTAGCTTCATTTTACGTGTAGTATGGTACTACCTCAAGAATGTGTTTCGCATGTGGGGATCAGCTTGGTGACAGCAAAAGGCCATCTTTGTCACTAACAGGCTAATATAAAAAAAAATACATGTGGCACTCGGGGACTGCCGCGGTAAAGCTATTGCATAGCATTTTTTATCAACTTATGCAATTATATATTTAGTACTCTGCGTCATTGTGATATGGTCTCGATTCGTTCACCTGGGTTACTGTACTAATGTAAATTACATACGTTTCACTTAACTTTGTCCCACCGATTGTTTCCGAACGCAGACGTTCGGGTCGGCTCGGTGACGGCGAGCGACCATTTTAAATAAAAAGGCGGGGCCTAATCGAATGACGTAGCGGTGTTAGGTTATTTTCGTTACGGAATTTCTGGATTCGGTTGCCACGCTTAAGGCCCGCGATAGAAGCTATACAATAGCTTAAAAGTTAACCATATGATTAGTTAAAATAGGCACTGATTAGCAGATCCTTGTTTAAAATTTTAGTAACGGAAACCCAAACGGGGCAGAAGATACCTTACCTACCAAAAATTTTATGGGTTCTTAGTCCAGTCCTATTCTGTAGAGAATTTGACTCATAAATTAGATGTTTCATGAACAATCCTGTAACTGTTTCCCCATCGGAACGCAGCGGAAGACCATATCCTGGAAGGTTTGTATGATATACAAGAACCATATTTCTTTAACTGAAAATAGAGCACGCCGTTAACTCCTCCAATCGAAAGTACATTAACATTTCAAAAAGCAATGCCTAGCTGCTGTAGACCCAACATGCAACGTTACAGGGTTCCTAGTAAAATCAATTTTAAAGGCCGTTCTAGCCCTTTTATTATGCATGGCGAACAATAAGGTTGTAGGGATTTTCCAACGTGCGACAAAGTTACTAGATCTTACATTTGAAAATGAAAACAAAATATCTAGTTTTAATTTCCGCGCCTTCCTGCATGTGCTTAAAACCCTTGCATTTGCCTAGTAATCTTGCATGTGCATAATATAGCGGTCGGGAGGGAGGTGCATACCTGCAACCCACTAATATTCGCGGAAATTAAAACTAAATATTTTGTTTTCATTTTCAAATTTAAAATGGATTTCCGCAAAGTAACGCCTGACTCAATCAATTTTACTAGATCTTACCTTTTCCCCCCTGAAATATCCTACATAGACCATGCCGTTTTATTCTCAACACAAATATCTTTAACTTAGACCTCACGGACAGTCCACTCTGCAGTGGCTGCTTTGGCGCCGGGGAAGTAGCCGCCCACGTCATCCTGGAATGCGAGACCGTGGCTTCTCAACGTGCACAAATCCCCGGAACTGTGAGGTCGTTACGCGAAATAGGCTTATTGATATACACGAAAACCCAGGCTCTTAGCCTTGCTCGATTTATTCTTGATAGAAAAACTTAACGCTCAATTATAGTTGAACTTGCTACCGCTTTTCAACTGGGAAGTTAACCCGCAGTATGGGATTCCTGATCAATGTTTTGAGCAAACCAGCTGACGGAAATAACACTTATTATATAAGTCGTAGTAATTGAGATTAGGTTAGGTAAGGCGATCTTCACACTGCCCCGCATCATGCTGCATATTGCGTGTCGACGCACCTACGCGCGTTCCTGCGGGAGTGCAGATCTGCATCATCGTGCGGGTTTTTTGCGCACTCACGCGCGTAGGTGCGTTTTGTAGATTCACGCACGGCGGCTCTCATTTATTCGCCGTTCTCTGTGGTGGTCGAGCAGTACTTTATTACTTCCTCCCATTGCACCTTCTGCGCTCTGTCACTGTATTCATCACATTTCATATTCCAGATAGTTGGGTGGTTTTCGATTTCAAATATAAATCGATCGATATCGAGATCCACCCATTCAAAATCACGCGCGGCACTGCGGGATTCGGTGTGCCATACCTTGCGTCTCGCCCCGCACCTACGCGCGGGGGTGCATGTTTCTCCGCGTGTATGCGCGTGATCCGCATGAACGCGCGTGGATGCATTTTCTGTGTGTTAGACTGTGCGTGTTTTCCATACAAACGGAGATACTTACAAGCAACGGAAGAACACGCATCCACGCGCTACGCTGCATCATGCGGGGCAGTGTGAGAATCGCCTAAACCTGGTATTTTGATCTATAAGATCAAAATACCAGGTTTTAGTTAGCGAAACCCCCTTCCCAAATATTCTGAATCTTTTAAACTTAAGTGGGGTAGTACCCAATCGCGGAGAAGCTTGGGGCTAAGCAACGGGGGTTATTCAACGCTTGCAGAGGTTGGTCGGTGGCCATCCGTTACAAGGTAAGACTGCTCCGAGCCAAAACCAAAGGGGTGGAACTCTCTGCCTACGTCTGTTTCCGAACGCATTCAACTCTAATCTCTTCAAAGTTAGAGTGAACAGGCTTCTTCTGGGTAAGCTCAATCCATCGTAGACTTTGTCTCTGTCACCTGTGACCTAGACTAGAGCAAATTCATTTCACTATAAAAAAAGCCACGAAATATGCGGGTTTTCCCAGCAATCTTTTGTACCCCAAAGAAATCAGTGTCGAGAAGCGGTTTTTGAAGTGAAAACTTTTTTAGCATCGTTGTGATTTGAAAGTTTATGAAACGAAAAAGCGACAGTAAAAAGAGACAGACACATGAATTCATGTGTCTGTCTCTTTATACTGTCGCTTCGTCTCATTATCTTGAAGCCAAAATTTTTGAAGGTTTCACTTCTACCACGTGTGAATTGCACATAAATGTATTTTTTGTACCCAGTTACTGCGTCTTAGACGTCAGATAGGCAATCGTTCCATGTAAAATACTGGTATTCAGCTGAATAGCGGAATCCAGTTATTCTTGAAGCCGACAATAGTCCCCAAGAAAGTTGGTAATAAGCTAGGCTGATTAATTGGAATGATACCCAAAACCGCACACATTTTACAATAAATCAAGTTCTTAATTGTAAAGAGAAAAAAACTCATTGGACTTTGGCCAGCAAACATCGACCTTTGGACGATGATTTATCAATTTAGAAACCAACGTGAAAAAAAATCTCATACATTTTTTTTTGCTTACTCTGCCCGTTATCTCAAGAAAAGTAGGGATCGCATGACAAACAGTTTTAAAGTTACATTAAGAAACTCGCTAAACGCTCAAGAATTATCACGTTCAGAAAAAGGAGCCATCCATAAGTTACGTCATACGAATTTAATAATTTTTTACCACCGCTTGCTTGCTTGTCACAGGTGGTAAAATTTTTTAGACATTGTAAAATATGTGAACGTCACACTAGGGAAGTGTGACGTTCACATATTGTACAATTTTACATCTAGAACAAAATATTGAATTACCAGTTCCGAAACTAGATTTAGGTATTTCTTTGTTTTATTTAAATGCGCGCAACACTAGTAGACCAAGTGACCAACCAAACAATTTTAACCTTATACTTCTACAGATAGAGTTGCAAATGTTTAAGATTGTTTCGTTAATAGTTCAAAGTTCGAGTTTTACTTAACACTTAGATTAAAATAGATTTGAAGTGTGACGTCACGAAGTTTAGGATATCCACCAAAACCGTTGTTGACAAGTGAGCCAGCTAGTGCGTAATAGCGTAGACATCCACTGATGCCTCAGTCCATCAGTGGGTGTCTTTTGGCTATAATAATGATGATCACGAATGTATAATCGAAACTAAATCTCATAAAAGGACCCAAAAAATGCTTGAAAAGGAATAAAATAAACAAATTATACTAATATTTTTCATCCCCGACTTACGAATTGTAGGTCGCGGGTTCAAACCCAGCCAGGCGCATTACTTTGAGTAATTAACTTCATCACCACTGATCTCAAAACGGTGAAACGGCATGTCCTAGAACCAAAATTCGAAGGCATGTGACATTCAACAACTCGCACTGGGCCCGCGTGGTGGATTACGGCCCATTCCCTCTCCTAGAGAGGGCTGTGTCCCTGCAGTGGGAACATTGAAAGGCTGATTATGCTATTTTTCATCCCTCATATCGGTTTGATATTCGTAGACAAATAGAATATTGAACAGGTTGACCGGTAGATTTTGTCTTGTAGCATTAGGTCTGCTACTGCATGTAAAGTTTAAATATATCAATAAAAACATGTCCATTGATAAAAAATTACGGGCATTTAGGTGATTATATGAGCCACTCGCGATGTAAACAAGGAACTTAGAATTAAGCAAGAAGGAGTCAGTTAGTAAAATGAAAAACTTTCAAAATACCTTCAAAACAGAGACGAAAAACTGTGGCTCATCAATTTGTAGCAGTTCAATGTAACTTTCAAGTTGTGTCCATGATTGACTAACGATTTACCGTATTTCTTAGAAACAGCGGTCCAATTCGAAACAAGTTAGAATTCTCGGAACTTTTACTAGAACTAGAAATAGTTACGTGATTTAACAAATCAAAATAAACTAGAGCAAGTTGCCTGATTTAAGTTCTAAATAGTGTAATTACGGATTAAGAAGTTTTGGTTTTTTACATCGACTTTTATATTTTTTCAAAAAAATCTATCTCATCCACAGAAACCACTCTTAACAGCCAGGTTTAAATGACGTCCAGAAGATAAGCACTGACGTAACGAAGACTGAGTTTTGTTTGGGAAGGCGAGCCGAGACCGTCTTTCTGGATCTGAAAATAATCATCTACCTAGCCTTTTCCCAAGTATACTGGGGCCGGCTTCCAGTCAAACTGGATTCAGCTGAGTACCAGTATTTTACGTGTAGCGGCTGCCTACCAGACAAACGGTACTACTTGGCAAGACTGGTGTCAAATTTTCCGGCTTCTGTTAATCCGTAACAACTGCCAAAGATCTGGATCTCACAAATGTGTAGGACATTTTTGGCTCAGCTCGAATCAACTTTCCTGTTGGACTCGTGGTCGCGGCTGCCGAGAGTGGGGTTCCGTTATGTTAGCCAAAGTTAGAAGTAGGTGGTGTGACAATTTGTTCGAAAGAGTTACCGCGGCCCTGGAACGCATAGGGCACAAGAAGGATCACGGGTGGGTTTTAGTCAGTAAAAGTCTGACACTCCCTACCGCTCCACCCAGGGCGGGAGGGGTCATTTGATGATTTCCCATTAAAAAAAAAAAAGGTGGTGTGACAACTCTGTGCCTCGGAGAGCATGTGTCGTCCGTGGTCCTGCAGCCTGATCGCTTCCCGGTCGTCTCGGTTTACCGACGAACGGACCATAAGAGTAAAGGAAAATTTAGTGCGTTTGCGCAAACACTACTTGTGCACTTTACAATATCCTGCGTACTTGGCTAATCTCCTTTGAGGTCACCGTGGCCGAAATTCAGTCGGTACAAGTATTGAGTAGTATAGAATGTCCCTTTTTCTAGAGCCCCAGGTTGCTTCTAAAGTATGAGTAAATCAAACCTCGTAGATGCTCTTTTTAATATATAAAAATAAAGTCCCATTAACACCTTACGGAATGCTAAGAAGTGACTTAGCAGTATGCTCCGTACCGTTGTCCACTGTTTGCGTAGACGAAAAAATAAGAAAGTATAGATGACGCAGCACTTTGGACATCCGCGTCCATCACAGAGCAAGCAAGCGACTAGAGACATCATTACTAGTAATATTCATATCCTATGAACGTGCGCTGAGCACAAGCTTCGGCTTCCATAGCCATAGACAGAACTGTCACTCTGACACGCTTGGTTTGTATGAAATATTTTGACAACGTCGTCTTCACCAGCGCCTGCCGAAACGTCTACATGCTGTGAGTCTATTGACTCTGTTTAGCCTCGTTCTCTGTAAATTCATTTAGATCCTGGAGTGGCCTTTTTTCTTCTTATCTTTATTATGCCTGATGAGTCTCTTCACCTAAATCTCGCCTGATAGAAAGCGTTGGATGAGTTCTTCGAAGGAGTAAGCGAGCCCAGAAGATACCTGTTCAGTCTTGCTCTGATTGATTGAGATGACTAGACAGAAGCAACTATAACTATCCATATAAAGTGACATAATATCAGATATTTTTGTTTTTATAGTTTCCTTTTTTTTTCTTTGCATTGGCCTCACATATAGAAGCGACCAAGGATGTAACCAAGGTTATGTAATACAGAACATGATTTAAAAGAGTGTCCGTGGAGTTTCTTGCACGTTCTTCTCCATAGAGATCTACGCTTTGGCACCTGCAGATAGCTTCACCTCTTTCGACTTGACAATTTAAAAGTGCCTGTAAAGGGTTTAATTGAAATAAATGCTTTGAATTGAATTGAATTTAGTAAGTTGCGTTCAAAGAATTCTTCGTCCCTCGGAAAGCACAATAAGCCGTTGTTCTCGACTATCTTTTGTAGAGCAGTTTTTTTAGTTGTGACCGTTGAGCAGACTTCGTGCTCTGTGGCGTTCATCATTAAAACTTTGCGTTCAAATTTCGACACGCTTTTAAGTTCTATTGCTTAATTTTGAAATTGGCAGGTGAGAACCAAATCATCATAGATAACATCGAGCATTGATATCTACTTGTTAAGGTGCACAGATTGTGTATTACAAACTTTTTTTTTTGCTTTTTTGTGAGTAATCGAAATAATCATACGTTTAAGGGGCTCGGAGCCAAGGAATAAAGCCACACGGTTCGGTTCGATTTTAGTAGAGGAGCTCGTGGCTAAAGAATAACAGCCGCACAGGTCGATCTTCAAGGTTAAGCAACGCTTGCCAAGGTTGGTCTGTGGATGGGTGACCATCTTAACATACCGAGTTTCCTCCGTGCCTCGGAAAACACGTTAAGCCGTTGGTCCCGGCTGTCATTTGTAGATCTTAACAAACGTTACGGATTGTCAGAAGCCAGAAAATCTGACACCAGTCTTGCCTAGAAGTACCGTGTTCCCCAGTTAATGGGTTGTGGAGGTCTGGTAAGCAGCCACTCCACGTTAAATACTGGTATTCAGCTGAATCCGGTATGACTGGAAGCCGACCCCAATATAGTTGGGAAAAGGCTAGGCAGATGATGGATCGGTTCGGTTTAAGCAACGGTTACCGAGGTCCATAGGTGTGTGACACACAGCAGATCGAGACCCCCGCGCCTCGAAAACCGCGTTAAGCCGTCGGTTGATTTTTATAGATATTTGAGAGAGGTTACGACTTGGCAGCAGCCCGTAAGTCTGATAACCAGTCTCGTGTACACTGTACGGTCTAACTAACCCAGTAATCGGGTTGTGAAGGTCATATAAGCAGTCGTTCCATGTAAAATCCTGGTATTCCGCTGCGTACGTCTAACCGTATGCAGTTCGAGTGAGTAAACTACTAATAACTTGCCACGATTAATAATCCTTGTGCCGAAGAAGATAGTACCTATATTTGTGCCCCAGCTGTGAGACCGTTAAAGGCTGATTATGTTACGTTGGATCCATATTAATTTAAAAAACTAATTTTCTTTAGTCATCACCATCAGGATACTTAGCTTGTTCGCTGTGCCTTTTTTTTGGATGGGAAATCATCAAATGACTTCACCCGCTCTGGGCGGAGCGGAAGAGAGTGTCAGACTCTTACTGACTAAAACACACCCGTGTTCATTCTTGTGCCATTTGCGTTCCAGGGCCGCGGTGACTCTTTCGAACAAATTCCGCAACCCTTGTTCGCTGTGCCTGAGAGTCCACCGTTGCGCGAGCTCAATCTCCTGTCTGCGATCACTCTAATGGACTTGAATCCTGACTGTGATGTGTTCGCAGATGAAATGGTGGACGATCATTGCAGTATGACTGGGCCTCAAGTCTGCTATTACAATGGTGTCAGAATGGTCTATCATTGATTTCATAATGGTTGATTTTGACAAGTTTGGTAATCTATACTAATATTATAAAGCTGAAGAGTTTGTTTGTTTGGTTGTTTGTTTGTTTGTTTGTTTGAACGCGCTAATCTCAGGAACTACTGGTTCGAATTGAAAAATTCTTTTTGGGTTGAATAGATCATTTATCGAGGAAGGCTTTAGGCTATATATCATCACGCTTAAGCCAATAGGAGCGGAGCAGCGATAATGAATGTTTTAAAATCGGGGATTCCACGGGGACGAAGTCGCGGGCAGCAGCTAGTCTACTAATATAAAAGCGTCGACTTTCCAATGGTCAACCACTGACACTCCATTGAAAGAAATGGCATAGAATGGTAATCTCGTACATAATGACAATTATAGTAATCTGCTAAAAGTTTGATAGTTCCTTTGATTTGAACCTACCATTAGAACGTCACTGTGCAGTCATTGCTTTGAATAGCTCGGTTTTCAAAAAGTATTACGAGACCATTGACCGACCAATGATCGATCATTATGAATTTAGCAGATTATGAACTTTTAGCAAAATAACAGTGGGATCGTGTTGGAATAACAAATTTATAAAAAATAGCAGACTTGGGGCCCAGGAGTTCTGCGAGATGAATTTGACTAACTTCCTTTGTTTAACTAATGTAAGTGACGGATAACCGTAAAAGTAAAACAAATAAAGTAAGTGGCGATTCCAAGAATAACTTGCCAATATAATCGTCTCTTCAATCATAAATTCATAATTTTCTATGTAGGTGCAATAAGTCATCAGTCTAACACCCTTAACTATTCACGCAGCCAATCACAGCTCTTTAAATCAACGTACGTAGAATCTATTTGAAACCAAAATAAAAAAAAAAGAATGACGTAAGACTTAGCAGGTCCTTAAGTGATGTTTTTTAGTCAGTGACACAACCAATTTATTTGTTGTTTGCTCAACGTTATGAATTCGAAAAATATAATCTGTGAATCATTTTATGGGTAGCTCAGTTTTGATGGGTGCTCGTACGGATGGAATGTTCAATTGTACCTATGTTTGTTAGTGTGTGTTAAGTAGTAAGTAGTAATTGTGGACATTGAATAAAGTTAGTTGTTGTCATTTTTCACATGCTGAGAACTTATAGAAAAATACTTTTGTATATACATATTTTAGCTTCTGTCCGCGTGTTCTGGTTTTAAAATTTTACATAATTAAGAGTTATCAAGCACCTTTCTATCAGTGATTTTTTTTTTAGTGAATTCATGATATTAATTAAGGCGTTTCCCTGACCAAATAACTTTGAGCATTCGTTCCCTCATTGCCGCCCGCATCCTGCGCACGCCCTTTTATCATAGAATATATAGCGATCTTTTGGAATGAAATAATAAAACCAAATAATAATATAGATTTTTAAATTATCTGTCCATTAGTGTAATCCTCAAATGATTAGAGCGTTGCATTTAGCAACAGATGCATAAAATCAACATTTTTAGTCATTTTTTATAAATAGATTTTAAATTTATTTATAACACATAAAAACAAATTAGAACGTGGAATATGATGATAAGACATCGAACATTAATATTATGCTTTTACATGTAGATTATTTCTCATAACGAATGAGTTAATAATCTCTGAATAGTAAAGAAAACGCACTATCGCAAGGTTTTGGTCGGGTTGGTTCTCAAACAACTTGACTATATGCTGGTAATTTTTCTCCTTCGCCTATGGAAGTCTACAATACAATAGACATCGCAGCTGTTTTCGCCCTGAAGGAAGAGAGAGTGCGTCTGTGTCTCCCGCGTCGATGGTCATTCATCTTTAGATTCAAGAAGGCTTATTTTTGATTTGGTTTAAACCTAGAATATTTTAGGGTCCTGGGACAAATCGTATGTTCAGATCCCTACCCATTCTATCAATCAAGTTAGACTTTAACATACTATGTTAAAAGAGTTGATGATGGATAGATACTATATAGATACGATATGTTAGAAGTATTGTGAAAAGTGTGTCCGTGGAGTTTCTTGCACGTTCTTCTCCACAGAGATCTACGCTTTGGAACGTGCAGATAGCTTCACCTCTCGACTTGACAATTCAAAAGTGCCTGTAAAGGGTTTATTTGAAATGAATGCTTTGACTGTTGACTATTGTTTAGGCGGCTACCGGTTTAACCAGCCGTTGAATACCAGTATTTGACATGGAATGGCTGCCTATCTACCATCGAGAACTTGTAACGGGGTAACAACACACCCATTGGCAAAATGTTTGTTGTTGCCGCGGCTGTTTTTATTTAGTCACGAGCTCCTCGACTATCATCAGGTAGAATCTAAAACCTGACTACCTTTTATAATAAATACGAGAATTTGTTTATTTGATTGTTACACGCCTATATTACAGAACAGATTTTGATGAATTTTGGTATAGAGATAGCTGGGCTACACTTTTTGCGAAAATCTATATTAACGCGAGTGAAGCCACGGAAGCTTTTCAAACTTATTTATATTGAAAGAAAACACGTAACTACTAGTACCCACCGAAACTTGCCTTTTCAAAATTAAATGATCTTCCCAACCCATCTAAAACACCATTAACATATAAATATAAAAATTAATTTAAGCTATATAATCGTTCCGCAAGTCATGTTAACGGGACTCGGACTTTGAAAGTTACGCTGCAATGGAAAAGTTTCTAAGACAGCGGTTATGTTCATAGGAGATAGCGGAACAAGAGGGGTATATCTTCAATAATGTTATAAAGATTTGTATTTTTGTGTGTGTGTATGTTTGTAATGAAAAAACTCAAAAACTCCCGCGCCGATTTCAAAAATTCTTTCACCAATAGAAAGCTGCATTCCTCCTGAGTAACATAGGCTATATTTTATCCCCGTATTGCCACGAGAATGGGAACTATTGGGAACAACGCGGGTGAAACCGCGGGGCGCAACAAAACAATGTATGGCATACAATAAAGCATATTCCATCGATTTATTCGTCACGATGCTTGGATAGGTACCATGAAATGAAACAATGATTTAGTATAATCAGTTTATTAAAAACGATTTTTTAATAACCGATAGAATTATTGTAGGTATCTCTTGGACAGTGGGAGGCGAGTTCTCATGCTCTATATTTAAAGGTATATTCAAACGTCAAGTTCCCGAAATTGGCACAAAAATATTATAACTAGTGCCACATTACAAAAAAAACGTCAAGTTGACAATAAAAGAGGTTAGGATACAACGTAGCCGTCACATGCCCGTTTAAGCAGTAACCAGCCTTAATGTGCTGAACTGCGAGTGGTCCTTTTTAAAAAAAAACGTAGCCGTCACTCCGTCAGTATTTTGCATTGAGATAGGAAAAATATTTTGGGCACATTTCCAGTCGACAGCAATGCGGAAAAAATTTTGACGCCATATTTTAATGTTTACGTAATTACGAGTTTTTATTTTAAATAGCCAAGTAAGTAGGTAAGTATTCTAAAGGAAAATTATGATGTAAAAGTCTATTAAAACAAAATATTCCGCTCCGCTTATGATAGACGTTCTACTAGAGTTAGCACCCAAATGAAAGTTGTTGACAAGATCTTATAATTTTTAAAGTAATATTGTGAAATAATAACAGTTACCTAGGTTTATTCTGGCGACGTTCTTATTTAACTTGCTGTAGAATGTAACTATATTCCTTATGTTGTTTGTAAGTTTGGTGTTGTTTGTATTGTTAACGAGAGCAACTGCCTACAACCTGTTATGTAGTTTGGTAGAATTTATGTATTGTACTATATTTAGGATAGAAATAATAATAATAAAGGCCTCCCATGAGGTTCGCCACATTGCCAGGTGCTACTATGCTACCAGGCGATGTGGTGGTAGGTCTTGCTTCGAAAGAGTCATCGCGGCACTGGAACGCAAAGGGCACTAGGAGGAACACGGGTGGGTTTAAGTCAGTAAGAGCCTGATAGTCATTTGATGATTGCCCATACAGAAAAATAAAAAAGGTTTGGTTGGCGTACTGTCTACCTTTTCCTTCACCGTTTTATACCGCTATGTCCTAGAACCAAAAATTCGAAGACATGTGACATTCAGCAACCTGCACTGGGCCCGCGTGGTGGATTACGGCCCATTCCCTCTCCTAGAGAGGAGGACTGTGTCCCAGCAGTGTCTAGGTACGTACGTAGGGTCTCGGGTTACTTCCCGCATCGAAGAAATATTTGTATAGTCTACAGATTCCGTTCCTGACTGATAAAATAATTTGAATTAATGTCGCAGTGACATCACTTCCGTCTGTGGGTCGAATGCGTATGCGCAACTTTGGGTTGATAACTTGGGAATGAGTTGATGGAATAATTTTTGAGGGCGAATTGATAGTGAAAAGGGCAACGTATATTTTTGAATTAAATTGTTTTAGTAAAAACTGTTTAAACGGGCTTGGTTGGAGTCCTTGCTATCCTTAGTGCATTTAATAGTGTGAATCTTGCCCAGAATCCAGATGAAGTGACTCTTAAGGAGGTCGTCCACGACGATGCCAGTACATTTTCCGCTAAATTTCTGCGACGAAAAAATGACATTTTTCGGTCCTCTCTCTGTGTCAATCTATTTAAATCTTAGTAAGATTGGCTACGAACAAAACTACCGATGCCATACTATGCGCTCAAGTATCCCATTGGTGTTGAATTCCACCTAAGCCACCGCCATTTCTAACTAGGCCTCAAGACTTCGCACACAAGCACTCGACTGCAACCGCTTTTTGTCTCACCATTGAATTGTAAATGCAACGTAGAGTGGATCGGACAAAAACGAGCGGATAAGCGAGGTAGCTTGCAGTAGGCGGGTGGATCAGTAGAACAAGTCGGTTGAGTCTTTGGGAGTACAGTAGGGCCTCGTTAATCCGGACTCCCGCTTGTTCGGTGATCGCTGTAATCCGGCCGGACAATGGGGTTCGCGGTGAAGGTGGGTGTAGGTGCGGGCTTTTGAAATGAATGGTGAAAATTATATACAGAAAAGAATTACAGACTTTTTCAAGAAGAATCAAGTCATGTTTTATCTTAACTAACTGTTTTTCTTACATGGTTTTAATTTTGAACATGTACATTTTTGTCTTTAGGTTGTAATTTAAAAATTTACTAAAGAAACTAAGGTTAAACGTATGTTTTATTACCATTTAATGTGGCATTCTATAATCCGGACGCCTCGATAATCCGGAAAGGGTCTTGCTTTTGCCTCTCCGGATAAACAAGGCTCTACTGTAATTTTAGTTGGTAAGAAAAGACGCACAATAAGTACAAAATTCACAGAAAATAACTTATAAACTAGATTAAATAAAAATAAAAAACCTGTTTCACTGTCAAACTGTGTCAGGACCGGATATTAACTACTACGAGTCATACCACAGACAAAACAGAACACTATTTAGAACAGCTGTCTATGGCTTATAACATCCGGCGCTGACAGTGACAACATAAAAACAAAAGATATTAAAGTCAGTTTACAACTAATCTATACTAATATTATAAAGCTGAAGAGTTTGTTTGTTTGTTTGTCTGTTTGTTTGTTTGTTTGTTTGTTTGAACGCGCTAATCTCAGGAACTACTGGTTCGAATTGAAAAAATCTTTTTGGGTGAATAGACCATTTATCGAGGAAGGCTTTAGGCTATATATCATCACGCTTAAGCCAATAGGAGCGGAGCAGCGATAAAGAATGTTTTAAAATCGGGGATTCCACGGGGACGAAGTCGCGGGCAGCAGCTAGTTACAAATATAAATACTTAAATATGTTTACTAATGCATCACTCTAAAACTACAATCCTCATCTGTGTTCCTAAGATGAGGTTTCGCCCCAGTGTTTTTACTGTCTCATAATTATTTTAACAAGGGATTGTAGTTCGTGAGTAGCGGGACTACTGACCTGGGGGTCCTGTAGAAATTCATGTGTTTCTTGTCAATCTTGGCAGCCCACCACATGCAAGTTTTTACGGTGAAATTTTCAGACAGACAGGCTGATTTTAATCCCCAAATACCAGCATTATTGGTCATTTTACATTTGCCACTCGGGACCAGAATTAGTGCTATTTTTAAATAATGATAATAGACTCGCTCCCTACCTATTAAACGGAACTTTATAACATAACCTACTTATGTCTACTGGAATATCCATAATTTTGAGGAATAGGCATTATGTTATGTGAATTTTTACCTTTGCTCTGCATTATGTAAAAACTTGAACGGTAAAACATTTGTAACTTGTACTACTGACTTTTCTCGTCTATGGTTCTCGTCTAGCGGTTTCTAAACCAGCTTAGGGAACGTGCAAGGAAAGTCACGGGATACAATTTAGTATGTAATACTTGTTTTTACACATAAACATTATTTCCAGACATTTTCATTTTTTAATTGGATAACTTCTAGTAAAAGGCGTGTTGAATTACGTTGAAGCGCATAACTGACTTTTACAAGAGATTTGTCTGTACGCTATACTTTGGATAATGTGCGTAGGATCTCCAAGACTATCATATCGTCATCATGCTTCCTTCTTCTTTTTAACCAACTTCAAACAAAAAATGGAGTAGGTTCCCAATTCGTCTGTATGTATAATTTTTTTTATGTATGATCACCGATATTTCCGTCAATTATGGACGGATTTTATTTTATTTTTTTGTTGGATAGAGTTTACTTCTGAGGTGGTCCCATTTTCATCAGGTCAGGATCTGATGATGGGAACCAGGAGAAATCGAGGGCAACCACCGAAAATTGTATGCTCGTATGGTGCTTTTGTTACGTAATAATCATGTCTTACTCAGGTATATACTTCTAGGTGTCAACATCTGATGCTGCTGTGCTGATCATGAAGCTACAGAACTCCTTAATGGTTAGGAGTTGGGAGACAGTGCTGCAATTGGTCGATGGAAACTATTTAGTAGTATGTAGGGTTAACGTGTTGCTCGTGAGGTATGCTTGAATCAACATCTGATGATTGATGATGATGATTTTTTTTCTAGTGGATGGTGAACCTTAAACAGTTTGTTCCCAATAGGTGGCCACGTATATACTGGCACCAATGATATTCATTAGGTCCTCAATGGTGCACGTGTATAGGCTCTTGGGCCACTCCCCCAAAAAAAAAAAACCTAACACCACATCGTGTTACCAGACGTACTGCAGGGTCCGCACTTGTTTGATATCGCAAATAGTCGTTCATGCGCATAGCCAAAGTGTGGAGCCGTTTTCCAAGTGCCAGAGTCTGTCATCTTCTAGGCACGATCACTTCATACTGGACCACATCCATCGATTATTTCTATGGTACAATTTACGACTTTCATACATATCTGCACCATTGACTGAACGAAGTGAACTCTTTTTGCCTTAAACGTGATCACTTACTGAGTGAAAATCTGTTGCTGGGTCACTATCGACTTAAAAAGAAGAACACGAGTAAGTGCTGTAATAACGTTGTCAAAAGTTTATTGCTATATAGCTAAGCTTCGCAGAAGCCAGCTAAGTGTCCCCTTCGTGAAGAATCATGTAAGGAGTACGTTGTCAATGAAACCTTTACTATTGGAAATTGATTTCACCATTTCCAACTCAAACTCAAAGCATTTATTTCAATTTGACCCTTTACAGGCACTTTTAAATTGTCAAGGTCGAAAGAGGTGAAGCTATATGCACGTTCCAAAGCGTAGATCTCTATGGAGAAGAACGTGCAAGAAACTCCACGGACACTCTTTTAAATTGTTACAAAGTTGTGGATACATTGTTCTTCTTGATGTTATTCCTATATGTTATAGTATCTGTACTTTAAATACTGCAGATACTATCATATTGTACTATTAAACACTTACGTTTTAGGTATTTTATGCCTTTATCCGTTGTATCATCTCATTATGTTCACAGTTTACATGATTTATCTTTGACTTTTTAGATTATCTTCACAGTTACATATACTGAAGTTAATGAAGTGCTCGTATTAGTAGTGGAATTCGTTATTGAATGCTTTAAGCGCTGATTCTAAACGATTTCACTGAATATAAAATCACCTTTTAATATTTTTACTGTTTATTTTCTTGTTGTGACAGAATAGAATAGAATAGAATAGAATACTCTTTATTATGTACACCATACAAGTGACATTCTACGTCAGAGTTTGTTAAACTGTATTTTTTTTTCTTTATGTAATTGCTCTATAGCTTTACTAAAAAGGTTTAACTGTTTTTAAATACTAAAATTCACTTTATATTAATAGATTAATATAAGATGTTGTGCTATATTCTGTTTTCCTTCTGTATAGCTATGTTATAAACTATACTTCTAAAATTTTTATACACGCTCTCAGACTTAGATAATTTGTAAACGGAATACTGGCTATAAACCTCACTGGCACTCTAACTGAATTGAATTTTGAATTATTCTGGAAGAGAACATACGTTTTCAAAAATTGAATTTTGAATTATAGAACACGTGAGTCTTGGCTATATAAAGGATTGAGGAGCCAGGATTCGGGGTTGTGTTACGACGGGGTTCAACTGAGAACCATCTCCGTGTATTACGCCAGGGTTCAGCCGAGAACCATCTCCGAAGTTTGCTCCGCGGAAGCGCTGGAACGTAACGTCGCGAACGTACAGCCACTACTAAGGAGCCTCGAGTTGAAAGTGTATTGTCGCGGACGTACAGGCCCTACTAAGGAGCCTCGCGAGTTGAAGTATAAAGTCGCTAACGTACAGGCCCTACTAAGGAGCCTCGCGCTGTGTGACAATCAGAACTTCGAGCCAACACTGCGAGCTGGGACTGCGATCCGGCACTGTACCTATACCAGCTTTGGACCTGCTGCCTGGTTTCTCTGGCGTGAGCCCAGAGGCCTAGCCAAGTAAATTTTACGAGTACTAACCCTCACTGAGAGCGTTAGGTAGGTAGTTACTAGGTTAACGATAGTTTAAATACTAAGGTTTAATTTTAAGACAATAACTAAATTTTCAATATAATTGTACGTCTTATTTCCTTTTCTTTTGTTTTTATTTACTTGTGAGGGAAAAACGTTACAATGTGAGAGCGATGTAGAAAGACGTGTATGATGACAGGTATCCAAAGTGAAAGGAACAATTTAAAGTACGAATAAGTAAAATAAACCGTGGCATCTGAGACGACCCGTCCCAGCTGACGGAGCCAAAAGATGAATGAAACACATACGCCACCGTCAGACAGACTTTTGAGTGAGCATGACACTCAACCGCCAGGGCACGTTCCAGTCACACATACATAAAAAATATAGTTTATGGTACATAGTACTCACACATTCGCCCTTAAGCTCTTAGTCTTAGGCTCAAATAGCCTCCAACAGAGCGCATTGGGCAAACGGCCCAGCTATCAGTCGACTCGTGTCATCATCATCATCATCCTTTGTACCGAAATGGACGTCTTTCGGCTAAAATGATGATGTGGAGTCTGTTGGACATAGGCCTCCACCAAGTGTAACCACGGCTTTCGGTCTTGTGCGTCTCACATCTAGCGGAATCCTTACGCCTTCGCTAAGTCATCGGTCCACCTTGGGCTGTCAACTCTTGTGAGGTCGTGTGGCTGTTATTAGGCCAAGGCTCCTATTCTGAGGACAGTGGTGATACGAGAGAAGCGTCTAAGGAACCGGTCCTACGTATCTCGCTAACAACTTACTAACCGCAACTTGTACAAGGTTATCCACGGTGCACGCTGTGTGACGTGAGCACTCTGTACGGTGTCGGTGCATAGTTGTATCGCAAACTTTTCTCAACCCCCTATAGGGAACGTGCAGAAACAATAGGTGGCAGCACAGACGCGTCAATGTCAAGTATAAGTTTCAAATTTGCAACGCTAGATGGCACAGTCCACTTCGTGAACGTTCCCTTAAACGGAGAGTGCAGGAAGTATAGGTGGCAGCACAGGTCAAACATTTACAACGTAAAAGTTTCAGATTTGCAACACTAGATGGCATAGTCTACGCCGTGCACGTTCCCTATAGCTGTGTCCTCTGCGGTCTAAACCATACACTCAAGGTAACCTTTGCGTTGCCACCGACGACGCCATAGAACTGTTGAAATCGTAAAAAAGTACGAAACCACGGGTTACTCTTTCAGCTGTTTTAAATCTCAAATCGTGCGCCTGAGTACCTATAACCGTATGCAATCTCATTGTAAATAAGTACGTCTTATTCTACCACAGCACCGTCAGTTGGCATACAATAGCCGCGCGTCGGTTTCGCATGAATAAACAAGCATTTTACTGATTGATGAATTAATGCGTTTTGTAATTTTTACTTTTACGCATTCCACTTGATTTGCTGTTGTCTGTATACATATGTCACCGGAAAATGGCAAACTCCGTAACATTATAAAATATGGGAGCGTTCAAGTAATACGTAACGCAATTTTTGAAGATTTTTGATCCCCCCACCTCCCCTTGTAACGCACCGTAACGTTTTTCTGTACCCCCTCCCCCTCTCTAAACGTAGCACTCAAGTGACCATTTTTACCCTAAAGTCGCAAAAAGTTACGAGTATGTTATAGTTATTATCTTTGGTATAATTTTAATTTAAAAGAGAACAAATTAAAAATGACGACCAGACTAATACAATCGAGGGATTCCCCATAAAACTTAAATGAAAAGGGTTGCCAATATGGGAGTTATGATTCCCTAATTTTTTTTTTTTAAATTAAAAACAATGTTACGTAACGCGTTGTAAGAAAGACCCCCTCCCGCCCCTGTAACGCATTGTAACGTTTTACGAGACTCCCCCTCCCCCCAAATTGCGTTACGTAATACTTGAACGCCCCCTATCTTGAGAAATATTTTCGAAGTCATACCGAGAAATTTTGGGATAGCAAGCATCATAACGTTAGGTATATACAATTTCAACATTCTAACCTCTACGACGGGGCCCGGTGAGCGCCGAGCGGGGCTCCTGTTTCTATCTGAAGGGTTAAAAGGAACCTAAAATAAATGGCAGGACGGGAACTAAGTTCGCTCACTTTGCTAGCTCACTTTAGATCCCGTCATGCCACTCGGTCCTAACCTATCCGTGTCGCGGTGCCCTAAGCCCTAAGGTACCTGTGCCATAATATGTGCCTCTACCATAGAAATATAAGCCACCCAGGTACACCCAGTACAAAGTCGTGATAACACACACAAAAAAGAATACATTCGAATTTGAAGTCAGTTGAAAATACTCACCAATCATCAACATCAACAGCCTGTTGCAGTCCACTGCTGGACATAGGCCTCTCCAATTGCACGCCACTTAGATCTATTTTCGGCTTCTCGCATCCAGTTTCTGCCAGCCGTCCTGCGCAAATCGTCACTCCACCGTGCCTGAGGACGTCCTACACTACGTTTGCCGAGACGCGGTCTCCACTCTAGAATTCATTTACCCAAACGGTTGTCGGTTCTACGACTAATATGGCCAGCCCACTGCCACTTCAGCTTACTAATCCGGTGGGCTATATCGATGACCTTGCTTCTCTGACGGATCACCTCATTTCTGATGCGAGAAAATACTGGGCAGATGATAAGCGGTTCATTCTCAAAAAAATGCTTTATTAGTTACAAGATTGTTAGACGGTCATTCACAATTTTTTGTACATACATAGATTAAGAATTCAAAACAAAAAGCGAGTCGACAACAAACCTTTTGATTTGGATGTCGTAACATTTTGACCGTGGAGAGGTTATTTTAATTTTATCTTATTTTTGTTTAATTTTGAAGAACAGTGGGGTAGGTTATGTGCTGTTATCGGACAAATATTTTTTTTAATAGCACATTAAGATATCGAGGGCCAAGGTATTTTGAAAATATTTGCCGTTTCAACTTGTGTTTGTACCTACTTAGTTTTTTTTTTGTCTAATTTATCGTTGTCGCCGTTTTGACAAAAAAAAACATTATTATTATGTCACTTGTCGTTGTGTCGGCGCAAAACGTTTTATTCTGCCATTTGGTTCTGTCCTGTTTAGGGTCCCGTACTAGAAGGGCAAAACGAAGGGTGCTACTAAGGCCTCTGTTTTCCGTCCATCCGTCTGTCTCTCTGTCGGCTGTATCTCTAGCCGTAGTAGGTACAGTTGTTTTATTGCCGCTATAACATAAAATGTAATCTATAATTGTATACTTATACATATATAAATCTGAAAAGTTTGTTTGTTTGAACGCGCTAATCTCAGGAACTACTGGGAAAAATTATTTCAGTGTTGGATAGCCCATTTATCGAGGAAGACTAAATGCTATATATCATCACGCTAAGACTAACAGGAACGGAGCACAAATGAAAAATGCTTTTTCTGTCTCTTATGTGACGCAGACGAAGTTACGCGGGTTAGCTAGTTATACAAAAAAAACACACAGGATCGCGATTTTTTCTGTTTATAGTACGGAACCTTTTGTGTACAAGTACGACTCGTACTCGTTTTTTTGGACCAACGGTTCGACACGTATTTTTTGCGATTCACGAAGGGGTGTCTTTACGTATGGAGGGTCACCCGTAGCTTAACTGTCGAGCGACCTGTTCGTGGGTTTTTTAAGAGTTTTGCTACGAGCTCCTTAGGATCAATCTAAAGGGTGAAAAAATTGTAACGCGGAAATTTATGGTTTTCACGCCATCATGCGCAAGCGATGAGACTCCATCATGCGCACGGTAGGTACGCGTTTGCCCCATGAGCATTCTGAAAACTAAAGCGGAGTGGTGGAACAGGCTTTTTTTTTCTGGGTGGGAAATCATCAAATGACTTCTCCCGCTCTGGGCGGAGCGGTAGGGAGTGTCAGACTCTTACTGACTAAAACCCACCCGTGATCCTTCTTGTGCCCTTTATGTTCCAGGGCCGCGGTGACTCCTTCGAACAAATTCCGCAACCCTAGCAGGCACTGACCCTATGGGGCCTCATCCTGTACCTAATACAATATAGTGGTTTAAAAAAAAAAACAAAAAAAAAGTGGAAAATCAAATCAAATTACGGCTAATACTTAAAAAACTAAACTTTAAAAATAGAACACAAAATTAATATCCTTTAAAATCTTAATCTAAAGACGGACTAAACAAAATATTATAATTATGTTTAATTTGTGCAGTTAAAGCCTTTTTGCTTGCCAATTTTTTTGTACGTGTAATATTCTGTAAGGGAAGGTGAGAAGTTGTTCCCAGGCACTCTATCGACACAAGTAGCGTCTCACACTAAAGGCCTACATCTTCCATGGAAATAAAGACATACCATACCGTCCGGCCGCTTGCCATCGCCGCGTGCCAGACCATTGGGTTCTAATCTCGTGGGCGGCGAGGCGAACGTATCCCGCTAATTAAATAGGGATGTTTACTGAGTAAAAAAAATATGATTCTATTCAGTCCGTCATCGGATAGATTATCGAAAAATATGGGATACGTGTTTTTTGATTTTTCAAATCTATAAAAGTTGACGAAGATATAAAGCATCAAAGATCTGGGTTGGGGGCTTGTGACGTCACGCCGTGATAAAAATTGTAGCACATAGTGTCGTCACACGTGTTTTCAACGCACTATATCGTCGTCGTTTTTTGTTTATGTTAAAGAAGAAAAAATACTTGTCCAATATTTTTTTTGAAATCGATCTGTCGGACTAATTAGATTTTTAGTGAAGTTGAAGATTGACAGGCACTGCGTTCCTTCTTCAACAAATATGATCATATCTAATAATAAATTGAACTTTAAAAAAAGCAGACTTTACACTATAATATTTAAATATATACTAAGTAATAAAATTCTTTAACAAAAGACTTCCACTGTTTTCAGTTGGAAAAAGCAAGTTGCGAAGACAAAGATCGTCAAATGTGCCACATAGCACACTCCTGCGCACCCCTTCAGAAACATAACCGAGATGCTCGAGGTGTTATCAGCGCAAACAAAATGCGTTGGTTGGCTTTTGGTATCTGAAAGGTTACGCAGGCCTTGAAAAGTGACGTGACTTCTCGTCTCATTCATATCAAATTATCAGTACAATTTTGTAATTATTTTTGCAATGTGACAAACGAAGTCGTGGCGGATTCAAAACTCTTTTCATGCAGAAATAAAAATGTTGGTAGAAGATAAATGTAGGTGACGAAAAGATTAATGGATTACGTATTAGTAACTACTACAATTATCATGTAGAAAAAATAGATGAAGAAACTTCATAAAGGGTTACTCAATGGGCTGCCTTATGGCTAAAAGCTATCTTTTGATGAATTTAAAAGACAGCAGAAGTGATAGTACCACATGTTGTCTTTGGTGTACTATTATACGTTTGTACAGCAAATATATTTACCTAAACATACAAAGAAACTACCATAGGACATCTAGACGCACTGTAGGTCACCATCCCTACCTTGTTGCTATTCCACCAATTCGCACAAAGCTTTTCCAATCGTCTTTTGTAATGTGCACAGCAAAGGAATGGAACTCTCTGCCTGCGTCTATGTTTCCGAACGCATTGAACCCTAATCTCTTCAAAGTTAGAGTGAACAGGCTTCTTCTGGGTAAGCTCATTCCATCGTCGACTTTGTCTCTGTCACCAGTGACCTAGACTAGAGTCAAGAGCTAATCTAACCCACAATAAAAACTAAAAAAAAACTAAAAGGAGATCTTAAGTAAAGCCAATGAAGGAGAGAGGTAGTGATGCTTTACCATAGCTTTCTGGTCGAATGCGGAATGATATATTACGAGAAAAGGGAGGTTGCCATTGGGAAGAATAAAATGTGTTGCGGCGTCCTCAAGTAACACGAGAGAAGCAGGCAAAGGTTGAGATTTTAGAGTTTCTTTTTACTGATTATATTTTTTTTCGGACTCGCCAATATCTACATGGTCTTGTAACACGCTTGCTGTGACAATCGGAAGGATTTAACCTTATTAATTGCTTCATATTATCAATGAATATTGCCAATTTGCTATTATGTAGTTCTATTCTGTTTTCTTGTTATGCAATAACATAAAAAAAAACACAGAATTATGAGTATGACAGATTGCTAATTTGTTTTCTTATTTAGTCAGAAACTACGTCTCTCCTCATTTTTTGTCTCGTCCAACGTTACGATCTGACGTCTGTTGTAAAAAAAAAAACAAATATTTTCGTCTAACATTTGACTGTGTTATCTTGCTCGTATTAAATAAATTAGCAGACGTATATCTAATCGTTATATTCACGCTAATGATTATGTTTGCGACGTAGGTTTTCGTAAACAAATAGACAGACATACGCTTGATTAGACTAAGGGAAACGGCGAAAGTATTTTTTTTCTCTAGCCTATATTTTATTTCCTATATTTTTTAGCCTATATTCTTTAATTTTTGTATTCATGCACCATAAATGATTAGTCTTGTTAAGTGATGACCTGAAACACAGGTTTTATAAACCTAGCTCAGAAAAGTCGCTAATTATACATAATTATAGGTTTAAAATAAATTTACCATAAGTCCTGAAATATTGATAATTTAGTTAAACACATAGTTATTTGTTGGATACTACCATAATTATTTTATTTAAGATTACTTGTGGCTATTAATCTGTAACTATATTGTGTAAAAGATTTTTAATAAAGACTAGCTTCTGCCAGCGACTTCGTCCGCGTGGAATAGTTACTTTACCCCCGGTTTTGAAACTCTCAGCCCGATCGGTTTAAAATTGACAAAAGATAGACATGCTGTTTCGGGATATTTTTTAGATAATTTTATGTAGAACATTTCCGTAATACATGATTTCTATGTAACTTTAACCATTAAGGCTACACACGCGACGGAAGCTTAAAAAATGGAGTAACTTCTTCCGTTTTCCCAACATTTTCCTTCACTGCTCTGCTCCTATTGATTGTAGCGTGATGAAAAGTATACTATAACCTGCCCAGGAGTATGAAGAATAATTGCACCAAGTTTCGTTAAAATCGGTCGAGTAGTTTTTGTTTCTATAAAGAACATACAGACAGACAGACAGACAGACAGACAGACAGACAGACAGACAGACAGACAGAAAGACAGACAGACAGAAAGACAGACAGACAGACAAACATTTTACTGATTGCATTTTTGGCACCAGTATCGATCACTAATCACCCCCTGATGGCTGATAGTTATTTTGAAAATATATTCCTTGTACAGAATTGACCTCTCTACAGATTTATTATAAGTATAGATTATTATTATTATTATTATATTTTGTGACACACAGCTGGGCAAACGCCTCCCCTTTTTCCTAAGATTTCTGTTTTGTTGGGCAATTTCTGCCCAACTTTTCCCCGCAAACAAGATCGTGGTCACACTCGCTGAGAACGACCTTGATAGCGACGTCCTTCTTCAGGCGTCCTGGCGACCTATTATGACTTCTTAAATCCATCGTGATTTCTGTGTCAGAGAGAGACGGAGTTACACAAGACGAATAGCACTATCCCTTTCCCTCACACGAATCATGATAGCATTGGAACTTCGTAATACGACCACAGTCAGTGACGATCTTCGCTCACCTCTGTGGTTGCATTTATGTGACGTGGCCAGTCCCTCTTCATTCTGTTTGTTTTTCCTAACATCTGTTTCTTAAGTTAAGAAAGTACTATTCTTTGCCATCTTAATAGACATATGCCATGTTTGTTGAGCTCTTGCTCTGTCAAATGCAACGTTTTGCTATACAGTACTAGGTATTTTAAATGCGAAATCGATCGATGGACGAATGTATAAAGAAAAGAAAGAACTACTATTAAATTAATTACCAAAAACTATCGATATAATAGCTATCTATATATGTTGGGTGATGCTGATGATAATTGATTCAAACGACGTAAATTCTTATTAAAATGTATTCAGGATAGCCGAGCGGAACACTTAACGTATAATGTGCGAGGCCAAAAAGATTGCTATCTCAGCATTAGCTGCGATATTAAAAAAAAAAAAAAAACAATTCTCAATTCTCTCAATTCTCAATTCTTTATTGCGTACCATAAGTTACATTTATAGTTGGTAGGGAAGTAAATAGTAGTCACAGTTATGGACCCTGTCGGGCACAGCAAAGATTAAGTAGGAGAGAGGATGAAGACACTGTTTGTTTTACTTAATACTTTGTTAAAAAATATATATATAATAGCAACTGTTATTGTGGATATAAATTAATTTATGAATTTTAACTAGGTAAGTATTGTTTTATAAATGATATACATTTCATTTATTTATTAACATTAACGTAAATACCATTTATTTATGTTTAATTATTATTTTTTATTTTATCTAGGAATATACATTTGTACCTACTTTATAGTTTGTATTTATATATACTATGTTTGTTATCTTAAGGTGTTGCACTGCTCTGGTATTCTGATAGGTCCTAATATCATCTGCTAGAGTTGCGGTATTTGTTCGAAAGAGTCACCGTGGCCCTGGAACGCGGCGGGCACTAGGAGTAACACAGTTGGGTTTTAGTCAGTAAGAGCCACACACTCCTTTCCGCTCCGCCCAGAGCGGAAGAAGTCTTTTGATGAAAACAAAAGCATTATTATCATCCTTTTCTTCTTCTTGTTTCCATTACTGCACAATATCATATGAGAATAAGGCCTATTTTCCCTTGATTGCAATGACACTTAAGTTAGACAGTACGTTCCACATCGAAGTTAGTAGTTTTTACGTAATTTCATAGAAATAATGAAAGTGCAACAGCCAACAACTCAGTAAGAAAATTGTACTAGACACGTTCTACGTTTGCGCTTGCGACATTTCTGAGAAAATGTACGTACGCGGAGGAAAAACGCGGAAAGTATGCCGTTGTTAGCCTAATTTAACTTCTGTGTAGTGGCTAGAAAAACTGAATGGCATTTTGACCTGGTTTTTAAAAGAATGTCGTTCAGACAATCCTGTATAAGAAAAGCATACATGAAGACAAATAGGGTATAGTATTGTAACTTGTGACGATAAACTATCTCAATAAAACGGCTAAGTGCGAGTTGGCTGTGCACGAAGGGTTCCGTTGTATAAACGCAAACCAAATACGTGTCTTGAATAGAGACCCCTTTGATTTTGTATAATTAGGGTTCTGTTCCCGAAGGGCAACCAACAGAACCATATTATTAAGCCTTCGCTGTCCGTCCCTCCGTCTATCCGTCAGCGGTCTATTGCAGATAGACCGCTGACGGATAGCGGTCTATCTGCAATAGACGCTGACGACTGACTGCAATAGCATTACAACTTATTTTCGTTTTGTGGCACGGAACCCTTTGTGTTGGCTTTATTGTATCTTTTGTTATAGCAAGAATCCAAATATACACTGTGAAGATTTTATCTAGCTATTCGGAGAGGAGACACAGATAGCGCAGGCTCAGTAATAGCATTTCGTTGGTTTTCAGAAATCGAATATATAAAAGAATCCAGTCAAATGCCCTATTATGTATGGTACATTTGATTTGAAAGTAGTATTGACCGTCTTTCGCCATTCATTGTGCGCAGTAGCTCGGAAATTATGATGCAATTGGACTGATATTTACATCACTTTGGATATTTGTTCGATTCTTAGACATTTTCCCAACTTATGTATTGTTACTAGGCACTGCTCACCCCATTCTGTGACGTCCGCTAATGTCAGCAACCGGGAAGTCGTTCAGCTACAAGCACCCCGCGGTTTCACCCGTGTAGTTCCCGTTCCCATGGGAACACGGGGATAAAATAGCCTATGTCACCCGGGGATAGTGTAGCTTCCCGACAGTGAAAGAATTTTTCGAATCGATTCTGTAGTTTCGGAGCCTTTTAATATTAGAATAGACTATCTTAGCGATCATCTTGGCTGTATATTTCTTCTTCACTTTAACAAACCTATGCAATAGACAACAAGATTCCTCGTTTTTTTTTTTGTTTTGTTTGTTATGTACAATCTCATCTGATAGAAAACGAGACTCATCAGATTTTATCAGACTATTACTAACTAAAATCCATCCGTGTTCCTCCTTGTGCCCGCCGCGTTCCAGGGCCGCGGTGAGTCTTTTGAACAAATTCCGCAACAACCTCGACATATTTAGAAAACGAGAAATGGCTGGGCATTCAAGCAGATTGATCACTAGAAATACATTACATTGCCTTCTAGGGCACTGCATGTGCCCCTTCCAGGATGAAACACATTTATTTTACCCAAAATCCGTTAAAAAAATCTAACATCCTAGAATATCAAACCTATTTCACACCAAAAATATTTTTTCAAATAGTCGAAAACTAGTCGCGTTATCTGTCATAGTTCGCTCGTTATCTCTCATTAGGTACTTGTTATCAGAACATTTTTAAAACTGTTTTCGAAAACTATTTGATAAGGTATCGTTGGGCTACGTAATCGTTTTTGGGTTCCGTAGCCAAAGGGCGCTCTGCTGAAACCCTTTTCGTAGGCTTGTGCTGCCGACGTCTGTCTATCACAGACTGTACGGGGCATAGAGAATGTAACCACTAGAGAGCGTATAGGCTGATTTCTTCTAAGCAAACGACTCACTACTGCGGGCCGGGGAACGAGGAAGAATGCGCGGCTGCAATTGGTCAGTTCAAGGTCAAGTTGCGTAGGTATGCCTATCGTTAGGGTTGCACTACTTCATTAGGGAAAAATAATCGATATCGATAAAATAGATTTTAACCTTATGAAAAATACTCAATTAAAATCATAGAAACAATATTTAATAAAATTAATTAATTACAAAAATAAACAGACGTATCCTGTTAATATTGATTTTTAAAATGAATTATTTTGGTAGGTATATGTTTTTTGAATCAAAGTTTTAGGGTCCTTGTTCTTCGTAAAAAAGAAAAACGAGCGTCTACATATTTCTGAATTATGCATCTTGCTTATTATACATTATAATTATATAATTATATTATTAAATTATATCCAATCAGAGATTTTAAGACTGATCTAAAAATAATAAAATAACCGATCGGTCCCGGTCGGGGACAGAGAGAAACAAATAAATCCCGAAACTTGCATTAAAAATACTGACGAACTGAAACTCCTCCTTTTTTAAATCGGTTAAAAGTAGACAGGTATTTTATCACAGTATGTGAATAGAATAAAAACACATAGTTTTTTCGATATCGACTTTCAGCTAGCTATTATTGACACCACTATTTTTCTCGATAAAAATACAAAGAGAAAAAAAGGGATAGAAGCATTAGGATTGTCTAATGAAAGAACGAGACGTTTCCAAAAGACATCAACGCGGAACTCAACAGTGTACTCGTTCACCCCAAACACCATTTTAAATAGACCCCCGCGGTGACTCATAATCTGATTAAATCAAACATAATTTTCGTTAGCTTTACTTAACGATGAAAAGTTATGGCATCCTTTTTGTATCTAGATGTCTTGGAATGCTTCCCGCACCATTTCACCGCGCATGAAGGCATTTGCTTACGATAAAATTGCATAAAAAGTTATCAAAATTTGAATTAATCTAGCGTGCACACAGGTCTGACACTTGGTCACAACTAAAATGGTTACTCTTACCGTAGCCTATTTATAGGCGACAAAATACTAATCATTTTCGAGCGTCAGGGCACTGTATGCGCAGTCAAGTGGTTATATTGTCTTTGGTACGGGGCCATACCTATCTTTCGAACTGTAAATCGGTAAAATCAGTTATCAAAGGATAATTGTTGCTATGGATTATTTATAGAAGTGACCACGTTGGTTTTTGGTTGTAATCGCGACTGTCGATGGTCGTTGCGTTCCAGGTTCTATTTCCAGGTCCAGCAATAAATATTACTAGGTTTTTCCAGCAGGAATTTAATATTAGCAACGGCGAAATTTTCAAGTTGGTGGTGCGACACCGATGCCTCGGAAAGCACGAGTCGCCTGATCGCCTGATCTCACAACAAGAGTGTCGGAATAGCGTCCCATCAAATCAAACTATGCTCATTCGTTCTGTACGGAACTTTTAGTGTCCGCATCTGACTCGCACTTGACCACTTATTTTCGAAACTATAACGATAACAGGGTTCAGAGGGTCGAGCCCTTATCGTGTACACAAAATAGAGTTATTTGTAGTTATTACTGCAGGAAAAATAACATGATTGGTAATGTTTGATTGGTAAATAATGTGATGCCCGAGTAGCCAGACATATGGACGAACGGTGGCTGTCTGTTTTTTTACTTCTGGCTACAGCTCCAGAAATGGAAAAGAAATGTAGAATATAATGTTATAACAAGAGAAGTAGAGTGTGCATTAAACTAATGTAAAAAAAAAACATTACTAAAATATATTTAATATATATACCGAATAGTTTAATTATAAAGATATTATATCAAACTATTACATTTGAGCGGAAAGGTAGAGACATTAATATTAAAATAAACAAATAAAATTATTTTTAGAGGCTACGCATTACTATACATACAATAGGTACCTATTCTTCTTTTAAGATAAGCTACTATGATTCAATGACTTGTCCCTACTAGTGCGTAGCGGAATTTTATCTATTTTGAACCCTCTGTATATGAATGAAGTACGTAGTTTTAATAGGTCGTGTAATCACATACCGTGTGATTTACGTTTTTTTTTTTCGGCCTATTAATTTTTTAGCTATTCGTTACAAACATAATGAACACGAACAAAATTTTAAAATATGTGACCTCACACCAGGGGGTCTCACAAATGTGAGGGGGGGGTCAAAAATCATGAAATTCGTGTGACGTAATTTATGAATGGCAAAGCTAGGCAGATGAAAAATCACTGAATAGTATAAAACAAAGACTTATCTTCAATCATCGAGTTTCGATAAAATTTCTACTAATAGCCGAACCCGACGTAGTTGAGAAAGGCTAGGCAGCATCGATTTGTTTAGTTCCGATGACCATGACCGGTTTCTCGATTAGCATAAGCATAATTAGCCTTTTAACGTTCCCCCTGCTGGGACACAGGCCTCTCTAGGAGAGGGAATGGGCCGTAATCCAGCACGCGGGCCCAGTGCGGGTTGGTGAATGTCACATGTCTTCGAATTTTTGGTTCTAGGACATGCCGGTTTCCTCACGATGTTTTCCTTCACCGTTTTGGGACCAGTGGTGATGAAATTAATAACACAAAGTAATGCGCCTGGCTGGGTGCGGTGAACCCGCGACCTACAATTCGTAAGTCGGGGCCGTTTCTCGATTGGCTCCAGAAGAAGTAAATCTTCAACGGTCAACAGTTCAGACTCGAGAATTTTCATACGTTTTTAACCTGACCTAGTTGAAGCCGCGGGAATAGGGATGTTTCCTGAGTAAAAAATATATGATTATGTTTAGTCCGTCAGTTAGATTATAGAAAAATATTGGACACGTATTTTTTCCTTTATCAAATCTATAAAAACTGACGAACATACAAAGTATCAAAGATCAGGAGTGGGGGCTTGTGACGTTACGGCTCGCTAAAAATTGTAGCGAGTAGTGACGTCACACGAGTTTTCAACGCTCTGTATCGGCTTTATTTTTTGTTTACGTGAAAAAAGAAAAAATACGTGTCCAATATTTTTTGGAAATGTATCTGACGGACTAATTAAATTTTTTTAGTCAGCTACCCTATTCGCTGGATAGGGGAAGCTCAGGAGTAGTTGATGTTTTGATCGTTGGGTGAAGATCTATGTCCAGCAGTGAACGTCTTTCTGCACAAATGATGATGATTCAATAAAAATAAAAAAAAACTTGAAATACAGGTTGAATGATTTTTTTTTCCGTTTTACTTTTAATTTATTTTTCTTATTAATAACTTATATTCCTATCTTTTGTTGCAGGTAAAACCCTTACCACCGAAGGACTACATTCCAAACGAATTAAACAAAAAAACAATGTACCTAATTCTGAAATTATAGAATTAAGAACTAGTATAAATTATAGGAAAAGAACTCTCGACCAAATTTTTCTACCAAACTTAGAATTCTCACCCATGACCTGCCTTTCCAATACCAAAGTGATAAAATCTATTTATTTTGAAGACTTGTCCCTATGAAGATGATGCCTCAACAGTACTGTTTGAGGTGGAAGCATCACCACACTAATGTGCAGAATATGTTCGCCCAGCTGCTAGAAAAAGGTTGGTATTTAAAGTTATTTTTTAATCGACTTAGAAAAAACGCGACGGTTCTTTATATTGCTTGTACAAACGGGGAATTGAACGTTTAAGCAATTTCTATTTTAAATATGTCTGCCATTTGACACTTTTGTAACATTTTTTTTTAATACAAGGTTATTTGTAAAACACCAACAACCTCTTAGAGGTCATTATGAACAACTTTCTCTATGGGACCAAACATGAAATCACGAAAAAAAAATCAGCTGTTCCTTATTCATTATGATGAGTACAATGACCCCTTAAGAGTTTGTTGGTGTTTTACAAATAACCCTGTATAGTGTACCGTACCTACGCTTAACCTTTTCAATTCGTACGTGTTCATAAAGTTGAGTTTCATAAAATTTACTCTTCACGGTGTTTCATACAAACTTTCTTTTAAAAAAGGAACTTAAAAGTTTGAATGAGACTCTTACATTAGGCCGAAAATTATCTAACAGGCAGCTTACAACGCCTAGCGCGTTTTTTTTTATAGTGAAATGTATTTGCTCTTGACTCTAGTCTAGGTAACAGGTGACAGAGACAAAGTCGACAATGGAATGAGCTTACCCAGAAGAAGCCAGTTCACTCTAACTTTGAAGAGATTAGGTTTGAACGGCGTGTATCAGTGTGGCCGCAGCTAAGCTAGCGAGCCGCTTTTTTTTCTGGATGGGAAATCATAATAAAACGTCTCCCACTCTGGGCGGTACGGAAGGGAGTGTTAGGCTCTTACTGACTAAAACCTACCCGTGTACTATAATAATCCATATACTTATAATAAATCTGTAGAGAGGTCAATTCTGTACAAGGAATATATTTTCAAAATAACTATCAGGGGGTGATTAGTGATCGATACTGGTGCCAAAAATGCAATCAGTAAAATTTTTGTCCGTCTGTCTGTCTGTCTGTCTGTATGTTCTTTATAGAAACAAAAACTACTCGACCGATTTTAACGAAACTTGGTGCAATTATTCTTCATACTCCTGGGCAGGTTATAGTATACTTTTCATCACGCTACAATCAATAGGAGCAGAGCAGTGAAGGAAAATGTTGGGAAAACGGAAGAAGTTACTCCATTTTTTAAGCTTCCGTCACGTGTGTAGCCTTAATGGTTAAAGTTACATAGAAATCATGTATTACGGAAATGTTATACATAAAATTATCTAAAAAATATCCTGAAACAGCATGTCTATCTTTTGTCAATTTTAAACCGATCGGGCTGAGAGTTTCAAAATCGGGGGTAAAGTAACTATTCCACGCGGACGAAGTCGCTGGCAGAAGCTAGTGATATATATAAGAATAATCTCCTGTGCGTTCCAGGTTCCCGCTTGACTCAACGTTTTCGGTCGTAAAATTATTTCAGTCAAGTTAAATCTCATACCCAAAGTAAGCGAATCCATTTTATGATATTAGTTTTTAGCCTTCTTGCTAGATAATGACAAAATGAAAAATTACAAAGGGGCGTGTACACAAAACTTCATACATAAAATTATACTTAATATTGAAGGAACTGAGGTTTTTATTACGTGTACTCAAACTTCTGTTTAACATTTATTTTTGACTAGCTTCTGCCCACGACTTCGTCCGCGTGGAATAGTTACTTTACCCCCGATTTTGAAACTCTCAGCCCGATCGGTTTACAATTGAAAAAGTTTCATACAAACTTTCATCCCCTATTTTATCCCCTTGGGGGTAGAATTAATCAAAATCCTTTCTTAGCGGATGCCTACGTCATAACATCTACCTGCATGCCAAATTTCAGCCCGATCCGTTCAGTGGTTTAGGCTGTGCATTGATAGATCATTATGTCAGTCAATCATTTTTGAGTTATATATATTTAAGAAGTTATATATATATTTCGATAATGGTCGTGACAACACTTAGTACACACCAGATAAACGAGGAATAACGGTCGTTGCCCTTTCCTATTATCGAGCAGAGGTGGCCGAGTGGTAACGGCCCGGACTTACGAATGGGTAGGTCGCGGGTCCAAACCCAGCAAGGCGCATTACTTTGTGTAATTAATTTCATCACCACTGCTCTTAAGAAGTGTCTTTGAGGAGTCGAATCCGAATGAGGTGTCCCATTGAGAACAGTAGACGTCATTGCTACAGTTCTAGACTAGTTAGCAGTAGATTTGATGGTCTCTGGGATATACTAGTTCTCGAAATACATTCGTAGAAGCCATGAATTGACAAATGTTTGTATTTGTATTTGTATAGATTAGGTAGGACTGGGAGGATTCATGCTAGCAGGAAGGAGGAATATCGAGGAGTAAACTTGCTATTGGAAAAGCATCCAGTAGCGGACTGCTAAACTATAGTTATAAAAGAATGGACTGACAACGGTCAGTCCATTCTTTTATGGCCCCGGATAAGGAACGCTTTATCGGGGTGTGAAGTAAATCCGTCGGAAAAGGGCAAGGGAGACAGAGCGATTATGCAGGCAGTCTTTTTCTAGATTGGTCCTAGCATAGCTTATTGAGAAAGAGACTTCCGTGTGTTGGCCGCACAGTCGCTTTGTCTCCTTCTGCAGACTGCTCACTCCATTCTTCTAAGCCTATGTGCTTAACTATTGAATAGACGATGACTAGCATTATGTAAAAAACACGGAACCAAATTAACAAATCACAGAACTAAATCCGTGTATATTTTAAGACACCAGAATCGTTTTTTTTTTTGCCAATACCAGTTGTGTTTTTCCAAAAATAAAAAAGAACCTTCAAAATGTCCCGACGTATGATAATTTGGTTTTGGAAATTGTTCAACACAATCCGGTTCTGACGAAAATAAATAAAACTGGTTTTTATTCTAAATGTTACTGGACACGTGAGGACAATAGATTGATTAAACTCTGGCTGACATTACCTTCGAATTTGATTTGAATAATATTAATTTATGATTAAGCTATAGTTAGTACTCGAGTTGCTTTGAGCAGATTATGCAACATTGACTTTAGCCCAGTTAATAATTCTGATGACGCTAATTTCAACTCGTGTATGAGTAGAGAATTAATTGTTAGAAACGTTAACTAAACTTAGCTAAGAATCATTTATTTATGATCTTTATTATTAATTTTATGTGACATAATATGTTTAATTCGTATTCTTCGTATTCGTATAGTATATGGATATTGAAACTTCTATCAATGTTTTTTTGGCTACTTCCCGTTATGTCATATTCCCGATACGATAACATGTCAAAAGTTTTTTGACATGTTGTCGTATCGTACAACTGAACGCTAGTGGCGTTTAGTCAAGATTTTGATCTTCATACATTCATTCCCGATTCGTCAACATTTTAAAATGCCTATAGGTATTCTTTCCCGTTTGGACAACCTTTTGTTTGTGAAGTACAATTAGGAGCAAAAAGAAATGCCTCCGTTCATGTTCTATCTACTTACTAGCTTCCGCCCGCGGCTTCGCTCGCGTCAAAATTGTTTTGATTATCACTTTCAGTTTCCTCTAGATCAGTATTGAATTCGTGATACTAGCATATTGTTATCTCAGTGAGCTCTTTGTATTTTGTTTATAAAGTAGCTTCTATCTGCGACTTCGTCTGCGTGAACTTTAGAACTGGCTTCAGGAAGGCATAACATTATGAAAGTTAATCCCGTGGTTTCTCAATTCAGTCATTTCGGGTATTTGAGGCTGGAGCGTCATTTCTTCTTTTTGGCTTATTCTTTCTGGCTTTTTCCTCGACTCCTAAGGGTCATAGATTGATGTTAAAAATTTATCCCAGCCCCAAGAAAAAAAACAAGTAAAGTATCCTGGTAGTTTTTGAGTTTTTGCCGCTTACAATTCCAGCTCCGAAAATACTTCGACATTTTTCTAGTCTCCTGGTAGTTGTATTGTAAATCTTGAGCACTTGGATTTTTTGCACTTCCGCAGTCTGAGTCAATCTCAGTAAGATTAGGATTATCGGTTTTCAAAGTTAAATAGATGAAAGCTGCACATGGCAATCAAACCTATTGCCATGGTATATACCTATGCATGTAACGTATATAATTTAGGATTTTACATATGCTAAGGAAGCAATATACCAACCTCTGGGAAAGTCGGGTGATAAAAAGAGCGTCAAAAAGAACTTTTGTAGTTGACTGTACCGTACAAAGAACTAGTTTAAAAAAGGGTGACAAAACGAGAATGGATGTATGAAGATCAAAATCTTGACCAAACGCCACTAGCGTTCAGTTGTTTTTAAAACTTTTGACTTGTTGTCCAATCGGGAATGTGACATAACGGGAAGTAGCCGTTTTTTTTTTCGTGAGATCTTGTCCTTGCTTTTTTCGCGCTGTCTATAAAAAGCCAATAAATATCTATGGATGAATTAACTTACCATAAACAAGACTACTATTGACGTGTACATCATAAAACAATAAAAAGGCGCTACCTCAACGTACATTACTTTAAAACAAGTTTTTTTTTTCTGCACAGACAATATGCCCGTTACAGAAATACAATCCACCTCTACACGGAAGTAACTAAATAAACTTAAAAAACGAATGTATTTACATATTATTTAAATGACCGAAAAAAAAAAAACAAATTTGAATAGACCAAAATGCCACAAGCAAAAACAAATTCGAAAATATCAGTTTGTTTCCTAGCTAGCAACCCTATTATTATGTAAGTTTTTTTAAGACTGGCAACAGTAGAACACTGCGTTTAAATATAGAATTAAATTGGTAAAATGAGTGTGTGACTGTCAAAAAAATTGTTAGGAAGAAAAGGTACTTACTAAAATAAATGGAAAGCTTTTCTTAGGGCACATCAATCATCATCTGCTTAGCCTTTTCCCAACTATGTTCGGGTTGGCTTCCAATCTAAGAGGATGCACTTGAATACATGGAGCAACTGTTTTTTTCCTCCTCCACAGCCCTACAGGGCAACACGACAGCAGCCGTTGGCAAAACCGTAGTCAGATTTTCTGGTTTCTGAATACCTTAACAACTATCAAAGATCTTCAATAGGGTAGTTAACTAAAAAAATCTGATTAGACACGTATCTTTTCTTTTTACACATAAACAAAAAATTAAGACGATACAGTGAGTAAATAACTCGTGTGACGTCACTCCTCGGTACTCGCTACAATTTTTACCGGGCCGTGACGTCACACGCACCCACTCCTGAAGTCCTGATCTTTGATGCTTTTTTTTCGTCAGTTTTTATAGATTTGATAAAGGAAAAAATACATGTCCAATATTTTTCTATAATCTAACTGTCGGACTAAACATAATCATATTATGTATATTTTTTACTCAGGCAACATCCCTATTGACAGCCGGGACCTAACGGCTTACCATGCTTGCAAAGCGTGCTTGTAGATGACATAAACTAAATTCTAGAAGATTAATAACAGATCAAATTAACGCGCTTTTAAACACACATCCGCAACAAAAAGTGTGGTATTATTGACCTCGCACAATAAAGTCGACAGTGTAATAGGCAGAGCGCGCTGAATATTTGTTTCTAATCATTTTCGTGACGGACTACGTAACGAGTTGAATTTATACGTCTGGTTGGCAAATTATTATCTGTTGAAGGTCTCAATGATTTAAATATTGTCTGGGCAGTTTTAATTTTGGCAAGTTATCACATACCTAATGATCATCTGTCTAGCCTTGTCTTCACAAACAAACAAACTCTTCAGCTTCTATAAACTGAAGAGTTTGTTTGAACGCGCTAACCAGACCAGTCAGATTTGGAAAATTCATTTTTTTTATTTGAGATGGGTTTGCTCTTGACTTTAGGTCAGAGGTGCCAAAGACAAAATTGAAAATGGAATGGAATGGAACTTTGAAAAGATTAGGGTTGAACTCCTTCGGAAACACAGACGCAGGTAGAAAGTTCCACTCCTTTGCTGTGCGCGTTATAATTTAATTTTTAAGCTATTGCATAGCTTCTATCGCGGGCCTTGAGCGTGGCAACCGAATCCAGAAATTCCGTAACGAAAATAACCTAACCGTCACCGAGCCGACCCGAACGTCTGCGTTCGGAAATAATCGGTGGGACAAAGTTAAGTGAAGCGTATGTGATTTACATTAGTACAGCAACCCAGGTGAACGAATCGAGACCATATCACAATGACGCAGAGTACTAAATATATAATTGCATAAGTTGATAAAAAATGCTATGCAATAGCTTTACCGCGGCAGTCCCCGAGTGCCACACGTATTTTTTATTTTAATCTCTCTCTGGTCTAATATCTAAAGACTGTAAAACAGAGTTACTGCCTGCCTCCGTCTGTTTCTCTGCTAACTTCATCTCAACCACGCATTAGATTTTTGATCCGGTTTTCACAAATAGAAAAGCAATAAACGAGGAAGAGTTTTTTGTAGATAAGTCACCTGCGCGAAGCCGGGGCGGGTCGTTAGTTTGTTACAAATCTCTAAATGTTCAAGTTAATTCTGGGAACCTAAAGTTCGCATATGCGGTAGCTGATGACTTAACCAGCAGTTTTATAAAGTCTGATAAATTGAGGAATGCACTTTTATCATATTCGCTTGATGGAAATCCTGTCCGCCATATTGTAATTATTACTTCAACTAGTTCATTAAAGTACCAAGTTCCTCCTTTTTTTGGATGGGAAATCATCAAATGACTTCTCCCGCTCTGGGCGGAGCGGAAGGTAGTGTCAGACTCTTACTGACTAAAACCCACTCGTGATTCTTCTTGTGCCCTTTGCGTTCCAGGGCCGCAGTGACTCTTTCGAACAAATCCCGCAACCCTAGCAGGCACTAACCCTATGGGGCCCCGTCTTCGTTGCTGACAGCTCTTTGAGGCACGCGTGGAACACGACGCGCCCTCGACCCGGGCCTGGTTGCTATCGGACGGCGAGTCAGCCATAGCTCGTCATCCGCAGACCCGCGCCTATGGTGGCCGGAAATCCCTTTGCGTTTCCTGACGCCCGGGGCGTATTCTTCTGTTGCGGCGGCTGGAGCGTGAGGTTTCCCTCTCCCGCACGCGGTCCGCCTCCTCCTTCGCTAGCATTACTTTTTCGCAGAAGGAGGCGACCACATCCCATGCCTCCTCGCTCCGGACCATAGCTTGAACCAGGGCCGGAAGCGAGAGGTCGCCGCCGCCGATCGCCTTGACGAGGACATGGCGTTGCTCCGCCCAAGCAGGGCAGACCTCCACCTTATGCTCCACCGTGTCCTCCGGGCGATCCACACAGTACCAAGTTCCTCCTCCTCCTTATTTTTGGTGTTAACGATGGTTAAATTCTTAGATTGTTTAGGCCGAGTAGGTGGCTACATTATTTGCAGTGCCAGTGTTCATTAAATTCACCGAAGTAAAAATTATGTACTGACTCTTTACTATATCACCGGAAAATTGCAAACGCCGTAACATTGTGAAATGTCGCGTGAAATTGTAAACATTTTTTTTTTCTTAACACGGATATTTTGGAATCTATTGAATTTTGATGTGATTTATTGTAGGTACACCAAACGATTTTTGCATAATATATTGAGAAATTATAATCTACTAGCAGCGCCTCGCGGTTTCACCCGCATAAGTTTCGATCCCGTGGGAATATCGGGGTAAAAAATTTCGTTCAGTAGTTTTTGCGTGAAAGAGTAACAAACATCCATTTATGCATCCATAAAACTTTCGCGTTTATAATATTAGTAGGATAAGGATTTATTACAGTCGGAATTATTAATACGGAGTATTAAAATTTTCGGACACACATACATTTATGTACGGGGCGGACGTGATCGACTGGACTGTAGGGTGGCCAGGGTAGGTTATCCTATTCTTCGAAAGTGGACTGTATGGTGACAACCCACCTAGGTATAAATGATCCAGACGCGTTGACGCTCCGTCTATAAGCTACGGGCCATGAGGATGCAACCCTTAGCTGAATACTTGCTATACTTGCTGTTATTGACACAGTATATAGGGGTAGGTATAGAGGGCTTACCAATAAAGTCACAATAAAACACTATTTAACTTGTTCACTATGCACTTAGCGATTTGAAGGGTGAAATTCGCGACTATATGATTCTACATTTAGGTATAAATCCAAATTATCTTGACAATGACTACAAATTTCTTTAAGTTTCTAAGTTACTATTGTACGGCGTAACTATACCGTATCGACACCCAAAAAATCACCGTGTGTGATGAAGTTTATTAACTAAAATTTTCACTATGCTAATTCTAGATTTTAGGCTATATCTAGGCTTAGGTCTATGTGAGTAGGGGTTGTCGTACCTTTATGGATAGCCCTCGGTAAGCTCCATACAGCGGAGACGAATTCACCCCTTCATCCCCCTCCATGTAGGGGTGGGATGCCGAAAACTATACAAAACTATAGTAGGCGCGAAGCTATTACCTACTTGGGGTGAATTTACCGTAAAACTATGCTAGGAGGGCTATACAGCTATATGTATCTCTATAGATACGACAACCCTCTACAAAACTACATATGTTTCAACCCTGTCACTTAAGGGGTTGCAACTCTATAAGCGTATATGTTTCAGGGGGATAAAAATAAACAGTTTTATTTAAACCTTAATTACGGCTTTATGCCTGCATACACTATAGACATCTATATATCCCCTGAAAGGATTTTTCAAGGCGGTTCTATTTCAGACATTTAGAAGTCTAGAATCTAGACTTGTATTTTCGGGAAAGGAAGAGGGTAGATGCAAAGTGTTTTATTTTTGTGCATACCTTCACCAGGGCTATTTATCAAAAACTGTTGACCAATCACGTACCAGCACCCTCCTGCTCTGTGATTGGTCAGTGTCGCTTTAGCTATGCGACTACCTTTGATCTAAGTTTTTCAGATCTCAATTTACCAAGCCCTTTCTATTTACCTATGTATGTCTGTCTGTGTGTGTATATACCTCGATTACCTTATATACCACCGATTACCTTTATATACCTTTATATACCTTGATTACCTTTATATACCTTCGATTACCAGGGTTACCATGTGTTTACTGTTATGTGTAAGGGATAGGATACCCTACCTAACTATATTCTATTTACTTGGAAGAAATAAAGGCTCCAAGGGCTTATATACTGCCTCTTGAGAGCAAACGACTGTAACGAATGTGTTTTATTTCAATAACAAACTATGTATCAACTATAGCTACCTATAACTATCTATACTATGCAGCTTTATCTGTTACAGCATTCTATGTGCTAACTAACTACCTATAACTACCTATACTATGTAGTCGCGGTTTTATTTATTTGCAACATTCTATGTACTACTATAGCTACCTATAACTACCTATACTATGTAGCTAAGACGCATCGTCGCGAACAATTTATGTTGGAATGTTCGAACGTACCTGAATATCCAGCTAGAGAACATTCATCAAAATTGACTTGATGATTAAACTAATAACTGCGTTTGGAATTCGCCAATCTTGGCTTGGCTGTGTTTTTATAGCAATTTGAAAACATAAAGCTGTAACGAAATATATAACAAATAAACTAAGATGTTCATAATCTTCTAGAAAAGGTGAATGGCTGAGCTGGCATCGTAGGGCTGGTACCAGCACCTTGTTTTATATTAAAAGATGTGGTTTAAGGTATTTTTTTGTCTAGTAAATAAATAATTTGTTAAAAAAAATCGAATAGATTCATTAAAACCCATCCGTGTTCCGCCTTGGCGTTCCAAAGCCGCTCCCAAACTATTTCAAACAAATTCCGCAACCCTAACAGACACATACTCTGGCTGGCCCCATCTGCTATGCTGACATCTCTTTGAGGCGTGACTGGAACACTACGCGTCGAACCAGGTCTGGTCTGGTTGTTATCGGACGGCGAACCACCCAACGCTAGCCATCCGCAAGCCCGCGCCTACTGCGGCCGGGAATCGCCTTGCAGTCAGTAGCTTCTGCTGAGCATAATGTCCCGAGTGTGATTCCGGCGTCGGGCAAAATGTTATTAGATTCTTCCATGTTGAACTTCTCGGTAACAAGTCCCAGGGCTCAGAGTCATGATTCATGCCTGGTTGGTGGCAATAGGGTCGCCCTCTTTTGTATGGGACTAGCTTTTGCATACGACTTCGTCCGCGTATATCCCGTTATATACCTTGTAAACTAATTTAATGTTTTTTTTTTAAACTGCTAGTTGACTTAAATTTTCTTGTACAGGTTAAACTAGATTGCGTTGTACCATGTTACTCCAAATAAAAATATTGTCAGAACTTGTATAAATACTAATCTGATGAAACCACACCTAATATTGTTACCATCCAAAGATTGGGCAAAATCACAATAGGTAAAATAAAAAATCCAAATGTATTCTTCACCAAAAATAAACTTGCGCGCCAAAAAAAAAAAGATTTATTCCATTCTAATACCAAAAACTAATACCACTGGTATTTGTTTCAACTCATATTTTTTTTCTATTCCGAACGGATACCACTTTTTAAATAATTTAATTTAATGTACGAACGAATACCAACAACTTGAATTTGGTACAGTCAGCGCAGTCAAACCTAATCAAAGTAAATTTGTTTTTCAATATTTTTATGTAATCGTAATATAATGCTTAAAACTTTCCAAATTCACTTCACTCCAATATTTTTACAAAGGTTAGCATAGGTAGGTAAGAGTAGTTTTAGTGAATCATCTTGCTATTTTTTTTACCTGCGAGAAAGGGTGAGTTTGCTCTATTGTTCCAAAATTCGAAACAACCAATCAGAGTCAAGTGTGACTGGAATGTTGTGCTTTGACTCGGAGAGAAATTTTATCTACATAAATTCCTCAGTACATTTCCGTGCGGTGGCGGTGGCGTATTGGTATCAGAGTGACAGTGATTTTTATTTATTAAGTGAGTATATTAATTTGTTCTTTTGTATAATTTACTTCTCTTTATTAAAATTAGTGTTATTTAAAATACCTATTATTTGATTTTTTTATCATAATCCAATCAAATGTAAAAGTTACATACAATATATAATTTTTTTTAGATATGTCTGAGGAAGCTGATAATCAGCCCTCAACATCTTCGGGAAAAACAGGAAGCTTGACTTTCATAACAAGAAATGGTGGCTTGGTTTTAATGAGAGCTGGTTACCAGTACACAAAAAAAAAGGGAAAATAAAAATGGATGGACCCATTGGAGATGTGTGAATGTTAAAGAGTGCAGTGGATCTTTACAGATAAAGGTATGTTACCAACTTCTTACATAGAGTTTAACTGGCTTATTTATAATGGATTAGTGGAGCTTTATAAGGCCTTTGTAGGAAGCTTGTTAAAAAAATGGTATTCATAATCGTATTTTAGAGGTAAAAACACTCTTTATTTCTCCATTAAAGTTAATTTGATTTAAAGAAGCCATGACCCTTCTTTAAACGTTCGTTAACAATAAAATGGCCGACATCAATTCTATTCTATTTCTTTAAATGGCAATTAGTACCGATGCCGTTGTTCGACAATTCTGCCATTGTCAAAAGTGAATTGGAATAGCAAGAGTAAAAAAAACACTAGATAAACAAAAAAAAAAGGGAAACAAATGGCCGACATCGATCAGTTGTTTCGTGTTTGACGTTCGGTTTACAATGTCAGTCAGTTAGTATTAAAATACCTACTTTAAAATCCCTACATAGCATTGTGGTTGTTCGCGTATAAAATTGTATTAGCAGAGATTCGATGCATTTTATCTGGATGACGAAGAATTTCGTAAATGGTACAGTTTTTCCAAAGAAACGGCTGCTTTTATAATTAATTTAGTCGGTGGTGTGGTACTTCACCAGAATTACAAGTATTAACGGCAACGGCCTTTGCCGCTTTTTCCCAGATTGCATGATAACAAATTCAACAAATTGTTCAAAAGACTAGGTAGTTCAAACTATTCCCTCCTTTACCTTGGTGTACGTTTTTTATGACAGTGTTTAAAAATGCATAGACAAATTTTCTGTGACCAGAGGCAAACAACGTTAAAATCGACTAAAATCGCATATTTTTCTACAAAATGGCAACATTGTGTACGATAGTGGCGTTTAGTTATGGGAGCTCTAAGAAACGATTATGAATAAGAATTTTTATCGAACGTTCGGTAGGCTTAAGGTGAATGCTCCAGGGTAGCCCGCGAAATTCAAATTTCCGTACGTTTTTTGCAATTTGCAGCTGAGTATCGGATATTTTATTAATAGAAACTAAATTCGCGGTACTGGCATGTATGTATTTACACAATTATACTTATTAAAACCTTCAATATAATTGTCTAACTTAGAGAAAAGAGAAAATGTGCCATTTTAATAATAACTTTACGTTTAATATAAATTTTAACTTAGTGGGTTACATTGATAAATTTAACTAATATAATGATATAAATACATACATGCCAGTACCGCGAATTTAGTTTCTATTTACCATACTATCCCATACTGAGCTGCAAATTGCAAAAAACATACGATAATTTGAATTTTGCGGGCCACCCAGGAGCATCCACCTTAAAACATGTTTTAACTAATGAAGGTTTATACCTTCGGTAAGCGTTATATTATGAATAAGACAGTTAGTGTTCCATCTTTCAATATGTATTTTTATCCGAAAACTATTTTGCTAAAGCTATTTTGTTGGTCCTCACAGGATGGCAATATTTCCAATGAGAAAAATCATAGCTGCGAGCCCGATGAATTCAAAAATGTAATGGCAAAAAAGCTGGATGATTTAAGAGATAAAGTGATGAAGTCTGATTTCGCCCCAATACCAAACATATATAACAAATTCAAATCACAATTCTGCGCTACTGAATCAGATTTGGTGAGAAATATCCCATCGTTTGCAAACATCAAATCAAAATTGTATTATGCAAGAAACAACGCAGCTGGTGTAAAAAAAATTAAATGTAAATCAATTGATGAAGTAGAAGTTCCATTACAATTTAGAGATTTTTTGTTTTACGATTATAAAGATGAGTCTTCCAATACCCGAATAATAATCTTGGTCAGTCCAAATCAACTAGAGATAATTCCGAGCATTAAATTTTTTGAAAGCGACGGAACATTCGATTGCACCCCTGAGCCTTTTGTGCAGTTATATACTATCCACGGAGATCTGGGAAGTGACGAAGATCACACTCGTATAGTTCCTCTTATTTATGTTTTACTTAACAAAAAAACAGAAGAAATATACAAAAAATTATTTGAAATTTTGAAACAAAACATTCCTGGGTGGGAACCCGTAAAATTTTTAACAGATTTTGAACTAGCCGCAATGAACGCCATTACAATTGTTTTTCCGTCAGTTGTGATTAAAGGATGCTACTTTCATTATTCCAAAAATGTATGGAAAAAAGCAAAACAGTTGGATCTGACAAAAGATGCTATCACCCAAAGACATGTAAGACTTTCAGCTTTACTGCCTTTACTTCCTCGTAAATTCATATCAGAAGGATGGTGCTACATAATGGAAGACTGTCCTGATACTGACGCCATTCAAACATTTAATGACTACATGGTGTCACAATGGCTAGAGAACGAGAGTTTTGTAGACATTTGGTGCGTTCATGGTGAACGCCATCGAACCACAAATGCCGTAGAATCTTGGCATAAGAAATTAAACTCGGCTGTGCCAAAGAATGCTAATTTATATCAGCTTCTGAACGTGCTGAAAGAGGACGCAGATTTACAAACAGTGGTTGTTACTCAATATAAATCAAACGCACCCCCCGCAAAACGATGTGCACAGACAACTATTATGAAAAATTCGTGGATCACATACGTAACTGACCAACTCCTCAAAAACAAAATCTCCGTAGGTCACTGCTTAGAAAAATTAAGGGTTTAGCTACTAATTGTTGAAATATAAGAAATTATTTACACGTCATTTAGCTGATTATACTAATAGTTGATTTTCTGTGATATTTTATAATTCTTAGATTATAAGTGAATTATTCATACATGACGTTTTTGCAAAAAAAAATTGCTGATTCATTGCTATATAGGTGAAGAATGACTGATTTGATTAAACAAAAAGTTGATTTTCTGTGATATTTTACAATTGTTAGATAAAAAGTGATTTATTTTTGTTAAAAATTTACCTGACATAGTTGTTATGAGATAGGTAGACGTGAATAATTACGTACCTGTCTAATAATAACTATGTCAGATAAATTTCAATATAAATTAAGAGTTAATTTTTTGAGTTATTTTGTAATTTTTAGATTGTAAGTAAATTCTTCCTGTTTGATGTTTTTGCAAAAAAAATATTATACAGGTATAGAGAGGAACTAAAATTATATTAAAGTTGATTATTTAAGTGATATTTTATCATTGAACAAGACGTTTGCTAACAAAATTTGTTTTTTTTGGAGTTATCTGTTTTTTTTTTTCAATTAAAGGTCTTATATTTACATACAAAGCATTTTTACTGACTGTACCTTATATCTTTGAACTTGTTTTGGTATTAGTTTAAACAATGGTATCGGTTCGGAATAGAAAAAAAATATGAGTTGAAACAAATACCAGTGGTATTAGTTTTTGGTATTAGAATGGAATAAATCAAAAAAAATGATTTTCGGTTTTAAAAATAGAAATACCAAAAATAAAAATAACATGTGCACAGTTCCTGGAGCTCACATACCGTTTCACCTTCAAAGACTAGATAGATATTTTTAAAATTCGAAAGGTGGATAATGCTTGACTGTGGTTGGTTGGATTCTAACTGCCATCGACCGCCTCTGACCGCCCACTTAATGAAAGAAAGATATTATACAATTTATGTGATATGCCAAAATTTACACACACAATCAAAATTTTGATAGTTATGTGATGGCTATGTATTACTTTATGCTGACAGGAAAATCTGTTCATGTAGATGTGATAAGTTTGATCATAATTTACGTTTCAATATTTTATATAGAGGGTAACTAGGAGCGTATTTAAAACTCGTGACAACCTCTTTTAAAATAATCAAAAAAGTACAAAATAACTTTAATTTCGGAAGTCGGTGTTCAAAAAATGAAAACCTGATGAACCACAAACACCGAGTTCCGAAATTAAAGTTATTTTGTACTTTTTTGATTTTTTGTGGAAAAGTCGGTTGTATTTTTTTGTAAAAAGTTTTTTTAATGTTCTCACTGCTGGGCACAGGCCTCCTCTCTAGGAGAGGGAATGGGCCGTAATCCATCACGCGGGCCCAGTGCGGGTTGGTGAATGCCACACGTCTTCGAATTTTTGGTTCTAGGACATGCCGGTTTCCTCACGATGTTTTCCTTCACCGTTTTGAGAGCAGTGGTGATAAAATTAATTACACAAAATTATTCGCCTGACTGGGTTTGAACCCGCGAACTACAATTCGTACCGGCCACCACTGCTCGGCATTTTGCTGAACTGGACCTATTTGGCGCAGCCGCGGGTCACACAGTGTTATTGTCTTCAAATTAAGTTATGTTCCTTTAATTACATTAAAAACAAACAAAACACTCGTCGTTTTAGGCCATCAAATCATTTTACATCCGATTATAGTATTAGTTTGATCGTTGTCAAATCGATATTTTTTATTACCTGGCAACACTACTAACTGTCAATAATGACAAATCTAGACAACGAAATGAAAATATTATTTAAGAAGTGTATTGTGAATGTTGTGTCAGTTATTTTTGCGAAGTTTTTGGTTTTTGTTATAGTTATAATGGACTCTGATACCGCTTCAATTGACGACCCGGCTTTACCCTTGGACACTGAATCTGCTCATGACGATGACCCTGGCTCTATTTTGTTAAACGTGAAACCTTGAAGGTTTACCCTTATCTGGCAATTGCACTCTATTACGAGGAAAAAGTCAAAGCAGGCACATAAGCCGAAAATTATATTTCGTACAGGTATATTATAATTAACATAATCTGCAAGGCAGAGAAGCAATTACTCCATATTGTTGCAATTGCCTTGTAGGGCGAAGAACGGTAGGTTGCTGTGCTCACGTTATGACCACAATATGGTACTTAAGCTGGGCAAGGCATGAAAATAATATTAGGCCGCCAGCCTATTTTTTAGATGATATTTTATTAATTTACCATTCGGATTAAAAATATTAGTTTTATTTTTTCCATTTAAATGACCTTAGGATATGTTACTACCGGATTCAAAATAAGATAATATCATGATTAAAAAGACAAATGATTTATTTTGGAAAATAAACACTCATAATTGTAACTTTTTCAGCGACAAGTTTTAGCAATAGACATGCTAAATATGAACTATTTTTACACTTTCCTGCAACCTTATTACTATAATTCATTTCTTTTAGGTATAAACTATTAAAAACCCTAGTCATTAAATGTTATACTTAATGTTCATGTTAAGCCAAATTGCCCTAACAAACTGAGCAAGCCCTTTAGTGGAGGATCACGGATGGGTTTTAGTCAGTAGGAGTCTGATACTCCCTTCCGCTCCGCCCAGAGCGGGAGAAGTCATTTGATGATTTTTCATCCAAAAAAAATTTCTTTAGTCTAGTGTAAATGAGAAGTTGTCGGTCCAATTTCCAGGTCGAGCAGTAACAGAAAAACCTTTTCTTCCATACACTTTGACATAACATACTAAGTTAATTTTGTAATTATTAGTAGGTAAAATAGTGTTATTTAAAATAGTTAATATTATAATTAGTCTCGGCTATCGCATTAGGTTTTTAAACCTGTTATGATATTCTAAGAGTTTTAAATAAATCTATACTATACTAATATTATAAAGCTGAAGAGTTTGTTTGAACGCGCTAATCTCAGGAACTACTGGTTCGAATTGAAAAATTATTTTTGGGTTGAATAGACCATTTATCGAGGAAGGCTTTAGGCTATATATCATCACGCTTAAGCCAATAGGAGCGGAGCAGCGATAAAGAATGTTTTAAAATCGGGGATTCCACGGGGACGAAGTCGCGTGCAGCAGCTAGTAAATAAATAATAAGCTAACGTTTACGTAAACGCGATCGAGTACGTTAAAATGCTCGTACTAAGCCCTCAGCAATGTAAAATGAACTTGGTATGTGGAAACGCCTTACTCATTCCCTTAAATACTTCTAATCTTGATTGAGTCTATTTATTCTAAATCCTCGGCTAACGCTCAAAGGGCGGTGACCTTAACCTTGAATCCTTAAAGATAAACAATGTATCGTCACGCTTGTATCGGTTAACGGGTAGGCAGAATTGTGCGGTTGGGTATATATTAGGTAAGTTTACTATTATAAATACAATGGGTGATTTGGGCCTATTCTAATTAATTTGAGTGACGGTGAAATGGCTAATGGTATTTATTTATGATAATTTCTCACTTTATCGCAGTTTTTTTTTTTCAATATTTTTCCTAAAAAACTGAACAAAAAAATAAAACTCGACCAATGATTGAACACGATACCAGGGCCCCAAGTCTGCAGTTTTTTATAACTTCGTCATTCCACATGATCCCATTGTCATTTTGCTAAAAGTTCGTAATCTGCTAAATTCATAATGGTTGATCATTGGTCGGTCAATGGTCTAGAAATACTTTTTGATAACCGAGCTATTAAAAGCAATGCTGCACAGTGACGTTCTAATGGTAGGTCACTGCTCAAAGGAACTGTCAAAATTTTAGCAGATTACCGCATACATACGTCTATCATTTATTTGTCATTATGTACGAGATTACCATTCTGTCATTTCTTTCTATGGAGTGTCAGTGGTTGACCATTGGAAAGTCATAGTGACGCTTTTATATTAGTAGATTACCAAACTGGTCACAATCAACCCTTATGAAATCAATGATAGACCATTCTAAGACTTGTAATAGCAGTTTTGATGCCCTGGGCAGATAGTCTTGCGATCGTTAGACCCAACTAGCGAGGCAAACAAACGTTCTACGGAATCCTATTTCTAGGATATAATACCTTACATTATATTTACGTGTAGATGATTTAAAATAAAATTTATCTAAAGTAGGTACATGACCACCGTTAATTTGACACATTGAACTTTGGACAGATAGTGTCGCACTGGTGGAATTCATTAGACACAAGTTTACTCAAACTTGTGTCTCAGTCTCACGGCACAGTCAAAATTTTCCTAAATATCCATACGTACAATGTTAAAAATATATATTAATGCTCGATCACATGCTGCAGGTGAAAATGTGACTAACTATCTGTAGTAGGTACTGGCTTGGAACTCGCGCCCTGGCTCAACGTCCTAATACTTGTAAAACATTCGGATACTTGTAAAACGGCCGGATACTTGTAAAACAGCCGAATACTTGTAAAACCCGAGTGGTAACGGCCCCGACTTAAGAATTGTAGGTCGCGGGTTCAAACCCAGCCAAGCGCATTACTATGTGTAATTAATTTCATCACCACTGCTCTCAAAACGGTGAAGGAAAACATCGTGAGGAAACCGGCATGTCCTAGAACCAAAAATTCGAAGACATGTGACATTCACCAACCCGCACTGGGCCCGCGTGGTGGATTACGGCCCATTCCCTCTCCTAGAGAGGAGGCCTGTGTCCCAGCAGTGGGAATATTAAAAGGCTGATTATTATGCTTGTAAAACGGCCGAATACTTATAAGTATTCACCAGCAGACACACTATTAAAACCAACTTGTATTGTTTCAGAACGGTTCTGCGATGTTACGCTATACTGCTCTCCAAGCTTCGCCACCCAGGTGGCGGGGAAAGACACCGTCGAGCCACAGAACATACGGGGAGTGTCGTTAAGAGCACATAGGTGAGTGGGACAACCTCTTTTTTGGATGGGTACTCATAAGATGACTCTTTCTGCTCTGGCCGGAGCGGAAGAGAGTTTCAGACTCTTCCCAACTAGCAAAATAGTTATATAATATTATATTATATACATTATATTATATATAATTAAATAACCACTCACTCACTCACTGATTGACATAATTGTTCTCCCACTTGCCGTGCTAGGGGGGGAAAACTTTTTATGGGGTTGAATAGAAGGTGTCGGGGTGAGTATGGGAAAAATCTGAAACTACCCCTTTTCAACCCCCTTCTTTCAACCCTATTGCTTATCTCAGAAACCTGACGTCGAAGAGAAAAATGGTTTTCGGGGTTGTATAGAGGGTATCTGGGTGAGTATAAAACGAAAAAAAAAATACCCCTTTTCAACCCCCTTTTTGCAACCCCTTTGAGTATCTCAGAAATCTGACATTTTAAACAAAAATGGTTTTCGGGGTTGTATAGAGGGTATTTGGGTGAGTGTTTGGCCAATAAAAAATTCAACCCTTTTCAACCCCCTTGTTTCAACCCCTTGGCATATCTCAGAAACCTGACATTGTAGAGAAAAATGGTTTTCGGGGTTGTATAGAGGGTGTCTGGATGAAAATATGGCCAAAAAAAATTCAACCCTTTTCAACCCCCTTCTTTCAACCCCTTTGCGTAACTCAGAAACCTGACATTGTAGAGAAAAATGGTTTTCGGGGTTGTATAGAGGGCATCTGGATGAAAATATGGCTAAAAAAAATTCAACCCTTTTCAACCCCCTTCTTTCAACCCCTTTGCGTAACTCAGAAACCTGACATTGTAGAGAAAAATGGTCTTCGGGGTTGTATAGAGGACATCTGGATCAATATGGCCAAAAAAATTCAACCCTTTTCAACCCCCTTCTTTCAACCCCTTTGCGTAACTCAGAAATCTGACATTGTAGAGATAATAATTGTTACTAAAAATACTAAAAAGACACCGCGGGTTGCTTGCAACTCGCGCCCCCAAGCGAAATACTAGTTATATTATATATAATTAAATAACCACTCACTCACTCACTGATTGACATAATTGTTCTCCCACTTGCCGTGCTAGGAGGGAAAAACTTTTTGTGGGGTTGTATAGGAGGTGTCGGGGTGAGTATGGGAAAAATCTGAAACTACCCCTTTTCAACCCCCTTCTTTCAACCCCATTGCTTATCTCAGAAACCTGACGGCGAAGAGAAAAATGGTTTTCGGGATTGTATAGAGGGCATCTGGGTGAGTATAAAACGAAAAAAAAAATTACCCCTTTTCAACCCCCTTTTTACAACCCCTTTGCGTATCTCAGAAATCTGACATTTTAGAGAAAAATGGTTTTCGGGGTTGTATAGAGGGTATTTGGGTGAGTATATGGCCAATAAAAAATTCAACCCTATTCAACCCTTTTCAACCCCCTTGTTTCAACCCCTTGGCATATCTCAGAAACCTGACATTGTAGAGAAAAATGGTTTTCGGGGTTGTATAGATGGTATCTGGGTGAGTATATGGCCACTAAAAAATTCAACCCTTTTCAACCCCCTACTTTCAACCCCTTGGCATATCTCAGAAACCTGACATTGTAGAGAAAAATGGTTTTCTGGGTTGTATAAAGGGCATCTGAATAAGTATATGACGAATAAAAATTTCAACCCTAATCCACCCTTTTCAACCCCCTACTTTCAACCCCTTTGCGTATCTCAGAAACCTGACATTGTAGAGAAAAATGGTTTTCAGTGCTGTATAGAGGGTGTTTGAATGAATATATGGCGAATAAAAATTCAACCCTTTTCAACCCCCTTCTTTCAACCCCTTTGCGTAACTCAGAAATCTGACATTGTAGAGAGAATAATTGTTAGTCAAAAAATACTAAAAAGACACCGCGGGTTGCTTGCAACTCGCGCCCCCAAGCGAACTACTAGTTATATTATATATAATTAAAAAACCACTCACTCACTGACTGATTGACATAATTGTTCTCCCACTTGCCGTGCCAGGAGGGGAAAACTTTTTATGGGGTTGTATAGAAGGTGTCGGGGTGAGTATGGGAAAAATCTGAAACTACCCCTTTTCAACCCCCTTCTTTCAACCCCATTGCTTATCTCGGAAACCTGACGTCGAAGAGAAAAATGGTTTTCGGGGTTGTATAGAGGGTGTCTGGTCGAGTATAAAACGAAAAAAAAATTACCCCTTTTCAACCCCCTTTTTACAACCCCTTTGCGTATCTCAGAAATCTGACATTTTAGAGAAAAATGGTCTTCGGGGTTGTAGAGAGGGTATCTGGGTGAGTATATGGCCACAGATTATGATATGGCCAATAAAAAAATCAACCCTATTCAACCCTTTTCAACCCCCTTGTTTCAACCTCTTTGCGTATCTCGGAAACTTGACATTCTAGAGAAAAATGGTTTTCGGGGTTGTATAGAGGGTGTCTAGATGAGTATATAGCCAGTAAAAAATTCAACCCTATTCAATCCTTTTCAACCCCCCACTTTCAACCCCTTTGCGTATTTCAGAAACTTGACATTGTAGAAAAAAATGGACTTCGGGGTTGTATAGAGGGTATCTGGATGAGTATATGGCCTAAAAAATCAACACTATTCAACCCTTTTCAACCCCCTTGTTTCAACCCCTTTGCGTATCTCAGAAACCTGACATTGTAGAGAAAAATGGTTTTCTAGGTTGTATAGAGGGTGTCTGGGTGAGTATATGGCCAATAAAAAATCAACCCTTTTCAACCCCCTTCTTTCAACCCCTTTGCGTATCTCAGAAACCTGACACTAATTATTATTTTGACTGGGAAATAATAATTGTTAGTCAAAAAATACTAAAAAGACACCGCGGGTTGCTTGCAACTCGCGCCCCCAAGCGAAATACTAGTTATATTATATATAATTAAATAACCACTCACTCACTGACTGATTGACATAATTGTTCTCCCACTTGCCGTGCTAGGAGGGGAAAACTTTTTATGGGGTTGTATAGAAGGTGTCGGGGTGAGTATGGGAAAAATCTGAAACTACCCCTTTTCAACCCCCTTCTTTCAACCCCATTGCTTATCTCGGAAACCTGACGTCGAAGAGAAAAATGGTTTTCGGGGTTGTATAGAAGGTGTTTGGATGAGTAGAAAACGAAAAAAAAAACTACCCCTTTTCAACCCCCTTTTTACAACCCCTTTGCGTATCTCAGAAATCTGACATTTTAGAGAAAAATGGTTTTCGGGGTTGTATGGAGGGTATCTGGATGAGTATGTGGCCACTAAAAAATTCAACCCTATTCAACCCCCTCCTTTCAACCCCTTTGCGTAACTCAGAAACTTGACATTGTAGAGAAAAATGGTCTTCAGGGTTGTATAGAGGGTGTCTGGATGAAAATATGGCCAAAAAAAATTTAACCCTTTTCAACCCCCTACTTTCAACCCCATTGCGTAACTCAGAAACCTGACATTGTAGAGAAAAATGGTTTTCGGGGTTGTATAGAGGACATCTGGATGAATATATGGCCAAAAAAAATTCAACCCTTTTCAACCCCCTTCTTTCAACCCCTTTGCGTAACTCAGAAATCTGACATTGTAGAGATAATAATTGTTACTAAAAAATACTAAAAAGACACCGCGGGTTGCTTGCAACTCGCGCCCCCAAGCGAAATACTAGTTATTATAATTATATATAATTAAAAAACCACTGATTGACTGATTGACATAATTGTTCTCCCACTTCCCGTGCTAGGAGGGGAGAACTTTTTATGGGGTTGTATAGCAGGTGTCGGGGTGAGTATTGGAAAAATCTGAAACTACCCCTTTTCAACCCCCTTCTTTCAACCCCATTGCTTATCTCAGAAACCTGACGTTGAAGAGAAAAATGGTTTTCGGGGTTGTATAGAGGGTGTTTGGATGAGTATAAAACGAAAAAAAAATTACCCCTTTTCAACCCCCTTTTTACAACCTCTTTGCGTATCTCAGAAATCTGACATTTTATAGCAAAATGGTTTTCGAGGTTGTATAGAGGGTATCTGGATGAGTATATAGCCAATAAAAAATTCAACCCTATTCAACCCTTTTCAACCCCCTACTTTCAACCCCTTTGCGTATCTCAGAAACTTGACATTGTAGAGAAAAATGGTCTTCGGGGTTGTATAGAGGGTGTCTGGATGAAAATATGGCCAAAAAAAATTCAACCCTTTTCAACCCCCTTCTTTCAACCCCTTTGCGTAACTCAGAAACCTGACATTGTAGAGAAAAATGGTTTTCGGGGTTGTATAGACGGCATCTGGATGAAAATATGGCTAAAAAAAATTCAACCCTTTTCAACCCCCTTCTTTCAACCCCTTTTCGTAACTCAGAAACCTGACATTGTAGAGAAAAATGGTCTTCGGGGTTGTATAGAGGACATCTGGATGAATATATGGCCAAAAAAAATTCAACCCTTTTCAACCCCCTTCTTTCAACCCCTTTGCGTAACTCAGAAATCTGACATTGTAGAGAGAATAATTGTTACTAAAAATACTAAAAAAACACCGCGGGTTGCTTGCAACTCGCGCCCCCAAGCGAAATACTAGTTAGAATTATACAACTAACAGACATGTAAGGGCTTTATAACAGTTTTGCAGCAACTAAATAGTTGTAAAGTAGTATTCAGTTCGACGCATTAGTTATATAAAATTTAAGTCATATAATGTGTCTGGTAAACGTCATCTCAATATTTTAATATGACGGTCATATAACGTTAAGTCGAGTAAACGTTTCAGTCAGAAAACAGTAATGAATCGCCCTGATTTGTAAATTTAGAACCTTTTATTCAACACTAATATAACAAACTGTGATATAATGATTTTATAGATAACTATTATAAAATCATCATACTAGGTCGTATACTTAGACCTTTAAGTATCTTTTAGTTTAAAACGTTACTCTTATATAACTTACAGAAGTCAATTGGTTATTTAAACGTAAATTAACATCTTTTATATAACTTAGTCGCCATTTGTCATTAAGTATTATATATATTATAGATTTCAAAAATAATTAAACGAAGTGGTGGTTTTAGATGAAAAGTAAATATAAATGATCAATTATTATTATTAAATACTGCAACGATGCCTACATTTAATCTGGAAGAAACTGCCCATCCAAGTAAAAAGTGGTAGAAATTAAAGTGGTTCCTTACATTTTTGGACATTTAATGCGGTATATGCTAGATCAAGTCAGGCTAGGTGCTGTACAAAAAATGTCCGCTCATATTCTTTTACCAGAAAGCACACTAGATACAGAAAGTAATTTATTGCATAAAAAGCTCCTTAATCAGATTCATTCGTATACAAAAAGCATTACCCAAAATTTTGTTTTGTTGTTGACGAGTTATTTAATTTCTCTGAAGAAGACAACTCCATGGATATGACTGACGAAAGTTCTGAAGAACTTGATAAGGACGATCAACTCCGGCAAGCTTTTAAAAAAATGATAGTGAATTAATTGATTGAAGATTACTTCATATTATCCCCAAAGATACGAAGACATGTGACATTCACCAACCCGCACTGGGTCCGCGTGGTGGATTACGGCCCATTCCCTCTCCTAGAGAGAAGGCCTGTGTCCCAGCAGTGGGAACTTTGAAAGGCTGATTATGCTTATGTAATCCCCAAAGATTAAAATGTTTATTACTGTCAATGATATAAAATGTAAATTAGTTAGCGTTACGTATAACAATACTATATTTTTATACCACTACTACATACCAATTGTAAATAAAAATCGCTAATTGTTAAATGATTTTTATTTGGCATCATTCAGCCTTTTAATATTGTATGTAATCAAAAAGTAAATACTGAAAATTATTCTGAAAAAAGAGTATAAAATCACGATGATATCCTCACAGATAGCAAAAGGTATAAGATTGAAATGGCCCGTATAGACTAACGGCCAAACCCAATAATCGATCTATCACATACTGGAGATCGAAAAACAAATGAAACAACAGAAAACCTACATAATTTTTCTGTTGTTTCATTTGTTTTTCTATCTCCAGTATGTGATAGATAGGTTATTGGTTTCGGCCGTTAGAAGTAGTAACACGGCGAACTGTCAGAGGCGCGATGTACTTTTCAAGGCACACTCTTCGCGGTATACTTTTGTGTGCATGAGATATATTCCTTCAGATAGTATTCGTAGATTATAATTATATTATACTTATAACACAAACATTTGCCAGGTGATTGAAACACTCCTGTTCGGCAATATTTTCAATTGAAGTACGTCCGCGTCGTTTTAAATCTTCTTTCGTTCTTCTTCTGTGTCGCTCATTCTTGCTTTATCTCAGCACTTTCCACTGAACTAATTCCACTTCTTTTGATGACACATTGAATTGAATGACCAAGATGCCTCGGGATTCGAAAAAGCATTCTTTAAAAATCCTCCACTTTTCCTCTTGGCCAATACGGGATTCCATTTTGTTCCCATTTTTCAAGCGGTCAATTAACCCGACCAAACCAGCCTAACAAGCTAGGTGTATCAGTGAGTGTAGGAAATGACTCCCACAAACCGCAATCTTGTAGGTATCGACAAGATCGGTGGCCTTGGCTTAACTGTCTGGGTCATGAAGAAGACAACTTCTATAAAAAATCACCCCAAGTCTACGGTGAGATCTCGTGCCAAGAGACTGCATGACTGGTGGGAGACCAGCCACTAGCGATCAACCTCTACGGACATGGCAAACGTAGTTGTATTCTGCCCTCTTAGGGAATGGCGTCACCCCTAAGTGACCTGTGTATTCGTCCAATACTCGTGGGAACAAAATGAATGAAAACCCAAAAAATGCAACAAACCCAACTATGATCCAATCCACTCTTCAAAAGAGTATGTTCACAAAAACACGTAGCAACTCTCTCGGTACCATACCGCAAGATATTAAGTCTCCTGAAATAATATTTAGTACTAACGACCAAAACAAGAAAGCTTGGCAACAAGATCGAATACCTCAAGCCAAAAGAAAAAGAGTGGTAACCGAATCACCACAGGTAGAAAACGAGAAGAAAAAATCAAACACAACTGCATACACAGTCTCTACACAAAATCAGTTTGAAATTCTAGGCAATGAGGAAGACATAACAGATAACAAAGAACCAGAAAAGCCACCAAAACCAGAACCAATCTTTGTGACTGGAGTGCTGGATATCAACGCACTTAAAAATGAACTAATAAAAATCACAACAGCAGAAAATTATACTATGACAACGCTCAGGTCAGGACACGTCGTAAAAATAATGCCAGCAAGTATAGAAATTTATAAATCAATAAGAGAAAAATTCGTCAAGGACAACATTAGCCACTACACCTACATGTTAAAAAGTGAGAGACCCTACAGAGTCGTATTAAGAGGTCTTCACAGTTCAGAGGATACCTCCCAAATAAAGGAAGATCTTAAAATACATGGACACGAAGTAAGACAGCTCGTAAATGTACGTCACCGAATCTCAAAAGAACCTTTACCCCTATTTTATGTAGACCTGGAACCTAGGTCGAATAATAGAGACATATTTAAACTAAAGTTCATAAATCATATGAAAGTATCCTTCGAACCTCCTTATAAAAAAAAAGAAATCCTCCAATGCAAAAGGTGTCAAAGATTTGGTCATTCCAAAAACCAATGTTATCGACCATTTAGATGCGTTAAATGTGGAGAAGACCATCCGACCACTACTTGTACCAAAACTAGAGATGCAGAAGCTACATGCGCAAACTGTCATGAGAAACATCCGGCTAGTTATAGAGGATGTGTCAAATACAAACAATATAAAGAGCATATACTGAAAATTCAACCGAAACCAACACAGACTAACACAAACCAGTATACCCAGATGCCCGAAGCTGATAAACCGCAGTCAAAAAAATTAAACACCTACAACAAAACTGCAGCAACTTATGCTGACGTGACCAAAAACAAAACAGAAAACATTATTTACCCAGACCAACCGCTCCAAATACAACAGCTTGGTGAAATCCTAGATAAGATGTTCACCAAAATACAGACCATGATGATAAACGTGGTAGACAACATGATGGATCGATTTATCCAGCTTCTGAGCAGTCAAAAGAAAATTTAATCCTAGCCTTAAAATAATTACATGGAACGCCAATGGACTAGTCGCACGAAAACTAGAGCTTCAAATGTTTCTGAACATGAAAAAAATTGACGTAGCATTAATTTCCGAGACCAGATTTACAAGTAAAAGCTTTATTTCAATTAAGGGCTATACTATTTACGCTACTAACCACCCATCTGGAAGTGCACATGGAGGAACGGCAATACTCATAAAATCGAATATAAAACACCACCCGCTTGAGCCTTTCGCTACAGATAAGATACAAGCCACACTAATTAAAATTAATGATCATAGCTCGGACATTACATTGGCTGCAGTTTACTCTCCACCCAAACACCAGATAACAAGGATAGACTATGAACTCTTTTTCTCCAAACTTGGGCATCGCTTTATAAGTGGAGGCGACTGGAATGCAAAACATACGTTTTGGGGATCTAGGCTACTAACAACTAGAGGCAGACAGCTCTATCAAGCTGTGAGACATCTTAATCTCGACTGTTTGTCCACCGGTGAACCTACCTACTGGCCAACTGATCCGAGAAAAACTCCCGATCTACTAGATTTTTTTATATCAAAAAATATTGTAATCAATAACACCAATGTAGAACCTGATACAGATCTTACCTCAGACCACTCTGCAGTTATTCTTAACGTGAGTAACAAGATAATACTAAAGGAAGTATCACCCAAAATTTACAATAGAAACACTAACTGGGTAAAATATCAGGATATCATCACAGCGGAGACACAGCTTATGATCTCTCTGAAAACCGTCGAGGAAGTAGAACAGGCCATAGAAGGATTAAATCAATTGATCCACAATGCGGCAAATAGGTCCACACCTCAACATAAAGCCAAAAGTGCAAAAGAACATGTGTACCCTGCGGTCATTAAGGACTGTGTAAAAGCAAGACGTAGGCTCCGTAGAGTTTGGCATAACACTCACTACCCAAGAGACAAGACTGCCTTTAATAAAGCCTCGCAGCAATTAAAGACACTAATCAAAGAATGGGAAAATGAAAATTTGCAATCACATCTCGCAAAACTGACACATACTAGTGACACAAACTATTCCTTGTGGAAGGCTACCAAAAACCTGAAGCGTCCCAAGCAACAAATTACCCCAATAAAAACACAATCAGGAACCTGGGCTCGCTCCGACTGCGAAAAAGCTAACACATATGCCAAATACCTACATAAAGTTTTTGAACCGCTTCCTAGCACTAATCAACATCTCGACGATGAAATAGACAAATACCTCAGCTCTCCCACTCAAATGCACCTACCACTGAAGCATGTGAGACTAAATGAATTAAGGCGCGAAATTATGAAACTTCAAGAAGGTAAATGCCCTGGTTATGATCTTATTGACGCTACTCTCTTGAAGCATCTCCCAAAGAAAGGCCTATTACTCATACTTGCTATCTTCAATGCCTGTTTAAGATTGTCCTTCTACCCAAGCCAGTGGAAAATAGCCCAAGTGGTTATGATACTAAAGCCAGGCAAACCAGCACAAGATGTGGCATCATACAGACCCATAAGTCTTCTACCGGTAGTTGGCAAACTACTGGAAAAGATTATATTGAGTAGAATGCGAGAACATCTAACAGAGGTAATACCGTCCCACCAATTTGGCTTTAGAGAGGGCCACGGTACCGTCGAACAAGTCCATCGCTTGGTTGACATCATTGGCAGAGCGCTGGAAGACAAACATTTCTGCTGTGCGGTTTTCCTAGACATTAGCCAGGCTTTCGATAAGGTGTGGCATAGTGGGCTACTCTATAAAATTAAAAAATATCTACCGCACTCTTTCTTCCCATTTCTAAAAAGTTATCTTGAAAAAAGATGCTACGAAGTAAAGTATAATGCCGATTCATCTCAACTGCACGAAATTAAATCGGGAGTACCACAGGGTAGCATACTGGGACCAGTGCTCTATCTCATATTCACAGCAGACATACCCACTCATGCTTACACTACTATAGCGACGTATGCAGATGATACTGCAATACTTTCATCTCATGAGAACCAGGACTGCGCATCCGAAAGGCTCCAACTACATCTGAATTTGATTGAAGAGTGGCTCAAGCAGTGGCGTATCAAAGCCAATTCAGATAAGTCGGTACAAGTAACCTTCACACTTAGAAGGAAAACCTGCCCACCTGTGAAACTTTGTAACACAGAGATCCCACAATCTGATGAAGCTAAATATCTAGGTATGCATCTTGACCGACGCCTCACTTGGCGCAAACACATATGGACCAAAAGGAAACAGTTGGACTGCAAATTCCGAAGCATGTACTGGATCATCGGACACAAGTCACAGTTGACTGATGCCAGTAAATTGGCTATATATAAGGCTATACTCAAGCCTGTATGGACGTATGGCATACAGCTTTGGGGCACAACCAGTCAGAGTAATATTGAAATACTAGAAAGGTTTCAAAGCAAAACAATGAGAGCTATATTCAATATCCCATGGTTCATAAGCAACAAATATGTGAACCAAGATCTGAATCTGCGAACAGTAAAGGAAGAAATTGAGCTACACAGCAAGAACTATCAAACCAGACTAGACCATCACGTTAACCAGTTAGCTGCAGAACTGCAGGGAGGGGGCGGCTTAAGATACTCTCGACTCAAGAGAAATAGTATACCTGATCTAGCAACAAGATTTGCCAACATAAAATGAGTATGCCACCAATGGGTGCGCAACTCAGCTAAAGATCCACAAATATACCCAAGAAATTCTGACAACATATTAGGTTATTGTTTCAGGAAGAAACAGATTGCTAAGTAGCAGAATACAAAAAAAAAAAAAAAAAAAAAAATTTTTCAAGCACCGCTGATTAAATTAACTTTCCTCTTTCTAAAGTTTGTACAATTTAGAAGGTCATATCTAAAACAAATTATTTTATGCTTAAATATTGCTATTTAAACACATACAAAAAAAAAAATCAAATTACACTAACAATAAATACTAAACATTCCCATAACTATGCACAAAGATTTTTCCATTTTCCACAGAACTCTAATTGCAACCATCATGGTGGCCGCCATAAATCGTATGAAAACCTGTATAAAACCAATAGTTATATAAACGTCTAAATGCAGTCGCCCAATGTCCATTGGCAATATGGCGGAAACTATTGATGACAATTAATGAATTTTATTTTTATAAACAATATTGAAACACCAATTTTATGAAGGCCCATTAAAATATTAACAAAGATGACCATACATTTCATCGAAAATTTAAATTCCCAAGTATAAGTCACCGCTCTTCATGTCATCACAATAAGCTTTCTTTACATTAAATTAATAAATAATAATGATTATTAAAAAAATCACTTAAGTACGTTTTTATAAGTTTTATCACAACACAGTAAATTGTCAGATAAATTGTCTGGCTTGCACCACTAACCGACCTCCAGCATAACAAAATGTATACGTCTATAGGATGATATAGTTAAGTAAGAGTATTATAAGAAACTATTACAAACCTTACTAGTTAAACTTACAACGTCTACGTGATTTTTACTAAACGCAATTGTCGTTGACACGACTGCAAAACGACCCTTACACGATTTAAATGTTATATAATCTGCGCCCAAACCCGCGTTATATTTACGTATAAAAAACTATTATAAAACCATTTTCATATGGCTGAAAGTTAGATAGAAAACGTTATTGTACCATTTATATGACATTATTTTGTTAGTTGGGTTACTGGTTAAAACGCAGCCGTGTTCGTGACTTTGCGTTCCAGGGCCGCGGTAAATCTTTCGAATAATTCAACAACAATTGAGTGACACAAACTATAGAGTACCTATTTATTAAAAAATATATTATCCTCCTTACCCACCCCTCCCTCCTCATCCTCCTATCGTTCCTCTTGACCGTATTGGGTCAGAGCGGCCAATCTCAACAAAGACTGTGGACAGAGGCCATGACGCATAAATGTAACCTTTTCTCTTTTGACTTTATGGCACCCAGATTGTAGCTAATAGCTACAATCTGGGTGCCATAATCTCAGACTCCGGCAGGTAGTTCCACTCCTTAGTACGTAAAATGAAAGTTTTTCCTAGCCCAAACCTACCACCCATTTACCGTTCGTTCCACCAAAAGGTTGCCTGTAAAAGATTGCCCTGTGCGTTAAGACCGCCCATTATACACTTGTCTTATAAATGTTTGTTCTATGTTTATTATGAGGTGTACAACAAAGTACATTTATTAAATAAGCTATCAAAATCACTGACACACAGAAGAGGATATAATTAATTACAAAATTGACACGATATTAATATACACCGCAACTAGGTCAGACTGTTATAGACTTCACGAAAATCAATACACGAGCGAATACCCCGCGAACTTATGTGTGAAATATTACGGGACTGAATTGTTGTACATAATAGCAAGCCTGTTTCCGTGAAGTGCTGGGCAGAGGTGTTAAAAATAGTATGGTCTCAGTACCATTTTACAGACCTGTGAGCCTTTAAAAAGTCATAGGAATCTCAGGAACAATAGGGTAGTTGACTAAAAAAATCTGATTAGTCCGTCAGATAGATTTCCAAAAAATATTGGAGACGTATTTTTTCTTTTTTCACATGAACAAAAAATGAAGAGATACAGTGCGTTGAAAACTCGTGTGACGTCACTACTCGCTACAATTTTACCGGGCCTTGACGTCACACGCTCCCACTCCTGATCTTTGATGCTTTTTTATCTTCGTCAGTTTTTATAGATTTGATAAAGGAAAAAATACGTGTCCAATATTTTTCTGTAATCTAACTGACTGACTAAACATAATCATATATTTTTTACTCAGGCAACATCCCTATTATTGAATTTTTTGTTCGCAACATTGAAAGGCTCCATACAAGTCGTATTTTTCAAGTCAAATACGAAACTGAGACTAGCAAAATACTCAAAAACCACTGGACCGATTTCAAAAATTCTTTCACCATTACGAAGCTACATTCACTCTGAGTAACATAGACTATATTTTATCCCCGTATTCTCACGGGAACGGGAACTACGCGGGTGAAACCGCGGGGCGCTGCTAGTCAAAGGGTTGGCTTGTAAGACAACCCCAACATAGTAAGGAAATCTAAGGCAGATTTTAGTTGTCTATAATAAAGTTATCTCCCCATCCCGCAGGGTGGTGCTGGCAGCATGCTCGGAACTGCTGGGCGCGTTGCTGGGCGCGCACGAAGCGCACGGCGAGCCCGTGCTGGTGATTGACGGCGCCGAGCCGCGCCATCTGAAGGCGCTGCTAGACTACATGTACACCGGCGAGATGAATGTGCATCATGTGAGTGTACCCCAGCATCTTTACCGCCACATACGAACCACAAAAGATGCCACAGAAATTCTACATCCTGCAATCACTACAACTATCGAGCAGTTGATCACCAGATACAATAGTTGCAGGACTTTCCACCCTGTCCCGTTAATCTATACTAATATTATAAAGCTGAAGAGTTTGTTTGTTTGAACGCGCTAATCTCAGGAACTACTGTTACGAATTGAAAATCTTTTTGGGTTGAATAGACCATTTATCGAGGAAGGCTTTAGGCTATATATCATCACGCTTAAGCCAATAGGAGCGGAGCAGCGATAAAGAATGTTTTAAAATCGGGGATTCCACGGGGACGAAGTCGCGGGCAGCAGCTAGTAAATAATATGAATGGATGTGAGCAGTGGTGGCCAAGTGGTAACGGCCTCGACTTCTGCCTGGGTTCAAACCCAGCCAGGCGCATTACTTTATGTAATTAATTTAATCGCCATTGCTCTCAAAACGGCGAAGGAAAACATCGTGAGGAAACTGTTCTAGAACCAAAAAATCGAAGACATGTAACATTTAGCAACCCGCACTGGGCCGGCGTGGTGGATTATGGCCCATTCCCTCTGCTAGAGAGGAGGCTTGTGTCCCAGCTGTGGGAACATTAAGAGGCTAATTATGCATGAATGGCAGAGAAATGGTGAATTAATGTAAATTTAATTGTTTCATCTTTATTTTGTTTTCAGTCTCAGTTAGCGGGTCTGCTGAAGACGGCTGAGGAGCTCCGGATAAAGGGCCTCACAGACATCCGGTGGAACAACAAGGATGAGCCGCCTGATTCTGAAGCAGGTATGAATGTCTTCATCTTTCGCTATGCTACTCGGTTGCATCAGGACTGATAAGCCCGCTCATATTTTTCAAAAATCGAATTCACTGTATATACTAAACAAACATTAGAGAAAGTGCTGTTTCAGCATAATTATGTCGTTATTATGTATGTATTTATACTGAAGTTCTGTTGGCATTATTTAAAGTGTTGTTAGATGAAGTGTGTCATTTGAGCGTTATAACTTTTGAAAATAGAATGAAGGCTATATAAATGAGCGACACCCCATACATATAAAATATTGTCTCGGGAAAATAACCGTTTTCTATAAAGAATATGCACGGCGTAGGCTATATATGCCATCTAGTGTTGTAAATTCGGAACTTTTGAATGCTAAGTGACCCCTCTGTGCTGTTGCCTACTCGCTCTGTTTAAGGGAACGTGCACGACGTAGGCTGCGCCATCTAGTATTGTAAATTCGGAACTACCTTGTGAAAGTTGTAAATGTCACCGGAATATGGCAAACTTCGCCCAAAACCGGTTTCTCCGAATGGTGGTACGTTAGGAACGAGCACTCCATGTTGACCTCCGCATCCCCACTATCAAACAGTTCATGAAACACTTTTCAAAGTGTTTCATAGAGTCCGCTGAAAAGCACCAGAACCCCCTTATCGTATCGGCTACCAGATACACGCCCTCCCAGATCAGCAAGATCCGCCGACCGCGGCATACCCTTGTTGAGCCCGATGACCCCATCACCCTGACCCAAGAGAGTAGTAGGAAAACCAGCACTCTTAGGAAAAACAAAGACAGACCGCGTTCCGTTTACCAGTCCCGCCGACGAGGTCCATCGCGACGCCCGCCCCCGTCCAAACCCTCCACGTCTTTTGCCTAACGAGCCAGCCCGCGCCGCTGAGAAATCCCCAAAATAATATCAACCTGACCCAGCCTGTCCCTTGCTGCCCTCCCTCAATGACCCCGCTAAGCCGAGGCCCGTGTCCCACAGGGGATGCCCTTAGCGAGCGGTCATTTAGCTTGTAGCTTAGTTTTTAGCTCTGGCTGGGGGCCTTAAATTCATTTGAGGCTTTTTTACGCATCAAAATATACAATCTAAAATAAGTAAAGTATTACAATTTCAACATTATAAAGGGCTGTGCGGCCGCGGCGCACCTATTTATGTATGCAGGATTTAAAAAAATAAAGCAAGTTGGCTGCCCATCTCCCGCTGGACGAACGTAACTTCTTCCAATTCTTATTTTTTATTTTATTTTACATAGGAATAGTAACAACAGCCACAGCGACCCCGACCGACCCGAAGCCGTTAGAGAAGCACACCGAAGCGAGGCCAGCGCCGAAGCAGTCACCGAAGCACGCGGACGTTGAACCCGAGCCGAGACACGCGAGGAAAGACGACAGTGACGTAGAAGTCAAGTATAACGAGAAGTTTAATGTTAACGGTACGTGACAATGTTTCATAAGTTACTAGCTGCTGCCCGCGGCTTCACCCGCGTGAATGTTGAAGATCATCCCAAGGGAACATAGTCCCGGGATAAAAAGTATCCTATGCACTAACACTCGATGTTATGTCTAAGAAGACTTCGAATCCAATCAGTGGTTCTTGCGTGATGCTCCCACAAACATACAAAAATTTAAATAAGATTTTTGTGTTCTGTGTTTTTCCTAACGTTGTTACTTGTTCAGATATTTTATTTTTTGGATTAAAATACATACTCAATGTACATACACGACGAGTCTACAATTTTATTATATGTACTAGCAGCGCCCCGCAGTTTTACTCGCGTAGTTCCCGTTCCCTTGGGAATATGGGGATAAAATAATATAATAGCCTATGTTACTCAGGGTGAATGTAGCTTTCTAATGGTAAAAGAATTTTCGAAATCGGTCCAGTAGTTTTTGAGTTTATTCGTTACATACAAATCTTTCCTCTTTATAATATTAGTATAGATATGTATAGATAATATTATTTGTTCACAGGCGGCCCACCACCTCTAATAAAATTACCGATCAAAGATAAACCAAGTCCGATCAAGAGGGAACATTCAGATTCGTAAGTATAAGTTACTATATTTGAAATCAAGACATTCATACAATTTTGGAACAATAAACTCTATGTCACACGAGATGAAGTTCAAATTCGATTGCAAGTCTTTTTTAGGGCCTCTTTTAATACAATCGGTCACTTTTCTTTGTTTGGATGAGAAGTCATCAAATGACTTCTCCCGCTCTGTGCGGAGCGGAAGGGAGTGTCAGACCCTTACTGACTAAAACCCACCCGTGATCCTCCTTACAAGTTGACTTAAAATATGCTGAATTCGATACTTATTTGGTGGCAATCGATTAAAAATCATCTCGAATAATGTTATCTCGGAATCTCTAAATCTCAGCTGCAGTGTTGAAGTGTGATGGGTTTGGGCACGTCACCATTACGGCTATAAGTTCCCTCTTACTTACGGTGGCCGGGAAACGCAGGGCGATTCCCGGCCACCGTAGGCGCGGGCCTGCGGATGGCGAGCTATGGGTGGCTCGCCGTCCGATAGCAACCAGGCCCGAGTCGACGGCGCCGAGTGTTCCACGCGCGCCTTAAAGAGCCGTCAGCAAAGAAGATGGGGCTCCATAGGGTCAGTGCCTGCTAGGGTGCAGGGATTTGTTCGAAAGAGTCACCGCGGCCCTGGAATGCAAAGGGCACAAGAAGGATCACGGGTGGGCTTTAGTCAGTAAGAGTCTGACACTCCCTTCCGCTCCGCCCAGAGCGGAAGAAGTCATTTTTTTATTTCCCATGCAGAAAAATGACTCTTTATAACAATTCCGGAACACAAAACAGCCAATATTTTTTTCCGGATGAGAAATCATCAAATGACTTCTCCCGCTATGGGCGAAGCGAGAGCAGCAGCTCGTACTGACTAAAACTCATCCGTGTTCCTCCTAGTGCCCTTTTGCGTTGCAAGTTGCTTACAAGTTGACATAAAATACGCTTAATTCGATACTTATTTGGTGGAGATGGAATAAATATCATCTCGAATAGTGATCTCGATGAAAGATCATTGCTGAATCTCTAAATCTCAACTGCAGGCGTTGAAGTGTGAGCGGTTAGCATGAGTTCCACAGTTCTCATATCTAGTATCAGTAAATGTGTGTGTTGTTTTCAGAGAGAGTCCCAGTCCAAAGCGACAGCGGCTAGCCAGCGGCACGGAACACACCGACGACGAAACGTTAAATCCTATGCCTAGTATTATTAAATCGTAAGTTATTTGCTTTAATATTAACTACAAAACACATACCTAGGTACCTTCCGTATAGAAAATTTCAATCAAGTTTCTTTTTTTATAAATAAAACGTTGCGCCACACTAGAAATTTTTCCTTTATCGAAAGTTTGTAAGTATGGATGGATGGATGGATGGATGTTTGTTACTCTTTCATGCAAAAACTACTGAACGGATTTGGATGAAATTTGGCACACAGATGGTGTATAACCAGGATTAAGATATATGATAATTTTTACCGCGGGTGCTTATGCGGGTGAAACCGCGGGGCGCTGCTAGTTTTTTACTTTAGCAACTCTATTAGTAAATCTCCTGAGAAGAGCTCGTGGCTGAAATATAACAGCTGCGGGTCGATCTTTGAGGTTAAGCACCGCCAGCCGAGGACGGTCTGTGGATGGGTGACCATCTTAATAAATCGAGATTCCTCCGTGCCTCGGTAAGCACGTTAAACCATTAGTCTCTGCTGTCATTCGTAGGGCTTTGGCAGTGGTTACCAGAAAATCTGACACCAGTCTTGCCAAGAAGTACCGTGTTACCCAGTTAATGGGTTGTGGGAGTACTGGTACGTGGAGCGACTGCCTGTCGCTCCACGTACCAGTACTCGTACAGTAGTCTGAAACTGGGAGCCGACCCCAATATAGTTGGGAAATGGCTAGGAAGATGAATGAATTAGTACCTAAATCTCTTGAAACTACATCAAGTTGATAAATCTGTTTTTCTCGAAGTATGTCGAAAAGGAGTTACTAAATTGTCATCGGTAAGAAAGTCGCTGGTAGAGGCCGTGTTTCGTTTGCTTTAAGTGCACCTTATTACTGTTTATTACCTACTGCTATGAAAAACGTAATAAAATAAACGTACCTCTTTTCTTATTTTTACAGAGAAAGCATTCAAGATTGGCAACATGGGAATTTAGTAAGTATTTTCTTTCAATATTTGTTTGTAAGAGATATGTCGAATATTTTGTCCTTATATATCCAAACTACTTGGAATAATTAGTCAAGATATCAAAAATAATCTTTACTTGTTACCATTTACTTTAAAATTATAAAGTAGTTTGTCCAGATACGCCAGATACTAAGCCAAACTAAGTCGGATATTCGATGTTCGAGTATCCAACCAAACCAAGACGGATACTCGTACAATTTAAGCCAGATATTTGACTAATCTAAATCTGATATTCGGTCGGTATTTTCTTTAAATATTCTTTTGTAAGACATGTGTCGAATCTTTTGTCCTTAAACATCCAAACTACTTGGAAAAAATTGTCAAGATATCAAAAATAATTTTTACTTGTAACCATTTACTTTAGTTTGTCCAGCCATGCCAGATACTAAGCCAAACTAAGTCGGATATCCGATGTTCGAGTATCCGACCAAACCAAGACGGATACTCGTGCAATCTAAGCCAGATATTTGACCAAACTGATATTCGGTCTGAAACCGAACTGAAACCGGACTCTAAAATATAATTTACTACATATCTATCCAAGACCAAATATGGGCCTGTTAGTGCCAGTTAGAAACAGTAGCCGCGGCCCTGGACCGCAAAGGGCATTTGAAGAAATAGGTACAAAAGGGCTTTAGTCTTCTTTAGTCAGTGAGAGTCTGAAACCCAGAGCAGAAGCCATTTGATGATTTCCCATCAAAAAAAAAAATGTGACCCGTCACGGGACGCCTGGCAGATGTGAAACATCAACATTATTTTGTAAAAGTAATATGCAGAAAAGAACAGATTGTGATAGCAACTAAATGTCATAATGATAAAATATTACGACAGTCGATTGCGCATGGCGACGCGTCGCCACACCGTACACACTACTGCATATAGACTGTATATATATACCATCATATAGCGTGGCGACGCGTCGCCACGGCATGCGTCGCCACGCCATAAATCGGTTTTAGGCGATTAACACACGGCACCGCGCACCGCCGCGGTAGGCGGTGAAGCGGATCTCATGTCACATTGGCCTCTACTAAATCCGTAGATGCCTAACACACGTACACCGCCAAACCGCGCGGTCGAGCGGTGCTCTCACCGCCACCGCCCCTCCGCGCTGCCGGCCTCACACACGGGGCGCCGCATAACCGCGCGGATAATCGTGGGTGCAAGACGTGTTGCAATTCAATAATAGAGTTCTGCTTCTTAAAAATGGATAAACCCAATATCTTCTTATTTTTTTCTTTCTGCGCCATAAAAGCCAGATTGCTGCCACCACTTCAGCGTCCATTCTAGTTAGTGTTTGTGATCAAACTGTCAAAACCGTGTTAAATCCAACCGCGCGGACAGGCGCGTAAACCGCCTTACCGCGCGGGGTACCGCTACGAAATCCGCTTTACCGCCACCGCCCTCCGCGGCGGCGCGCGGTGCCGTGTGATAATCGCCTAAACGTGCGGCTATAGATATTTCACATAAAAAAAAAGCCAAGCAACTCCGTCCAATCTCCCCCACCAGTACTAACCTCAGCTGTACGTTCCCTGCTGTTGTATAGCGAGTGTATGAACCCCAGGACATCAGCGCCGAGCGGGTGGTGGGCTGGGGCATGCGCTCTGCGTCCCGGTCCACCTCGCGGGACGCCTCGGACGACGAGTGGGCCGACGCGCCCGCCGATATCGGCTCGTTCCTGCACACCAAGCTGCGGGTGGATGGCGACAATAGTGCGGGTGAGTCGTTGCATTGTTTTATCATCTAACTAGCTTTTGTCCTGGTAGTTCCAGCAGGCGCGTGCAGTGGTTCGAGTTAGGGTAGGCCAGAGAAAATGTCTAGTTACGTCATACCTACGGAAATCAGCTACCTGTGCCCCGACACTTTCATGGCCAGTTTTCAGTTTTCCAAAAGGGCCCCGGACTCTAAGAGTGCCCAGGGGCCCCTTCATGGATTAAGACGGCCCTGGTGAAGGGTTTAATTGAAACAAATGCTTTGAGTTTGAGTTAATTTTTCCTTCGCCTACCCAGACGAGGAATCGAACGAGAGCGGTCCGAGCGCGCGGGCGTCGGCGCCGGCGTCGTCGTCGTCGTCCGCGGCGACGTCGTCCGTGTCCGCCGCAGAGCTGCGCGTCGAGCTCGCTAAGGCGCAGCTGTCGCAGATCACTCTGAAGCGTAAGTAGACTATCTGCCTAGCCTTATATAAGCATAATCAGCCTTTTAACGTTCCCACTGCTGAGACACAGGCCTCCTCTCTAGGAGAGGGAATGGGCCGTAATCCACCACGCGGGCCCAGTGCGGGTTGCTGAATGTCACATGTCTTCGAATTTTTGCTTCTAGGACATGCCGGTTTCCTCACGATGTTTTCCTTCACCGTTTTGTGAGCAGTGCTGATGAAATTAATTACACAAAGTAATGCGCCCGGCTGGGTTTGAACCCGCGACCTACAATTTGTAAGTCGGGGCCGTTACCATTCGGCCAACACTGCTCGCCTAGCCTAATACTATATCAGAATATACAGGGTTATTTGTAAAACACCAACAACCTCATAAGAGGTCATTGTACTCACCATTATGAACAACTTTTGGTATGGGACCAAACCTGAAGCCGCGAAAAAAAACAGCTGTTCCTTACATTTTGATGAGTTATACGAACATTTTTCACCCACTTCTGATCATCAATGATAAGAAGTGGGGGCTTGTGCTGTAACATGTGTGTTGTGGTAAAAATTGCACTGCAATGTGACTCCACACGAGTATTCAACGCACGAAACGAAAAAAAATACGTGTCCAATATTTTTTGGAAATTATCTGACGGACTAATTAGATTTTTTTAGTCAACTACCCTACTCATATGGGAAAAAAACCTAAAAGATCAACCGTTTAACGTGCTTTCCGAAATATGGACGAGGACTCCAGCAATACCGACTTCGGCAAAAGTTACTTAACCTTCGATTGACTCCTGTTTAGAGCACCTTTACCCCGATAACTAAAAAAAAACTGTGTTTCATAATCTGTAGCGCCAACGGGGCCCAAGTCAGGTCAGACGGACCCGCGGTTCACGGACGTGGTGAAGCTCAGCGACTACCTGCAACACGGAAGGAGACCGCAGTTCTGGGAGGAAAACTACGTCCGAAGGGTAAATATAAAGTTTCATACAAAGTTTCATCCCCTATTTTATCCCCTTGGGAGTAGAATTAATCAAAACCCTTTCTTAGCGGATGCCTACGTCATAACATCTACCTGCATGCCAAATTTCAGCCCGATCCGTTCAGTGGTTTGGGCTGTGCGTTGATAGATCACTATGTTAGTCAGTCACTTTTGAGTTATATATATTTAGATTAGTATTGAAACATACATTTATAACTAGTTATGAGAGTACTGTACTTCATATTTGAATTTTGATAGTACAAATCATACCTACTTAAGTTCACAAAATCTCATGGTCATGTTCGTCCTCCAGGTGATGGAAGCAGTGCGCCTTAAGGAGTTGGAGATGAAGCAGGCGGCCGAGATCCTAGGCGTTAGCTACGGCACTCTGTACGGCCGGTACAGAGACGTGTACGGCTGCATCAACAGGCCCTACCGGTGAGCGAGAAAAGCTGATTCATAAAAGAAATCTTATTCATTTAGGACACTCCGTACCACTGCGGCCCTGGACATGTAAAGGGCATTAGGAGGAACACGGATGGGTTTTAGACTTTTAGTCAGTAAGAGTGACTTCTTCCGCTCTGCCCAAAGTGGAAGAAGTTATTTGATGATTTCCCATCCATAAAAATAAGGCCAGGCCTTAACATCATCCCAAGATGATGTTAAGATAGTGGTCAGTAGGCTTACAGCCAATATTTCAACTTCGGACGATCTGTGCTAACTGTGTTGTACTCGGAAACCTTCAGTGTCCATGTTTCAAATTTAGACTTAATTCTTCTAAACATTGTATTCCACATTCTGACCACCAGGGCGTGCATTTTTTGAAAAACTATAATTATCCTGCAACTTTGTATGACCATATTTTTTCTCATTCCCGTAGCAATTTCGGGAAATCTTTGTGCTTCCCTGTACCTATAATTCAAATTTGTTCCCTAAAAATGTTACTACCTTTTATTAAACCAAACCCAAACTAGACTGAACACCAAGCTTTCAGTACAAAAAGGTAGCTCACTGTCTCCTCTGACCCCCAGGGCCGTGAGGGACTTCTGGCAAGCCAAGGGACCCTCGGAGGTGCTGGACCGGCTCCAACGCGGGGAGATGTCGCTGGACTCTGCGGCGCAGGCGCTGGGCGTCAGCATCAACAACCTGGCTGCTCACCTAGCTGACTTCGGGGTGCCGGAGAAAGGTATGACAGGTAAACAAAGAAAAACAAAAGATAAACCAATTTATATGAAGGAAAAATGCACAAAACGCTTTAATTTGTTCAAAAATCCTACACAAACCGAGTCAAACTCACTCCATACGGTTGGATTTGTGATAGTTTGTAGAGTTTTTGCAAGCGTGCGGCTCCGGCTTAAGATGATCCCTTAAAAAAAAAAGTCATAGTTCTTCATTTTCTCTTATGATGGTTTCTAGAATTCGAGCCGATCCCGATCGAGATGGACCCGTCGCTGAAGATGCGCTCGCGCACCTACAGCGCCGGCGCCGCTAAGACGCGCAAGCCGGCGCCCGTCACCACTACCACCACTGCTAATGTAGATAAGGTACGTATGTTTGTAGCTTGTACACCATTACATAAAATTATTCAGATTTTGATACCACACAAAAACCGATAAATTTTACACTTGTCCGCTGACTGGTCGCCAGATTCGAAAATTGATTGATGCTGTTATTATTTATTAACAAAATCACAGGTGATTCTATTTAAAAATATTAGTTAATATAGAGATCTTGTCACTTGATAGTCCAATCTAGTAACAAAACTTTGTGTTCTCAGCCGATAAAGAAGATTCTGATCGGCACGGTGACGGACGAGGAGCCCATCCCGGCCACCGTCATAGCCACCGCGCACGACAACAGTAAGCCAGCGGCCGCACCCGCCACTAGCAGTGAGTATCACACCGCTTGTTCATCCTGCACACTAGTGATCGGCACGAGGAGCCCATCCCGGCCACCGTCATAGCCACCGCGCACGACAACAGTAAGCCAGCGGCCGCACCCGCCACTAGCAGTGAGTATCACACCGCTTGTTCATCCTGCACACTAGTGATCGGCACGAGGAGCCCATCCCGGCCACCGTCATAGCCACCGCGCACGACAACAGTAAGCCAGCGGCCGCACCCGCCACTAGCAGTGAGTATCACACCGCTTGTTCATCCTGCACACTAGTGATCGGCACGAGGAGCCCATCCCGGCCACCGTCATAGCCACCGCGCACGACAACAGTAAGCCAGCGGCCGCACCCGCCACTAGCAGTGAGTATCACACCGCTTGTTCATCCTGCACACTAGTGATCGGCACGAGGAGCCCATCCCGGCCACCGTCATAGCCACCGCGCACGACAACAGTAAGCCAGCGGCCGCACCCGCCACTAGCAGTGAGTATCACACCGCTTGTTCATCCTGCACACTAGTGATCGGCACGAGGAGCCCATCCCGGCCACCGTCATAGCCACCGCGCACGACAACAGTAAGCCAGCGGCCGCACCCGCCACTAGCAGTGAGTATCACACCGCTTGTTCATCCTGCACACTAGTGATCGGCACGAGGAGCCCATCCCGGCCACCGTCATAGCCACCGCGCACGACAACAGTAAGCCAGCGGCCGCACCCGCCACTAGCAGTGAGTATCACACCGCTTGTTCATCCTGCACACTAGTGATCGGCACGAGGAGCCCATCCCGGCCACCGTCATAGCCACCGCGCACGACAACAGTAAGCCAGCGGCCGCACCCGCCACTAGCAGTGAGTATCACACCGCTTGTTCATCCTGCACACTAGTGATCGGCACGAGGAGCCCATCCCGGCCACCGTCATAGCCACCGCGCACGACAACAGTAAGCCAGCGGCCGCACCCGCCACTAGCAGTGAGTATCACACCGCTTGTTCATCCTGCACACTAGTGATCGGCACGAGGAGCCCATCCCGGCCACCGTCATAGCCACCGCGCACGACAACAGTAAGCCAGCGGCCGCACCCGCCACTAGCAGTGAGTATCACACCGCTTGTTCATCCTGCACACTAGTGATCGGCACGAGGAGCCCATCCCGGCCACCGTCATAGCCACCGCGCACGACAACAGTAAGCCAGCGGCCGCACCCGCCACTAGCAGTGAGTATCACACCGCTTGTTCATCCTGCACACTAGTGATCGGCACGAGGAGCCCATCCCGGCCACCGTCATAGCCACCGCGCACGACAACAGTAAGCCAGCGGCCGCACCCGCCACTAGCAGTGAGTATCACACCGCTTGTTCATCCTGCACACTAGTGATCGGCACGAGGAGCCCATCCCGGCCACCGTCATAGCCACCGCGCACGACAACAGTAAGCCAGCGGCCGCACCCGCCACTAGCAGTGAGTATCACACCGCTTGTTCATCCTGCACACTAGTGATCGGCACGAGGAGCCCATCCCGGCCACCGTCATAGCCACCGCGCACGACAACAGTAAGCCAGCGGCCGCACCCGCCACTAGCAGTGAGTATCACACCGCTTGTTCATCCTGCACACTAGTGATCGGCACGAGGAGCCCATCCCGGCCACCGTCATAGCCACCGCGCACGACAACAGTAACAGCAACAATTTCACTCCTCCACAGCTGGCAAATGGCCGACAATCCGCGTGGCGTCCATCGACTCCCTCCGCGGGGGCGAAGCGCCGGCTGCGGGTGCGCCGGCGTCGCCGTCGGCACTGATGCGCACGCGGCCCGACCTGACCATCGTGGCGGCGCGGCGCCCCGACAAGCCGGACGAGGACGCCTCGTGATGGCGCCGCCCGCCGCCCCGCGCAGCACCACTACATAGTACTGCTGCCCGCTGTTCCCCATCGGTTTCCTAGTTTTCTGTAAGTTGTACTGGAATATGTTGATCTTGTACGCAGCACCTACATACACGCCTAGCCAGCCACGGTCAAAGTCGGCCCTTACAAATAAGAAATATTTGCTATCTATTGTTAAATATATGATCAGGGATAACGATATCTAAATTGATCGAGAAACTATCGAGTTATTATTATGAAATTTGAAGCTTCATAACTTTGCTGATGATTGCAGATATGTATGTTAAAAATCCTTTAAAACTATTTAGTTTCTGTGAATGTAACGCGACATGATTATTCCCTATTCTGACTTTGGCTGAAATATGTAATAAAAGCTGATATATTTGCGAGCATCGGTACTAGCGTGGGCATGAATATTGTAATTCTAATCGATGCCGACCGTTGTGTCCAAACCTGATCAACATTTCCACACAACAGTTTTTGAGAAACAAATCGATTACAACTTGCAACTTTTATGGGCTGACGTACATATTCGGATTCAACACGATTGTAAATTAATAACTTAAAAATGTTATTTCTAATTTGACAGATTCATATGCCAAAATGTGTATGTTTCATGAACAAAATGAATTTTCAAAACATAAGGTATTAGGGGCAAAAATCGACTCTTAAGAAAAGTTAAAAGAAGAACAGTTGTTCAGTGCTGTTTTTGTGTCCATAATGAAATAAAGACAACAGCATTTTTGACTGCGTCTTTGGAAGGTGACTAAAATCAGTTGTTGGTTTTTGTATTTTTGTGTATAACCTAAATATGGTCCCTGAAAAATATCGAGAAAACACGGGTCGAATCTTAAATAAAATTAAATGAATTAAGCTATGACCAAACAATATCTAATACTTAGAAAAAAAATCGTACACTCTGAACGTTATTATATAAAATAATAAAAAGAAAAGAAAGACGAATTCCTTAATCTCAGAACTTATTATAAATACACTGAATAATTACATTATAGTCTATTTTAATTTTTATATCCAAAAATGTAAATAAAAAATTGCCAGCTTGAGTGTTTCTTCTTGAATATTGTTGACGTATTTGGATATTTAAATAAATATTGACTTAACTGTGTGTATGATAAACAAATTAGACTGACTATAGTTCTTACTAAATAAATATTCCCTACTGTTATTTCGAAATGAAATTAATATCAAGCTAATTTAACTTATACTAGCAGCGCCCCGCGGTTTTACCCGCGTAGTTCCCGTTCCCGTGGGAATATGGGGATAAAATATAGCCGATGTTACTCAGGGTGAATGTATCTTTCTAATGGTGGATGAATTTTTGAAATCGGTCCAGTAGTTTTTCAGTTTATTCGTTACATATAAAAATACAAATCTTTCCTCTTTATAATATTAGTATAGACAACTAATTTGTCATCCGAATTTGAGATAGTAATATTCTTTTTGTAAAAACAGTCTTTGTGGAACCCACGTTTTTTTTAGAGCCTTTTTTAATATAAAAAGAAATACTAAATCCATAATGCCGAAGTTGATAATTAAGTGGGTAGCGACGGATTTAAATTATTTCAAGTTATGAGTAGGTATTTGTCACTTAATTGAGCCCACTGTAATGTTTACTGGGCCTGAAATAATTCACCAAGTTAAACAAGTCTTTCAAACTATTTGGTAGAACTATAGAGAGCCACCTCTGATGTTAGTTTACTAATGATTATAAGAAAATATAATTATTTTTGACTTAGTATAGATTAGTGAAGTTGACTGAAGTTAGGGCTGTTGTTTCCAAGTCCTTTCGCAGACCGACGCATAATCTCGTTATGTTTCTAAAGTAGAATAGTATTACACTCTATAACAATAGTTATAATCAAAACGGTGTAGCAGTTTCTTAGAAATAAGTTCACATACTGACCAACAGAATGTAAAAACAACAGCCTGTATATACCGGAAGACAGATAAAAACAGGATACACATTTCCATAGATTAAACTAAAAAAAAAAACAAAAGAGTATTATAAAAAAAATAACTCAATTTGTAACTTAGATTAAAATATTAATAATTGTAATATATAATCATTTTTTATTAATATATTATAATAGATTTAGATAAATATATAGTAGAGAAGTATATTAGTATAAAAAATACATATTAAAATATATATTTTTTATCACTTGCTATATTTAGAGGCCTTCTGAACGAAGACACTGTAAGTAAAATATAAAATGTGCTTGTATAGGATGTATTAAAACTGAAGCAAACTTTAATGTAATTGTTCTACTTGGTCACTTAGCTGGCTAGGCTATTAGGATCAAATCAAATCAAATCAATCTTCAAGGAGCTCAGAGAAGTGTTAAAAGCATCATCTGGCTAGCTTTTTAGTAAGTATGTTGCAACTAAATGCAGCTTAATTCTTGTATTTTACACTAGCAGCGCCCCGCGGTTTTACTCACGTAGTTCCCGTTCCCGTGGGAATATGGGGATAAAATATAGCCTATGTCACCCGAGGATAGTGTAGCTTCCAAACAGTGAAAGAATTTTTCAAATCGGTTTAGTAGTTTCGGAGCCTATTCAATACAAACAAACAAACAAATCTTTCCTCGTTATAATAGTAGTATAGATAATCTCTCGATGTCATTCCGAGAAATTCCGCCGGATCTTGAAGACGCTCATCTTGGGCCGAGGCCCTCTCAGCTCGGGGGCCCGTGGCATGTTGCCACCCCTGCCACCCTATAGTTACGCCACTGCACGGAGGAATCTCAGTTTGCCGAGATGGTCACCGACTTTGGCAAATGTAACATCGTTGCACGCAGTTGTATTTGCTTAGCCTCTTGATAATAAGCCTAATCTCACTGCCATAAGCCATAAGCCCCTCTTTTGATATCTTGTTGATTAACAATCTGCTAATAAATTCAAGCTTGTTATATTTTTAATACATCCTGTATAGCTACACTTATTGGCACCATTGTAAACTAAACTTCTCATCGTACAATCGATTTGATGACCCAATAATGATGTATCCTCAAATATATCAACAGCTGTCATTAATACTGGCGTTTCTAAGAGTACGTAGTTAAATCTTTGTTCAATATACTGAGTAATTACGCCACTGAAATATTACAATTAAATATAAATTCAAGCAAAAGCATAACCTTTCTGGGCCATGCCACAGTCGGATAGAATATTCAAAATCTCTCTGTACTATAGGTACCTCTAATATTTCCTAACGACCTTTTTTCTTTGGATGGGAAATCTGCAAATGACTTCTCCCGCTCTGGGCGGAGCGGAAGGGAGTGTCAGACTCTTACTGACTAAAACCCACCCGTGATCCTTCTTGTGCCCGCAGCGTTCCAGGGCCGCGGTGACTCTTTCGAACAAATTCCGCAACCATTTCCTAACGACCTACTAATTATTATTGACATTGATTGACGCTGAGAATATATTGCGATTTGAATATTATCGCTTTTGAAGTACATACGAGAATTGGCCTTCTGTTAACTAAAATTTATTACAAAATGGCGAATGAATGACATCTAATTCTACAGTTAGTTATCTGTTGAAGCGCTAGTATTACCCTTAAAAGCTGAAAATCTAAAACAATTTTTATATTTCCTCACTTGAGCGAAAAATAATTATATTATACAAGAAAAAAAATAATATATATTTGTATATGATAAACTAAATAAATAGCTGTCGAATCCATGAAAACCGTCGTTTAGCGTAATTTAAGTAATTATTATAAGTTGTAGATATTACGCGAATATACATTATAAATTAATAATATATTTATAAAACTACCTTGTTCCTCTGCAGTAGATATTATTACTTATTATTATGCTGGGTTTAGTGATAGCGGGTAGCAAATTATCTAAATATTAAGCTAGTTTACACCATTGTACGCGTGAGGTTCGAAAATTATACCACAAGAAAGAAAGTCCAGGACACTGCGTCATCTTCATTATTTGTTTACGTAAAAAAGGAAAAAAAATATGTGGCCTACATGTTTTGATATCTAACTGATGGACCAATCACTTTTTTCTGAGCTTTTTCGTATTTTTAAAGAGCATTTTTCGTTGTCTTTAAAAATTAACGATCATTTGATTAAATAAGACATGTTGGAAGCTCATATAAAATGAGATAAAGTCAGTAGAATCATGATTACAATTTATTTGCTACCCGCTGAACTCGGCACTTTATAAAAGTTATTAACATTAATTATGATTTGTATAGGTTTAACATCGTTTCACGTGTAAAGAAATTCATTAAATTACAGTTTGTTTGTATTAACCAAAAATATAGTACCTATAGTTTGACCGGGACCTATGCACCGTGCTTTAGGACGGTGTGGTGAGGCGGGGTGATGACAAGAGCGTGGGTTGACATGTGTTAGATATTGTCGGACAGATCTTACGATATCTGTTTCCAATATTTTGGAGCAAACAAACCAGAAATCGCGAAAAAAAAAGTCAGCTGTTCCCTACATTTATGTTCGTATAACTCATCAAAATGTAGGGAACAGCTGACTTTATTTTTCGCGATTTTAGGTTTGTTCCCATAGTAAAAGTTGTTCATAATGATGAGTACAATGACCTCTTAAGAGGTTGTTTGTTGGTGTTTTTCAAATAACCCTGTATATATACTTTCGCATATTTATTATAAAATATTATACTATTACAGTGGTTTGTGAAATAAGTAACTAGGTATGTTTTTATTTAAAAAAAATATCTTACGGAACCCTATTTATTACCAAAATAAAATTTAGCTTATGTTACTCGTGGACAGCTTTCGAATGGTGAAAGAATTTTTAAAATCGGTCCTGTAGTTTTTGAGCCTATTCATTAAAAACAAACATACAAACAAAGTTTCCCTCTTTATAATATTAGTGTAGATAAAATTGATTGAGTCAGGCGTTACTTTGCGGAAATCCATTTTAATTTGAAATTGAAAACAATATATCTAGTATTAAAACTAGATATATTGTTTTCAATTTCAAATTAGTGTAGATAATCATAATTATTATATCGAGTTGAAGTCTTTATTCATTATAGATGATGAATTAAAACTAAATTTATTAAATTAACTTCAGTTTCTTTGAAATGGGATTAAAATCTGGGTGTTAAAACACGACCCATCTCTGAATATTTATCTCAGGTGTTTATACAGTCAGGTAACATAACAGTCAGAGGACACTAATAAATACTTTGACTTTGGACAGAGGGATCGGCTTGCACTACCCCCGTATCGCCGCGCACTACCCCCGTATCGCCGCGCACATACCTAAGGTACGGTACAGCGGTTCCAGTCAAACTATATCGATATTTTTTCTCAATAGCAGACCGAAGACTTGTCAAGTCTATGGTTGAGAGCAATAGAGATCTATTGCCCTCGATCATAAACTAAACAAGTCTATAATAATCGTTTATTTTTAATAGCTATTACATGTGACTTAAAAATAAACAACTACTAGCAACATATAAAGCAAATATGTAAATATACTTTGCAGTGGCGTGCAGTGGTTCCATTTAGGGTAGGCCAGAAAAAATGTCCAAATAAATTTAAAAAAATAACCACATTATTCAGGGTTGATTTTTAATGAAATGAGGTTTTTTTTTAATTGCCTATTAAAAAAAACACCACATTTCAACCCTGAATAGTGTGGTGTTTTTTTTGGACATTATTTTCTGGTCTATCCAACTCGAACCACTGCACGCCACTGATATTTTGGATAGTATAAATAAACTAAACTCATTTCCTTCGAAATATCACTTTGTATTGATTAAATGTATACAGGGACGAATATATCTGTTAATACATAGATGCGAAAACTAACAATCGTTAAGAAAAATCGAATAAAAATCACTTGCATCTTAAAAAAAAACACTGGATATAAATGTTCCTGATTTACAACATAACATGGTATGGTCAGTTTCAGGGCATTTTTAACTTGGCAATTAATTTCAAAGTAAAAGCTAATTAGACATCATGTCAGCAATACGTTAACGTCAAGATGTAGGGAATAACTGATTCTTTATGTTGAGACTAGCTTCTGTCCGCGACTTCGTCCGCGTGGAATAGGTACTTTACCTCCGATTTTGAAAGTCTCAGCCCGATCGGTTTAAAATTGACAAAGTTTCATACAAACGTTCATCCCCTATTTTATCCCCTTGGGGGTAGAATTAATCAAAATTCTTTCTTAGCGGATGCTTACGTCATAACATCTATCTGAATGCCAAATTTCAGCCCGATCCGTTCAGTGGTTTGGGCTGTGCGTTGATAGATCACTATGTCAGTCAGTCGGTCACTTTTGAGTTATATATATTTAGATTTCTGTGTTAGTAAAACTTGTTCATATACCAGTAACAGGTACGCTGTTGTTTTTTACGTATAATATTTCTACATTGCTCCGAAACTGACCATTCCATATGTAAGTACCTACTCTGACCCACCCTAACGAAATTGTATTATAATAATTATGAAGAAATGCGATCATTATTTTTTTATAATTTATCCAAATCGATTGGATGTCTTGTACCAAATTGTCATTGTACTACTATTTATATTATTAAATAATCATAAGTTTTTGTTATCAGACTCATACGCTACTCTAGTATTTATTAAGAAAAGTTTTTTTTTTATAGTTATAATTTTTTAGTGGAGTTTTTTTTTTCAGAAATTGTTAGTATTTTCTATGGATTAGTTTGAAAACTCATTATGTTTAGATTTATATTGTTAATGTAAGTGTTGGTCACAATTGGTTCTGTGTGTATGTTGCCGGTTTTGTATATTTGCTTGCTGTTTTAAATAATTTTAAGTGCCCCACGAACGGTAAGTGGTCATGAACTTGTTTTGTATAAATGTATAATCCTATAAGAGTTCAACTTCCAATGCAATCAGAGTAGTTGTTAAGTTTACTAAAATTAACTTAATTGGCATGGTTTAGAGTTCATTATTATGTGTAGCAATAATATTGTTTCGTATTGTGTATAACATGCATATTTGAAGAAAAAAAGTGTCACGTTTAAGTATTTTAGTGTTAAATAATATTGTCAATTTAAATTAGCAATAATTTAATATTAGTTTAATATTTAAAACGAAGCAAGCAAATATTCCCAACCGGCTAAAAGGGCGAAATAAGTTGCTTGTAAAATCGTTGTTTTTTTATCAAAATGTTATTTAGAAAAACGTTTCCCCAAACTTGAAATATTAAGTAATAACATTTTTATAAATATTTAACTTGTTTTTTAATCACGAAGATATTGTTATTTCTTATAATTGGTTAACCATATTGGTAATTAAAATAAAGTAGTTAGATCTGTTAATAATTTAACTAAATAAATTATTTAATTGAAAAATTGTGTCTTTGAGATAGTAGTTTTGAATAAATATGACATTCACTTCCGAAATCGTGGGCCTATGATAAAATAGGTATAATTTAAATCAAGAGGCTTGACAGATTTATGTAAATGAACTTTTGTTATGTATTCTTTCGACCTCAACGACACAAAAATGAATTGTTTAAATTTTCATCAATGCATGCATGCGCTGTTTCGAAACATCATGTAAACTTTTGTTTGCATTTACACGACCGCTCAAAAGTATTACTCAGCAAAAATGTATTTTGTAAAAGTGAATAAATGAAATTTTATAGCGTTTTTTAACTTTATTAAATATAATTGAGTATCTTCCTTTTTTTGTAAATTTTAGACTCATATATGCGGCTAACTTTGTTTTTAATGAAGGTCTCGCAAAATGTAGATGGCCAAATATTTTTGAGCTGTATTGTAAAATACGCTTTTTTTATTTGTCTCGAATTCTAGTTGTATATAGATAGCGGTAAATATATCGTCGATTTTACAACATATTACACAAAATATGCATTCATTAAAGAAAACCTTTCGAAACAGCGCGTCGTTGTCTTTATTTTTTATGTTAACAAAATATCTAACGCCCTGAATGCAATGACTAGTTAAAATTATGTATTTGTCATAAATTAATGTATTCGTTTTGTTATCGCGTCGCCGCCATCATAACAAAACATAACTGTTAGGAAATTTAATAAAAATTAAAAGTTAATCAACTTGATTGTTTTTTTTTTTATTAACATGCTATTCGGAACATAATGTCGGTAGCAACCCACCAGGTAACGGCCCCGGCTTAAGATGTCAATTAATTTGCATTCCTTTTCCCAACTGTGTCGGCGTCAGATTCCAGTGGAACCGGACGCAACTGAATACCAGTATTTTACGCAGAGAGATTAGCCTACCTGCCCCCGAAGCCAAGTAACAACAGTTTCGTGTCGAATTCCGTTATCCAATCGGTAGCGCCTCGGTGTCGGCAACTGTAGAAAACGATAAGTTAACTTGGTTACCATTTATATATTTTAACAAAGGATGTAGCGTTGTACATTGTATTATATTTCAGGCTTCGCCCTCAAGATTAACATTTTACATACCATTCCACACTATATCACAGACTACTAAATAGTTACTATATTTAGAACATTTTGATTTATCATTTTCAATTTATTTTTTGTGGGTAGATTAGTCGACTTGATTCCTGCGCCCGCAATCCGTGTCATTCGCTTTTTAGTGCTGCGCCGTTCCACACTTGCTCGCGATTACAGTTACTTATTTAAAAAGTTAATATCTAGTGTTGTGTTTTTAATATTACGAGTGTAATAATGCCTAAAAGAAAAGGTGACGATTGTGATCGTATAAAACATAAAATTAGAAGATTACAAAGAAAATTAAGACGCAAACGGTGTCGATCGCGTGATTCAGTTTGTGCCGCCGTTCTCCGTTAGAGGATTAAGGTATGATTTATTATCGTACTATTACATAAATTAATATTTGACCTACATAATATATATATTTTTCTTCTTTCAAATTTTTTGCATAAACATCTTCATGTGTTATTAAAATGTAAGTATACGAGATTTCATGACTTGTTTACTATGTTTAACGTTGCATATATGTATGTACCTACCTACCAAAAATAATGTAGATGCATACTTAATAGTTTTTCTACTCGAGAAATCAGTGTTACGAAGAGTATAATGGGACTGCTTTTTCACTTAGACGAGCCTGACAAAATAAGATTTATCTGCTAAGGAGAAAAACACCGATTTACTCAAACTTCTGATGGATTCTACTCATGACACAATGATCCTTTCATATGTAAAATTCCGTTTTCTCAGTTACCAAGTCAATACCCCCTAGCATTCGGAAATATTCTGGGTCAGAAAGGGCTCACTTCATTGAAGCTATCGATAATTTATTTATTGTCATTTGGAGCTATTTCAGAATGTGAAGCTCGGTCTGACCAATATTTGTCAAATGTTTTTTTAGTACCCAAGCAAAATGGAAAGATGCGTTTTATCTTAAACTTAAAATCTTTAAATAAATTTAACCTTATTAATCGTAAAATATAAAGAGAATCGGGTAAACTATAAACTAAATGACATGGATTGCGGGCGCAGGAATCACGTGGACTAATCTACCCACAAAAAAAAAAGAAATTGAAAATGATAAATCAAAATGTTCTAAATATAGTGTGGAATCTGGAATGGTGTGTAGGTACTACGCGTTACTACATGTGAATTAAATGCTAATCTCTTCGGACGAAGCCTTCATATAATTAGTATCGACCTTCACTTACGGGTAAGTTCGTTTAATCTCTAACGGCCGAACCCAATAACCGATCTATCACATACTGGAGATAGAAAAACAAATGAAACAACAGAAAAACTATATAATTTTTCTTGATTTTTCTGTTGTTTCATTTGTTTTTTTATCTCCAGTATGTGATAGATCGGTTATTGGGTTTGGCCGTTAGAAATGATAACAATTCATTCTATAATTTTGAGCGATATGAACTTGGCTACGAATTTTCTATTCGTCTGTTCTAACCACGTGACTTAACGTTGAGAAATGATTTCATTCCCATACATTTGATTCGTTTTCGACTAGCGTTAACGATTGCAGATTATCAACTTGGCTAGGTGGGCTGACGTCCACAACCCAGTAACTGCATAGTATGATATCTTTTGACAAGACTGGTCTCACATTTTCTGACATCTGACCACCCGAGCTATTTTCAAAGATCATAAAATGACAGTCCGGGACAACGGCCTAAAACAGTTTATATTATTCGTAGTTCTTTGTCACATCTATTTGCAGCTACCACCTCCACATAAATATATTAGGGTTTATTTCCCTATATTAGGGAAACAGACCCTTTACTTTCCAAAGAGCGTTGGAAAGTAAAGGGGGAGACCTTTACCTAGCTATGGGACAGTATAGGTTAGGGGATTAGGAAAAGGGCAAGGCACTTGTCGGATCCAGTCATTTGTATGGAAAACAAAAGCGCTTCCCCACGGCACAACCACGCGCGCTTTGCGGTTATGTGCTTAATGAACGTTGTGAGCTATATGTATGTGAAGTCATTTTACGAAAATATCTCCTATCCAGCCCACGCTCGATGTCCTTTTCCCAAGCACATAATATAATACTAGTTCAATGCACAGCAAACATGGAGCAGTGCAGAATTTGGCTGTAGCCTATTGTTGGTGTAAACAAAGTTTTTATTAATGTAGGTAGACAGTCAGTGCTGGTCATATGTATTCGTCTAGTTAGAACCTACTTCTGACTGTTTATAATCAGCCTTTTAACGTTCCCACTGCTGGGACACAGGCCTCCTCTCTAGGAGAGGGAATGGGCCGTAAACCACCACGCGGGCCCAGTGTGGGTTGGTGAATGTCACATGTCTTCGAATATTTGGTTATAGGACATGCGTTTTCTCACGACGTTTTCCTTCACCGTTTTGAGAGCATTGGTGATGAAATAAATTACACAAAGTAATGCGCCTGGCTGGGTTTGAACGCGCGACGTACAATTCGTAAGTCGGGGCCGTTACCACTCGGCCACCACTGCTCTCGCGCTCTCCGACTATTTGATCAAAGTTTTTTTTTATGTAGTTTCCATCAAAATTCTTTTTAAATGAGCAAACAGGAATAAACGCAAGGTATTCAAAATAAAAGCAACAAGAGTACAGTAAATAAAAAAATATAATGACAAATTAGTTGACAAAATTTCAAATATTTACAAATACCAACCATTTTCACAGATATACCAATAAATTAGATTTAACACAAATATCTTTCATAGAATGGATACAAGTTTTCGCTGTTTCATGACAAACATTTTTTTTTCTTTAAACAACATTTGAAGTCGGAAAACAAATGCTTTATCATTGACGTGCAGTTACAAAAAAAAATATACGTGTCAGAAACAGTCCTGCCTTTTTTCAACATTTTTACGTCAATTGTTTGATGAGGTTCACAAAACGACCCATTTTGAAAAAATCGATTCACAACTAAATTATTTGTTAACATATTGGAAATGAGAAGTTTTATTCAGACAGTAAAACACTCCCCCAATAATATTTTTTTCTAACATAGGCGAATGAATTTGCCAGTATATTGTTTATTAAGCGATCAAAATAAGAGGTCTTGCGCCTAATATCTTCCCGGTCGAATCTCATTTTTTTCACATAGAACCATGATATTGGACCCGTTTTACGCACATTCTTGAACAGATCTGAATTTGGCCACAGTGGTCGAAAATTCGGTCGGGAGAATTATAATAAGAACAAAATTGACATCCTGGTTTTGAAGATGACTTAAGCCTGAGCAAATCATCAAAGGATTTATTCTTAACCTGATCGCATAATGAATATAATTTGTTAAAGCAACCACTAAACCTAGTTAGGACAACATCACTTCTAGACATTTGTGACAATTTTCTAATACAACAGTGCATCGTTTTAATATTAACAAGATTTTAAAAGCATTTTCGGTAAGTCCATGTTAGCCTGTCAACCAGTCTTGAGCAAGATGAGTGTACCCAAACATCTACTGGATTTTGGGGGCCAAACAGGCAGACATTTCATTTAGAATACTGGTACTTAACTACATACATCCGGTTACTTGGCCACAGAGTAGTGTACCTGTATTTCGTTATAATTTTTATGATTTTACTAATCTTGTCAAAATTAATTGTTGTCTAAAAGACGTTTAACACGAATAACATTTATTATAAGTGGTCCAGTGCATAGTCTAAGAGATACATACCGGAGTGTAATATTTATCTTCAATTTAATATTTTTATATTGGCAATAATACCACACAGTTCCAAAACCAAAAATGTAAGGCAGACATTAAATGCATTTTGTTTACAAGATTTAATTTATTTGATTTAGAAATCGGTTTATTATTTATATCTTTATAATAAGACGTCTAGTAAATAAATATTACACACCAAATACCTATGTGCAAAAATATTTTTGTTCGTAATTTTTTTACTTTACATTTTTCTTATAAATTCAACACTTATATTATGTACTTACAACCGCCTTTAGCTTTTTATATAGGTATTTATAATTATAAATATATAGACGACTTTTTTTTCATGAAAATATACTATATTTTGAAGCACGATACATTTGACGATTGGGCTTGAATAGCGAGTTTATAGGGTGTTAAATATATTTTCAGTAAAAAGGCATTTATATGATGGACAAGGCATCTTATTAATACTCAATTTGCCAAGCTTATTTTCGAGAATATTCCCTTTTTTGCTATGAAAAAGTATAATTATTCAAATATCAATAAAATGCCTATCCACATTATTTTCATTTGCAACTCGAAAATGAAGTTACAAAAGCATTGCTCTAGCTAAACATGGGTATATTATATTAGGGTTCCGTCGACAAGGCGGCAAGGACCCTTAACATTTTAATAGTAGAACATTAGTATATTTCGCTAAAAATATATACTCATTCGTTGCAGTCTAATCGTAGCATAAGTCTGTTTCACTCACACAGGGTCACAATAACTGTTCCGTTAGACGCACAAAACTATCGTCCGTCATAAAAAAAAGTATTTTTTGTTCATAACTAGTTTTTTTTGCAAAACAGTCGATAGTTCCATACGTCATGTCTATTAGTATTATATCATAACACTTTTAACTACAAATCAGTTTCGATAAGCATTTTACTCTATATTTATTATGAAAACGTATTTTTTTTATATCAGACGTAAATATATCGAGCGTTTTATTTTTCGCATACGTTATTAAAAAAATCTTTTATGTAGTTCAAAGTGCTGTATTCGTCAATAAAACTTTATTTTACTGTAAAACATTTGTATTATGAACTTAAAAACAGACCTAACATACTTAATTTATAGATTTGAGTACTTGAGAGCTATTCTTTTTCTCTCTGAAGAAGCCCTTAAATATTGATATTTCCTAAGCGATTAGCTTTTCAAGTATTCTTAGAAACCCTGGACATAAAAATAAATAAATGATAGAGACACGGATGGAGCCAGAGTGGGAAGTTCTAACGCAACTTATTATGTCACATTGGGTTTTTGACCATGTCTAAATTGACCATATGCAACAAGAACTACCGGAAAATGACCCAATAGTGATGTTTCATGAGGAATAAAAATACTTTTCTATTTAGTCCGTCTGATAGATTTCCAATAAATATTTGACACGTATTTTTTGCTTTATCAAGTCTATAAAAAATTACGAAGATATGAAGTGGGGGCTTATGACGCCAAGGCGTGGCAAAATTCGCAGCGCGAAGTGACGTTACACGATTTTTTAACGCACTGTAGTCTTCGTTTTTTGTTTACGTGAAAAAAGAAAAATTACGTAGCCAATATTTTTTGGAAATCTATCTGACGGACTCATTAGATTTTTTATTCAGCTACCCTAATAGGCCTACTGGGATAGATCCATCAACAGTTTGTCAGTTTGTCTTCAGTCAGAATTCCGAAAAACAAATCTGGCGCCTGGATTGGAGAGGTTGGATAAATAGTCGCTTTATGTAAAATAAAAACTACATCTGCTTAGACTAGGCAGATCTAGGAATCTAGGAATATCTTTAGTGTCTGTAATTCTGGTCGTATACGGCCGATTTCAAAATGGCGGCTTGTCCCCGATCTGGCTTCAACCATGGATGGAATGGAGGCGTCGGCTTTTTATCAACATTTTTACTTATTATCCCACTACATTATTTATTTATAATATTTATAGTTTAAAAGTTCTTAAAGCCATGGATTGGAAGCATGTTAAAAATGGTGTTGTTTATTTTTCTGTACGTTCGTAATGTCAAAACAAAAATAAATTTTCTAGGGAATTAACATGAACATCGGTTAAGATAATACAGACGCACTGCAAAGCCCATCTTCCTTTAAAACTCAACACCATATTAACTGCCACGATATTTTTCATAACCCTACAGTAAAAACGTTAATATTTTCACGTGTTAAATACAATTTGCGGCATATAACTCTGCCAGTCAGTAACCAACTTCAGGGCGGCAAACTTATATGCCGCAAATTGTCTCTAGTGGGGCTTTAAATTCACTTTTTTGGTAATGTCTGTTCCAATCCACGGCTATTAAGAAGGATTTAGTTTAAGGGCGACATGTAGGTGATGTCGTCCCACGGATGGCGGTACAGAGGCTGCTTCATGCGCTTCTGGTCGAGGTAGTGTCCCACGAGGCCAATGGTGCGTCCGAGGACGAAGAGCGCGTTGATCGAGCCCATCGAGATGTAGTTGTTGCCTTCTTCCCTGTGGACAAAACGAGATGGTGAGTTAGTACACATATAATGACTCATCATAGAATAGAATAGAAAACTCTTTATTATGTACACCATATAAGTTACAGATAGGGTTGCCATCCGTCCGGGTTTCCCCGGATTTGTCCTAGTTTGGAGGGCGTCCGGGGAGCGTCCGGGCGGGGTTTTCAAAGGTGTCCTGGTATTACCCGGACATTTTTTGTGTCTAGGAATCCTCCATTGATTGAAAATTTGGAACATAAGCAACAAATTAAAACAATACTTAGTTAGGTATGTAATAACTCATTCGTAATCGTAAGCGGGATACGATCTACTCGTAAATCAGCAAAATTGCTGGCGCTATAGTTTATATTGAAAACACGCTGTAATAGATTATTAAAAAAATAATCGTTTTTCCTTTTTTTTTGTTTATAAGGCTTTTTTTTCGGGTCTGTCCGGGGAAAAAAAAACAATTTCACTCAAATGTCCAGGGTTTTAAAAATTTTGTCCGGCGTCGGCAATTTCGATGATGGCAACCCTAGTTACAGAACATATAGATGAAGAAAAAATTACATAGGGTGCCACAATGGGCGGCCTTATCGCTAAAAGCGATCTTTTCAAGACAACCTTTGGATGGATTTTAAAGAGAAAAGGAAATACAGTACTGTAGGTAGTCTTAGGTGTACTAATTATATATACAATAAATACATAATAAATAAATATATACAATAATTAAATAAAATAAAATTATGAAACATAAAGCATAGAATCCAAATAAAATCGATCATCATCAGATGATGATGATCGATCATCATCAGATGATGATGAGCCGAACCCAATATAGTTAGGAAAAGGCTAGGCAGATGCCTAGCCTTTTCCTAACTATATTGGGTTCGGCTCGTAGACTATCTAGTGTTACAAATTTGAAACTTATAAGTAAAATATACTTGATACTAGCTTCTGCTCGCGACTTCGTCTGCGTGGAATAGTTACTTTACCCCCGATTTTGAAACTCTCAGCCCGATCGGTTTAAAATTGATAAAGTTTCATACAAACAAAATCCTCTCTTAGCGGATGCCTACGTCATAACATCTACCTGCATGCCAAATTTCAGCCCGATCTGGTCAGCGGTTTGGGCTGTGCGTTGATAGATCACTATGTCAGTCAGTCAGTCACTTTTGAGTTATATATATTTAGATTGACGCGTCTGTGCTGCCACCTATAGTTTCTGCACGTTCCCTTCGCTGTGAGTACTAATGGTAAGTGACCACCTATATCAGCGACCACTTTTAGAATAAAGGAAAACTACTGACTGCGTAAACAGCTGGCAGTGGCGGAACATGTCGACCATGGCGGCGGCGATGATGCCGTCCACGTTGAGGATGAGGTTGGGCTTCTTGCGCGTGGTGATGGCCTCCACGTCCAGCGCGTAGCGCGTCACGGGCCACGCGGGCCAGCGCGACGTCACGTACGCCTTCAGCTCGCGCACCCGCGAGTCCGGGTTGTTGATTGACTTTACTCTGTGGACGAGACCATTTCACATTATCTTATCTAGCTCTCGCCTGCGAGTTCGTCCGTACCTGTCAATAATTTCATGGGTTTTAATTACATATTATTTTTATTTATTTTAAAAAAAAAACGTTGCCTCACACTAGGATTTACTCCTGTATCGTGGGTGCGTTCACAAACATGTAAACTCACATACACAATAGACACCCAGACCCGGAACAATTTATGTGTAGGCCATACAAACATTTGTTCCATGCGGGGATCGAACCCGCGACACGTAGCGCAGCAGCTGAACACTCAACTACTGCGCCAGCCGTGTCGTCTTATTATACTTATGATATACTAATTCGCTGGTTTGCAAGAATAGCGACGGAACTAAAAATTATTGATTATAGATAAGCGCATTTTGACCTTTATTTTGTGATTACGCTTCGAGAGTTTTGTCTCAAGTGACCAATGGGTCACTTGAGACAAAACTCTCTTGGTCTGTTTCTAACGAAAGTTGGGGCGATATTGGCGTTGCATGTCTGTTCACGATGAAATATTAAAGATTTATGATTGTTTGGCATATAGAATTCAATTGGACATAATTTTGAATTACGTCGATATTCTCGCAAACAGCGATATGTCTTCACACAGTTACCCTATTCTATGAACGGGCTCAGTATCTGCTATCCCGTTCATCAATTGTTGTATTATGGCCGAACCCAATAACCGATCTATCACATACAGAAAAACAAATGAAACAACAGAAAAATTATATAGGTTTTCTGTTGTTTCATTTGTTTTTCTATCTCCAGTATGTGATAGATCGGTTATTGGGTTCGGTCGTTAGACGCATTGACTGAATTTCATCTAGCCGCTGATTACGTGGTGCCGTTCAATGTAATGCCTAGGCAGCCAATTAAACGGTGACATAATATGCATTACTAGCTTCTGCTCGCGACTTCGTCCGCGTGGAATAGTTACTTTACCCCCGGTTTTGAAACTCTCAACCCGATCGGTTTAAAATTGACAAAGTTTCATACAAACTTTCATCCCCTATTTTATCCCCTAGGGGGTAGAATTAATCAATATCCTTTCTTAACGGATGCCTACGTCATAACATCTACATGCATGCCAAATTTCAGCCCGATCCGTTCAGTGGTTTGGGCTGTACGTTGATAGATCACTATGTCAGTCAGTCAGTCACTTTTGAGTTATATATATTTAGATGAAAAGCTGTGTTCACGCAGTTTTCAAGGAATAAGAGCGAGACATACCTGTGTCCGATGCCCATGATGAGCTCCCCCTTGGCTCGCTTCTCGTTGACGAACTCCTGCGGGTGCTGGCCGCGGTCGTACGCCGCGCAGAAGTCCTGCGCCGCGCGGTCCAGCGCGCCGCCGAACCGGTCGCCCTGGAGATGAAGACATGATTCATAAGATAAGTATAATACCACGATTATATGCTCTGTGGGTTAGGTAGTCATAATGTAAGTAACACAAATTTGGTTGATACGGTATTTAATCTATACTTCTACACTAATATTATAAAGCTGAAGAGTTTGTTTGTTTGTTTGTTTGTGTGAACGCGATAATCTCAGGAACTACTGATTCGAATTGAAAAATTCTTTTTGGGTTGAAAAGACCATTTATCGAGGAAGGCTTTAGGCTATATATCATCACGCTTAAGCCAATAGGAGCGGAGCAGCGATAATGTTTTAAAATCGGGGATTCCACGGGGACGAAGTCGCGGGCAGCAACTAGTCGGGCATAAATCCAACTGGGTGTACTAAGAAAGTAAAATACAAAGACGCGGGAAACCCTAGCCAGATCTGAATTATATTTAACTAACATCGACCCACGGTTTCACCCGCGTTGTTCCCGTTCCCGTGGGAATATGGGGATATAATATAGCCCATGTTCACCGGAGATAGTGTAGCTTCCCAACAGTGAAAGAATTTTTCAAATCCGTCAAGTAGTTTCGGAGTCTATTCAATGCGAACAAACAAAAAAACAATCAAATCTTTCCCCTTTATTATATTAGTGTAAATACCTACAGCTGTGGGTGCTCTTTAGAAAAGCACTATGAATTGACAAAACATATATTTACAAACGGATGTGACTGTATTTATATCGCACTGAATTATAAATGTCAGTATTTTGAGTATAATCAAGGTATCATTGATCGAATAAATATAATATTTCGTTCCAACAACTCACAATGGTGAGCAGTCCGCTGACTACGGAGGAGATGAGGTCCTTCCCGGCGCGGGCGGTGACCATGGTGTTGTGCGCGCCCGACACGGCCGGCCCGTGGTCCGCCGTCACGATCAGCACCAGCTCGAAGAACTTCGCCGCCCACTCCGGGAGCTCGCGTTGGAACCTGCAGGGAAAACATTTCGTTACTTCTTATACTACAAGACTAAGGCCGAATATAAAATGTAATGATATCTGGTAATTGGCGCCGCTCCAGCAGCTGACTGATGGGCACGCCGCAGTACGCGAGCTCGTGCTGCTGAAGCCACTCACCATAGCAAGCTGATGGTGCCGCCGACGCCCAGCTGCCGCTCCAGCAGCTGACTGATGGGCACGCCGCAGTACGCGAGCTCGTGCTGCTGAAGCCACTCACCATAGCAAGCTGATGGTGCCGCCGACGCCCAGCTGCCGCTCCAGCAGCTGACTGATGGGCACGCCGCAGTACGCGAGCTCGTGCTGCTGAAGCCACTCACCATAGCAAGCTGATGGTGCCGCCGACGCCCAGCTGCCGCTCCAGCAGCTGACTGATGGGCACGCCGCAGTACGCGAGCTCGTGCTGCTGAAGCCACTCACCATAGCAAGCTGATGGTGCCGCCGACGCCCAGCTGCCGCTCCAGCAGCTGACTGATGGGCACGCCGCAGTACGCGAGCTCGTGCTGCTGAAGCCACTCACCATAGCAAGCTGATGGTGCCGCCGACGCCCAGCTGCCGCTCCAGCAGCTGACTGATGGGCACGCCGCAGTACGCGAGCTCGTGCTGCTGAAGCCACTCACCATAGCAAGCTGATGGTGCCGCCGACGCCCAGCTGCCGCTCCAGCAGCTGACTGATGGGCACGCCGCAGTACGCGAGCTCGTGCTGCTGAAGCCACTCACCATAGCAAGCTGATGGTGCCGCCGACGCCCAGCTGCCGCTCCAGCAGCTGACTGATGGGCACGCCGCAGTACGCGAGCTCGTGCTGCTGAAGCCACTCACCATAGCAAGCTGATGGTGCCGCCGACGCCCAGCTGCCGCTCCAGCAGCTGACTGATGGGCACGCCGCAGTACGCGAGCTCGTGCTGCTGAAGCCACTCACCATAGCAAGCTGATGGTGCCGCCGACGCCCAGCTGCCGCTCCAGCAGCTGACTGATGGGCACGCCGCAGTACGCGAGCTCGTTTCCTCGCTCGTCGCAGATTGTGCTGATGAAGGCGGCTGGTTTCCTGATGATGCCCAGTTTCTGGAATGGTAAAAAAAAATTTAGAGGAGAATTCATATTTTTCCGTGCTTTATATTGATTGATATTTAACTGGCAATGGTTACCATGTATATTAATTATTACCAGTGCTGTGACTGTACTAACAAACACGTAGATGAGACTACTTACTCTCGCCCAGTCGTAGTCCATGGGCACTTTAGGAGGGTCGACTTCCTCCTTCACAATGATCTTGCCTTCCTTCACCAATTTCGAGTACACCTGGAGTACAAACCATTAATTAGTCCGAGTGAAAGATATAGAATAGTGTTAAGATCGGATGGAGAGAGACAATAGACAATTGCATGCTGGATCCATTTCGTGTGTTCGTCGCACTTTTACTTTTACACAACTGCCCAAAAAAAGAAGTGTTATGTTTTCAGGGATCATGTATGTATGTATATTTGTTTCTTTATTCCACCATAACGAATTCTTAACGGCATAACCGATATCAATGTATGTGGTATCGTTAGAAGTGTTATCCCGGGTAACTTAGTCCAGTGAAATTTTAAAAAAATAAAAAGGGGGAGCCATGGTTCATAAAAAAAAAAATATTCAAAATATTTTGTTGTCATGAAAATTAGACTACATATACTGTCATCGTCTAAAGCTTGCCAGAAGAGTATGAAATAAAAAACAAATCATAAAAAAAACATGCCTGCCATGTTAAACAGTGAACTAAAAGGGCAATGGACGAGTGGGAATAGTTTCTCAAGTAACTTTCACTACCCAAAGCAAGAGCGATGTTTCAACAGTAGGATGAACGCACACCCACTCGGCTTTACTACCGCTTCGGGTATCGAGTAGGCTTTAAATCGAATTGCACACTAGTCTCCTGCTCAGAGTTTTCAATACTATCTTTCGCTCGCGGCTCTGCCCGCGTGAATGTCTAAAATTATACAAAGGGAACATATTCCCGAGATTAAAAGTACCCTATGTGTTATTCCAGACTATGAAATCTATCTTTATTTTATCAAGATCCGTTCAGTCGTTCTGACGTGATTGAGTAACAAACATCCATCCATCCAAACTTTCGCATTTATAATATTAGTATAGAAGTATCCTTCCTTATATTATAAACGCAAAAGTTTGTATGTATGGATGTTTCTTACTCTTTCACGCAAAAACAACTGAATGGATCTTGCTGAAATTTCGTAAAGAGGGTATTATAGTCTGGAATAACACATAGGATACTTTTCCTTTGCGATAATTCTCGATATCAACGCCCCACGCTAGTAATCACTCCCTATCATGGGTGTGTTTACAAACACTCAGGCGCGTGCAGTGGTTCGAGTTAGGGTAGGCCAGAGAATATGTTCAAATAAATTTTAAAAAATAACCACATTATTCAGGGTTGATTTTTAATGCAAAGAGTTTTATTTTTATTTTAAATAGCCTATTTTTTAAAAAAAGACCACATTTGGACCCTGAATAATGTGCTGTTTTTTTTTTGGACATTATTTTCTTGCCTACCCAACTCGAACCACTGCACGCCACTGCAAACACTCACATACACAAACAGCCAGACCCGCAACAACTATCTGTAGGCCATACAAATATCTGTTCCGCAACTCAATTAAAAAGCATAACTGACCTTATTGACCGATTTCCCCAGCGAGTCGAAGGAGTCGGGCACCTCGGCGCCGTAGGCCTGCAGCGCGGCGTTCTTGGCGACCGCCTTCTCCAGCGCCGAGCCCGCCAGCGAGCCCGCGTGCCCGAACTGCACCTCCGACGTGAACATGTCTGCGGCAACCGGGCTAATGTTACACACGGGACTAGTGCCAGAGAGACCATGTCATACGCAAATGGTCCACTCCGCGAACTAGTGCGCTTTCGACCGTGGTCGTGACAAGATATAAGAATGCCGTGATGTTCAGTGGCTTCTTGTAAAAACCACCACCACCATATGTAAGTTATCTTATATATAAAATTCTCGTGTCACAATGTTAGTTACCATACTCCGCAAAAACGGCTTGACCGATTTTCATGAAATTGTATATGCATACTATACTAGCTGCTGCCCGCGACTTCGTCCCCGTGGAATCCCCGATTTTAAAACATTCTTTATCGCTGCTCCGCTCCTATTGGATTAAGCGTGATGATATATAGCCTAAAGCCTTCCTCGATAAATGGTCTATTCAACCCAAAAAGATTTTTTCAATTCGAACCAGTAGTTCCTGAGATTAGCGCGTTCAAACAAACAAACAAACTCTTCAGCTTTATAATATTAGTATAGATTATGGCTTATCCTCGTGTTACTTCCTTACTTTTTTATATTTGTATTTTGCTTCTGTTAATACTTTGAGTCCATTGTAGTGATCGACATGGTTCAGATAATATATTAGTGACTTTTGCTTAAAATAAGTAAACATATTTATGCTATTTATTGGTTATGCATGAGCAACATGGGTGAGTGTAATAAACGCAACAATCGATAACTTTCCGATTTAGTTAATCACTAGCGTATATGTAAAATAAATTGCTTTTGCATAGCATAACGATAGTGGCCGTTATTTTTGTGTGAGTTAGTTGTACGATGTATGGTAAATACACGCTGTGCTTAATGGGATAAGGTTTATAATTGATTGTGTTGTAAGTTTTGATTTAAGAAATGCGGGTGTGTGCGCGACTGCGTATTTACTGAACTGCGTGTGCTGTAGTTGCCGTGTGGTGGGGCCAAACAGGAGGCACAGATTTCCGATACATTTTGGGCTACGGGGCGTATCTCCTAGTTTCATTATATCTATAGGGGGAACAAACTGTTGCGTACTACTCACTTATTTAAACATACTTTACTAAAGGACTAAGTAATGCCACGCTGTATGATGCGTATATACTGCAATGACGACTATCATCAAAAGGTACTCATGTAAGGTATACTATTTACGGATTTTGTTTCGGAACTATTCGAGTTTGAGTCCTACTGGTTGCTTTAAAACACTACAACTAAGACTGGCTTAAAGCGGAGTGATGACCAGTGGTCGGAATAGGTAGATTGATTTTATGTGCTTGTATCACGAACTGTCATAGAAATCATAATATGGATAAGCCTTTTTCTCGGGATTTCATTTCAGTGTTTACGGGATTTAATAAATATTTTTGACTGTATGGATTTTACAACTACATACCATATGAAATAAATTTCTTTTTTAAAAAGCTAATAAAACATTTTATTAATATGGCGGGAATAACTATAACTCGTACTTTTTCGAAATGCACGCGGGCGTAGTAGCCACGTGAAATAGCGAGAGAGATATGTCATCATCCTACATATTCTTAACAATTTTGATATTCCGGAAAACTTGTAAGATTCCAGAATCTCGGAGGCATGTCCATTTTAACATCTACGTTTCAGGTTATTGACCCCAAATCAATCTACCTATTCCGACCACTGGTGATAACTTAGCGAAGGCCGAGGGTTTACGCTACATACAAGACGCACAGCACCGCAAGACGTGGCGAGGCGCTTATCTTGCAGTGGACATCGTTCGGCTGACGTGCTGTGGCCGTATTACGAAATGCCAATGCTATCATGATTCATGTGAGGGAAAGAGATAGTGCTATTCGTCTTGTGTAACTCCGTCTCTCTCTGACACAGAAATCATGATGGATTTAAGACGTCATAATAGGGCTGCTGGTGACTTACCCGAGCAGGTGCCGATGCACCAGGCCACGAGCGGCTTCTTGATCCTGCCGTCGCGTATGGCGCGGCACACGTGGTACTCCTCCACGCCGCCCACCTCGCCCAGCAATACTAGCATCTTTACATTCGGGTCGGCTTCGTATCTGCAGAAAACAAATGCGGTTTTATACCGTGGATTAAACTGTAATTTTTAAAATCTGGATCCCGTTTCAACCGGTCCGGTCTAGAAACACTTCGCTTAGGTTAGAGAGGTAGCACACTGATCCATCCCGCCCCGGATCGTCTTGACCGACCGGGAGTTGTGGAAGGCACACTAGTACTCCACCCGGTGCAAGTGTGGGTACAGGTACCGGCACGGATCTTGAGTGCCCGGCATTAGGATGGGGATAGCTTTGCACATCGTACACATATGACAAAAGAAAACGACACCATATCTTATCCCTAACATTCTCTAATTTAGGGAAGTAGAGAATAAATAAGGTTTTCTATTTTTATTTGTTCAAGATCAAAATATTTTATTTCGCCTAAGCCAATATGGCCACTTATAAAAAGTTGTAAAATAGGCGCGGATTGGTTAGTAAAATCTGCACGAAAGTAAGTTTCACATTCATAAACAAGGAGTGAAAAATAATAATTATAACAATATAAAGATTCCCGATAAAAAAGTATAGGAACTAAAAACGCTGCAGTTTAAAAAGTGTTGTCAGTTTCATTGTCCTGAAGTGTACTCGTTGTTGAGCGTTTATGCAACATGAACAGAGAACGAATCCCAAGCCGCAGCTATAACGCGCCGCGCAACGGGCCAATCACCGTGCGGCGTAATCATTCACTGCTCCCGCGCCTCACTTCATACCACTAAAGAGACCCAATATTTTACTTCTGCGCATGCCAACAAGCTCAGCGCTCAAGATCCGTGCCGGTAACTATACGTACGCTGTGATGAGTACGATTAGCGTTTAGGGAGGGGGGGACTAAAAGTGAAAAATATATTTTTTTTTTACAAAAAAATATATATACAGTCGACTTTAGAATCTCCTCTTTTTTGGTTTACTGGATGCGTAGAAAATAGGTCGTTTACCTCAACAGATGGTCGATGAAGGTGGTTCCGGGGTAGCGGTCGCCGCCGATGGCGACGCCCTCGCAGACGCCGTCGGCGTCCTTGGAGATGATGTTGTTGAGCTCGTTGCTCATGCCGCCCGAGCGGGACACGTACGCCACGCTGCGCACCAATAAATTCCATTTTACTACTATTATAAACTAGCGACCCGCCCCGGCTTTACACCCATGCAATACTGATACTAAATCTCTACTATATTATGCATGTATTAAACATATCGATGCCCTACGGCCAAAAAGAGATAAGCGACATTCTTTTGTATTTTTTTAATGAAAATTTACTAGTATTGTATCTTTCCAAAATCACCACCTCCTGAGCCCCGGTGGAACCATTTTGTTCCACCTGATGCGCGCGTGATTTTAGCGATATTTTTATGCGTTAGTCGATTTATTTTACTATTTTAACGGTTGTACTCTATGGTGGATAATATTTTTAATCTGTGGTAACAAACAGAAAGAAAAAATATAGCTGACAGCATTTCGAAAAGTCAATGTCAAGTCACATAAACAAATGTGAAACTTAAAACCACTTGAGATGTTGATGTTTACGATTTTTTCTGTGAAAGTTTAGATAAGTGTGGATATTTTACTTTATTCTTAGAGTACTTATCATTTTATGGCAAAAAAATGCAAGGTATATATGTATATGCAATGTATAAACAAAGCATAGGCCCACATACCTGCCGGGGCGGTACAGCTTGCTGTCGATGATGTTGTCGATCATGCCGGCCGTGTTGCCGATCTTGAAGCAGCCCGGCTTGATGCCGCCCACCGTGGCCGGCCCGATCACGTTCACCTGCCAGCCAATACCGGAAACACATTACACATGCTTTTTATTTTTATTATCTGCGGCCTATCAAGGCAACCAAGGAGGTCGGCTGCTTAAACGAACTTGCCTGTTGCGGCTTAACTATAAATGTTAAAGCCTCCAGCCAAGGCCTATTAACATAAAAATGTGATTTTTAATCAAACAGATAAGAGATACCGTGTTACCCAGTTACTGGGTTGTGGCAGTCTAAGTAAAATACTGGTTTTCAGTTATATATAGTTGGAAAAAAGGTAGGCAGATTGATCCCTATAGAATTTCTATGAAAATAATATGAAAGAATAGGGATGTTTCCTAAGTAAAAAATATATGATTACGTTTAGTCCGCCAGTTAGATTATAGAAAAATATTGGACACGTATTTTTTCCTTTATCAGATCTATAAAAACCGACGAAGATACAAAGCATCAAAGATCAGGAGTGGGGGCTTGTGACGTCACGGCTCGGTAAAAATTGTAGCGAGTAGTGACGTCACACGAGTTTTCAACGCACTGTATCGTCTTCATGTTTTGTTTACGTGAAAAAAGAAAAAAATAGCTATGTGTCCATTATTTTTGGGAAATCTATCCGACGGACTAATAAGATTTTTTTAGTTAACTACCCTATTGCTATGTATAGTTCAATTATTTTTCCTAGTGATAATTATTCTTACAATAAATGTAATGTTGCCTCGGTTATTTTGTGTACTATGACCAATTTTCTTACGGTTACAGTGAAAATTGTTACAATTATAATTATAATAACTGAATTTTTATCTGTGTCAAGTAATAAATGAATCTGAATCTTATATCCAAAAGACAAAAGAGACTAAGGTCTCAACGTGCTTTCCGAGGCACAGAGGAAACTCGGTATGGTATTGGGAACGTGCAGAAACTATAGGTGGCAGCACAGACGCGTCAATTTCAAGTATATTTTACTTAAGTTTCAAATTTGCAACGCTAGGTGGCACAGTCTACTTCGTGCACGTTCCCTTAAACGGAGGGTGCAGGAAGTATAGGTGGCAGCACAGGTCAAATATTTAGAACTTAAAAGTTTCAGATTTGCAACACTAGATGGCGTAGTCTACGCCGTGCACGTTCCCTATAGATGGTCACCCATCCGCAAGCGTAGTTAGACTGTTATTGATTAGCCAAGACCGCTTCGTTCTACAGTAACAGTAATTTATTGTACTTACGCCGCGCGTGTCAGCCAGTTTGATGATCTTCCTAGTCATGTTCTCCGGGATGCCTTCGGCGATGATGACTATTGTGTTGATCTGGGGATGCTGCATAGCCTGAAATACCATAAACAATTTAATATAATGCATCACGATTCTAATTCGCGAAGAAGTGGACACAGGAGTATAGTGCAACTGCATTTCGCCAGTAGAAATGGTATTTCATCTCTATGATGTTTTTGTACACAGTTCTTCTTGTAAGTAGGTACACTCGTCCTCACTGTATTTCAAATAAAATGGCAAGCACTTATTTTTGAAATTAATGAACCGTATGTAAAACTAACTAAACTTTATGCATATTCACACTGAGAATTATTTTATAACAGAACTAGTAGCGCCCCGCGTTGTTTCCGTTCCCGTAGGAATAAGGGGATAAATATACAGCTTATGTTACTAGCTGATAATGTTGCTTGCCATTGGTGAAAAAATGGTTAAAATCGGTCCAGTAGTTTGGGACCTTATTCGGTACAAACAAAAAAAAATCTTCTTCTTTATAATATAAGTACAGAAGACCTTGCTTCTAGAACAGAAGTCTTTTAAGTACACCATTAAAAATTACAATAGAAGCTTAAAAATAATACGGTATAACAATCCAACTTTTTTACAACACACCACTCGGGGTCGTTGCTCTGTTTTAGTTCCTGAAGACATTTTCAGTAACTGAATCTATGCATATTCTTTTAATAGTGAAGAATACCAATAGTACGTGCTTAAGTAGTATTATTATCCCCTGTTCCTCGCGCCCTGACTGCACTTAATAACGTCATGGAAGCCAACCCGAACTGTGACCTATTTTCAGATGATCTCAAAACTGTTTTGTGCGCTTGTATTCACTTTTGTGAGAGCACATTTTATAACTTGCGTTTTGTTTAAAATTATCTTTTTGTTTTTATGATTATGTTAAGTTTACTGTATGTGTTAATGTAATTGGTCCACAAACCGTATTGTTGCGCGCCACATTCTGTAACACTAGCGCCATTTAGTATCGAGTAGCAGAACTAGTTAAGTCAAGAACCTTCGAGACTTTTCGATGCTAGAACATTCTAGAATTCTCGAACCCTAGTCAGTCGCGACCGATATGTACGCGTACTTTCTGGAACTTTCTACAATGGAAGGTTCTGGAATTATCCGGCGCCCTATATAAGGCTGGCACATGTACCGACCGAGTCAGTATTGGAATTGCGATACAAGTGATAACTTCGAGAGCGATCTTCGACTACGAACTCAAGTGATTAATAGTGCTATTGTATTTTGTAATGAGTGAGTTTATAGTGTAATTAGTGTTGTGTAATAAGTGTAATTTTTGGTTATTTAATCGACTGTTTTTATTGTCACGAACCCGAACGAAGCTCGTAACAGTATTAACATAAATAAATAAATGATAAATTATTAAGTACTGGTATCCCAACAAGCTATTTTTTTTTTTTTTTTTTTTTTAAACGTTGCCCCACACTAGGATTTACTCCTGTATCGTGGGTGCGTTCACAAACATGTAAACTCACATACACAAGACACCCAGACCCGGAACAATTATCTGTAGGCCACACAAACATTTGTTCCGTGCGGGGATCGAACCCGCGACACGTAACGCAGCAGCTGAACACTCAACCACTGCGCCACACGTGTCGTCAGAAGCTAAGCAGAACAAGTTGTGTCAGTACATACCTGCATGGTACTGTCGTAAGCCGAGCGGAGAGACGCGAAGTTGATAAGCACGGTAGCCTCTTGGTGCTTGCGCATCGACACGTCCATGTCAGAGTACACTGAAATAAAGAAATAAACGTTTATTACATACTAGCAGCGCCCCGCGGTTTTACCCGCGTAGTTCCCGTTCCCGTGGGAATATGGGGATAAAATATAGCCTATGTTACTCAGGGTGAATGTAGCTTTCTAATGGTGAAAGAATTTTTGAAATCGGTCCAGTAGTTTTTGAGTTTAATCGTTACATACAAAAATACAAATCTTTCCTCTTTATAATATAAGTATAGACTAGCACTTCGCCCGCGACTTCGTCTGCGCAGATTTAATACAAACAATTTCCACCCCCGTTTTAACCCCTTAGATTCGTAAACAGTTTCGTAAAATCCGTTCTTAGCGGATGTCTACACCCTATAAGGAACCTACCTGCCAAATTTTAAGTTTGTAGGTGTTATAGTTACTAAGATTTCGTGATTAATCCGTGAGTTCAATGGTCACCCATCCAATGCTTAACCTTGAAGATCAATCCATGCGGCTGTTATTATTTAGCCACGAATTCCTACTTAATTAAAACTAAGAACAAAGTATCTCACCAGGTATGAAGACCTCCTTGTTGCCGAAGTAGTACTTCTGCTTGTGGTCGGCCGTGAAGGGGTACACGATGGCCACCACGGACGGCTCCGCGCGCCGGCAGATGTAGTCGAAGTCCAGCATGCCCTGTGGGGGTACACTCACGTTACTTTAGCTCTATATTTACTAAGCTTAATGGCTAGTTTAATACACTCCTTTCTAGACAAACTCGAAGGACTGAGAAGCGGGAGTTTTCAAAACTGTATTTATAGGTTTTTTTTTTGTAACTTCATACAGCGATTGATCATTCAATCTATTTGTAACATTTCTAATCAATCAGAAAGTGTAGACTTATAATCCGACTAATTTAATAAAATAAAATTTAAATATGTTTGTAGTTACATTCGTCCTTCCCGCTGCAATAGATCATTTTTATTTTTATTTTTATGTGACAGATTAATTATAAGGCACAGGAATTTCATAAATTACCTTTTTTCGCCGGAAAAATGTTTTTAATTTTTATATAGAAACTAGCGACCCGCCCCGGCTTCGCACGGGTGCAATGTAGATACTAATGTTTCCTCTACTATAATATGCATGCATTATACATATAAACCTTCCTTAAGAATCAGTCTATCTATTAAAAAAACCGCATCAAAATCCGTTGCGTAGTTTTAAAGATCTAAGCATACATAGGGACAGACGGCGGATAGCGACTTTGTTTTATACTTTTTTTATAATAAACGTTGCCCCACACTAGGAATTTCTCCTGTGTCGTGGGTGCGTTTACAAACATACAATATCACATACACAAACAACCAACCTGTAGGTCATACAAATATTTGTTCCGTGCGGGAATCGAACCCACGACACGTTGCGCACCAGCCAATCGCTCAATCACTGCGCCAACCGTGTCATCAAATACTATGTAGTGATAGTGATAATTTACACTTTATTTTGTACACAGTCCCAATACATTTTAGGTTAGGGCTCGCGGGAAAGCTGACCTGTATGGCTCTGTTCTGCATGCCCCAGATGATAGCCTTGGTCCGGTCGCTGAAGAGCGACATGACGGTGGTGGCGCCCTGCCCCAGGTCCTGCCGGGTGGGCGCCTGCGAGCACACCAGGTCCAGCAGCTTGTGGTTCAGCTCTGGAAGATCGATCTTGGGTTTGGGCTGTGGAAGATCAGAATATGGTGGTTAGATTCGTATGTATTTTATATTTGAATATATTTGAACTAGCTTCTGTCCGCGACTTCGTCCCCGTGGAATCCTCGATTTTAAAACATTCTTTATCGCTGCTCCGCTCCTCTTGGCTAAAGCGTGATGATATATAGCCTAAAGCCTTCCTCGATAAATGGTATATTCAACCCAAAAATAATTTTTCAATTCGAACCAGTAGTTCCTGAGATTAGCGCGTACAAACAAACAAACAAACTCTTCAGCTTTATAATATTAGTATAGACTAGCTTCTGCCAGCGACTTCGTCCGCGTGGAATAGTTACTTTACCCCCGATTTTGAAACTCTCAGCCCGATCGGTTTAAAATTGACAAAAGATAGACATGCTGTTTCGGGATATTTTTTAGATAATTTTATGTAGAACATTTCCGTAATACATGATTTCTATGTAACTTTAACCATTAAGGCTACACACGCGACGGAAGCTTAAAAAATGGAGTAACTTCTTCCGTTTTCCCAACATTTTCCTTCACTGCTCTGCTCCTATTGATTGTAGCGTGATGAAAAGTATACTATAACCTGCCCAGGAGTATGAAGAATAATTGCACCAAGTTTCGTTAAAATCGGTCGAGTAGTTTTTGTTTCTATAAAGAACATACAGACAGACAGACAAAAATTTTACTGATTGCATTTTTGGCACCAGTATCGATCACTAATCACCCCCTGATAGTTATTTTGAAAATATATTCCTTGTACAGAATTGACCTCTCTACAGATTTATTATAAGTATAGATGATTGGCTAGTATTGTATGTAAGCAACTGACAGTGGGCGCCGGCTTGGGCAGCTGCTTGGGCGCGTAGTCGAGCTGGTGGTCGCTGGGGATGGGCGCGTGGCCCAGCGCCAGCCCCACGATGGCCGTCATGTTGCTCTCGGGCCCGAACACGTACAGCGGGATGCGCAGCCGGTGCCCCACCTCGCGCATTTGTCTGCGGACAACGGACATATATCAGACATGGTTTTCAATTGGGTATTTTACTAGTAACAACAGTCATAATAGGGTAGTTAACTAAAAAAAATCTAATTAGTCCGTCAGATAGATTTCCAAAAAAATATTGGACACGTATTTTTTCTTTTTTCACGTAAACAAAAATGAAGACGATACAGTGTGCGTTGAAAACTCGTGTGACGTCACTATTCGCTACAATTTTTATCGGGCAGTGACGTCACACGGTCCCACTCCTGATCTTTGATGCTTTTTATCTTCTTCAGTTTTTATAGATTTGATAAAGGAAAAAATACGTGTCCAATATTTTTCTATAATCTAACTGACGGACTAAACAATCATAAATATTTTTTACTCAGGAAACATCCCTATTCTATTCAGTCTGTCTGTTGGAATTAAAAAAAAATATCAAAAAGTGAACTTAAAAATAAGATAGATAATAATCTTTTCATTGCAGTCGGGGCAGCTGTAAAGAAATATTCAAAGGTACTGTCCCCCGACTGCAATGAAAATATTATTATCTAGCCTATGTTACACTTGAGAACTTAACGCTTCTAACGATACCACATACATTGATATCGGTTAAGCCGTTAGGAAGTTATTCTTAAATAAGCCATTCCCAAAATGTTTTTAACAACTTTTTAAACCTATGTATCCTGCTTATATGTGTGAAGTTTCGTTAAAATCAGTTCAGTCATTTCGCAAAATAGTGACTTAAAAATTTGTATGAAATGCCATACGGCGTACACGCTTTTAAATGAAAAGAAATACTTTTTTATTGTGAAATGGATTTGCTCTTGACTCTAGTCTAGGTCACAGGTGACAGAGACAAAGTCGACGATGGAATGAGCTTACCCAGAAGAAGCCTGTTCACTCTAACTTTGAAGAGATTAGGGTTGAATGCTTGCACTTAAACAGTGACGGGTGGGCGTTTTGGGGAACTGTCTTTATGTAAAATTCGACGTTCAAAAAGTGCTGTCTCTCAGCCTAGTTTGAATAAATGACTTTTGAATTTTTTTAAGTTGATGCAAACTAAGGATGGCGATTCTTTCCGAAAAGAATCGATTTTTAAATCGATCCAAATCGTAAGCTGATGTATCGATTCACAAAAAAATCGAGGTATAAAAGATCGATTTAAAAAAGCGTTTTTTTTTTCACTTTGGCTTTAATAATGTAAATATAAATCCATTTTATAAAAAACAAGAAAGACAACATAATAAATGACCTCATATCAGTAAGATTAGTTTTTTTTTTAATTCATTTAATTCATATCAAAGTCAAATCAGGTATGAAAGAAGACATTTATTTTCAAAATGTAATAAAAAATACAGTAAAAAACAAACATACAGCCATCTCACGAGTTTTTTGAGTAATTAACCCTTTAATCGGCAACACCATAATGTTACAGACACATTCAACTAATTGTAAATAATTTTATGGTTTTTACCAATACAAAAAAAAAATCGAAAGGCGATTTTCAAGGGTGAAACATCGATTCAGTCCTGCATATCGATTAAAAAATCGATCTTTAGGGCCTGAAAAATCGATTTTTCGATTAATCGAGCTCAGATCGCCATCCCTAATGCAAACAAATAATGAGTAAAAAATAGTAGTCACCTCAGCCCCTCCTGGTAGTTGGGCCCGCCCCGGCGCACGAAGATGGTGATGTTGTACTGCAGCAGCGCGTCCTTGTACGTCTCCATGGCCGTGATGATGCCGCGGAACGTGTCCGCCACGTTCGTGAAGTTGGCGATGCCGCCGCCGATGATCAGCACCTGCGCCACCACATAATCAGCCTTTTAATGTTCCCACTGCTGGGACACAGGCCTCCTCTCTAGGAGAGGGAATGGGCCGTAATCCACCACGCGGGCCCAGTGCGGGTTGGTGAATGTCACATGTCTTCGAATTTTTGGTTCTAGGACATGCCGGTTTCCTCACGATGTTTTCCTTCACCGTTTTGAGAGCAGTGGTGATGATATTAATTACACAAAGTAATACACCTGGCTGGGTTTGAACCCGCGACCTACAATTCGTAAGTCGGGGCCGTCACCACTTGGCCACCACTACGCCACCACATTAATATACAATAGAATAGAAAAACTTTTATTCAGGACAGACCCAGCACAACGGTTACAAACACAAATTACAGGAGAAGAAAAGCACAGAATGCGCCGAGCGTGTCCGAACCGAAAGGGTTACCACCTCAGCATTTGCTGGGCGTCAGACACCCAGCGCTGGTTTTCAGTTGGCACCCCGCAGTGACGCACGGACGAGGGTAAATAAAATATATACTTGAACTAAATTATGATGTTATACGACTGTAACTAAATTATGTGTATACGACTTCTTAAATAATAATAATGACCCGTAAATATGGTCAAAACCAGCCAAGAGCTGAGAAAAAATAAAGATAACTGTAACTAATAATAATAAATGTTTATTTCAGGCATTAGCACCCATAAAGTTGAAATTGAAACTTATACTAAAACAAGACTTAAACTACACACATAAACAAACAGTTTTCAAACAATAAAAATAAAAGATATGACGGTAAAACCACCCCCCAGTTCACACAAAAGAAGCCAAAACAAACGTACCACGCAAAATTGGTGAGCAATATAATATATAATAGGCTGGTCTATGAACGGCTTGCTTGTGGACTGTTCCTACTTTAAACTAACAGCACTCCACGGTTTCAGCCGCGTTGTTCCCGTTCCCGTGGGAATACGGAGATAAAATAGCCTATGACACTCACAAATAATGTGGCTTTCTATTGGTAAAAGAATTTTCAAAATCACCAGTACTGTGGGTGCGTTTACAAACACACAAACTCACATACACAATCAGCCAGACCCCAAAACAACCATCTGTGGTCCATACAAATATTTGTTCCGTGTGGGAATCGAACCCTCGACAATGCGTCAACCGTGTCGCCAAAAATTAAGAAAAAAAGAACAAAAAATCAGATCATCATCTGCCTAGCCTTTTTCCAACTCTATTGGGATCGGCTTCCAGTCAAACCGGATTCAGCTGAATACCAGTATTTTACGTGGAGCGGCTGCCTAAGCTCCAACAAAAAATCAGATATTGTTTACATTTGGCGAGTTATGAGTACATTATTGTACCAAACGGCGGTTTTTTTTTCATATATCATTGTATTGCCAATGAATTCTATGTTACCGTGTACCAGCAGCTGGCTGGGCTTCCGTCTAACGTTTATGATGGTATATTTGGTTAGTTTAGTCCTAAAATTAGTTTATCATTTGTAGTCTCTAGACCCTAGGTCGTGGAAGGTTGCGCATGAAATGAAAGTGTGTACCTTCCCGTTGGGGTGCTTCTCCCTGCACATGAGGCTGAAGATGGTCTTGGCGTAGTCGGCGGTCTGCGTCTCGGTGGGTGCGCCGGAGTACTCGCCGTAGTTGGCGAGCTCGGCGGCGCCGCCCAGCTCGCAGATGGTGTCCGTGTACACCACGGACGCGCCGCCGCCCGCCACCATGGTCCAGATGCGCCCGGACTTGTTCAGCACTGTCAGCTGCGGGGAACAGGCAACGTATCTTTATATGTGCGGCCAGTGTGCGCCAGGCCGGTTAAGCAGCTGCCACCACCCAAGTCAACCATTAAAAATAAATGTAAGTTTTATAAACGACCGGATCCGCAACGCATTTATACGCTCCAAGGCAAGCATCGGTGGTCAGTGCCTGCTAGGGTTGCGGAACGCAAAGGGCACAAGAAGGATCACGGGTGGGTTTTAGTCTGTAGGAATCTGATATTCCCTTCCGCTCCGCCCAGAGCGGGAGAAGACATTTGATAATTTCACTCCCAGAAAAAAAAATAGGCAGGCATCGATGATATTGGTAACAACCTGGCCGCTGAGGTTCTCTTCAAAAACGATCAAAACAGACATACCTTCAAACTAGCTCCACTCTTGGCGTCCAAATCCGCGATATGCGCCTCCTCGGGGTACGCATCCCTTCCGAAGGGCGGCGGGAAGGTCACCTCCCCCCAGTTCTTGGCGCAGATGAAGTCGGCGGTCTGGTCGAGCTTGGCGGCCAGGTCGAGGAGGTAGATCCTCTCGTTGGTCACCACGATGGGGTTGATCTCCATGTACGTGAAGTACAGGTCTACGTACACCCGGTACAGAGCTAGGATGAAGGTTGTTAGCAATCTGCGGATAAGAAAGAAATATATATTTAATTGCTACAAAACGACATACATTCATGGATTTTCCGGTAAAACCTAAACCATAGTATTAGTATTAGTTGTACTTAAATTATAGTAGTAAAGGATCACGCTCAAAAACAGGGATCGCCGATGTACATAGGCAACAAATCTGCCAGATATTGTTTGCTTGATTTGGAACTTAACTTTTTGTATGATAGCCAAATTCATGAGGAAGGCTATACGAAAGCGAGAAAACCGGCTAAGTGCGTGTCGGACCACGCATAGTGAAGGGTTCCATAGTTTACTGTTAAAATATCATATCTCTAAAAGTATATAAGCTGTGATCTTCAAACCAATTTTCGTCGGAAGTGTCTGTGAAGTTCTATTTGCCCTTTTTTTTTAGAATTTTCAACTTCATAGTTTAACAGTGAAAGGGGAGGAGCCTTACATAAAAAAAAAAACTTTTTTAGAGACCCCTATTTCATTTTGAAAGACCTATTCAATGATACCCCACACGATTATGTTTGATGGAATTTATTTTTTCATCCCACAGTTACAGGTATGGAGTGCCACCCCTAAAATTATTTTTTTCCATAATATTACCGCTTTATTGAATAGCGGTTAACAAGTTGCACCTATAGTGCGTTTCACGAAAGAATTCCCGTCGTCGTATTGTTGGCTGCCCTGTCTGTCTTAACGTCAAAGAATGGAGATGGCTATCAGTGCTGCCAATAAAAAATTCTCGATTCCCCGCGTCAGTGTTGTAAAGGGCATGTTTATGCCGTGGTGTAAACATTAGCTAGTCAACAAAAGTATTAAGACTCGACTGCTCCAGCACTCGATAAAAGGACAATCTGTGGTTTCATTCTGTGAGTGCCTACTCCAATAAAGCTATGAATTGTTCTGAATTCCTGTGCAGTAAGTTGTATATTTTATTAAAAAATAGTTTTTTAAAAGAAAAAAACAAATTATAAGGTTTGAAAATGAAAACAATATATCTAGTTTTAATTTCCGCGAATATTAGTGGGTTGCAGGTATGCACCTCCCTCCCGCCCGCTATATTATGCACATGCGAGATTACTGGGCGGGAGGGAGGTGCATACCTGCAACCCACTAATATTCGCGGAAATTAAAACTAGATATATTGTTTTCATTTTCAAATTTAAAATGGATTTCCGCAAAGTAACGCCTGACTCAATCAATTTTTTTTTTTTTTTTTTTTTTTTTTTTTTTTTTTAATTATAAGGTAATTGGTAAAAGTAACGGAATATTAGTTAATCTCCCTAATATTAAGTAGTTTTATAGCTAAAAATATAGCAACACTGATTTTCCGTAATGCCAACATTACGGCGAAGGGAATTCTTTCATGAAACGCATTTTGCTTACCATTTTCATTTATGTAACTTAACAGTCTCCGAAGAAAACGGCTGTGAAATACGGACGGAGCGTCAGACAGACGTGACGAATCTATAAGGGTTCCGATTTTTGCCATTTGGCTACGGAACCCTAAAAACGGTATATGCGCGAACGAAGTCGCGGGCGAGGGCGGGGAATATGATAATAAAATAAAATTTTAATTACCTTTTCATTGATGCTGATTTGATGTTTTTGAGCAGTACCCGCTCAACGTCTTCACCAGTCGGGAAAGTGTCTACAGGTACCTAGAAAAATTAAAGAAAACCACCTATTAAGACATTACACCATGATTGCTCCACAATTTTCGATCATGTCCAATGGATTGGATTGTAACTATCACAAATTGGCTTTAGATTAGCCAGTAAAATCGGTAAAAATTTACCCTGTGTGAAAAGTAATAAAACACTCAGACAAAAGTCAAACGACTCTAGGCGAGGTCTAGAAAAAGATGGGTGGCTCACCTCAAGACGGAGTGCTAAGGCGTCCACGTCGCCCACATCCACTCCACCCTGGTGGTGGAACAGGATCGTGTCGGAACGTCTGCCCGACATTATGTTCAGGTACATTTCTTCGCTCTGCAGAATGAAATAAAACATTTAGGGTATGTAGAACATTGTCACTTTTGCAATATTTTTATAGAGGGGTCATATTGTTTCATGTGACAAGCAATTATGTCGTGAATCTTTTATTGTTTTTATATCATTGTGAGTTGAGTTATAAGTATCTAGCATCGTTCCGCGGTTTCACTCGCGTAGTTCACGTTTCAGCGGGAATATGGGGGTATAATATAGCCTATGTTCACTGGAGATAGTGTAGCTTCCCAACAGTGAAAGAATTTTTCAAATCAGTCAAGTAGTTTCGGAGCCTATGCAATGCAAACAAACAAAAAAACAATCAAATCTTTTCTCTTTAAAATATGTATTAGTGTAGATTCGTTTTGAAACATAAAGTAGTGTAAATATTAAAGTTTACTTGTCGGTTTACCTACTTAAAAATTGTCGTAGATTGTGAAGTTTGTGCTGACAATGTGCGTTTGTTTGAGATTAAAAGCAGTAAGTTTTCACAGCTACCGTATATGAGATTCAAGTTGTGTCATCCCAGTAACTGAGTAATATGATATCCCTTAGCAAGACAATGCAAGATTTTCTGGCATTCTGGTAAAGATCTTTCAATGAAAGCCGGGACCAACGGCTTAGCCTGCAGACTTATACAGTATGTTAACTAACAGAGGGCGTTCCCGTTAACCCGCAATAGTATAGCATCCATATATGATAAAAAAAATATTACCATTTGGAAACAAAATGTTTTTATTTATTTTTTAATATTAAAATAATCACTAAAAATGATAAATTGATACGTTAAATAAACACTCTGTACACGCGCACTTGCCGGTTTGGGCATTGCTAGTATTGCTACTACGAGTGCTATTCCGCGCTACTATTTTGATTTTAAACAGGATGTTTCGAATTTATTGTCAATTAATTATAATTTTTTTATTCGATTTATTTTATACTTATTTTTCTATGCTGATATTTTTATTTTAATCTATTGATGATATAGATTAACGAGTCTAAGGGAACGCCCTCTGTTATTTAACATACTGTATAATTACCAAATAGTGTACTCACAGCATCGTGCTTGACGAAAGGCTCGACGATGAAGTGCCGGAGCTTGCCGATCGCGGCGCCGACCTGCTGCTCCTTGCCGATGTGCTCGCTCAGCCACTTCCTGACGTCGCTGGCCGACTTGTTCACGCCCACCAGGCCCAGCTTGCCGCGGCGCTTGATCAGCTGGTCGGGCTTTACAACCAGTTGCTGTGGGACAGAAATATAGCATAAGCATAATCAGCCTTTTAATGTTTCCTCTGCTGGGACACAGGCCTCCTATCTAGGAGAAGGAATGGGCCGTAATCCAGCACGCGGGCCCAGTGCGGGTTGGGGAATGTCACATGCCTTCGAATTTTTGGTCCTAGGACATGCCGGTTTCTTCACGAAGTTTTCCTTCACCGTTTTGAGAGCAGTGGTGAACCCGCGACCTACAATTCGTAAGTCCTCTGTTAAGGCCGTTACCACTCGACCACCACTGCTCTCGGAACAGAAATACATATGTACATTAATAATTTAATTAAATCAAAATCGGTCGGTCATCTGTTTAGCAGTTAAATTAAAAAGTATTGTGATTTTGATGTATGTTGTAGGATTTTTGACCTGCGATGAACGATGCGATCAACGATGGAGCACACTAGCTTAGAAGTTACTTATTCACTATTGACTTAAGTCTCTCAGGTCGGTGTAGCTGTCAGAGAACTCAGAGCCTAGTCTAGCCCCTAGGGCTAGACTAGGCTTCCGTACACATCCAGGGGCAGCGGACCTGGGGACGTCTGTCGCCCCCATTCATCCGGGCCCGAGGTTGTGGCGGCATGTGGTGTCCCCGTGCGCCCCTCTCTGACGTCGCGGAGGGAGTCAAACACCTCACTCCCTTCGCAGACACGAGGTGGCCCGCAGAGGCGGGCCGGCACCAGCCAGGGATTACGGATGTCGCATACGTTCCCGCGATCACCGGCGTAGGTGAGAGATGGAACACCGGGGTGGTTTTAGTCAGTAAGAGTCTGACAGACCCCTCCGCCCGCACCAGGGTGGAGGACATCCATGAGGATTTCTCCCCGTTAAAAAAAAGGCTCCGTCCGGCGTCTCGTCCGGTGAATAAAATTTGCTGACTCAACAAAATAAAAACAAAGAATTATAATTGTACTACAATTACATATAAATAAATTTGTAATTTTATCAAACAAGGCTTTGTTTGATAAAATTACAAATTTATTTATATCTCACAGATTAGGAAGACACGTTATTATTATTTTTTGTATTGTCTTGGTCATTTTGATAAGAATATTAAGTAGGGAATTACAATAATGATCACTGATCAGTAAAGTAATGAAATCAAAACAGACATGATAACTTGTGATAACAGATTAGCAACTGATATGAAATCAAACGACGCAAGGCTATCGTAATGTTATTACGTCAGTGAATTTGCGTTTTTTTACGCAATTATGCAAAATAATGTAATTCATACGTAATAGACACATACTTTGTTGAAGTTTGACGTTTGTTGTCAAATGACGAGGCTTGATTTTCTAAAATTCTAAATTAACTGTGTTAGGCTGTGCTTAATGATAAAGGAGCGGAAGGGAGTGTCAGACTCTTACAGACTAAAACCCACCAGTGATCCTTCTAACATCTTTAACCCTAGCAAGCACTGACCCTATGGGGCCCCATCTTTTTTTTTTTTTTTTTTTGGAATGGACCACTCGCAGTTCAGCACACTAAGGCTGGTTACTGCTCAACCGGACAATCCTGTGGTGGCCTCAAATGAATTTAAGGCCCCCAGCCAGGGCTAAAAACTACTAAAAGCTAAATGACCGCTTCGCTAAGGGCATCCCCTGTGGGATACGGGCCTCGGCTTAACGGGGTCATTGAGAGGGGCAGCAAGGGACAGGCTGGGTCAGTTATTATTATTTAGGGGATTTAACGCTAATGGCTCAGCGGCGCGGGCTGGCTCGTTAGGCAAAAGTCGGGGAGGGATGTTACTGGGGCGTCGCGATGGGCCTCGTCGGCGAGGCCGGAATACGGAACGCGGTCTGTTTTTGTTTTTTCTAATCGTACTGGTTTCCCTATTACTCTCTTGAAGTAAGGTGATGGGGTCGTCGGGTTCGACTAGGGAGTGCCGTGGACGGCGAATCCTACTGATCTTGGAGGGAGTGTACCGGGCGGCCGATACAATGAGAGGGTTTTGATGCGAATCGGCGGACTCTATGAAACGCTTGTTAAGGCGCTTCATGAATTGCTTAATTGTTGGAATGCGGAGGTCGACATGGAGTCGATCGTTTCTAACGAACCACGGGGCACCCGTGGCCTTCCGCAGAAATCGGTTTTGAATTACTTGCAACCTATGGATCCGGTACGACTTAGTGTGCGCAAAGGTAGCACACGCATAGGTCATAAGGGGCCCCATCTTCTTTGCTGACAGCTCTTTAAGGCGCGCGTGGAACACGACACGCCGTCGACTCGGGCCTGGTTGCTATCGGACGGCGAGCCACCCATAGCTCGCCATCCGCAGGCCCGCGCCTACGCCCTGCGTTTCCTGACGCTCGGGGCGTCTTCTTCTGTTGCGGCGGTTGGAGCGTGAGGTTTCCTTCTCCCGCACGCGGTCCGCTTCCTCCTTCGCTAGCATTACTGCTTCGCAGAAGGAGGTGACCGCTTCCCATGTCTCTTCGCTCCGGACCATGGATTAAACCAAGGCAGGACGTAAGAGGTCGCCGCCGCCGTATTGAGGTGTTACTTAAACTGATTTTTCGTAAAGAAGAATAATTCTAAATTAAAAATCAGTTGGATTTAAGTTACACTTCGAGTAATGCAATTATTTTTAAACAGTCTTTTTTTTTGTCAGCCAACTTTGTTGGTCCCATTTGATGGCCAACTCTACCACCGCGCGCTCTCATTGGTCAAACAGCCTGCACTTCCCCGGCTTCCTGGTACACACTTCCGTTCCATTTCACGAAATTACTCCCACAGATTGCAGGAAAGCGAGAGGGAAGAAGTTACACATAAATAATGTGTATGTGTATGTAATCGGATTTATTGTTAACACTAGCAGCACCCCGCAGTTTCACCCACGTAGTTTCCTTTCCTTATCCCCGGGAACACGGAAATGGGGAAACTATTAAAGAAATGTTCAAATCGGTTCAGAAGTTTCGGAGCCTACACAATGCAAACAAACAATAAAATCTTTCCTCTTTATAACTAGCAGCGCCTTTTACCCGCGTAAAATATAGCCTATGTTACTCAGGGTGAATGTAGCTCTAATGGTGAAATAATTTTTGAAAGTAATCCAGTAATTTTTGAGTTTATTCGTTGCATAAAAATCTTTCCTCTTTATAATATTAGTATAGATATAGATTAACTCATTCTGCCTTTTCCAACTATGTCGGGGTCGGCTCCCAGTCTAACCGGATCCAGCTCAATAACATTACTTATGTACGTTTCCCATCTACCATTGTAAATACAGTCTGATGTTTAATTGTATACACATTACCATTTATATGAATTTCTGTTGGTGATAAATTCTGAACTTGGTTGTCAATATCTTGTTTTTTATCTTTCACTACTTCATTAGATTCTTTAAGATACTGCAAACTAATAGGTCGATTTTGCCACGAAATAATATGTCTCTTATTTTTCGTATACGAAAGTCTTAATGGAACGAGACTGCTTAGAAACATGTATTTTTCATCTGTTGTACCTATCTGTAAATAACTGAACGGACTGAACTAGACCTGTAGCTGTGTTAACAAAGACTGAAGTGGGTAGCTTCAACTTATGTAACATGAATGTTTTTTGGATAACAAAAGTTTTTTTCAGCCTGAACCAACTTATAGGATGGAAAAATATCTTTAGCGTTTTAATTTTATCATATTGCTCACGTGAAAATAGAGCTTCTATGAGCAATGAGAGGGCTTCTCGTGGTGATAATTTCTTAACTTTTGCTTCAGTACATATGTTGGTGTTCCAACATATTGTTACGAGCCGGGTTCGTTACAATAAAATCAGACGATTAAATAACCAAAAATGACACTTTAATTACACAACACTAATTACACTATTAACTCACTAATTACAAAACACAATCGCTCTATTAATCACTTGAGTTCGCAGTCGAAGATCGCTTTCGGAGTTATCACTTGTATCGCAAATCTAATACTGACTCGGTCGGTACATGTGCCAGCCTTATATAGGGCGCCGGGTAGTTCCAGAACATTCCATTGTAGAACATTCCAGAAAGTTCGCGTACATATCGGTCGCGATTGACTAGGGTCCGAGAATTCTAGAATGTTCTAGCATCGAAAAGTCTCGAAAGTTCTTGGCTTTACTAGTTCTGCTACTCGATATTAGATGGCGCTAGTGGTGACGAATTGTGGCGCGCAACAATATTTACTGAAGCAAAAGGTAATCCTTGGCATATTGGGGCGATTCTGAAACTTTTTAAATAACTTCAGCTTCTGTTATTTTGTTTGAGGCCCTTAATTGTATTTGTGCTGCAAAAGTTAAAGTATCAGAATCGATTTCTGCCCGTAGATTTAATGTTTTTCTCCGTTTCGAATTTCCACTTTTTTTTTTTTTTTTTTTTTTATATGGATCACTCGCAGTTCAGCACACTAAGGCTGGTTACTGCTTAACCGGACAATCCTGTGGTGGCCTCAAATGAATTTAAGGCCCCCAGCCAGGGCTAAAAACTACTAAAAAGTTAAATGACCGCTTCGCTAAGGGCATCCCCTGTGGGATACGGGCCTCGGCTTAACGGGGTCATTGAGAGGGGCAGCAAGGGACAGGCTGGGTCAGTTATTATTATTTAGGGGATTTAACGCTAATGGCTCAGCGGCGCGGGCTGGCTCGTTAGGCAAAAGTCGGGGAGGGATGTTACTGGGGCGTCGCGATGGGCCTCGTCGGCGAGGCCGGAATACGGAACGCGGTCTGTTTTTGTTTTTACGAATCGTGCTGGTTTCCCTATTACTCTCTTGAAGTAAGGTGATGGGGTCGTCGGGTTCAACTAGGGAGTGCCGTGGACGGCGAATCCTACTGATCTTGGAGGGAGTGTACCGGGCGGCCGATACAATGAGAGGGTTCTGATGTGAATCGGCGGACTCTATGAAACGCTTGTTAAGGCGCTTCATGAACTGCTTAATCGTTGGAATGCGGAGGTCGACATGGAGTCGATCGTTCCTAACGAACCACGGAGCACCCGTGGCCTTCCGCAGAAATCGGTTTTGAATTACTTGCAAACGAATTTCCACTGCACTCAATGAAACTTAAAGGTCGCCTTTCTGATTTTGGAATTGTGAAACGGGTGAATTCACAACATCCATCTACCCAAGTATGTTCACTGGCGAGAAATCTGTCGTTATGTCTGCCGTATAACATCCATGTCTTAGAAATTTATTGTTTAAAATTACGAAGTTGTAAAATTAAATCATTACGAGATTTCATTGGACAAGTGGTCTTAGAGGCAACGAAATCTATAACATCTTCAAATTTGCGGTCAAATGATTTGTATTTGCTATTAAAAAATAGTTCTACTACATCTTTTTATATAAAACGACTTTGGGTGATACATCTGATTTTTTTTAGAATACCTACTCGTTAACGAACAAAGCTACTTTTTAAAATTATTTTAATTTGCGCAAAGTTCTTTTGGTGTTGTTTTTAGTTTCTCAATAAAGAAGGTTTAGGGTGCTTAAAACAAAAATTATTTCAAAAGAACATTGCGCGAAATTTAGATATCGTCCAATTCGCTTCACAACTATTTATAAAATGTAAAAAATAATTACGATAGGTTTGACAACGAATTTATCCAATCCTAATTATTACTGACCTTGATCTCCACTCGACATATTATAGTTTTGCATTAACATTAATAGGGCAATAGTAACGAACACTTGAATTCCGTATTAAAAATTTTGAAATGCAGCAGCATTGAAAACAATGAACTTTACGGCAGTAAGTAAGCAAACTTTGTGTTGATAATATCGTCCCTAACTGATGTGAAATTTATTAAAAAATAATTGTCAAATTAGTAAAAGTCAAGTTTTTTTTCCAATTACCCACATTTTGGAAATGTGATTTTGGGCATTGCCTCCTTATAGCCTACCCCAGTGTGCGTCGGATAAAATTTTGAAACTGACTTTGGAGGTTTTAACTAGACGTAAAAACTGTTATAACAAATTTAAAGTTATAAAAATTGAAAATCACTCACAATCTCTCTAAACTGGTCTAAAGACGTCTGTGATTTTTCAAATATCAAGTTATGCAATTTATGTTTTCACTAGCAGCGTCCCGCGGTTTCCCCGCATAGTTCCCGTTCCCGTAGGAATATGGGGATAAAATATAGCCTATGTCACCCGGGGATAATGTAGCTTTCCAACAGTGAAAGAATTTCTGAAATCGGTTCAGTAGTTTCGGAGCCTATTCAATACAAACAAACAATCAGCGCTTTCCTCATTATAATATTAGTACCTATAGATTTGAGTGAAGACCTGGTGTCCTGAAATACAAGCCTCAAGCCTAGTTAAGGCACTAGTCTCCCTCAATATGGCTGTAAAACTCTTTAGCCACGAGCCCCTTAAACTGCACACGCACTTTCAGTGCCCAGAACTCAGTGTACAGGTCGAACAATTTTTTTTCGTGTGCCCACAACGATAACGACGTTGTGGGCACAAGAAAAAATAATTGTAACAAAAAAAATAGCAACGACCCACATGCTGAGTTCTGGGCATCGAAAGTGTTTAACCAACATTAACATATTTACAAAACATAACTTTTATTGCGTATTTAGCAGAACTACCAAAAAAAACTCTCTATACTACGGAAAAATTAAAAAGCAGGTTGAAAAGCCTTCTTTTGGAGAAAGCTTACTACAGCATTGATGAATTTTTGAATGATAAATGAATTTAATTTGATTATCCTTAATTTCGTTGACATTTAACTGACTATTTTTTTAAATTTATGTTGAGTTTGTGACGTCAGTCTGAAGTACGTAGATACTAAAAATAATAATGATGAATAACAAAGTAATATATATTGTGGTAATTTTTCGATTCTAATAAGGATTGTAATAACTTGACTAATGGATAAAATAATGATTGGATATTTATGCAATAACCTGCCTATTTGTATATTTTTACGCCGTTAAGGCAAAAAATTACTGTAATAAAACATTTTAATAACATCGTGCATTCCATGTGTGCATAATCATGTTTTGGACTAATAAATGATCTTTATCTTTAAAAAACTAAATTCTACGAATAAACTCAAAAACTGAAGATTCCATCTACTTCCTCTTTCTGAACGCAGAAAAATTGCAGACTTGACGTTTTTATTTAGAATTGCGAACGGTTCAACCGAGCTTCCCGAATTGCTGAGCAAAATTGGACTGCGGGTTCCTTCTATTTGTTTGCGCAATCCCTATCTATTGCATACTCCTGTGGTAGGAACGAATTACAGGCGGAATTCATACTTGATAAGAGTGGGTCATACGTATCTGCCGGAGCCCCGACATCGATGTTTTCAGTACGAGCATTTCAAAATTAAAAAGGACTCTTTGGAATCTCTTTTTTGATAACGTAAACTGTATGGTTAAATTTATGCAGTTTCAAACAAATTTTTACCTGTCTACCGCCTCAAATTTTCTGTTTTTGTTCTTATGCTCACTTCTATCTGTGAAAACTTTTAATTGGCCTTATTTTGTTACTCACAAGTGTAAGAAATTGTTAGCTGTAAGTTTTCCTAAAACTGTAAAATAAATAAATAAAATAAACTAATGAAACGATTTCAAAAAATCTGTCACCATTAGAATGCTACATTATCCCTGAGTAACATAGCCTATATTCAAATAAATACATGTCCACCCGTAAATTTGAAAATGAAAACAATATATCTAGTTTTAATTTCCGCGAATATTAGTGGGTTGCAGGTATGCACCTCCCTCCCGCCCGCTATATGTGCATAATATAGCGGGCGGGAGGGAGGTGCATACCTGCCTGACTCAATCAATTATGTCCACCCGTGTTACGCCGGATGGGCCGCTAAGTCATTTTTAGCAGTTCTGATATTGTTGCCGTTATTAAGATGAACCGGAAGATGCGTGAACAATGGTCCTGTAAAAAATATTTACGAGGTCTATACGGGATTCCATCTCACGAATCATGTCAACCTATATTTACAGAAATTATACAGGATGATTTTGAATAGATGCGACAAAATGAAATGGGAGCTTCAGTTACAGTAACATAGTAATTATAAACTGTTTTTTCTACAATCTAAATCGTTAAAAAAAGTTACGTGGTTGGCGTTTTAAAATGATCCATCGATGTTAATATCTTTATTTAAGTACGAATTATCGGTATTCCAGAAAAATAATTAATATGCAAAATAAATAAGAAAAATTAAAGTATCAAAAAATCTCGTCCAACTAATCGCAGTGCTCAATGATCGTTGTGGAGTACTCGCGTTATTAAACGTTGCCATTCATAGCGGTGATAAAAGTTCATTAATTTTACATTTGGTATGTTCTAAATTTTCTTGACAACACGTATTATTGTATATTTAAATATGTCGCATCTATTCAATTTCACCCTGTATAAATATATTTTTTTAAGAATTAAAGAAGTTATTATTATTATAATATTTTAAGAGCTTGGTTTGCTACAGTTACCTTCATTATATATATATGAAGCATGTATGTTCGTTCAAAAACACAAAAAAACTATTTAAAACAGCAGAGGAAGTAAGCTCTCGAAGTAGGCGAGATCAATACACACTTGTGCTAGATGTACTGCCTCGATTAGTGAAATATAATAAAAACTCTCTGGCTATGTGTGTACGTATCACTACATAGTATAAAACAAAGTCGCTATCCGCCGTCTGTCCCTATGTATGCTTAGATCTTTAAAACTACGCAACGGATGTGGATGCGGTTTTTTTTAATAGATAGACTGATTCTTAAGGAAGGTTACATACATGCATATTATAGTAGAGGAAACATAAGTATCTACATTGCACCCGCACGAAGCCGGGGCGCTAGTCTATAATAAATTGCCAAAAATGTTTAAATCGTTAAATTATACGTCATTAATAATTTCTATGGTATTAATGAATTTTTTAATAAGTAATCAATCTAATGTATTTCAATGTAATAATGTATTTTTAGTAAGTAAGTTTGCACGCTTATTTTTAAGCAAAACATGTTTGATCTATATTTTCCAATAACACCTTGTATACCATGTTTTGTGCAAATAAAATATATCTTATCTTATCTTGTGTAATAAATCTAATTTACAAGTGTCAGTGAAATGATGCATTATTTGTTCGTCGTACTGGGCCCTGAGTGTGCTATTACAATATTGACAGAATGGTCTAACATTGATCTCATAATGGTTCATTTTTACAAGTTTGGTAATCTACTAATAAAAAAGCGTCACTATGACTTTCCAGTGGTCAACCACTGACACTCCATTGAAAGAAATGGCATAGAATGGTAATCTCGTACATAATGACAAATGAATGACAGACGTATGCGGTAGTCTGCTAAAATTTTGACAGTTCCTTTAATTAGTGACCTACCATTAGAACGTCATTGTGCAGTCATTGCTTTCAATAGCTTGGTTATCAAAAAGTATTACGAGACCATTGACCGACCAGTGATCGTCCATTATGAATTTAGCAGATTATGAACTTTTAGCAAAATGACAATGGAATCGTGTTGGAATGACAAATTTATAAAAATAGCAGACTTAGGCCCCTGTAAAGTTGCTAACTGGATTTACATCTTACCTCTTTGGCCAGCCATGGGTTCTTGCCGAGCTCGTCCTCCCAGACGGTGCCCTGTTCGAAGGTGGCGAAACGGCACGGCACCAACGCTGTGCCGGCTGCTATGTGCCTGATAAAATAGTAACAATGATATTAGTATCATGAAACTGATTTAACTATCCTTACTAATATTATAAATGTGAAAGCGCGGATGTTTGTTACGCTTTCACGCAAAAACTCCTTGACGAATCATCATGAAACTTTGTACACATATTCTGGGAGGTACTAGAAGTAGCATAGGATACTTTTTATCCCGGGATTATGTTCCCTTGGGATAATTTCCGACATTCACGTGGGCGAAGCCGCGGGCACCAGCTAGTTGTATATATGAACGTGTTGTATTTTTTTGTCTTGGTGTATCAATGTTCTATTAGATTTATCTAATAGATTTCTACTGACTCAAAACAGTCCAGATGTTCCTGAATTTGTTGAAGATCTGATGAAAAACTTCGGAGACAGGCTGTGGAACTCTATTATATACAAAAAAAAAAAACAGTTTCCCAAATACAAACCACAACAAATTGTTTCTGGCCGGTATCAAAAACGAACAAACTGTTGTTTATTCGTTTTTTGATACCGACTTTTCTGGTTTCAATCGGGTTATGGTTATACAAATATGAGGCCAGTTGTGTTGTGTTATTTTTAAAATTACTATGGCTTTGGCCGAAATACGTTTTTTTTTTAATGGACCACTCACAGTTCAGCACACTAAGGCTGCTTACTGATTAACCGATGATTGCCCAAATACTAACTGAAATGTTATTGATAAGCTGGTCTGGTCGGGGAATCCTGCCTTTCAATGGACGACGTGGATTTTTCAGCATACCTCTTTAAGTCCACAACACTATTCCAAACCACTGCAACTCTTGAAAGCCAGAACCAGCAATGGCCACCACCATGGAAGCGACGAGTCGATGAAGCTTAACAACATCCGGAGGAACGCTTTGCATTGCTCTTGTCTGTCTATATCTTCTTCTAACCGTTTCGATAGCAAATACAGCTTTATTTTTTTTGGACCAGTTCACTGACACACCCAAAGGCCCTCACAAGTAAAGGTGACAATGCGGCGTAAGACGAAAGGAGGCCCATAGACCGAGGAGAGAGGCCACACAAAAACTGAAGATCGGAGTCATCTAAGAACCCTCACCTAAGGAATGCATCTTTACTGCAGCCGACCTGAGTGTGGACTCCATTTAAAGTCTTCCAGTTCTGCCACGACAACGCGTGCCCGGTAAAAGGTTCGCGTGTGCTCTCTGATCCAAGACATTGGGCTTAAGATGTACTAGTTTCATTATGAACTTACCTATTAATGAGGTCCTTGCCGGTCGCCTCGTATATAGCCTTGGACGACATGTTTGTGTGTCTGTGTGTTCAACTGTTACTGTATCGTTGCGGCCCACGTCATAGGGATGGTAGTTTTTGCTGTGGACAAGAGAAAATTACAGTTTAGTTTGCGGTTTACAGAGTATGTTTGTCTAAGCAGTCGACAACCTTACAAAAAAACGTTATTCGGACCAAGTATGACGATCCGAAAATTGACAAACCGGTCCAGCCATTATCAAATGTTCTGTTTACCGACGAACAGTATTTTGTTTCTCATCTGCCTAGCCTTTTCCCAACTATACTGGGGTCGGCTCCCAGTCAAACCGGATTTAGCTAAATACCAATATTTTACGTGGAGCGGCTGCCTACCAGACCTCCGCAACCCATCAACCGGGTAGCACAGTACTTCTTGGCAACACTGGTGTCAGATTTTCTGGCTTCTGACAATCCGTAACGACTGCCAAAGATCTACAAATGACAGCCGGGACCAACGGCTTAACGTGCTTTCCGAGGCATGAAGGAGTCACGTATGTTAAGATGGTCACCCATCCACAGACCGACCTCGGCAAACATTGCTTAACTTTGGTGATCGACCCGTGCGGCCGTTATTACTAGGCCACGAGCTGTATTATGTCTTTATCACTACATAGTATAAAAATAAGTCGCTTCCCGCTGTCTGTCCCTATGTATGCTTAAATCTTTAAAACTAAGTACGCAACGGATTTCGATGCGGTTTTTTTTTTAATAGATAGAGTGATTAAAGAGGAAGGTTTATAATGTATACATGCATATATAATGTTTCCTCTACTATAATATGCATGTATACATGCATATTATAGTAGAGGAAACATTAGTATCTACATTGCACGCGTGCGAAGCCGGGGCGGGTCGCTAGTTTATATATATTTTATACACATTTCAGGCTCTACACATTAGCGACAACGGGTCAGTCGTACCATATAAACTTGTAAGTCAGTGACCGAGTAAGACCAATTCGCACCTTTACAATTATTAAAGGGACCTAACTCGAAAATTGAAATTTTTGGCAAATGAGCAAGAATTTAAAAAGTGTTGAGTAAAAAACAAATATCTCCCGAGACCTATCTATAAACTGCCCCTTTCCCAGTCATATTGCGGAATCTTTTTTATCACTGACTTTTAGAGTATGTCTGTTACGTTAATTATATAGGTAGCTAAATTATAAGTAACAGGAATTTTGAGTTAAGCTCCTTTAATTCTGACAGTGCGAATTAACTAAATAACGAAAACATCATAAATTTATAAATACGTAATAATAAACATATCAATAAAGCTACAGGAAATACCAAACATTGTCAAAGTCAATTAATTTCCGGGAAATAGTTTCAATAGCGTTAAAGACATTGAAGCTATATATTTATTTTTATTTTATTGAATGGTATGTATGATTGCAATACTAACATCATAATTATGCTACTGGAGCGTGGAGAAAAGGCACTCATTTATAAATCGGCCATGTTTTTTTTTCTGGCCTTGTTCTTGTATGAGGATCGACGTAATAATTGTGAATGTAGTTGCGGGCGAAATTCTTACAGATAAATATATGAAGGGAATTATTGATAGGGTTTTATGAACAAAAATAAAGGTTATTTTAAAGTTATTTCCCTTTTATTCAAGTTGACACAGTTCATTGGATTGCTATACTGTTGTAACTCTTATTGTACTTATCCATTAGTACAAAAAAATGCAATATTTCAAAGATAGACTTTGCTGGTTAGATTAGGGGTGAGAAAAGATGCAGTTTGACCTCTATGGTCGTTAAGAAGCCAGTTATGTTATGTCAGGTTTTAGGAAACTGGCTCTTAGAGCTTTTTGTTTAATTTTGTATACAGTCTTTCAGTACTGCATTGTTGATTGCTGAATCAACAATGCAGTACAAATCATGACATAATATTTACAGTAATCGATAATTTAAGATATTGTGACGATGTAGCCTCCTTGGCTGCAAGTCACAGGCAGACAAGTTTATCGATAGAACTTTGGAAGTGTCAGGCTAAAGAATAAATAATACTTTTGAAACACGAATAAGAAAAATATGTTTAGTTTTGATAGGAAATTCATGTAAGACGAGTCTTTAGAGGCACACGCCGTAAATAAGTACTAACTTTAATCCTTTCCCGTGTTTTATTCAGTAGAATTATAAGTAACACAGTAGGCCAGAGATCTGTGGGCCAGAGCAACTTGGTGTTACAATATGGAAATCAGGAGACCCGTGCCACAGATTTTACTTATTATGGGCGCCGGTCTCCCATCTTCAAACTATTTTAAATGTTAACTGCGTTCATATTATTACTTTTACGGGGTAAGTAAACAAACAAATGTTATTATTATAATTACCACAAAAAAACTGGCTTGTAAAACAATACACCACCTAAAAAAATCATCGAACCAGCAAAAAGTTCAAAAATTTCGAATTTGACGCTCGCCTCATCAATTGGCCGGCCAGTTCTCAAACGGCCTCTGATTGGTCGGACCGCGTGGTCTGATCGCCTGATCCGATCTTGCTTGCGTATACGTCACCGCTTTGAATCAGCTGAGGTAGAGAGGTACACAACAACGTAGCAAGCTGTTATTTCCAGTATAACCAGAACTCTTATTATATGAAAAGTCTACAAAATGCGAGGTTAGTTAAGGCTGGAATGTTTAGCTTCAAACTTCGTGTGTAGGTATGTAATTGTGGACTAGTAGCATGGCAGGTTTTCTTTTGCCGGTTTACGTATGCCGCGTGGTTGAGTACATTGATCTTTTATAAGGTATTTTTAAGTTTTTAGGTAAACTTATACATATACATGCTTTTATTATTACCTAGAGTTGATTTTAGTCAGTAAGGAAGGATCTTATTATGAAGGACATAAAATATATTGTCAATCTATACCGGGTCCAATTAAATTAGTTGGCGAAACTCCGCAGGCGCAGCGGTTACCTATTCATTCAAATTTTAAATTCCAACTTTCTACTACTGAGAACGGGAACGGGATCAACAGCTGTTGTTATGGTTTCCGAGTTTCGCTAGGTACCTAATTTGATTTAACCTGATTTTCTTACTGCACATTTCAGATATACTTATATGATTGCTATTTGAATTTAATTCGTATAACAACTGTAAATAATATTATTAAGCGTTACATCCATTACTTAGCTAAAATACTGATAAGGAGATTCTTTATTCAAAATGAAGGATTTGAATTAAGAAATTCTTAAACAATATTTTAATTAATGCTTAAAAAGTCTTTTTTTAGTCTAAGTTACACGACATAACGAGTGTAACCTTGACTATTCAAAAGGTTAAAAAATGGCTGAATTGATGCTTTGAGTTTGAGAATAATAATAATCAAATTATTTATATATATAAGAATCAAATAAGAATAATGCTAAGCGTGATTGATCACTGTGCCTTTTCCCAACCACGTCGGGGCCAAATTCAGTCTAACCTATGCAGCTCAATTATCTATACTAATCTATACCTACTAATATTATAAAGAGGAAAGATTTGTATTTTTGTATGTAACGAATATCAAAAACTGCTGGACCGATTTCAACAATAGGGTAGTTGACTAAAAAAATCTAATTAGTCCGTCAGATAGATTTCCAAAAAATATTGGACACGTATTTTTTCTTTTTTCACGTAAACAACAAATGAAGCCGATACAGAGCGTTGAAAACTCGTGTGACGTCACTACTCGCTACAATTTTTAGCGAGCCGTAACGTCACAAGCCCCCACTCCTGATCTTTGATGCTTTGTATCTTCGTCAGTTTTTATAGATTTGATAAAGGAAAAAATACGTGTCCAATATTTTTCTATAATCTAACTGACGGACTAAACATAATCATATATTTTTTACTCAGGAAACACCCCTATTCTTCAGCATTAGAAAACTACCTTCACCCTGAGTAACATAGGCTATATTTTATCCCCGTATTCCCATGGGAACGGGAACTACGCGGGTTGGAAACCGGGTGAAACCGCGGGGCGTTGCTAGTGGGTATATAAAGCTGAAGAGTTTGTTTGTTTGTTTGCTTGAACGCGCTATCTCAGTAACTACTGGTCTGATTTGAAAACGCTAAGACCAATAGGAGCGGAGCACAAATGAAGAATGTTTAGAAATCGGGGGGTTAGTAACTATTCCACGCGGGCGAAGTCGCGGGCAGAAGCTAGTATTTTAATAAATATTCTAAGACTGCATACTTAAATACCAATGCTGAAATTTTTGTATATTTTCAATAAACAATTTTTATTTTATTATTTAGCCTTTTAACCGACTTCAAAAAAGGAGGTTCTACATATATTGACCAGTATATAGTATTTATGTTTTTTTTTATAAGCCTGCGTTTTTTAAATAATTTATCCTTTCTTGCAAACTACTGCATAAATGTAGTATTTTCAATTTATAAATAAATATAATCATTAAAATAGTTGTTTCACGACGTTACACCAATCAAGGCCTTGATCTTGTACGCAGTTGCCCTACATTACTGTTATGTTAAGACTTAGCCGATGATATATGAGATTTTTATGGCTTAGGCCCATAAGTGGACCCCCGCTAATCCAACAAACGGTTTGAAGGACAGTGTTGGACTACCGAATTTGTCAGATTATAGATATTGCCACAGACCCCCTATAGACCGGACTGTTTTTAAAGAGTACCTTGTAATCCGACAAATTACGAGTGTAAGTGTTAAAGTTATATCTATTTAGCACTATATTAGTGAAGATTTACCGTAATAAATAGATAGAAGTACAGTGATATGCGTGTCGGATTACAGGGGCCGGATTATCGGGGGTTCACTGTATTCCAGAAAGCAAATTCCAATTCAACTCGAACACCAAAATGAGCATGAAAACATCAATGAAAGCTTATCTAATTGACGTTACCTATACATTGAAGTTTTCCTGTTTGAGAGATGAGTTTTAGCTGAGCAAGCAGGTTTACGCATTAACTTGCTCTCCTCTCGAGGTAATTACAGAAGCTATACAGCAATAGGGATGTTGCCTGAGTAAAAAGTATATGATTATGTTTAGTCCGTCAGTTAGATTATAGAAAAATATTGGACACGTATTTTTTCCTTTATCAAATCTATAAAAACTGACGAAGATACAATGCATCAAAGATCAGGAGTGGGGGCTTGTGACGTCACGGCCCGGTAAAAATTGTAGCGAGTAGTGACGTCACACGAGTTTTCAACGCACTGTATCGTCTTCATTTTTTATTTACGTGAAAAAAGAAAAAATACGTGTCCAATATTTTTTGGAAATCTATCCGACGGACTAATTAGATTTTTTTAGTTAACTACCCTATTAAAAATGTACGATACCTATCACTCATGTACTTAATACCCTCCTTATAAAAAAAATACGCAAATTATTACATTTATCAATGAAAATCATGACACATTCATTACCGATATGATCGCGTGAGCATCGTACGATACGGGAAAAGATGTGAAGTTTGACCTAAATGGATTAATTGCTTTAAGAAGAGCAGTCGTAATCGATATCAAACTAACCCATAGTTTTGTATAATTTAGAAGCATTTTATTTTCAAATATTGTAAATGTGGGTACCATGGCGCCATATATATGTAATAGTTTACTTTGTGACTTGAACTAAAATGGCAGTTGAGAGCATGTCATGCTCGCTCAAATGTCTCGCTGATGGTGGCGCGTGTGTTGGATCATTCCGTTCCCTTCAAAATGGTTGAGCTAAATGGTGTCGATACACACGTCATGTTCGTGAACGAGCGCCGTCGGTTGAGACTGGTCACCTCTTAACTGCCACTGACTTGTTTTAATCTTTATACTTTGAACTGTTTTATAGTTTCCTTTTTTTTTTTCTTTGAATTGTCCTCACATATAGAAGTGACCAAGGATGTAACCAAGGTTATGTATACAGAACATGATTTAAAAGAGTGTCCGTGGACGTGGAGTTACTTGCACGTTCTTCTCCATAGAGATCTACGCTTTGGAACGTGCAGATAGCTTCACCTCTTTCGACTTGACAATTCAAAAGTGCCTGTAAAGGGTTTAATTGAAATAAATGCTTTGAATTTGAATTTGAATTCAATCAGCCTAGCCTTTTTCAAATTATTTTGTTGTGTTCGTCTTCCAGTTGAACCGGATACAACTGAGTACCAATATTTAACACGGAGAGTCTGCCTGTCTGAGGATCACAACCCATTAACGGCCGAACCCAATAACCGAACAACAGAAAAATTATATTGGTTTTCTGTTGTTTCATTTGTTTTTCTATCTCCAGTATGTGATAGATCGGTTATTGGGCCGTAACACGGTACTCTATCTATCTATATTTTTATATGGCAAGCAAAGCCGATGTCCAATGTCTAAAATAGAATGGAAAAGCAAGTGTGTTTGATATATTAACGTTACACGGAGATTAGATTCTTCTATTGGTTGGTACAATTGAACACTTGTTGGGTTAGTATGGGATGAAACAAACAAAGAATAGAAATACATAAATATTGTAGTAAAGTTGTAAAGAAAAGAAATGAATGCACATCCATAAACGGTGATTTCAGTTGAGTGAGACTCATAGTTTGATCAGTGGCGTGCAGTGGTTCGAGTTAGGGTAGGCCAGAGAAAATGTCCAAAAAAAAACACACCACATGATTCAGGGTTGAAATGTGGTGTTATTTTTTTTTGTTTTTTTTTTAATAGGCTATTAAAAAAAAAAACAAAAAAAAAATAGGGTTGATTTTTAATGAAAAAATATTTCATTAAAAATCAACCCTGAATAATGTGGTTATTTTTTAAAATTTATTTGGACATTTTTTCTGGCTTACCCTAACTCGAACCACTGCACGCCACTGAGTTTGATGTTATTGTGACGGATGAAAATCATCAGCGCCACAAGCAGTTCTGGGGAGGAATGTGTAACACGGTACTCTTTGGCAAACTGGCTTCTGTGTACCCGTAACGATTGTCAAAGAACTACAAATGTTAGCTGAGGCAAACAGCTTAATTCAGATCGACATGACACTGGCAGAATAATCGGATCCGGTTATGCCATATGAGGCAATTAAGATAAAAAAAATGTGCTTTACGAAACTCCGACGCACTGGCCAGCTACACGTAATCTTAAGGTATTGAAAACTAAAACAGTCAATGATTATAGGTTTGGACCAAAATACCTACATTCTGGGCAGAGCGCGAGAAAGTGTCAGACTCTTACCAAAACCAACCTGTGATAATATAATAATTTGAATAAATGACTTTTGGTTTTCAATCATGTTCCTTCAAATGACCTTTGCATACCAGGGTAACGGTAACTCTATCGAACAATTCCGCAACAAATGAACGCAGCTGGTGAACTTTCCTTGGCTAAGTTACAAAATATACTTAGTCAATAAAATCGCATGCGTATTGTCCGGCCACGATACGTCATACGACATTGGTTTTGGCGCAGAGGCAAACCCGATACTCGCGCCTGCACCAATTTTCCATAAAATTATCATTTATAAGAACCCGGCCTCTTTCGGTCGACTGTTATAATTCAAACAGCTTTTTTATGCGGCTTCGATTTTATGGCCTCTACAGAATCCAATATAAAAATATGTTGTTACAGAAACCTTATTAATATTCGCTTAACTCTACAAAATATACTGAACCGACCCCTTGAAAATAGTAAATTAATTTTATCACCCTGTATAGGATTCTCAAAATAGTTTTTTAAAAAGTAGCTCTCTGCCTCTATTTGATTCTTCACTAACTTATTCTAAACCACGCAACGGATTCCGATAAGGTTGCACCAATAGAAATAGCGATAAACGAGGAAAGTTTGTGCATTATAAACTGCACCCGTGCGAAGCCGGGGCGGGATACTAGTATGAAGTCAACGTGTAGTATGTTTCTTCTTGTAAAAATACGTCATGTATCGAACATTGTCGCTCATTAATAAAAAAATAAAAAAAAAGTATGTATCGTTAGGTAACGTTAATTTATTTTAATGGGAAATAAATTACAAGACTATTCGAGAAAAATGATGGACCTAAGACGTGATAAAAAATACTTGTACTATGAAAACTCTCACACTCCTTCACACGCTTTAACACATTACTCACCGAGAGGTTAACACTCCACACATCGTTTTGTTTATTTAGATTTGTATTATTATTATTATTTTTTTTTTTTTTTTGCTTTTTATGTGTAATGAACTCCTCGTATAATTATTATGTCTATTTAAGCTAGTAATGTAATGTTCATCATAAGGAAGAGCGCTGATGTCTGAGATACAGATATTCTATATCTAGTTCAGACACAGATGCCTTCAATATAAAATTAAGAAAATTTGAATGTATCCTTCATATCTGTTAAATGTAACATATGTGTTGAGTCAAATAAATTATTATTATTATTATTATTATTAAACTATATGTAATAAAAGTCCATTCATATGCGAACTGTAATAAGAAGTGACTAATAATATAATTAGTTTCTATTAATAACGTGGAAGCAGTTAAAATACTAACGTGTCGTAATAATTCATTCACTGCACTACCAAGGACGCATTGGACTTACGAGGAAAATAAACAAATTAAAACACATGAGGACTAAAAGATGAATTAGAATTGAGTTTTAGCGTATTTAGTGTTAATAATTACTCTTGGGGGAGCAGTGGTGGCCATGTGGTAACGGCCCCGACTTACGAATTGTAGGTCGCGGGTTCAAACCCAGCCAGACGCATTACTTTGTGTAGTTAATTTCATCACCACTGCTCTCAAAACGGTGAAGGAAAACATCGTGAGGCACCCGGCATCTCCTAGAACCAAAAATTGGAAGACATGTGACATTCACCAACCCGCACTGGGCCCGCGTGGTGGATTACGGCCCATTCCCTCTCCTAGACAGGAGGCCTGTATCCCAGCAGTGGGAACATTGAAAGGCTGATTAAGCTAATTACTCTTAAGTTCTAAGCGGATGAGTGTAGACCAAGAGACGCAAGTAGAGGGACGATCTTGTCTCCAATGGTGGAAAACTAGTCTATCTTCAGTAGGAGTCTTACTGAAGGGTCTGGTCCCACAAAAGTACATAGAATATAGAAGTGTATGGTAATGTATATGATTTGTAAGAATCATACGGTGTAACCATTGATTTAAATAGTAAATAAAGGGCCGTCCGAACATCGATTTTTTGCCATAAACGCTATCGGCTGTCTAACCGGACGCAGCGACTGCCTTTTTGGCCGCCACAACGCAGTAACTGGGTAATAGGGAACGTGCACGGCGTAGACTATGCCATCTAGTATTGCAAATCTGAAACTTTTACGTTGTAAATATTTGACCTGTGCTTCCACCTATACCTTCCTGCACCCTCCGTTTAGAGGAACGTACACGAAGGAGACTGTGCCATCTAGCGTTGCAAATTTGAAACTTATAAGTAAAATATACTAGACATTGACGCGCCTGTGCTGCCACCTATAGTTTCTGCACGTTCCCTATGATACTCCTTGGTATTAGATTTTCTGGCTTCTGACTACTGTGAAAAAGTAAAAGATCCACAAATAACAGTCGAGATTGTGACCGACTCCTTTGCGGGAATTGAGAGACACGGAAGTCTGCTATTATGTAGGTACTTGTAATTCACGGACCCAACTCGAAAAGCAATCCTTAAAAAAGTCGTCCCATTTTTTAATTATTTTTTTAAGGATGGGAACTCATGTATTCTTCCACTCTGGGTGGAGCGGGAGGGACTGTCAAACTCTTACTGACTTAAACTCATCCACGTTCCTCCAAATGCCTTTTCCAGGGCGGCGGTGACTCTTTCAAAGATGGACACATGGGCTGTTATTATTTAACCACGATATATGTAACAGAATAGATTGTTTTGCATGTGCATTAGCTAATATATGTACACACACAAAAATAGTAAACGTGAAATAACAGTTAAAAACCCTGTCATTGTTATGTATGAATGGAATTTCTTTAACAGTAATATTTTTATGTAAATCGATGCAAAGAATGTTGATTGGTAGGCCTGTTTCACGTAAACGATTTGTCGCAAGTTCACTATAGGGAACTAAACATATGCGCGTTTAAATTTTACGAATCCAATTTTCACAACTCAAAAATTGATTGATGACTCTAGAAAGTGACTTTCTATCAGCGATATCGAATGGCGAAATTCCAAAGTGAACCGAAAGTTATCTTTCCGAAACTGCAGCCGACTGAGCTTTGCCATTGGGTTTCCGTAAGATGTTAACTTATAGTTTCATTTGTTTTCGTGTACATGTGCTAAAGTAATAAGCTAAGGTGCACTTTAGGTAAATCACTACATAGTATAAAACAAAGTCGCTATCCGCCTTCTGTCCCTATGTATGCTTAGATCTTTAAAACTACGCAACGGATTTTGATGCGGTTTTTTTTAATAGATAGAGTGTTTGAAGAGGAAGGTTTATATGTATAATACATGCATATTATAGTAGAGGAACCATTAGTATCTACATTGCACCCGTGCGAAGCCGGGGGGGGTCGCTAGTGGAAGATATAAGAAAAAATAAAATGTTTTTTTTTTTGTTTCTATGCGAAAACCTCATCTTAGCACGGGAATGAATACTCCAAACATTTCCTCCTCAGCATTTCGTGCCTTATCAAGATATTGGCGCTAAATTCCTAGTCGACCTAGTTCCTACTTCTTAAGTTCCGTAAGAGGTTTTCGACACCCAGCAGGTTATTGACTGTTTAAAAGGCCGGCCTTAGTACGCGGGTTCCTAGCAAAAAAATAATGAGCATGTTATAGGCCTACGTACCGACACGCCTATCTGATGGGTGTATATCGCCTTCTTCCAACATGAAGTAAAATGCAAGCCTATCAAATGTAGTAAGTATCAATCAAGAACAAACAGAAAAGGGTATTTAAGACGGAGAGAATAAGAAGAAAACTTAATAAGATGCCAGGAAATTTGTCATCTGTATCTGGTAAAATAAGCCTACTTATAAAGGAAGGCATTTTTATTGTGTACTTCGTAATCCTTGGAAGCACTACACAAGCACTATTAGGATCATAAATCCGGTTTGAAAAAGGGATAGTGCTTTTCGTCCCGTATAGTTCCATTTCTGTCACACATGATGGCATGACGGCATTGGCACTTTATAACGGTTGTAAAAAAAAGAAAAAAAGAACGCTGTTTGTTCCGATTACAAAATTTCGATCACTGATATCCAGCTACACCATAGAAATATGCTACTGAATTTGTATCCGGAAAAAATGCACTGTTCTCCGTGGTTAGGGTTAAGGAGCGTAGCATAGACTTATAATCTGCTCACAAAGATTCCATCTATTCTCAGAGCTATGGAAAATAATGCTCACACTGTAGGTAAAGTGTCTTCAATGCACTATTTTCTAGGAAACACTCTACATGAATTGGACAAGCATCATCAATGTTATGAATAACGCTATTCTGTCATCAATTCTGCTGTTATGCGATGCAGTCATGGCATCATCTTTGTTATACGCCAGTGTCATATACATCTTATTCAAGTGTTCTTCGATCTAGAATAGGTCAGTGACACTCCGGAGACTGGATTTGAAACCAATGGGCTTGCCTCTTGCCTATTATGGGATTTAAACTTAACTTGACGAAATCTGCATGTAATATGGCTCCACTTTAGAATACATATTTTAATCCTTAGGAGAGAGCACAGAAGTTATATTTTTTTATATTTAAGTCTCCCTGTCAGGAGCAAACGTGTCTCTATAATCATCCTTTCTTTCCGGAGTGTTGCCTTCTGCGACTAATCCATCTTGAGCGCCCCTAAGTCGTCACACCAGCGTTTCCTATATCTTCTTCAGCTACGATACCCGTCCTCAAGCTACTCTGCCCTGTGTCTTGATGCGGTATACAGAAATGATCCGCCCAATCCCACTTCAGCCTGGCAGACTTATTGCCCACATCAGCGATTCCTGCTTTGGAGCGAATCGTGGTATGACAAATTAGGTCGCTAAGATTAACTTAAAGATCTTTCGTTTTGTTTATGGGCAGTTTCGAATCCCAAATCGCTAAAGTGAATTTTACTATAAAGACGAGACCCTGGAGACGATTTATAGGCTGTTATTTTGCAAAATCTATAGGGAACGTGCACGGCGTAGACTATGCCATCTAGTGTTGCAAATCTGAAACTTTTACGTTGTAAATATTTGACCTGTGCTGCCACCTATACTTCCTGCACCCTCCGTTTAGGGGAAAGTGCATGAAGTAGACTGTGCCATCTAGCGTTGCAAATTTGAAACTTATAAGTAAAATATACTTGACATTGACGCGCCTGTGCTGCCACCTATAGTTTCTGTACGTCCCTTATACTAGCGCAACCGAAGCCGCGAGCAAAACACAGTTTTAATATATTTAGTCAACCTTGAAAAAAATAAAGAACTGTCCAAAAATACTACATTATTTTTTTGTTTACGGCAAGCCTTAAAGCGTATGAGACGCCTAATGGCGCATAATGTATTCAATCGGGCGACGTCGTGTATCGTGGAAGGCGACGTCAAACAGAAGTCAAAAGGTTACCAACGTACGCTACTCTACGACTCTCAACACTTGGTTAGTGTTTAGTTATTTAACTATTAGGAAACACGGTGGTTACAAAGTATGGTCCAATATGCATAGAAAACAGACAGTCGGTAATGATCCCATGACGGCAGCTCTTATCAGGAGGCAAAAAACGATTGAAAAGTTTAGGATCGACATGCGCTATCGAATTGTCTCAAGGTGGCATGTCAGTTATGTGCATCTGCATAGCTTTTTCTCAAATATGTTATAGTCGACTTCCGCTCTACCCGGTTGTAGTTGAGTACCAATGTATTCAGATTGTTTGTGCAGCTTCTGGAACCCAGTCATTGGGTAATGCGAAACCATTCCGGACAAGTGTCTAACGATGACCAACTAGTACTCATCTGATAAGCACTGTCTTTGTATCGATAATGACTTGGGGGGTCGGTGCCGTAAATTTGTGTGCTGTATCCAATTGGAATGATAGCTGTCCCCAATGCAGTTGGGTAAAGGCTACGAAGATGTTAAGATGAGAGTTTTCAGAGAGCAGGCAGGACAATTGAAGGATATGTGATCGACTTCCGCAGACAGCACGATCACGTATCCTACGAGGTGTGACTCCTCTTCTCCTATATTTGGCGCTACATCCCTTTGTGGGTCTAGGCCTCTTCAAAGACCTTTCAATTGGTTCTATCTCTGGCCTCCCTTTGCCAAGAAGTTTTTCTGTCTTTGCTCCTCAAATCTTCCTCGACAGAATCCTTTCAAAGTTTCAACGCTTCCTGGGATTTTGGGAGTTTTTTGCTGCATCCGTTTGACATGATTATAACAGATCTATAATTCGTTACTCATTCTTTCCAGGACTAGTTAGATGGCAGGTGTGGTGAGTTTCATAGGTTTGCAAAAAAAGAAAATCAATACTTGGAACAAAACGACACATTAGAAATGTGTGAGTAGCCTTGGCCTGACAATTGAAAGGCCAAATAAAATTAAAATTCAATCCAATACAATACAAATATTGTTATCGTATTACATAAACAGCAATTGTTCTACAATGTACCTAGGTAGTCATAATTATAAATGACTGAGAAAATGTTTTAATTAAGCGCTAAAAATAACTCAGCTGTGATGACAATTATTTTGTGGAGAATACTGATTGCTAAGTTGAACTGATCTGTGTGGTTCTATGGCTCCGCTGCCGCTGATAGCTAGGCTTTTCATTATGGCATTTCAATAAAATGTATCTCGTCGGTCCGGAGCGAGGAGGCATGGGAAGCGGGCACTTCCTTCTGCGAAGCAGTAATGCTAGCGAAGGAGGAAGCAGATCGCGCGAGGGTGAGAGAAACCTCACGACCAACCGCCGCAACAGAAGAAGACGCTCCAGGCGTCGGGAGTCACAGGGCGATTCCCGGCCACCAAGTCCGGATCGTCGGCGCGCCGTGTTCCAAGCCCGCCTCAAAGATATGTCAGCAAAGAAGACGGCGCCCCATAGGATCAGTGTGGGTAGGGTAGTAGTCCTGCTAGGTTTGCGGAATTTGTTCAAAAGACCCACAGCGGCCCTGGAACGCAAAGGGCATTAGGAGGAACACGGTTGGGCTTTAGTCAGTAAGATTTAATGCAATATGCTCGCTCCCGATTACATGGGAATAAAACATGCCCGGCTAAATTAATATGGCTTTTGCAGTAGACAGGCGTGGTACTCTGTGTTCTGACACCGTCGAGTTTCATATGTTATCAGTTATCACATCTAATTACTGCCGTACAAGACACAGCGAATGCGTCTTTAGGGATCCGTACCAGATGGGTAACGTAAAAATTAAGGCTGAGCTGTACGTAGGTCTGTCAGCGGTATATCTCATAAACCGTTATAATTAGACAGGTAAAATTTTCACACAGTGTGTATTTTCTTTCAACAAATATCAACAAAGGTGTTGTTGTGACCATTTTTGTGTGAATGTTTTGAATGTCAGTTGTGAATGGCTGGAAAATTTGTAAATATGTGAACACTATGTCCCTTATTAGCAAATTTATTAATTTTACCTCTCCTGTTATTACTTTTTGTACTTATTAGTAGTATAGTACTTAGTGTTTTTTGGGTGCATCGTCCTCACGTATAATCAATTGATTAATGTAGTATATTAAGAACTTATAATTATTTGAAAAGTGTAATTATGGAGTTTCTTGTCCGTTTCTCTCCATAAGAATCTACTTTTTGCGAATGGACAACTAGAGTCACTATAATATTTTTATTTTCAAAATGTTTTGACGTTTAAATTTTTTGATGGTCTAGTTGAAATAAATGAATTGACTTTGAATGTTTTTTTTTTAGTGTAGTGGTGGCCTATTGGTAACAGCCACGACTTACGAATTGTAAGTCGCGGGTTCAAATCCAGCCAAGCGCATTACTTTGTGTAATTAACTTCCGAAACCGGCATGTCCTAGAACCAAAAAATCGAAGAAAGGTGACATTCACCAACCCGCACTGGGCCCGCGTGCTGGATTACTGCCCATTCCCTCTCCTAGAGAGGAGGCCTGTGTTCCAGCTGTGGGAACATTGAAAGGCTGATTATGCTGTCTTTTTTTTTCGGTTTATTGTACGGAAATCATTTGTGTGCGAGTCTGACTCACTTGCTAGTATTTTACAGTGGTACTAGTTATAAATATCATCTATTCCAATCTTCACAACACTAAATGATCACAACGATTAGATAAGTTTTATTATGTCATTTTAGCGATGGTATCGAGAATGACTGTGGTTGAATAATGTCAAAATCACAAAACGTTAGAAAATTGTGTTTATCATCTTCTGAATTAGAAGATTACATTCAGGATAAGAATGCTTGGAAACATGCTGGTCCTGCTCCAAAGGGCAATCAAGGGCGTAGACAAAATCAAACAGAAAAATATTGATTTATGTATGAATTAACTTTAAGAATGTACTGTGTCTTCTTTTCTTTGTTTCTGTTAAAACTCACACAGTTTCAATATTTGTAAATATGTGAGTACCATGTGCTTATTTAGAAAATTAATAAGTTTACCTCTGCTAATAATACTTGGTTCCATAACTAGTAAATCGTCCTCTCATATTATATTAAGTATATTTTATGTTTATCAAATATTGTTAAAAAAAAAAAACAGTAACTTTGGAGTTTCTTGTCCGTCCTTCTCCGTAAGAACCTTTGCGAAGGGACATTTAAGTCAAGTTATTATTTTAACGACGGTCAAAAGTGCTGTTTAATGGCCTACTTGAAATAAACGTTTTGACTTTGATTTCTGAGAAGTTACTCGTACTACATAGGAATACTAGCAACGCCTCGCAGTTTCACCCGCGTAGTTCCCGTTCCCATGGGAATACGGGAATAAAATATAGCTTATGTTACTCGTGGATAATGTAGCTTTCGAGTGGTGAAAGAATTTTTTAAGTAGTAAGTAGTTTTTGAGCCTATTCATTACAACCAAAAAAACAAACAAACAAAGTTTTCCTCTTTATAATATTAGTGTAGATAAAGCAGCCAACGATCCTCTTAATATAGCTTTCTTTCAATACCTCCAATGGCAGATTCTTACATATTTTTAAATTCTTATTTTTATTATTGGGCTCGCTGTTGAGCTTCATCTCACCAGATATTTTAATTAAATACGGTTAAGTATTAAGCGCATAGAACAACCGTCCTTTGTCTATGTAGTATCCATCGATCACCAAATAACCTAAACGAGGCTTGGTCAAGGTCATGGGCTACAGGAATGCCCGAGGACAAGTCAGTCCAGTGGCTTTCCTGTTTGCACGGACGAGGTCCGATGGACATTACTCGTAGGCAAGTCCGTAAATTAATTTTCCACATTCAAAAAGGTTGATTAACAATAACTTGCTAACCTTGAAAGGCTAGATATTTTTATTTGAGCACGAAACGTGACGTTTAGTTTCATTATTTTCTTAATTACTTTGCTAAGTAATTATTGTAGACATAGTCATCTGATTAGTCGGAAATTTCTGGAAGGAGTTGGGGGAGGATTTTTTCATCACTTCTTCTGCCCAGCTATAATACTAGGAAGTAGTGACTGGCGGGCGTTTTGGGGGTCTGTCTTTATATATAGAACTTTGACGTTCAAAAAGTGCTGCCACTCAGCCTTATTTGATTTCATTTAGCAATGGCAATAATACATATGTAGGTATATAAAAAAGAATGTCGTTTCCACTGCTTTTGCACTTCTGGTTTAACTGATAAATTACGCTCACAAAAAAAATAGACACGAAATGGTAAAAGCTTAGGAACTGTCAAGCAAGTTTACGTAATAAATTATGGCTTTTTAAAAGTTTTTATTAGAAACTAGCTGGCCCAGCAAACGTTGTTTTGCCAAAAAAAATGAAAAAGATTTTCCCGCTTTTCTGTTGAAATTTTTCCTGAATTTTCTTTTCCCGAGACCTTTCCAACGAATGCAAAACCGTGGAAATCGGTTCGTGCGTTCTGGAGTTATAGCGTCAGGAAGGAAAACGCGACTTATTTTTATATAGCAGATGAATATCTAGAAAAAGTTTTGTTCACGGTTCCTTCCTATAGGCACGGGAGCAATGTTTCCATAGGCAAATTAAATTTCCATACAAACCACTTTACTGTCATTGTTTCAGTGTTTACGTCGCCTGTCAATTAATTAATTTAAGATTTTTTATTTTTAAGTCGTGTGCCGGTTTTCCATTGGGCATTGGGATTTTTTCGAGACGTACAATGTCGTTCGTTGTGGCGACGCTTGGTCGAGGTCTATGCCCATTAGTGGGCTATCCATCCATTCGACCACTCTCTCTTTAAAAAAACGTTGCCCGTTGTCATGAAATTGCAAAAATATAAATGAGGATCGTTTCAGAACTGTTCACCGCGATAATTTAGTTTAAGCAACCTTAGGAAAACTTGAATCAATATATTTGACAAAATCCTTGACCCCTTGTTAGGACAGTTCTTAAAATAAATAATAACTATTATCTAACAATGGACCAGTTCTAAATTTAATAAGGATAACTACTTTTCAAACTACATTCGCATTCGCAATAGATGTATGGATATTTGATCAACAATATCTTGACAATAACCTCCTTTTATTTCCTAGCGACATTGTCTAACTGTTTCCGTTAATTACAGGAAGTTAGAAATCTAGATTTACACTAGGTAATTTAGGCTAAGGTCTTATATTTATTGAGATACTAAATCATTACTTTATTACATAAGCTTACAATTTGTACTACGGACTAATAAATACTTGGGAGGATAATGACTTAATTAGAGCATTTATTTGAAATAATAGAATAGCTCGAGGTATTCCATGAAGCACACCCAAATGAAGCACACCCAGACAAAGCACACCTAAAGTATTCCACTTAGCACACCCGTAGGTGGGCTTCAAATAAAAATTTAAAATAATTAATTTCCTATTCCACGAAGCACACCTACGAATATCACTCGCATAGTGCGGGGACTAAGAAATAAAAATGTCGATAGAAGAAAATATTTATTATTTAAAGTAGAGTATTTTTATTATTCACTAAACAGACTTATAAGAAAACTTCAACATAGATCTCTATGGAAAACTATATTTACAATGTTTTTGATATTTGTCCAAGTTTTTATTGCATAATTATTAAACAATCTGTGATTTTATTAAAAGCACAAAAAAGGAAAATAATAGAAAAATAGTTAAAAACTAAAACTTTTTTTGGTATGATAATTATGAAACAATCTGTGATTTTAAATAGTAAGATTACAAAAATGTCAAATATTTTGTCACATTATTATAATGAAACTGAATGATGTTAGAAATTTAAGTTAGTCTTTTAACATAAAAAAAAACTTTTTACAAAAAATAAAACCGACTTCTAAACAAAAAATCCAAAAAGTATAGAATAACTTTAATTTCGGAACTCGGTGTTTTCGGTTGTTTTTTTTTTGTTTTTGAACACACACTTCCGAAATTAAAGTTATTTTATACTTTTTGGTTTTTTTGTTTAGAAGTCGGTTTTATTTTTTGTAAAAAGTTTTTTTATTTTTCACTTTTTAGTGGTTCACTCCCAGCTAAACATACCCATCACAGCGTACGTGGTATAAATTGGTGTAAACAATAAACAAACATGCGATTTCAGCTATCCCGACAGATTTGCTATCATTTATTGAAATTATCAAAAAAAAACCGCTTGTTCGATTTCGATAAAATTTTCATGGGACCATTTGGGAAGTATACCCTTTCCAACAAAAAAAGAATTTTTCAAATCGGTTGGCAAGCGACGGAGGTATGCGCGAACAATCATTAAAAAAAAAAAAAACATACAAACATCCGAATTGAGAACCTCCTCCTTTTTTTGAAGTCTTGTGTTTACTATATTGTTTGTTATTATATACTAACACTTGTGTCCACGCGTTGACTATTAGCGTATCATGTATACGTCCTATCTATGGGATTTATATATGAACATTATGAAAATTACAAGTATTGTATCACATTATTATAATGAAACTGAAAGATGTTAGACATTTAAGTTAGTCTTTTAAATAATAAATATTTTCTTCTATCGACATTTTTACTTCTTAGTCCCCGCACTATGCGAGTGATATTCATAGGTGTGCTTCGTGGAATAGGAAATTAATTATTTTAAATTTTTATTTGAAGCCCACCTACGGGTGTGCTAAGTGGAATACTTTAGGTGTGCTTCGTCTGGGTGTGCTTCGTTTGGGTGTGCTTCATGGAATACCTCAATAGCTCGATGTTCTAATTCTTGTAAATTGATTAACCGATTACTATCAAACTTGAAACTTATACCTACACAAGATGTCTAAAAATTTAGTAAACATTAAAATCGGTTCAGTACATTCCGAGAAAATTGGCTGTGATAAACGGACAGACATACACCCGACTGATACAGTACGTTACGTACGTTTTTGGATGTTAGGAACCATAAAAGCGATATTTCTATAGTAAGTGATAAAAATCGCGACTTCGTCCGCGTGGAATATTTACTAACCCCCCGATTATGGAACATTCTTCATTGGTGCTCCGCTCCTATTGGTCTTAGCGTGATGATATATAGCCTTCAGCCTTCCTCGGTAAATGGTCTATCTAACATTGAAATAATTTTTCAAATCGTACCAGCAGTTCCTGAGATTAGCGCGTTCAAGCAAACAAAATCTTCAGCTTTATATATTAGAAATTTGTAGTCTTTTTTTCCTTGAACTCTGTTAAGTATCTCGGATTGTATCAGCGCAAAAAAATAGGTAAATTCCACTAAAGTTGTGCGAGTCAAAGGACGACATTTATTTATTTTAATATAGGCTATATTACTCAGGGATAATGAAGTTCTAACGGTGTAATCGGTTTTTGAAATCGGTTCAGTAGTTTTTGAGTTTATTCGTTACAAAATCATTCCTCCTTATAAGATTAGTGTGAATAATGTATCTAAATATAGGCTTTTGGACTCAGCATAGATAACAATATAATGCTTTTGGACTTATGACTAATTTTACTGTCGGTACAAGCGCGGAAAACACAAAAATGATATTATAAATCAGTCACTTATCTATGACTAGCTGCTGCCCGCGACTTCGTCCCCGTGGAATCCCCGATTTTAAAACATTCTTTATCGCTGCTCCGCTCCTATTAGCTTAAGCGTAAATATATATAGCCTAAAGCCTTCCTCGATAAATGATCTATTCAACCCAAAAATATTTTTTCACTTCGAACCAGTAGTTCCTGAGGTTAGCGCGTTCAAACAAACAAACTCTTCAGCTTTATAATATTAGTATAGATTAAGATTATAAAAGTAATCACAATAATCATCGTTATATGAACAATGCTTTCATCAATGATAATCGGAGTAAATAGGAACTTTATACATGATGTTTTTTTTTTTTTTGCTAAAGGATTCTTTTTCACAAAAGATGTGCGAGGATGCGGCGCGCGGCGCTGCGGTATGAAAATGTTTGACTGTTTCCACTAAAGTTGTGCGAGATAGAACGAATGAAAAACTAAGCCAGACTGAACGAATGCAAAGTAAAGCTATGAAACTGTGAAGCTGAGCACATGGGTATAATTATTTATACACATATTGCAATATCATTTTACATTTTGTAAAATTATGTTGTGTATTTTTTCTATGGGCCTTACTTGCCTGAAAATAAAGTATAAAATAAATAAATATCTGCTCTAACTTAACACTGTCGTATTCTTGATCGAAGGTCAGAATGGACAAATTGATATAGAACGAAGTCAAGCCTTAAGAAATGATTGATTAGATTATATTTAATGTTAAGTCTAGTTTATGCCCGCCCGTCACCACTACTGTTTTAGCTGGGAGGAAGAAATGCCACAAAAGCTCCTCAGCAACACATCTGCCTGTTACGTTTAAAAAACTTGAATATTATGACACTAACAAAAAGGCAAGTCAAAGTCAAACAATTCAAAATGAGCCTCCAAATATAAATGTCATTGAATTTGATCAGCTCAATAAACCTGACTAGCCAGTTTCATATTCGAATAAGAAACTAACATTTATAAAATTAAATCAGACGCTGTTTAGGCCTATAATCTGATTATAAGCGATTACTTTCATATCACCACTTATGGACAATAAGATAACTTAGAGTCCATAAAAGGTGCAACGTCATTTCATTTTATTTATAATTCTTCAAAAGATACATACGTGAAAACACTTTTACAATAATTTTACAATTTTGCCGAGCATTGGTAGCCCAATTAATGTTGATGCATAAAAATAAATTTATGGAATTTCCTTTCAAGCATTCATTACGTTACTGAAGTTCTCGAATAGGAGAATAAATAGGTACATTACACAAACTTTGATAGGTAAAGCGAGCCTTGATATAAAGGAAGTGATGGATTAGGGTCCTTCAAAATCCTTCAGTTTTTAGTACAAAGTATTAAAAAATTGGGGGCAATAGTGGGTTTTTTTTTTTGTTACATTAGTTTGCCAATGTCAAAAAAGCCTATATTTTCCAGCTAGTCTTTCGGTAACAAGAGGGTTTTTCTTTTCCCAAAGAATCTGGTTTTTATTCAACGTGGCACCGCTGCCAGTGTTTTGTGCACTTTTCCCATTTACAGCGATGGGTTTACGTTTAATTTCTTTAGAAGTCTGTACACAATTTTTTATCAGTTCATTTATGAAGTTGAACATTAAACAAGCAATTTTTCTTAATAGAATTCTGTCTTAAGTGATGCATTTTCTATACACCATTTACCCGATACAAATAACCGGGAAAAATCAAGGACGACAGAATGCATTCATAAATTGTAAGATAAACCTTACAGATTCTAAAATTAGGTCACTGCGCAGGCAACCCTATCCACAATTGACATGTAAAATTCACGCATTGTAAACTATTTACAGAATGATTTGTATGTGATTTACACATTCATTCAAGCATCCGTTTAAGCCGAGAAACTCAATGGAGATACGTTGAGTCAAGATGAAGAAGCTTACGTACAAAAACTGTTGTAAGAATATTCGTTATGGTCAGTCGGAAACGATGGATGGGTTATGTGAAAGATGATCCGTCACAAAAGGGATGACTGCTAAAATAGCGACTGATGCAATTAATGGGACAAGAATAAATTTGGAATTATGGACGATGATGATGACTAGAAAACCAGAAAGAAAGAATAATGTCACAGTATTGACATGCATAAAAAATGTGTACTTATCTTTAACGCAATAGGGATGTTTCCTGAGTAAAAAATATATGATTATGTTTAGTCCGTCAGTTTGATTATGGAAAAATATTGGAAGCGTATTTTTTCCATTATCAAATCTATAAAAACTGACGAAGATACAAAGCATCAAAGATCAGGAGTGGGGGTTTGTGAAGATAGGGCTCGGTAAAAATTGTAGCGAGTAGTGACGTCACACGAGTTTTCAACGCACTATATCGTCTTCATTTTTTGTTTACGTGAAAAAAGAAAAATACGTGTCCAATATTTTTTGGAAATCTATCCGACGGACTAATTAGATTTTTTAGTTAACTACCCTATTAAGGCAAATATTAAGATGAATTAACTGAAGACGAAAGGAAGAAAAACTAAGGAACGGGATGTAGGCAGATGCACGTCGTGCCTATGACAAGCAGGCTCCGACTCAGCAGGGTGCAGTGCCATGAGGACCTTCGACGCTGATTTAAGAATAATAATGTGTGAATGCCGAGTAATAATGTTTAATCAATATTTATAGCTTTAAATTAATTTTAGTTTACAATCGTTTATCTTCATAACTTTCTTATAATTTGAATGATTGTTTAAAGTCTTTTTTGATAATAGATATCTTTTTAGTCTGTAAATGATGTGCATGCCTGTAAGTGGCTAGTTCACACAGGAATTTTCCATTTTGTGATACATCATTGTCGTCATATTTGTTAACAAGCCGTTGGTGTGCCTATACAAATAAATTAATAAGAAAGTCGAAATCAACCGTGACGATGTACAAGTAGGCTTATAAGCTCTTAACCTTAACATATTCGACACTTCTTCCGGGGTGGAACGGAATGGAAATACCGCTATGCAGCTCATTTAAGATGCGAAAAAAACCAAGATCTTAATTAATATTTCCTCACCACAAACGATGTTTTTATGCAAAGCATGAATAAGCGTTGACAATGCTAGTTTACCGTGTTGTAAATATTAAAGTTCCAATTTGATTGATGTAGTACCTTTAGGAAATACCCGAGATTTCCCAAAAGCTGTGGTGGTACGAGTACATTAATGATTAAAGAGGTAAACTTGTTTGATTTTAGGAAGTAATAATTGATTACGGTAACTGTCTCACTGATGGAAAACCATACAATCGTGTTTATCACGACATAATTCATTACTTCTTCGGGATAGGGCACGGGCGTGAAGCCGCGAGAAAAAAGTAGTCGTTTTAGATGAGAGAATGTGAATAAAACAAAGGAGCATTTTTTCCTGTCAGTATTTCACACAGAGTTTAATCCTTATTTTTGAAAAATCAATTATGTCTTAAAAAAACAACAGGAGTCATAGTTATTTGACCTGTGACCTCGTCCAGCGATCCTTACTAAAAGTAACATATATATGTACTTGTACGTGTACAACGGTTTTCACGATAACAATATATTTGTTATCTAAAAATACGGTTCTTTTACAGTTGATACAAGAGATTTCTGAATTGTATTGAAATCAAACAAAACAGTACGGTACATTATTTTCGGAAAAAGAAAATAATCGATGTTAACTCAAAAGATAGGATCAACAAAACGGTCAACGCTTTTGGGCATTACATCATTTAAGTATGCTCAATGATCGTTCCTAGAGATGATTTTTTTGTGTTGGCAGTTAAATAAATACTTCAAACCACATGTCAAATATTACGTAAGAACTTGATTATAAGTTATTATGTAAGAGGGAAACATATCGGGGAAAACCAAGTTTTGGATCAAAACAAAAGAGGACGAACAGTTAAGTAGCCGGCAAAAAACTAAATTAAATATAGTGCCAATTCTATATATATTTTTTAAGCAACGCGACTCTGCCAGACGCTATCTGTCAAAAATGTATGGAAACTGACATTTTTAGGTGTCTAGAAACTACACTAAGCAGGCAAAAATAGTGGTTATTGCCTCATGTAAAAGGGATGAAAATTAACGTCAAAATGAGTTCAGTGACAAAAAATAAAACAGGTATAGTTATAAGCAGCTAAAAGAATCGGAATGGGATATCGATCGTGGAGTAGAGATCCAACCCTAAATGTTTGCATCGTCTAAGAGCTATAGCAGTTAAGAGATCAGAAACAACCACCGATTAATTTAATTTAAATTCAGATGTTATAATTGAGAGTATACTACAAACTTGAAAAAAAAAAAAACATGAAATAGTGTTTGTAAAAGGTATGGCTCGGAGAAGGAAGTGAACACAGGTGTATTCTTTGTTGGAGATCCTAATAAAACAAAAAACACTGATATGGTGTTTAGTAGATGTATGGAAAATAAATACCTAAATTGTAAGAACTATAGGTAAAGGAGTATGAAATCTTAAATGTCTTCAATCAGAATTAGAAAAGCGTAACACAGAACAATGATAAGAAGGGAGATCTTTGCCTAGCAGTGGAACAGAACATGTTAACAATTATAATTAGGATGGCAACCAACCGATTAACCTTCAAAGTTAAGGTTCGCGAGCACATTCGTAAGAAGTTGGCAGTAGTATCGTCACAGCGTTAATTTCTTTTACTCATTATTTGTTTGCATCAACTGTAGTATTTTCGTGTATAAGTTTATTAATTTGAGTATATATTATAGCATTGTATTGTATGTATAGTTTATATATTATCTTTGTAGTAATTTAATATTAATCGCGTTTCTGTTTTTTTTCGTACTGCACCTACCACAATTATTCTCTGCATCACCTAAAGGTTGACTGTCCGCCTCTGTACACTTGTGTGCGTAAAGTGTTAAATAAATACAATATTAAGGAAAGATGAGGACAGTAGGTTCACTTTTAAGTGGATTGTAGAGGTCAAGTAGGCAGCAGCTTTACATTAAATACTGGTAAACAGCTGCTCCCACCTAGATTGGAAATAAACACGAACGTAGCTGGGAAAGGCTAGAACGCTGATGTCGAAGAGGCCTAGAGAGAGGCCCAGAGAGAGGCCTTTTCACATAATATTTAATACCGATCTCACATAGAACTATCAAAAGAAGCTAAATACATGGTTTAAAAAACTGGTTTTATGAAGACATTAAGAGTCACGACCACATGAGAACCAATTACACAAATATGGCCGAAAAGTTTAAATAACAGAGTCATATTGAGAACATAACAATCACGACACAAAACATGGCAATTGAAATAAGAAGACATGTTTTAATAGAAGAGCAACGTCTTCTGATATTTTTTTTAATTATTGTTTTACTACTAACAATATTCCATAGATTCTGTAGAGTTTGAAATAAAAGTTTTTATTTTATTGTATCTCAAAGCAGCAAACAACGATTTATCAAGATTTTACTTCGAAATTTACTACAAAAAACTGCAGTGTCAAATTTTATTACTACAATTTACTCAGATTGAGAGGTTAGCATGAAAACACATTTATTAGTATTAAATACACGAGGCTAGCGACATTATTCAATGGCCCATCTATTTGTTGTACGGACAGAATGAACTTTGGACAGTCTTGTCCAATATTTGATTCGTGACCACTTCGCAACGACACTGCTGCGACCGGTTCTAAAACTATTACACAAACGTCTAGTTACCAGTAAAGAACTTTCATAATTTTACCATTTCTAATTCTCTATAGTGAAAATAAGTTTTCTCTTGAACAAGCAAAGAAGTTATTTTTTCTATTCCGTTTGCGACGCCAATTTCGTAAGCATGACTTGGCTTTGTTTAGAATTATTCATTTATTCTGCAAATTATGGTAAATCCTACAAAATTTTTGAAAAAACCTTTTGCTGTAAACAAGTCGTATGTACGGTTAATTTCACTGAAATATTTATTTTATTTGGTTCAATTTTACTAAAAACTTAGGTTTACTATGAACCACGCGTAGAAATTGAAAAATGTTTGTTCCGCACACACTTTCGCTCAACGCCACCTTATGACCAATTTACATATTCAATGTAAACTAAAACTAATTCGAAACTAAATATAAAAAAATAAAACACTCACTTCCAAATATCGCTGGCGTGCGATGTCAAATCCAGATAATATTCAACAAAAAATAATATTAATTATCCACGCGCGATTATCACTCGCGATATATTTTCGAATTTGGAACGACGCGTCCGCTCTTTGCGGCTTCAAGCGCGCGACTGATATGACGAAAGGCTATAGGTAAGTGGTGTAGCGTTCCGTTCCCTCGTGCGGCTTTTATGACGGGTGCATGAACCGTTATCTCTAGGTCGGAACACAAATTATTAAGGTGATCTGTAATGTTGCGATGGATACATTTTGGCAAAACAAACGTGGATGTGATGAGATTTCAGTTTGTAAAATATAAAAGAGAAACTGAAATTATTTATATAATACTAGAAGCGCCCCCGGTTACACCCGCGTTGTTCCCCTTCCCGTGGCAATACGGGGATAAAATATAGCCTATGACACTCCACAACAACGTAGCTTTCTATTGGTGAAATAATTTTGAAAATCGTTTCAGTATATCCAGAGATTATCCCCTTACAACGTCACACACACATTACCTCTTTATAATATAAGTATATGTATATATATCCTAATCTAATTAGCTTATATCTAATTACTTGCTGACAAAAATGCTGAGCACAGCTGAAAGTAACTATGAATTTAAAACCCCACTGTTCCGCACTATCAGATTATGTTAGCAGTCATCCGGGACCTAACTCAGGCGTCACATGACCCAGACCATGACACTGACATTGCAGAATGGCATCGTAACACGTTTGACGTTTAGCGTTGAGTTCAAGTTGACACTGGTTCAGATATTAGGTGATAAATAGATGTTTTCTTTTGATAATATCATTTTTGACATAAGGTTCCTGCTGTACTTTGGCAATTTGTTGATATAAATGATGAACAATATAGGGCCGGGGACACCCCCTTGTGGCATACCTTGTAATGTTTTAATGATTGTGAATTGCCTTTTTTCCAGTCTCAGTTTATTCAGATAAGAGATTGTCCTAGTATTTAAAAATCTCGTTTCCATAATTATTATAAGGTTAATTTGACAAAAGACCCAATTTATATCATGAGTTACTCAGAAACAATTAATCGTATCCTCATTGACCTCATTATCAAATGTAAAAACGAGTTCCTTCATTGTTATGGAGTTTCTGGTTTTCAACAGGGCATTGATCGACCGACCTCGTCTAACATCGTTGCAGTTAAAAGGGTACATTTAAATAACATCTGATGGTATATTGATGAATGTTACGAGCAGCTCCTGCAGTATCTTTGCTGACTGAATTATATTTTTTTGAGCAAACTAGATATTAAGTTATGTGGAACTCTGTTGTCAAATGTGATGCGAAGCGAAGATATGAGGAACATATCGTGATATATGTTTTTTTTTTAACTATAGAACCAGACAAAAACCTTTGAATCGATGGACGAACCGTGTGAAAGATGATATATTATACGATAAATTTTGAGATGCGTGGAAGTAGACGACATGTAGTGTCGACACCACATAAGATGGGACAAGGGAAGAATATGAATGTGCGATTCTCATACATGTGGAGATAATTTAATTTTAAGAGAGTACGTTTTCAGGGTTTATTAAGACTTCAAGAACATGTGACTAAATATCCGCGATTTGTGTCACATACTACGTGACTTGCGTTTTAATATCATCAATAGTACAGGAATCCTATTGTGGTGTACGAGTTATTTATTCATGAATGCGCAAATATTAAATATGGTTAATACATTTATTTATATTGCAGATGCAGTTCGCGTACGGCTAAAGACCTTGGGTATAGATGCAGCAGTTACAGTTGGAGGAAGCAATGCACCTACCTACATATGTATATTTGCAAATATGGTGTCATTTAAATAATGGAGGAGTGTGGTGGAACTTAACACACTCATTTATTTCTTGGCTACTTGGCTGTTTATATACTTGCAATATCTTTTGGGATGACGTCACTATTTCTGGGGAAAAGATTTGGAGTCTAAGTCTTGTATGAAACCAAGCCAAGTCCCCCTTCTCAAATTCTTACTTTACTATCCAGCAATTAACACGAAAGAATTTTAGTACTATAGGAATCTCATTTAAATCCATGACATCTTAAGTTATGTAAATTTAGTTGTAAAAAAACTGCGTGCCTTTTCGTACTGCGGCGTATCACATATGTGCATCAATCCCATTGTACTCAACCAAAAATGCAAAGGTATGAGCATGGATTTTGCAAATTCAGTTAATAGTAGTGATATTGTAATATCCTGTAATTAAGGAATTAATTAGGAACTCATTGCTTTGCAATACCTTGTTGGTGCGCAAGTGCGGCTTTCACATAAAGTTACAAAACCATGTATTAATACTTACAATATTGTGTTTCAATTGTGTAAATCGGAAACGCAAAAATGCATTGCTGACCATTCCAACTTCTCTGGGAATGATCGCGGTTAGTAAATGATAAAAGTAATTGAATAAAATAAGGTAATTTACTAAAAATAGGAAATAAAAATATGATTGGAATTGAATATAAATAAGATTAAATTAGTGGATACTTTCACTAGCGATAATTCCTAATTAATATTGATATTCTGAGATCAGTTTAGTGTGTTTTCTGGAACCTTTAGGACCTTTCCATTTGGATGTCCATAAAATCCATCGATCGTTACAATACCTTGCAACGTGACTAGCCCATCTCCATTTAAGGCTTTGCGAAAAACGAGAGCATCGGTGACTTGCTATGAATGACAGTGTGTTGTACTCTGTCACTCAGTTTGATATTTAAGCAGCTTCTTTCCATAGGTCTTTGTTTGGAACTTCTTTCTCGCCCTGGTATCGAATATGCAGGTCTGGCAGCTATAAGTAAGACAAGGTAAAACTGTAGGAGTCTAGTACCGTCTTTTCTAGCTCGATGGAAAGTTTTGATTTAAGTACCTCTTTATGAACCCAATACTTTCTCCAGGTGAGAGCTATTCTTCGGTCTATTTCTAAGGTTTAACGCTTTGGGTCCATCATCCTATCCTCCTAGAGTTGGGCCAGCAATCAGCATGACTTCTTCCATAAATCTCTATTTGCTGCCATCTCAATCGTTACCTCCTGTCTAGTCAAATCATCACTCACAACTTTTGGTCTTTCCCTACTCTTAGTACACGTATATTCGTATTCAATGCTTTCCTCATGTTTTCCTCCTGGACTAATTAAAAAGTCTGAAATGCACCTTGAGCAAATATGGTGATTAATACTTTTTCCTTCTTTGTGTGAGAGCACAGTCCCAGCAGTGACACAGTAATCAGTTGGCATTATAATTATATCGCATCAGCTATTGTCACATTTTGGCGATACGGTTAGCGCGGTGGTTGAGCGATTGGCTGCTGCGCCGCGTGTCAAGGTTTATATGGGTAGTTGTTCCGGGTCTGGCTGTTTGTGTACGTGAGTTTATATTTTAAACGCACCCACGATACAGGAAAGAGAAATTCCTTGTGTCGGGCAAATTAAAAAAAAAACATTTCTTGTTTCGAAGATAGTACATATAACGACAAATTTTATAAAAGGCGATGCAAAAGTGGTATTAGAGAAAGTGATAAAAAATTTGATTGACAACCGGTGTCCGAATTAAGACTTCGTTTTGTGTTTAGCTAGACTTTACTATAGAATTGCACTTAGATAATTAAGCTTCGGTATCAAGATGACCCGTCGGCCAAAAGTTACAAATACGCAAACAGTTGGTCATTTGGAAGTAACACCACAGTTGATATATAGATTAGAAAAAATGAAACGAAAGGTACGGCAGAAACGGATAGCTGAAGACGAGACAAAAATGGAAAGGGAGAGGGACACTGCAGTTGGGCGCTACGGGCTCATACATCGAATACTAAAAGAATTAAAGTCCTTATTTTGACAAACAGGGGACTTTTCTAAGGGACCTTTCAGTTGTTTTTAGCAACGGAAAAGTGGATACCATAAGTACATACTCGTATTAAAGTAAATATAATGTCAGTTTCTATGGCGCGTATTTGTGTAACTCTTAGGTACCTGTACCACCAGCTATTATAATGTCTGCTTATTAACTTTGAATAGCACCTTTTGGTAGCAAAACGAGTTAGAAGTAGCTGTTAAAAGTAAGTAGTTTCAAGTCAAACGAATGATCTGTTAGTTCGATAAACTACGTAACTTCGTAACAACGAATCTTTGATTTTTTTGCAGTAAGCATAGATCTCATCGCACTCATCACTGTCCTGCCCTTGTATTATGTTTCCTGGGGTCGGCAGACATGCTTCTCAAACTCAAACTCAAACTCAACTTCAACTTTGATTCCATCAAGTCCAAATCCTGACCACGTATTTACAACGAGCTAACGTAAAGGCAAAGCCAATATTGACTTTGACCCATGCGTAGCGTTTATACTCATAAACCACGCCTTGATCAATCCACAGAGCAGCGAGCTGCCCTTGCGGCCACTGCTAGAGAACTTAGTCGAAGCTTTGCCAAACAAACCATGCCTGTCAGTGGGTGTCAATGCTTCCTCTTAGAAATTAACGGCCAGTGACTATAGGGTAGTTGACTAAAAAAATCTAATTAGTCCGTCAGATAGATTTTCAAAAAATATTGGACACGTATTTTTTCTCACATAAACACAAAATGAAGACACAGTGCGTTGAAAACTCTTGTGACGTCACTACTCGCTACAATTTTTACCGAGCCGTGACGTCACACGCTCCCACTCCTGATCTTTGATGCTTTTTATCTTCATCAGTTTTTAATGATTTGATAAACGAAAAAATACGTGTCCAATATTTTTCTATAATCTAACTGACGGACTAAACATAATCATATATTTTTTACTCAGGCAACATCCCTATTCTGACGGCTATGCCAGCTGAAACTAGTGCTAGCGCTTATACTATTAGTAACTACCTGTATCTCGACGGCTTCACACGCCTGCGCTATAACTTCGTTTTCACATATAGTTTACGTTTTTTTTTTCTTTCATTCATTCGTTGGGCTCCTTTGTCGTCATATGTCAGTTTTAAAATCCGAATGGTAATTCCAGAGATTAGTTTCAGAACTATTAACTACTATGTATATTAAAACGAACGACCAGCCCCAGCTCCGCACGGTTGCAAACTATGTACTCAAACCTTCATCGATTATAACCCTTTCTTTAAGCGAAACCCGTATTAAATCTATTGCGTGGATTAGAAAAAATAACCAAAAAAAAGAGACAGGTAAATAGCGACTTTGTTTTGTATTGCTAGCGAGTCTATTTGCAGCTCTGTGGACCAATCAATCAGAAATTTTGAGCTCATAATCAATCAATAGGCAATCTCAATATTATCACAATGGAATGTCTTTAAAAATATACTATAAAATCCAGTACTAGTATATATATAGTATAGTTGACAGTGCGACCTCCATGACTTCATCAAGTGAGAGGCACAATCGAACTCGAGAGAGACAGAATTAGATCAAGGGTGTATCAAGAGCCTGGGCTTTGAATGGATTTATGGCGTTAGCTTTTGTCTAAATCAAAACGTTTTAGCTCAACTAAAACTCATCTCTCGAGCACGAAGAACCTCTATTGACAAGCGCTCGTTAACATTCTCGTATTCACGTTGGAGTTGACTTGGCGTTTACGTTCTGGACGAAAAGGTCCCTTAGAAAAGACCCCTGTTTGTCAGAAGTAAGGACTTTAATTCTTCTAGTATTAGATTTATGAGGCCGTCTTCAGTTATCCTTTGTCTCGCTGGAGTAAAGACCTTAATTCTTAATAAACCTGCCTAGCCCTTTCCCAAATATAATAGGGTCAGCTACTTGTCAAACCAGGTGCTCGTTAGTATCAGTATTTTACGTGGAGCCACTGTCTATCTGACATCCACGACCCAGTTACGTTTTCTCAACATGGTTGAAAAAATGCTAGACAGATCATGTATCTTTGCGACATGTTTGACCAGAAGTTTACCTATAAATATATCAATACCTTTTTTTTTGGATGAGAAATCATCAAATGACCCCTCCCGCCCTGGGTGGAGCGGTAGGGAGTGTCAGACTCTTGCTGACTAAAACCCACCCGTGTTCCTCTTGTGCCCTTTGCGTTCCAGGGCCGCGGTAACTCTTTCGAACAAATTCCGCAACATCAATACCTTACGTTAGGACTGTTAAAGTAGCGATCGAAAAAGCATTCGGCTAAGTTTTTTAATACTATAAATTACTAGCAGCGCCCCGCGGCTTCATCTGTATAGTTCCCGTTCCCGTACGGAGATAAAATATCGCTGCTTCGTTACTAACTGATAATGTAACTTTCCGTTTTCCATTGACATGCTTATAAATTGACATAAGTAAACGTGTATAGCACAAAAAATATTTACCTGTTTATTAAATTATTTCAGTCTAATTAGATAATTTCGTTGTCTATTTTCAACAGCAAGTTAGCGCATAAACATTTAATCCATTCATATTTAGCTAGAGTATTTAAAAACAGATAATATACGATGTTTAAGCTATTGATTAACCTGACGAAGTATACTATCTTGTTCTATAGTTATATAATTCTCAAGCAAAGAGATTTAGAGGTCAAACTGTTATGTTGTTCCTTCATTGGCTCCAACTTTTAAGTAAGATAGTAGCTCGAAGGTCACAACAATGATACAACCTTTGAGAACTAAATAAATGAGGTCTAACTATAGTTCGCTATTGCTCGCTCCGGTTACAGATTTTGGGACATAGAGGGCATGGAAGTAGGTGGATCAAAGTCTGCGATGCAGTTCCATATCCGCAGCCTATCCTATCATTCTACCTACCCTATTTTCAACTATGTCGGGGTCGGTCGGCTTCTAAAGGCATTCTACCAATTTTACGCTATAAAATTTGGAAACATTAATTTTGTCTAAAGCGTGATTTTGTCTAAACGGAAGTTATCACAAAGACCTGAAAGTCCATCATCTTGCTTAGCCTTTTCCCAACTATATTGGGGTCGCCTTCAAACTCCCAGTCAAACCGGATTCAGCTGAATACCAGTCTTTTACGTGAAGCGGCTGCCTACCAAACCTCCACAACCCATTAACTGGGAAACACGGTCAAAGGTGAACTAGGTGAACTGTCAGTCCTGCAATTTGATTCTGTAAACATCTCACCGTGTGAGCTTATATGAAGTGAACTGTCAGTCCTGCAATTTGATTCTGTAAACATCTCACCGTGTGAGTTTAGATGAAGAGAACTGTCAATCCATACAAACAAGATGGAATGACAGTTCGCTTCGTGCTCACTTCACCCAAGTCTACATGGTAAGATGTTGAAGGAATAGACAGGCTAAAGCTATGGATATGACAGCTCTTCGCTTACGTTTTTACGGTGACTTGTTTACAGAATATAATTGTTAACATTATTAACAGTAATGGAGAAAGAAATGCACAGCTATGTTTTATTTCATGTACACCCATAATAAACAGACAAGAAGACGCAACAGAAAGTAAATGTTTTAATGAGCTAAAATACAAACTTAACTACGTACATACATGCGCTTAAAATAAAAACTCTTAACCAAATAAACCCGGTTGGAAGCGCCCAAGTAAATCCCAGGCCCTAAAGAGATAAAAGCTTTTGTTTTGTACGAGGTTATGATCAGACCATCGCTGCATATCATTGGACGCTCTGATTTTACTCTTGAAAAAATACACGGTTCCTGTGGCACAAGTGAAGGAAATGAATCCGCCTGAAATCCCGGAGGAAAAAGCTTTATGAAAAAATATAAACCACATTCGCTTCTGTACCGCCCTGCCATAGAAGACCACGATCAGATTGGTCATGAACACATCAAAGCAAATGAAAGAAACAAAACTTAAGTTAAATATTTGGTGTGGAGCTCCGCAATAGGTACAAAGAACGTCAACCTTGACACCGAGCTGCCGATAGAATAAACGTTACATACATTAACCAGTTAACACTTGAAATATTTGTGAATGCTTAACACACACGTGGCGTTTACATGCTTTGCCTAAAAATATCTTAATGTGAAAGTTTTGAAGGAAAAGCAGATGGATTTGGAGATCTACAGTCCGAAATACTTGTTGTTTTCCTGTAAGCTGTGTGAAAATCTAGAGCTCTACTAAAGTACTGATGTAGCTGGTCTAATTAAAACTATGCACTCTTCACTAACAAAGTTTAGTGCACTTTATTTTACGTTGACGAATCTATTATTATTATTAAAACTAAGTGCACTAGTAAATCGGTACAAAGGCGGAATCTTTTACTGAAAATGCGGCATAGTTAAGAGAAGGTAGAGTCGGCAATTAGTTCTTTATTTTATTGGTTAGGTATTCAAATTTCAGTATTAACAGAGCACAAATGCTCAGCAGTCAATGGTAAAGAGCTTGGATGACAGAGATTATTGATCTGTTCTAATTAGAAAACTTGAAACAAATTAACATAAACTCAAACCGCCGGTCGTAGAAAGCTGAAATTTGGCATGTAGGCTCCTTGGGGGCTGCTAGAATTGCAGAATTTGTTCGAAAGAGAAAAAAAAGTGATCCTTCCGCTACGCCTAGAGCGGAAGAAGTCATTTGATGTTTTCCCACCCTAAAAAAAAATTCTTTATGGAGAGTAAAGGAGCAATAAGAGAGGATTTCCTAATATTGCTATGGGAACCGTAAAAAACAGAACAAGCGCGTACAAAGACGCGAGCAAAAGCTAGTATCATATAAAATACCGTGGAAAAAAGCACTCGCAACCGTGATGAAGTAATCGCTTGGCAACGAACAGCGTTTAATTTTTATTTATGTATGTACATAGATTCATAACTCAATCATATTCAGTAATTTAAGTCAAGAGAAAAGTTAGCAGTGCGGCAAGCCCCAAGAAAACAAAGGAAGGCGGCGCTTCTGTTAAATAAAAATTGTCAGTTCTTGCCAAATGTCATAGTCGTCTATTTAGATCCCCATAAGACAGAGAGTGATAAAATGTCTGCACTTGACACCTGTATCACCCCGAAATATCACGCGACTATCATCCACAAATCCATTCACAAAAAGATAAACAAGAAAAAATCAGCTAGCAACATTCTACATCCCCGCATCACCTCCGCTCGATCACGGGCTAGCTACTATCTTGATAACCCTTGACACGGCTGACCCAGGGTGAGCTTGGCAAAGTCGTGTGAAAGACATCGTGTCCGCTACGACACTAGGAAATGCGTGCACGATAATAAAACTGATATCGAGACCTTGGAAGGTCGTTTGATAGCTACAGCGAGATGGAAATGAAAGTTAAGATGTATTTTGGCGCTTTTTGTCATCTTAAAACGGTTTAGATTTAATTCTATACGATATTTCAATACCAAGTTTTATAGACATATTTTTTTGTAAAGTGTGAATATAATGATTTACAGGGGTGTTCCACAGGGGTCTTTAGTAGGCACAAGTATAATTTGAATTTTAAAGAAAGTTTGGAGTGGGTAGGAAGGAAAGAAAGGAGATAAAGGAACCGAAGCTCTTAACTCTACCTAGTTAACATCTTCACTTTACTATTTATTGGAACATAAACTGACTTAAACTGATTAAATGTATGTTTAGGTACTCTGATATAATCAGGTGTTCCACAGAAGACTGGCAGAGATGTACTTTACATGCCAAAGTATAAAGTTCGTGGCTAAATAATAACAGCAGCGTGGGTTGATCGAGGTTAAGCAACGTTTGCCGAGTTGGTCTATGGAATCTTAACATACCGACACTCCTCCGTGCCTCGAAAAGCGCGTTAGGCCGTTGGCTCCGGCCGTCATTTGTAGATCTTTGGCAATCATCACGGATTGTCAGAATACTGAAAATCTGACTCCAGTGTTACCAGTAGTTAGGAAAAGCTAGGCAGATGATGCTACAGTATAAATACAATATGATATAATTTAATAATAGAATATAAGATATATAGAACTGATCATGAGCTACAAGCTTTTGCTGTTTTCAACAAAAATTTTTTTTTGCTCAAGATTTGAATAATTTCCAGTAATCTGAATTTCCACAGCATCTTTTTAATTTTTACTGTATAAAAATGAATGAATCAACTTTATGGGCCTGCACGTACAGATTCATAGTTGGTTAGTTGGCTGGTTCTATGATTTAAAATTAAAAAACAATACATTTTTCGTTTTATCCTGAAAATGTCTCAATCCATTGCCTTGATTCCAATTTATTTTAGATTGACAGAAAATGATAATCTTCTTCTTCCACACATCCCTGTAGCCCTATTATCAGACATCTTAATTTCCTCTTTTTTCTTCTCATAAACATGTCACTCCTCCACTCACCAACACTCTTGAGATTTTAAATAGTTTTTTCGAAAGGGAGGTCTGATTGTTAACTTTTGAGTATTCTTCAGAGCAGTGGTGACCGAGTCGAGCAGTGGTGACCGAGTGGTAACTGCCTGGACTTTCGAATTGCTGGACGTGGGTTCAAACCCAGCCAGACGCATTACGTTGTGTAATTAATTTCATCACCACTGCTGTCAAAAAGGTGAAGGAGAACATCGTGAGGAAACTGGCATGTCCTAGAACCAAAAAATTTGAAGACTTGTGACATTCACCAACCCGCACTGGACCCGCGTGGTGGATTATGTCCCATTCCCTCTCCTAGAGAGGAGGCCTGTGTCCCAGCAGTGAGAACGTTAAAAAGGCTGATTATGAGTATTCTTCATACAAGGAATATGAGATTTTAACATCTTGCACACTCCATAATACTGCATGGTTTGCTTTGGCCCCATTGAGCCAGTTGTTCTTACTATATTAGCCAATAAATTATAGGTTGGTTGTTATGAAGAAAGCTGTGCTTTCAGCATGGTGAGTGTTTGGCTACTGAGCCTCCTGTTGAAGGTTGGGGTGAACATTTTTATGGCCTACAGATAGTTATTCCGGATATAGCTGTTTATGCAAGTTCATGTTTGTTAGTAGGCCCACAATACAGGAGCAATGCCTAATGTGTGCATGAATAATTAAAACTTTAAATTAATATATAACATCTCTATTTGCAATAGCTCATCAGTCCTTAAAGATTTTTTTGCAATTACTGTTAGTTAAACCCGGTAGTACCATTCAAGTAGTTCAAGGGGTCCATTTTTTGCAGGCTTAGATTCCTATCTGTGAATAAAATATACCTTGCAACTATCAAAAAATAATATTTTAGAAAAGAGTGTTACTGAGTAACCTACTTACAATAGAAATATAAAATTGAAAAAAGTATACAAGACAACAATATTATTCTAAAAAATAATATTTTAGAAAAGAGTGGTACTAAGTAACCTACTTACAACAGAATTATAAAACTGCAAAAAAAAGTATACAAGACAACCATATTAATCTGGAATTATGGTCTAAAATAGATAGATAACATTCCTGTTCCAATATTTTAATGAAAAAATTAAAACAGGGGCAATTTTAGATGGAAAACCGAACAACCTACTTCACGAAAGCATAACGGAAGTTCTACATCAAATAATTCGAATTCTAAATGACCTACTGTGTACTATCATCAACCCGCAACCAGTGCTGAGTACGAACATCGTCTTACAATCGGATTAAACGATCAATTTATATAAATCAGCATTAAAATATAGATAACGCGATAAAATATAGCTTTAACTACTATCATGTGTAAACAAACAAAATTAATTAAGTAATACTTACAGATATACGTCGGCGTGCGGCACACAGGTATAGGGACACAATTAATCACTGATAAGTAATCAAAAGATTAATAAATCAACGATATAACAACCGACCAACTAGCCGATGTCACCACGATTGACGTTAGCAGCGCGGCCATTTCCCCGATTTCCCGATCAGGTTTAGAAACTGGTTTGCCATTAAACATTTGATAAGACTGAGACTGACTTTTCCTCGTTATTTCTTGCATAATAGGATATCGCAGTTTTATAATTTGTAGGTTGAAATAAAATGGTGGTACTGCGATTGTCCATAATGAATTAAAAATTATTATTTATATTTTAAGTTTCTAAACGAAACAACTTGGCAAAGTTTTACGCAGTTTTACGTTTAGTTATCAGTAGATCCAAGATAAGGAAAATAAAAAATAAATTTTGAAAAATAGTTTACGTAACTCAGTATGCTCTCATAGGTAAACAAATAGTTCCCTGAAGCATGTACGAAAACTGTATGCATTAATATGCATACAGTTTTCGTGAAATTGTTTCTACAGTATTTGATTGATATAAAATAAAGAAGCAAAACGTTTTTATCTGTCCAACTTTATTTCTTGTCATTTTAAGCATTTGTTTGTTCCCGTTTGGGCTTTCCATGGGCTTTCAGACGAAGTTAAAAAGAGACAGAAAATATTTAGTGGTAAACAACTCATCAAGTCATCATTATGGAAACGGAATGTCTTACATCAAATCAAATACTTCGCTTTTCCGATCGAAATATTTTTCTTGAAAATAAATAAATACAAGTGTTCAAATAATTTTAGCAATAATCCGAATGGCTGTTATTGGCATAGGAATTGAGTTATAGTTTATGTATTGGTTTGTAGTCGCACTAAATAATAGCTAAACAAATAATATCGAAAACGATGGAGTATGCAACAAGTCATGTTGATCCCAATTCCAAGTGTAAAGTTGATATATCTAGTCTAATGGACTCCTGTAGAATTTGTATGGCGCAGAGCTTAAACATGAGCAGTATATTCGACACTGAAAAAGAGAATATTATAGAAGAGATACTGTTCTGCACTGGAATAACAGTAAGTACCCAATTCATAAGTTTATGTTTTTGCTGACTTACGGGCCCGATTCCTCCACATCATGCCGGTTTTCCAGGCAGAGATAAACTTTTGTACATTCACATTGGTCACATTTCCTCTTAGATTAGGTGACTTATAATAAGCGCGTGCCTAGTGCGATTAAACGGCACATATCATACCCCAGCATGCTAACGAAAATCTAATAACGTTGCCTCAACTCAAATACAGGATCAGCTATAACTAATGTCTCATTCCTAGTTCCCGTTCCTGTGAGTCCAGAAATATGGGGATAAACATAGTCTCTGTTCACATGCACAGTGGTCCAATACTACGGAAACCAAACCCTAATAGAATAGAAACTATAGGTGGCGCAGTTGCGTCAATGTCAAGTATATTTTACCTACAAGTTTCAAATTGGCAACACTAGATGGCACAGTCTTCTTCGTGCACGTTCCCTTAAACAGAGGGTGCACGAAATATAACTAGTCCAGTAGTTTCGGAGCTTATTCAGTAAAACAAACAATAAAATCTGTCCATCTTTATAATGTTAGTAGATATAGATAAAGAAAATAGAATTTGTATAATGAAGCCTCAAAAAAGTGAATAATTTTTTTCCGTTTCTATTATACCCACCTTTTCAGATAAAGCAAGAAATTGGACTACCATCACAAATATGCAAATTATGTCTCGAGAATCTCTCAGTAGCATATAAATTCAAAACTTCTTGCCTTGTTGCGGATGAGACATTCCGCAAGTTCATCGTTACGCCTACCATCAAGGCTGAGCAACCAGATCTCACTGAATATGAAAATGAATCAATAATTAATTATAAGAATGCGAACGACGATGATTTTGAAGAAGTTAAAGAAGAGTTGATGGAGACAGTTTTGAATGAAAATGGAGTGAGAAAGAATGGATGTGCTAGAGTGAAAGAAAGGTAAGGCATAGTCTTTTATTACCACATATTTAAATTTTGTACTGTTAAACCGAAAGGACGTGTTATGCAAAAGTCAATATTTCTAGTGTTTTCCAAACTATATTGGTTTGGATTCTAGTCAAACTGGAGGCAATGGAATACCAGTATTTTACACGGAGAGACTGCTAGACTGACCTCGGCAAACCAGAAACTGGGTGATACAGGGTTTTCTTGCATATGTCAATAATCTCAAATAGTTTGTCATTGCTTGGATTGCAAGCAATACTAGTTTTCTTCAAAGAGGATGTAAAGTTTATTGCATGAAAAAAATAAATAGGTAATTTGATGCATTAAGTCAGTAATTTAAATATTCAAAAACCTTAGTCCCACGAGACTCTTTTAAAACAAACAGTCTGTGGCCTCTTCTATCAGTTAATAATACGATTGTACACTGACAGCCCTAAATCTATCTCCTTTCGTTCAGTCCATCCAAAAGTTGTCTGTAAGAGATTGCCTTGAGCGATAAGACTGCCCATTGTACACTTGTTTTTATAAATGTTTTCCTGTTATTATTACAAGGTGTACAATAAAGTATATAATTAATAAAATAATATATGAGTACGACAAACGAGTGCAAAATACACTGCATTGTAAACCTAACATCAGTGCAATAAGATCATTTTTCAGTCTGCCACCACCACGAGGCCGTCCAAGAAAGTCGGCAGCCTCAATCAAAGTGCCCTGTAAATTTAAAAAGTTTAAATTTAAACGACTTTGGTGTGAACCCTGCAACATGAAGTTTGATACTAAGAAGGAGAGTGACAAACACAAGAGGAAGGTGCACAAGGATAGCGAGAATTGGGTTTGTGAGGTTCGTAAACAAATATCTTGTAATAGGGATGTTTCCTGAGTAACAAAAATATGATTCTATTTAGTCTGTCGGTTAGATTATCTAAAAGTATTGGACACTTATTTTTTGTTTTTTCAAATCTATAAAAAATGACGAAGATATAAAGCATCAAAGATCAGGAGTGGGGGCTTGTGACGTCACGCCGTGGTAAAAATTGTAGCACGTAGTGATGTCACACGAGTTTTTAATGTGTTGTATCATCTTCGTTTTTTGTCTATGTGAAAAAAGAAAAAATACGTGTCCAATATTTTTTTGAAATCTGACAGACTAATTAGAATTTTTTAGTCAACTACCCTATTAGATTATGACTTGAAGCAATAAGTTCTGAACGGAAAAGCTATTGTGTGAGATGTAGCGCAGCCGAGTCTGCAACTTGTATCTCGACGCGAGTCGAGCGTCGCCCCATGGTATATGGGGCACGGTCTAGCCCTAGCGTTGACGAATAAATTAATAAATAAATACAGCCTAGAGCTGTCTGGTAAGACCTCGATCCTAAGTAGATTATGACATCGAGGGGATAAAGCAGTGCTGTGGGCGCTGCGACTCGCGATACTCGGGAGGGGGCTGAAATGAAGTGCCAGTGAAATGAAAAACAAACAAAAACACCGATTTTAGTAATGTGTTTTTATAAACTAATATTTCCATTGCGATCTTGTTCAGATATGCGGTAAGGTGTTCGCGCACCGCGCTTCTCACTACACGCACGTCAAGTCGCACCAGCCCCCGCAGTACGCGTGCGACCAGTGCGGCTACAAGACCTGGCACAAATACGACCTCGTCAAGCATATACGCATACATATTGGTACGTACGTGACTACGTGTCCATATTATCGTCATCGCACACTTGGAGAGGATGATATCCTACGGAGGACGTCTTTCGGGCTCACCCAAGTGTCGACACATCTATACTTAATATTATAAAGCTGAAGAATTTGTTTGTTTGTTTGTTTGTTTGAACGCGCTAATCTCAGGAACTACTGGTTCGAATTGAAAAATTATTTTTGTTTGAATAGACCATTTATCGAGGAAGGCTTTAGGCTATATATCATCACGCTTAAGCCAATAGGAGCGGAGCACCGATAAAGAATGTTTTAAAATCGGGGATTCCACGGGGACGAAGTCGCGGGCAGCAGCTAGTTTAATTATACAGGGTTTATTGTAAAACACGAGCAACCTCTTAAGAGGTTATTGTACTCATCATTATGAACAACTTTTACTATGGGACCAAACATGAAATCGCGAAAAAAAAATCAGCTGTCCCCCTACATTTTAATGAGTTATACGAACATAAATGTAAGGAATAGCTGATTTTTTTGAACATGCAAGAAACTCCACGGACACTCTTTTAAATCAATACATTGTTACAAAGTTGTGGATACATTGTTCTTCTTGATGTTATTCCTATATGTGAGAACGATGTAGAAAGACGTGTATGATACAGGTATCCAGAGTGAAAGGAACAATTTAAGGTACAAATTGTTTACGCGATTTGATTTGCAAATTTTTAGAACGGAGGTAGGTACGCACCGCGTGGAGAAGTATGATAAAGAGCGGTTTGTACGATAGGAGGGTTGCACAATACCTTTCTTGAAGCCGGCGATCCCTGGAGCGACGACAGGTAGGTTTGAAGAGGTTCCTCAGGGTTTTTCTGATGTTAAAACACACTGAGAGGCACACGCGACACGACACGAACTGCCCGGGACGCCATCTTGCTTTTTGAAACGAAGACACTTGAGTGGATCACCAACCGATGTTGCCGTCTCACTCACACGCGGACGAAAGTAATGTGTGGGAGGGGAACGGAGATATAGGAAGTTGCAAATCATTCAATTTATCGATATAATATTGCCAACGTACAAAAAAATAGGTGAAATATAGAATTATTGTGATGGTAGTTGAAATCAGCGCAAACACAAATAATTAAAATAAATCGTGGCAGATGAGAGATGACCCGTCCCAGCTGACGGAGCCAAATGATGAATGAAACACAAACGCCACCATCAGAGAGACTTTTGAGTGAGCATGACAATCCCAACTTAAATCAATACCCTACTACATAATAGGGTTGTTTCCTGAGAAATAAAAATATGATCCTATTTAGTCTGTCAGTTAGATTATCGAAAAATATTGGACCCGTATTTTTTGCTTTATGAAATCTCTAAAAATTGACGAAGATAAAAAGCTTCAAAGATCATGAGTGGGGGCTTGTGACATCAGGGCGTGGTAAAAATCGTCGCACGGAGTGACGTCACACGAGCTTTCAACGCACTATATCGTCTTCGTTTTTTGTTTACTTGAAAAAATAAAAAATACGTGTCCAATATTTTTGGGAAGTCTATCTTACGGACTAATTAGATTTTTTAGGCAGCTACCCTATTATCATTTCGATTCTAGGTCTAAAGATGTACCAATGCGAGTACTGCACGGCGTCCTACTACACATCCTCGAACCTGACCAGCCACATCCGCCGCCTGCACATGAACCAGAAGACGCATTACTGCAATATCTGTCAGAGGACGTTCTTCGACAGGACCAAGCTAAACAGGCATCTGGACACGCATCTTGAGATCAAAAGGTAAGGTCCTGCCAGGATTGCGGAATAGGGATGTTTCCTGAGTGAAAAATATATGATTATGTTTATTCCGTCAGTTAGATTATAGAAAATAATTGGACACGTATTTTTTCCTTTATCAAATCTAGAAAAACTGACGAAGATACAAAGCATCAAAGATCAGGAGTGGGGGCTTGTGACGTTACGGCTCGGTAAAAATTGTAGCGAGTAGTGACGTCACACGAGTTTTCAACGCACTGTATCGTCTTCATTTTTTGTTTACGTGAAAAAAGAAAAAATACGTGTCCAATATTTTTTGGAAATTTATCTGACGGACTAATTAGATTTTTGCAGTTAACTACCCTATTGTTTTTCCGAGTTAGCGACCTTGGAACGAAAAAATCAACCTACACGTCACTATACACGTCACAATAAGAATAGTTGGTCGCTGTGTGGAACACAAGACAATGTCTTTAATTTTATCATGTTCTTTCTCTATAAGTTAGCTTATGACGTTTCATATAATATTGTTTTTTATTTTTGATGACTATGTAGGTCAATCTGTTTTACTTTATTAACTCAATATACTCTACAATGTTTTATAGTGAATTGATTTATGATTTCCATGTTGGATAATTTTTTTTTCTACCTTTGTCATGTATTCATGACTTTGCATACTATTGTATAAATTCAAGTTCTTAAAACGCAATAGACAGATGTGTTGCTGGGGAGTTTGTTGCGCCACTTCTTCTTCCCAGCTAAAACACTAGGAAGTGGTGACGGGTGGGCGTTTTGGGGGACTGCCTTTCTGTAAATTTTGACGTTCAAAAAGTGCTGTCTATCAGCCTAGTTTGAATAGTAATAATAATAATATAATAATATGTTTATTAGCAAGGTACAAGTTTGACACATGTAAAGTACACATAATTGTCACAAGGGAACAGAGAAACTAACAAAATTAATGTGATAAAGTTGTTTAAAGTACAGTCAATTCAAAATATGAGCCCTGACTCCTAAACTAGGAAGATCTTGTATCTTAGGAGGCAGTGTCTTCGCATAAATAGTGGACAAGAAAATTTTGAGCGTACAAGTAGTCTTATAGTCACATACCTACAAGATATAAACTATAAGGCATGGCACATCTATACAGATTTTAATTTTATTAGAAATTAATTAATTAAGACCAAATGTCCGTATGGATTAATTATAGGTATAAGGTGTACTTTGTGTTGGATGTCGTGTCATGTGTGTGTATGAGTAAGGGAGAGGTGTGTGTGGTGTGGTGTGGTGTGATGTGTTGTGAAGTGGTGTGGTGTGCTGACTGAGTGTGCATATCTGAATGTAGGTCGAGTTTAAAGTTTATTAATAGTATAGATAGATAGTGAATAAATGACTGTTGAATTTTGTCTACGAAAATTTAATCTCTTTTTTATCAGGTTCAAATGCGACGTGTGCCAAGCCAGCTTCACCCGCCGCTGTTACTGGAAAAAACACCTTCTCCGTCAGCATGAAATCATCACCCCGCCTAAAAGGCCTGGTCGGCAGAAGAGCAACATCGTCATAGGAGACTATTTGGAAGACCAGCAGGACGCCATCGCAGAATACTATGCTAAAGAAGGAGATGTGAACAAATTATAGCAGTTGTGATTATTTACACTGTTTTTCGTGATCCGCAAGCATAACAGAGCCGTTCCACTTTGCCCCACCTTTTTAATGTCCACTTTACTCCAGTACTTCATATTGGTGGGGCAAATGAAACTTGCATTAAACCTTCAATTGGCCCCACCAATAGGGAAGATGCAATTACAGATTTCATGAACATTTTGTTATTGAAATGATAAAATAGCATAGAAGAAGGACCACTGCAATGTTTTTATTGTATGTAGTTAATATTGATTTTTAACAACTATTACGAATTAATATAACGTGAAACGGGACGTAAACAATCATCGTCTAGTGATGTCACTAGTGTTATGACAACGAAAAGACGAACTTAAATTTGAATACATGACAGGGCAGACAGGAGTGACGTCATCATTCGTTTTCGCGGGAAAAGAAAAACAGTCAGTTTATAATCGCAATTTTGGCAATACATTAAAGCGTATTAATTTTTTAATTTTTGTATGGTCTATTTTACACTGAGTTCTTTTAAATGAAAGCAAGATGAAAATATTGTATGTTCCCTATTGGTTCAAACCGTCTGTCAAAGTGACATGACACACAAATTACACTAGCGTAAACTTTGCTGTACTGATTTTAGTGTGGTAAATACCAGAACTGTTATGGATAAGAAATTTCGTATCTGGATATGCTAATATTATTATACCGGTTTCGGATACGATAACGGATATAAATTTATTTCGCGTTATGATTTTTAAGAAATTGTAAAAGTAAAACACAAATAATATATAACCTAATTGATTGAGTCAGGCGTTACTTTGCGGAAATCCATTTTAAATTTGAAAATGAAAACAATATATCTAGTTTTAATTTCCGCGAATATTAGTGGGTTGCAGGTATGCACCTCCCTCCCGCCCGCTATATTATGCACATGCAAGATTACTGGGCAAATGCAAGGATTTTAAGCACATGCAGGAAGGCAATGCAAAACCCAACACCATTACCGACACGTGTTTCGCCTCTCCACGAGGCATCCTCAGGGGACGTGTTGACTCGCTGACCGTTGAGTTCAACTCAACGGTCAGCGAGTCAACACGTCCATTCGCCCATCCGTCGCCCAGCCGTCCATTTGCCCAGTAATCTTGCATGTGCATAATATAGCGGGCGGGAGGGAGGTGCATACCTGCAACCCACTAATATTCGCGGAAATTAAAACTAGATATATTGTTTTCATTTTCAAATATATAACCTGCAAGTACGCTCGGCCGAATCCGAAATTATCCGAAACTCTTATTTCAGTTACGGATATCCGAAAATATAATCTATCCGTAAGATAGATTATATTTTCGGATATCCAATAGTTTTGCTTACGGTTACGGAGCTCCTTAACATTCCTGGTAAATACCACTCGCATAAAAGTGCAGTTTGTTTTCGGTGTTTCACGAGCACTAGCAATAATCACCGACTTATCGACTTATCGGAATCGCCATCCAATGGCGATGGCGATTCCAAACGTCAAAGTCCAAATAAAGTCCAGGTTGCTTCCTGATGTTTTCTTTCAGTGGTCCAATAGAAACTTTATATATTCATGTTGTAATTTTGTTAAACATGAGAGGTGGGTTACCACTGAGCCACCACAGCGCTCTTGATGAAAGTTGTAAATCAGTGGGGTATGTGTCGTGTCTGATATTAAATCATTGCCCGCGCAGTGTCTGACACATTGCCCAATGTCTGATACATTACCCAGTGTCCGATACATTGCCCAATGTCGGATACATTGCCCGATGTCCGATACATTGCCCAGAGTCCGATACATTGCCCAGTGTCGGATACATTGCCCAATGTCGGTACACTGCCCAGTGTCGGATACATTGCCCAATGTCTGATATAGTGCCCAATGTCGTATACACTGCTCAGTGTCTGATACATTGCCCAGTGTCGGATACATTGCCCAATGTCGAATACACTGCCCAGTGTCGGATACATTGCCCAATGTCTGACATATTGCCCAATGTCGTATACACTGCTCAGTGTCTGATACATTGCCCAGTGTCGGATACACTGCCCGATGTCGGGTACACTGCCCAGTGTCGGATACATTGCCCAATGTCTGACATATTGCCCAATGTCGTATACACTGCTCAGTGTTTGATACATTGCCCAGTGTCGGATACACTGCCCGATGTCGGGTACACTGCCCAGTGTCGGATACATTGCCCAATGTCTGACATATTGCCCAATGTCGTATACACTGCTCAGTGTCTGATACATTGCCCAGTGTCGGATACATTGCCCAGTGTCGGATACACTGCCCAGTGTCGGATACACTTCCCGATGTCGGTACACTGCCCAGTGTCAAATACATTGCCCAATGTCTGACATAGTGCCCAATGTCGTATACACTGCTCAGTGTCTGATACATTGCCCAGTGTCGGATACATTGCCCAGTGTCGCATACACTGTCCGATGTCGGATACATTGCCCAGTATCCGATACACTGCCCAGTATCGGATACATTGCCCAATATCGGAAACATTGCCCAATGTCGGATACATTGCCCAATGTCGGATACATTGGTTGTCGGATAATTATAAGATATCTTGAGAGATTGTAAACTCGATGAATTGTCAACTGAACATTTGGAATACTTTTATTATTATTTCTTGCAGTCAGGTATTGAATATAAGTATATTTTTATATATTTCTCACATTTTACCTAGTGAGTTACATTAGAATTGTTATCTCATTGAGCCCTTCATATTCATACTTCATATATTATGACCATTTCAAGACAAAAATTAAGTGAGAATGGTTGCTTACCAAATGTAAATCTTAACAATCGTAAATTATTATTCGCAATAAAAATGATAACAGAAATAATGTCTTCAAAAACATTCAAAGACCTATTTTTTTTCTGTCTTCAAATTAAATAGCGGAATTGGATTTTTTTTTTATAACATTGCGTCTGGAGGTAAAATATTTAATTTTGTTTCTTATATTGTCTTTTGTGGCATTCGCAAGATTAAGGTAAATCTGTTGACGTAAGAATCATCTCACAAAGCGTCGTGGCTTTTTGTAAACGGCCGGATCGTTGATTTCGCGTTGTAGTACTTAAGACAACAGCCACAAAGCATCGAGGAAATGAAAAGAAACAGCGCGTTCTGGGCTGATTTAATTAATTATTAATGCAACGTCCCGAAATCGTATTCGATTTAGTTATCCTTAAGTTTAATATCAATATTTATGTTTTAAAGACCGACGTAACGGACACGTTCGGAGCGTCGAGGGATCGCCAAGTAATTAAATAGAATTTAGAAAATTAAAGAGCAGTGGTGGCCGAGTGGTAACGGCCCCGACTTACGAATTGTAGGTAGCGGGTTTAAACCCAGCCAGGCGCAGGACATTGTATAATTAACTTCATCACCACTGCTCTCAAAAGAGTGAGGAAACCGGCATGTCCTAGAACCAAAAATTAGAAGACATGTGACGTTCACCAACCACACTGGTCCTGCGTGGTGGATTACGGCCCATTCCCTCTCCTAGACAGGAGGCCTGTGTCCCAGCAGTGGGAACGTTAAAAGGCTTATATACTAGAAAAATAACGTTCTACCGACGTCACTTCGCTTGATTCAAAAATATTACCACTGAAATATTATTACTTAAGGAATGTTATTAATTATCTCATCTTTGTTTTGTATTGATACTATCACTGAAATATGTACCCTTTTTTGTGATGTAAATATTGTATAGCTATCTAAAAAAGAGTTAGTCGCAGTGTGATCAGACACATAAGTAGTATTTACACTGTACATTTATTTATTTATACATAGTCCTGTTAGAACATCATCCATCAGTGTGGGTAGCACTGAAAATGAAAAAGCAATGCAATAATATTACGTACAAATGGTATATGTGACTGTTTAGTTGACTATCATACGATTAGGTTAAACCGAAATATATAAATTATATATGTTAAATCTTTTTTTTTTAATGATGGGGTAATCGTTAAATTGCTTCTTCCTCTAGAGCGGAAGGAGTGCCAGACTCTTACTGACTAAAACCCATCCGTTTTACTCCTAATGCCCTTTGCGTACCTTCCGCGGTGATTGAATACATATGTATTCATTTCAGTTTTAATCTCATAAACTGGTTCAACTTGACTATACTTTAAACTTTTAAAACTTTATTATCAAAAGCCAAATACAATTCGTCCATCTCAAAAAACATAAAAGAAATGACAATGTATTAAGTACAACGCTGTGCATTATGAGACAGAGTGAACGTCTGTATCTGTGCTAGTATAAACTGTGTTACAGACACAGGCGCCTTCCTCTTACACTTTGTGCATAAAACTTAGTTTACAAGCACTTAACACTTAATTTTTTTTTGTAAGCAAAGCAAGGACTAGGTGTGTGTGGTGTGTTTGTATACTCCGCTAGGGATTATCCATAAATTATGTCACACGAATTTCATGATTTGTGTCCCCCCCCCCGTCCTTGTCACAGCTGGTCACATTTAAGAGACACCCCCTCCCTAGTCTGACGTCAGATATTTTACAATTTTATTCGTGTACTTATTTGTTTGTGTTTTACTTAACGCTTGGATTAAAATAGATTTTGAAATGTGACGTCACGAAGTTTAGGACACCTCCCACCCCCTTGTCACACAATGTCAAACAAACAAACACTTCGTCGGAAAAACCAAAAACACTTGGCGGAAAAACCAAAAACGGACCATGCCTGTTGATACGGATTTTAAATGATATTTATTTTGTAAGTAGGTTAAACATAAGATTTTTACAGGTCAAATATTTCTGGTCATTTTAAGCTAGATGATGCCGGTGTTTCCTAGCCGACTACCCTGAGAAGAAACACCGAAACAAACTCAGAGGTCCAAGTCTCTTTTAAAGTCCATACAATCCATACTGGTCAAATCATATGAGAACCATGTAGGTTAATGTCTGAGGTAGCCTTTTGAGGAAAGTGCCACACAATTTTGAGTGGACCTGTCCAGACAGTGCAAGCATTTGTCAGTTACCGTGTAGCTCAAACTCAGAACTTTAAGGAGCTCAACAATTTGACGAACAAAACCAAAGTAAGGACATTTGGGTAGGCCGCTCAAACTGCCAGACAAACTGAAATAATAATAATAAATTCTTTATTTTCTCCTCACAATAAGACCAGAAATAAGACCCTATAGGTTAGTATACTATCTGTGTTCCAGGGTTTTTCCGCGGAGTCAGCGCGATGATACCGCTCTCAGTATCTGCTTAAGGGTCACAAGTTATCTGAATAATGCAAAAACATATCTATAATATTGCGATCTCTTAGTAAAGAAGTCTCTTATCACCAATATTTTTTTTTATTGTAAAACCAGCATTTGAACTACTATTTAAGGAACGTTCATTAAGAGTGCTACACTAATTATCCGGTTGAGCAGTAACCAGCCTTAGTGTGCTGAACTGCGAGAGGTCCATTCAAAAAAAAAAAAAAATAGAGTGCTACACTACTTTTTATATATTATATTCTGTGGTGGACGTGGACCTTATTTCTGAAGGAAAATGTGTAAAGTGCTGTGCGCGCTGGTGGTAGCACTGCTCATCAGTCTGGCGCACTCCTGGGGTAAGCATACGAACAGTTTTTATTTTTTTTAACTTTTTTATTTACATTACCAAAGTTATTTTACTTTTGAGATGGATTTGTTTTTATTTTTAAAGATTTATCCAAAAACATAGAAGATTTTTTTTCAAGCTACAGAGCACACAGGCGCGGATCCACTGTTTTCGTTAGGTAACTTGAAAAAAAGCTGTTTCGGATCGGATAGTTTGGTACATTGTTATAACAAATTGAACATTTTCCAAAGCTGTTGAACACTAATTTACAAAAAAGTATTAAAAACTTAAATGTTTAATTTTAATAGTTAGGTTACGTTAGACCAAAATAACTACGATCTTATGGTTAAGATCGTAGTATAATTTTGTTTGCTGGATGTCCCACCGGCTGACTTGGACTCAATATTATGGCCTAACATCGAAATAATTGTAGTAAGGCGGGTGTTTTTTGTACACAAATAAAAATATTACGAGGGCTCAAGATCCTATTTCATGGGTTTTAATAAAATAAATAGTTAAGTATGTAGATGCGTCGTAGATTTTAAAAAATCGCTAGTGAACAATCTGGCCTTATCTTATAAACTAGCTGCTGCCCGCGACTTTGTCCCCGTGGAATCCCCGATTTTAAAACATTTTTTATCGCTGCTCCGCTCCTATTGGCTTAAGCGTGATGATATATAAGGCCTAAAGCCTTCCTCGATAAATGGTCTATTCAACCCAAAAAGAATTTTTCAATTCGAACCAGTAGTTCCTGAGATTAGCGCGTTCAAACAAACAAACAAACAAACTCTTCAGCTTTATAATATTAGTATAGATGTGATATCGTTCTACTGCATCTTTACTTACTTAAATGGATTCTTTTATTTGACAGACATCGCCATAACAGTAGGAGATCGATTAGAATTTTACACTGATAACGGAACCAAAATAGAAACCGTAGTTTTTAACTCTCAGAACCTGACAGCATTAGCTTACGATGAAGTTCACAACATGCTGCTGTATGTCGACAAACAGAACAACAACGACGCCATATGTGGTTACAAAATAACTTCCATGGATTACAAATGCTACGTAGAGAGGAATGGAAGGGACATCTATAATCTGGCTTTCGACCCGGTCACAGAAATACTGTTCTTCACAGATACTAAGGAACGAAGCATTAATTGGTTTTCATTTAAAACTGGATTCAAGAACAATGTTTACGGAAATCTTTTTATGAAGATGGATGACGCGATCCCTACTGACATTGTGGTGGATAGTTGCAGAGGGTAAGTTAGGTACCAATAAAAGTCTGATATTTTTTTGATTTTACAAACTCAATAGGGTAGTTAAATAAAAAAATTGGAGGACTAATCCAATTTTTTTAGTTAATTACCCTATTGAGTCTGATAGATTTCCAAAAAATATTGGACACGTATTTTTTCTTTTTTCACATAATCAAAAAATGAAGACGATACAGAGCGTAAAAACTCATGTGACGTCACTACTCGCTACAATTTTTACCGGGCAGTGACGTCACACGCTCCCACTCCTAATCTTTGATGCTTTTTATCTTCGTCAGTTTTTATAGATTTGATAAAGGAAAAAATACGTGTCCAATCTATATCTAACTGACGGACTAAACATAATCATATATTTTTTACTCAGGCAACATCCCTATTCTGCTTGTAAAGCACAGGTGGTTTTCATTTGCAGGTATATTTACTGGATCAACACTCATTTGCCGACGTCTACAATTGAAAGAGCTCGTTTTAATGGCTCAGATAGAGAAGTTATTATTCATTCTGCTAACGACAGGGACCTGCACAGCTTGGCTATTGATCTAAAAACAGAGAAAATATTCTTCTACATGCCTATGAGTAGTGCCGAAATGTATCTATGTAGTGCAGATTTGAATGGCAAACACTTTGAATCATATTCGTTCATATCTATTCCCGGTTATGCAAATGTGCTGGATTCCCTAAATTCGATATTCATTTCAAAAAACTTCGTCATCCTTTTCGATTGGTGTCTAAACTGCGGTCAGATAAGGCGCCCTCGGCTATTTCCGAAATTAAATTATAGAAGCTCCGGATTCACTAATATTAGTACAAAAAATGTTGCCGGTTTAGCCGCGAACTATAAGTTGAAAGAGAAAGTTGAAGGAATTCCGGAATGCAATCACGTACCTGATAACTATGTGACCAACGGCTTATTCGAAAATGCTGGAATATATCGAGGCCCGTTTTGTGTTCATGGTACTATAGTTAATGGAAATTCCCTTTGCAAATGCACACCTGGATACACCGGAGAGCGATGTGACGTATCAGTCTGCGAGAACTACTGTTTGCATGGCAACTGTAGTTTCTCTGAAGATGGGCTTCCTAAATGCAGGTGACACATATTCTACTCCTGTTTTGAATCGAATGTCTTGTTTTATTAGTGCGCTTCATGATTTAAGTACCTATTTCAGTTGTGAAGCTGGCTATTCCGAGGAACGATGTGACGTGAACGCGTGCACTAGTTTTTGCTTGAACAGCGGGACTTGTTTCTTGAATAACGACAATAAGCCATTCTGTCAATGCAAAAATAATTATGGGGGTCATAGATGCGAGATATCAGGATGTCTTAACTACTGTTTGCATGGCAACTGTAGTTTCAGTGAAAAGGGGCTGCCTGAATGCAAGTACGTAGTAAAACATATTCTGCTCATCCTTCTTGATATCTTTTTTAATCCCATTTGCTTCATATAACAATTTTGTTATTTCAGCTGTGACTTTGGCTATTCCGGGGAACGCTGTGAAGTGAATATGTGTAATGGTTATTGTTTGAACAGCGGCACCTGTACTTTGGATGAGGAAGGCGAACCAATCTGTGAATGCGCGGGCTTAGGAGAGTTCGAAGGTCTACGATGCGAAATTCCAGTTGATCTAAATGACTGTAATAAACCAGCCTGCCAATGTGATGGTAGTTATGAGGGTCGTGAACGGAAAACAGATATAAATAACACCTCTTTAAATTGTTTAGAAGAGAGAGAAAGAAACCTTACCATAGCTGATTTATTAGAGAACTGGCGCAAGCATGCGCAACCATTTCCGTAGTTCTTTAGACATGCGTGAAACTTAAAACATTGAAGTTCAGGAGGGTTTTATGAAATCGAAAGTAAAATATAATTGGAAATCACTCTAGAAAGTAAAATATAATTGGAAATCCATGCAATTACTCTAAATGCGCAACTTGTAACTCTGTCTAGATGTTACTTTTTCACACCTAACCTGCTATATCAATATTAAAGAAATGTAGGTAACCTAGTTCGAGAAGGGCTCTGGTTATTTTCTATCTAAATACCACGTATGCAAAGCGGGAAGAAGCTAGTATGAATAATTTGTACACTTTTAAAAACGGCAGTTGAGTTACCTTCTTAAATTTTTATTTATTACGATAAGCCATGAATGGCATTGCTACAAGTCGGTATTTGCAATACTAACTAGTTGAATTTGAATTGGTTGTTGGTTTGATTTTTTTTTCTGGTTTGAATAAACCTAGATCGGGCAACGCACCACATTATCTACAGTTTTTTTTTTTCGTTTGCAACTGTAATCTTATATTTTTACCATACCATCGTTTTTATCCAAATTATTGTAACACTAGATTAATATATGAACCATAATGAACACTTTTTGTAAATTTATTATTTCAATAAAATTTTATTATAGCCTTTATTATGGTTGTCTATTGTTTACCCGAAGATTATATACATAATCATCATATTCCCGAATGTTTTGTTTGCCCTAAAAGACATATGACATACTGTTAATTGCCCGAAACTTAGATACCATAAGATACGAGTGCCATACGTATTGTTTTTCATATTTTTAAGTGCCATAATAATTTTAGACATAATATTTACACGCCATAATGATTATTAGACATAGGTAGGTACCTTAAAATATTCTATGCATGGTTGATGGTGGGCTTGGTCGACGGACCAACACACACAGAACCCGTACTGGAAGTACTTGAAAACTTCAGTTTTAGCCTCAAAGTTCCAATTCATAATCATATTACAGGAAAGCAGTGCGTCTGAATCATTCTAATTTCAGTTCTATGATACTTAAACATGTTCTAAACATAATTTGTAAAAAGTTTTCTTGTGACCAGGGCTCCAAGTCTGCTATTTTTATAAATTCGTCATTCCAACACGATCCCATTATCATTTTGCGAAAAGTTTGTAATCTGCTAAATTCATAATGGTCGATCATTGGTTTGTCAGTGGTCACGTAATACTTTTTGATAAACGAGCTATTAAAAGCAGTGACTGCACAATGTCGTTCTAAAAGTAGGTCACCGATCAAAGGAACTGTCAAAACTTAGCAGATTACCGCATACGTCTGTTATTCATTTGTCATTATGTACGAGATTACCATTCTATGCCATTAGGTACTTCCAATGTAGTGTCAGTGTTTGACCATTGGATAGTTATAATGACGCTTTTATATTAGTAGATTACCAAACTTGTCAAAATCAAACATTATGAAATCAATGATAGACCATTCTGACACTATTGTAATAGCAGACTTGACGCCCAGTTATGTCGGGATTCTGTAAGTAACAGTACCTACAACTGTACAAGTAATACACTCAACGTAAGGTTTTAAAGACAGATTTTCATTTGTCTAGAAGCCACAGGTTTGATGGGCCGGAGTCTTTACGTAGTGGGAGCCTCAAGATCGGGAGTAGAAGGTGGCGTTTGAGTTTGGTCGGCGAAAGTAACACGCTGGGTGGACTGGGGAGATTTTAGCGATAGTAAAAAAAAAGTTTGAGCCCAGTTTCGAACCTACGACGTATAACTCGTAAGTGTTCTCGTACTCAAACTTAAAACATTTCTAATTTGAGATCTAATGAAGCTAAAAAGCGTTAATGAACACCGAATTATCGAATATTCGTTCTGCCATCTCATTACAATCCATGTAATTTAATTATTGAATTTTCAATGCAATTAAAATATATGATTTTGCTCAAACTTGCCGCATAAATAGTCCAGTTATTCAGGGATGTTGGCTATACATCTTTTGTCGACATGGTAGCAGTTACTGGTCTTCTGGTGCTGGGATGCGCGTGGGCAGCGGTGGCGCTCCCCTACAACGGTGACCAGAATTGTAAGCCGATAGAGACCGGTAAGCTTCAATTGTTAGCAATGTAATTACAGCTATCGATCTACATGATATTGCAAAATGCACTCCGACGCAAGTGGTTGGTGGACACCAACAATTATTCTATGACCCGACTGACACAAAAAGCGGGTAATGTTTTTCAAGTAGGTAAGAATATTTGTATGTACATAGATTTTTTGGAACACCCTATGGCCTAAACAGCTGCTTAAATTTTAACAATTGAGGTATGCATTTTGAAAAAGTAATAAGATGGCGGTCGCCATTAGTCACGTATTAACATTATATGAAACCTAAAATAAAAAAAATATACTTAAAAGACTTCCAAAGAACTCTGATGACAGACTTTTTAAGCGACTGGCTTAAAAATAAGGGCCACCAACTTCATCAGACTGCTTTTAAAGTGACTTTGAAGTGACATGGTTTTTGATCCTTGATAATTATTACGTGTATTTTGTTGTTACTTATTAGTATTTTATGAGTAGGTACTTGCATAGCTTCCACTGTGTTCAGAAATCGTTCAAAAATTTGATCAAATCTATTGTGAGCAGGTGAATTTATCGGAGCCGGGGTACCGCTGGCGAAGACTATCCTACAGCCAGGAATAGCCGATTGGAAAATACTTATTCCCGTAAGTGTCATTTATAAGTCTCGACCATCGGTCACATCGATTGCATCCCATCTCGGATAGGCTGGATTTTTTATTAGCTATTCATAGATTAATAGAAGTGACTTTTTGACTAATATAGATACATAATTATGTCATGTTACAATTTAACATTTTTCCATTTCGCAATTTTGCATCATGCATGAATTATCTTCTACTTTATATGAAGATTGCCCCCTACCATACTTACCGCTTGCAGCAAACCAGGGCCCCAAGTCTGCTATTTTTAAAAATTTGTCATTCCAACACGATCCCATTGTCATTTTGCTTAAAGTTCGTAATATGTTAAATTCACAATGGTCGATCATTGGTCGGTCAATGGTCTCGTAATACTTTTTGATAATCGAGGCCCGTGGGGCCGCGTAGGCTAGAGCTCGGCTGGCAAACGCCACCTCGCATTTATGGCCAGTCCGATCCTGTCAATGTCGTTTAAATCTTTTTTTATGAATTGTACTTGATTTAATTTTACAGGATAAGAATTATTTTCCACTGACTTGTCCTTCGTATCATTTTTGAAAGTCCTGCAATTCTCAAGATTGCATTTAGATAAACTACAATTTAGATTTTTTTAGGCCAGTCCTATAAAACATAAATAGTGCTATTTAGATATCCTGATTTTTTGGGACTATGTCGGGATAGGTGCCAGTAGTGTACACCCTATATTTCAACTTCGAAAGACCTACTATGCCATCTTTGTGGTGCTCGAAAAACTTTTAACAAAATTTTTGGACATTTATCAGCATTTAGCTTATAACTTCAATACGGTGAATTCTACATAAAAAGTCAATTCGTAAATATTTAAAGTCGAAAAAAAGTTTGCTAATTTGAGCGCAATCGTAGCTATGTAGGTTTAATAGGTATTGAGGAATTCTTGCCAAAATTTGTCGTTTAAAAATTGGAACCTTGCTTAGTTGCAGTACTTTTGCAAGGGATATGAATGCTAGCTATGATAGGTAAGTGTTAGCTCTTACCACGGGAATGAATTTCGAATTATTTTCCAAAACTCCTGGGGTGGGCACGGCACAAAGCTATGGAAGACTCCCAAAGTTATTGAAATTATCTCTTTCCAGGATATCCCGAACTGCCATCCAGTCGGCGTAAAAGCAATAGTATGTGACTACGATGTTGTGCCAGCGGCCAGTTTCATAGCCATCAATATTATCTCGGTGCATCGTCTAGGGAGCCTGGCTGGCCCGGGATCTGTAACACCGACGGTGTACTGCTTCAACTCATTGCTGAATAACAACCAAGCTTTGTTACAAAACAACCAACTGTTGTTGTCAAACAACCAGCCTTGGCAGAACAACCAGAACGATTTAACATTGAATAACTTACAGTCTCACTTGTGGGGCCAGTCACCTCTGCTATCTTTAGGATCATCTCAGTTGGGTCAAGCACAAAGTCCTCTGCTGGGACAGTCACAGAACTCACTTTGGGGTCAATCACCCCAGTCCCTATGGGGCCAAACATCTCTTCCGTCTTTAAGCCTTAGCCCCTTGTCGCAATTGGGCCAAAACCAGAATCCTTTGCTGGGGCAATCACAGAACACACTTTGGGGTCAATCACCTCAGTCCCTGTGGGGCCAATTGTCACTTCCATCTTTAAGCATTAGCCCCTTGTCTCAATTAGGCCAAAGCCAGAATTCTTTATTGGGGCAATCACAGAACACACTTTGGGGTCAATCGCCCCAGTCCCTGTGGGGCCAATCGACTCTTCCGTCTTTAAGCCTTAGTCCATTGTCGCAATTGAGCCAAAGCCAGAACCCTTTACTGAGCCAATCACAGAACACACCTTGGGGTCAATCACCCAAACCCCTGTGGGGTCAATCGTCACTTCCATCTTTAAGCCTTAGCTCCTTATCTCAATTGGGCCAAAGCCAGAATTCTTTATTGGGGCAATCACCGATCTCACTTTGGACTCAACCACCCCAGTCTCTATGGGGACAATCGTCTCCTCTATCTTTAGGCCTTAGCCAACAATCTCTACTGGACCAAACCCAAAATTCTATGTTGGGGCAATCACAGAACTCACTTTGGGGCCAATCACTACTTCCATCTTTGACCGTCACCCCACTTTCTCAATTGGATCAAAACTACAATACTTTGTTGGGCCCATCATCCCTGCTATCTTTAGGTCTCACACCTCCGTCATCGTTGGGACAAACATACAACTCCCTGTGGGGCCAAACTCCCAACAATTTGTTGGGGCAATTATCCTTACAATCCTTAGACCTAAGCCAGGCAAATAACAATTTATTAGGCCAATCGACCCTGCCCTTGTGGGGACAAAAACCCCAACTGCTTTCAAGCCAATCATCCCTACCACTGTTGCAGTTGGGACAATCACCCCTTCTTTCGAGCCAATCATCCCTACCGCTATTGTCGCCGCAACCACTGTTGGGAAATTCACAACAGAATTTGATTGCGTCTCTTTAAATATTTTACTATCTTGGCACCGACGATTTCTATGAAGCGACGTTATATTTATTTAAATTTTGGTTTGAATTTGTTTTAACTTCCTTTCTTTAGAGACTATCTTTGCCGACGAGACCACATGTCTCGTCGTTAGTCGTGAAAATGTCAAGTACAATTTCCATTGCTCAAAATAAAGAAATGCAATCGATTTTTGAAATGTATAAAAATAAGACTCTAGGAACACATAGGTAGGTACCGGGTTGTAAGGGGGTGTACTTGTATCTCCCTCCCTAGCTTTCAGTAAAACATACGGAAACATGAAAAAATTGAATTTAAAATTAGAAAAGCGGGATGCAGTAGTAGTAAGCGGAATAAGTTAGTTCTATCTCTGTATGAGGTTGACTGGTACACAGTAAAAGTCCCCCATGTACCACTTTGTACATGAAGTGTAAATAAATTAATAAAAGAAAACCTATCCTTTTCGAAGTGGGGTTTTTAAGATACACCCCCTGAAAATAGTCTTGCCGCACTTTTAATTCGCCATTATGTATGAATTGACCTTTGAATTTACCTACGTTATAAATTGTTTCAAATATATATTCAATGTAATAAACTGTATTTATTTTTATTTTGTTGTTTCATTTTAAGAAGAACACAAGTGATTAATAGAACATTACATATGTCATATATTAATGTTCTATTAATCATTTGGTACATAACAATATACATATGAATGAACACTAACATAAGTGTTGTTTCTTAGTTATTTGAACACCGAAATTAAAGTTATTTTATACTTTTTGTGTTTTTTTTTTTGTTGAGAAGTGTGTTTTATATTTTTAATTTTTCACTTTTTAGTGGTGATACCCCGCTAAACGTACCCGTCACAGCGTACGTGTTATAAACTGGTGTAAATAATAAACAGTTACATATGTATGCGACTTCAGAAATCCCGGAACGCAAGTTTTGCTATCATTTATTGTAAAGTTCCGTTTCTTATCTCCGGTCTTCATCAGAGCTTCACCAAACTAGAAAGGCCAAACCATCGTACTTATATAGTTTTTTATTTTCATTTTACATCGACAAGTGAGAATCAGACCATCATCAATGTAGTCGAAGCCACGCATTATTAGGGATAGCCCAAATACTAATAGTCAGATCTTACCCAAAATTAAATGAGAAGCACCAGCTTTCGTATATAAAAAGAACCATCAAAACCCAGTAAAACACACAAAAAAAGTACAGTCGACTTGAGATAACCTCTTCCTTTTTTGAGAGTCGGTTAAAAAAATACAGTCTACAATTTTGATGCGTAAAAAAGTTTTACAAATGTTCATGTACAATTTTGTCGACAGTTACAATCTCTCAAGATATTTTATAAGGGAATTATTGCAATAGATCGAACTTGTGGTGCGGCTCTTATTAAAAGTGCAAGTAATATCAAAAACTATTTTTTTTATTCAAAATTTATGTGTATCCCTCAATATTTTGGGATAATGGGTTGTGGAGGTCTCCAGATCTTTGACAGTCGTTACGGATTGTCAGAAGCCAGAAAATCTGACACCAGTCTTGCCTAGAAGTACCGTGTTCCCCAGTTAATGGGTTGTGGAGGTCTGGTAAGCAGCCGCTTCACGTAAAATACTGGTATTCAGCTGAATCCGGCTTGACTAGGAACCGACCCCAATATAGTAGGGAATAAGCTAGGCAGATGACGATCCCTCAATATTTCGTGTTAGGTAAGCCTGGAATGACTGCCTAAATCGGTGTTTCATACACCGAAGGAGTTTCTTGATGGAATCCTGTGGGATTTCCTGCCATTCTTCGACTAAAGCAGTTTTCAGGTGTCTTGAGGGACATCTTCCTTATACCCGCCTTTTCAGTTCGTCCTACATTTGTTCAACTGGATTCCAGTCAGGACTGAAGGCCAGCCAGTCTAGTGCGAATCGCAGTCTGCAGGGAATCCCAGTCCAGTGTAGGAATCGCAATCTGCAGGGGAGCCCAGTCTAGTGTGGGAATCCCAGAATGCATTTTCACTTATCGGACGTTAGAAAAACTTCGGAGATAGGAAAGGGAACTCTTCAATAAAAAGTCGGTTGTATTTTTTATAAAAGGTTTTTTATGTTTCACTTTTTAGTGATGACACCCGACAGCTCTGGGCGCAGCGGAAGGGAGTGCCAGACTGTTATTGACTAAAACCCACCCGTGTTCCTCCTAATGCCCTTTGCATTCCAGGGCCGCCGCAGTGACTCTTTCGAAGAAATTCCACAACCTATACTACTATACGACTATAGTTATGAGGCCCCGTCTTATCTGCTAAAACACGATGCGCCGTCGGCCCAGGCCTGTGGCCGTACTACGAAGTGCCATCATGATTCAGTGTGAGGGAAAGCGATAGTGCTATTCGTCTTGTGTCTCCGTCTGACACAAGAAACATGATGGATTTAAGACGTCATGGTAGGGTAGCTGGTTGTTATCGGACGGCGGGCCACCCGTCGCTCGCTATCTACAGGCCTGCGCCTAGGGTGGCTGGGACTCCCGAACGCGAAGCCCGAGGTGTCTTCTTCTGATACGACTGTTTATTTGTTTTTCTGTTGGGCTTGCGGAAGAGTTTGGAGAATTCCGCAGCAGCTCCAACTTCCTCGTATCTGGAGCTAGTCGAGTTGGCCCGAGATGCTGAGCCAGGGTCTGATCCCGCATCTCCTCGACACTCCAACGAACGCTTCCATCATAATTCGAAGCGTCCGCGCCTCGAGCGCCAGACGCCTTGGCAGGCGATTTAAAATTATACCGGATTAGGTCCTCAAAGGACACCGATCGGTAACCTCCTTGGCTCATGTAGCCAAGGAGCCCCCGGCAAGGAGGTCCAGATGGCTTGATTTTCTGATTTTAAGATTTTAATAATTTTAAGTGTAATCAACCTTAATAATCAAACCATTTAATCGGATTAATATCATGATCACCAAATTCACCAGTATTCCATTCCACCTGGTTTTGATTGAATAATTTGAACGAAAAGTGGTCTTTGTTCCTGAACCGTAATAGTTAAGACATATTTTATTTTATCGATAATAATGAGTACTTTCATTATGTATAGTAGGTACATAATTTTTGGGTATAGTTCATAGTTTTGTCAGCGTACGACAAACAGTGAGTTCATGAAGCAAGTTCATAGGTGCCCTATTTTTTCCGTAAATAAAATATAGCCCATGTTCTAAGTTAATAATGTAGATTACAAATGTTTAAGAATTTTTTAAATCGGTTGAGTAGGTTTTGAGCCAAATCGTGACAAACAAATAAATCTTTCACTTTATAGGTACCTAATATAAGTTTAGATTGCACGCAAGAATTTCTTTTGGGCTATTAATGAATACTAGGTATAGACCGTAGTTCTGCTATGTATCCCCGAACAACTATACCATATTGTATTATAGCAGTTGATGAAATAATAAAAGATCAAGCCTGTTTATACCGTGAAAACTATTTATTTTTTAACTTGATTAACAATGACATTGCACTATGAAAACTATCAATTGTAGAAGGGCAGTACCTGTACAAGTTAATGCGCAGGTACGATTATAGACGTATTGCTATTAAATTGTACTAGGCGCTACGCATGTCTGCGTTTCTCCCAACATTCTCTCCTGAACGCAGACCCATCGCTCTTCAGAAAACTTCATGTTTTGGTCTATGCAGTCCTTTGGTCAAAATGTCCGCAGTCATATCTTGACTCCTTTCGTATTTTACTAGGACTTGTTTGGCAGCAATCCTCTATCTTATAAAGTGATAACGAACATCGATGTGTTTGCTGCGTTGATGATAACTTTCATTTTCTGAAATGCGAATGGCACTTTGATTATCACAGTAGACAACAATAGGAATAGCTGATGATTCAGGCCAAAAGTCTTCATCTAGTTGTTTCAGCCAAATCGCTTCTTGCATGGCAGTGGCCAGAGACATGAATTCAGCCTCTGTACTTGACAAGGCTATAGTTAGTTGTTTTTAGAGCACCAACTTATTGCAGCACCCTGAAGCATAAAAACATATCCAGTGCAGGATCTACGGTCTTCAGAATGACTGGCCCAATCAGCATCACAATAGCCTGTAATGTTGCCTTCTGAGTTTCCATCATATGTCAATTTATAATCAGTGGTGGCTTTTAAATATCTTAAGACTCTCTTCAGTGTAGTCCAATGCTCTGCAGTGGGTTGCCCATTGTACCGACTTAATGAATTTACAATATATGTTATGTCAGGTCTTGTCCCTTGTGACAAATATAATAAGCACCCAATAGCTTCTTGATAAGGTATGTTTCTCAATATTTCGTCCTCACTTTCGGCTCTCTTTAATTGAATGTTTGGATCACATGGAGTCCAGACTGGCTTGCAATCGTCCATACCAAAACGAGTAACGATTATTTTTGCTCAATATACGATAATAAATGCAAGTATCAAGTTTTGATCGTTTTATGCCAATTTGTAATAAAACAGAGTTCAGCTTTTTTTTCACTCTCTACTGGCTTGTTTAAGACCATATATAGCTTTATTTAAATGGTATACTTTCTCTCCTCGATCAAAAATGGGTGATTGAGACATGTAAATATCTTCATCGACATCCCCTTGCAGAAATGCATTCATGGAAATATATTATAAAGATGAACTTTCATTATTTGTTTGCAACTTTCTTTGCCGACGGGTTTTAATACCCGTTTCATTTGCAGGCGATATGTCAACACTCGGACTTGGTAAGTATGTAACATCTAGTGGATCTTCATAATCTGTGTTACTTGAAGTATCTGTGATACTATTACTCAGATTGTTAGAAAAAGACTGCTCTTCATCATCTGTATTTTCATCATCTTGTGTAATTAATCCAGATTTTTGTTCATTTAATGGTAAGTATATTTGTGTTAATTTTTTTTTATTCTTATCATTATTTTTTTTATCTTTTAATTGTTGTATTTCATCTACTTCTTGACTAATTTTATTTATTTTTGTTTCAGGTGCTGAAAAAGAAGTAGATTCTACTATTTTACTTTTAATGTTTTCTTCCAGAAAATGCACATCCCGACTGATCACTGCTTTATTAGTTTTCGGGTCTATAAATCGGTAGCCTTTTGTGCATTCACTGTACCCAACAAAGATTAGCTGACGAGATTTTATATCTAATTTTTGTCGCTTTTCTTTGGGTATGTGCACCATAGCAGGACAACCAAAAATTCTGATATTGCTTAAGTCTGGCTTTTGTCCGGTCCATACTTCATGAGGTGTAATATCTGATAAAGCATGTGTGGGCGAGCGATTGATTATATATGCAGCAGTTGTTACAGCTTCAGCCCAATAATTCTTTGATAAATCAGCATTAAGCATCATGCATTTTGCTCGTTCAACCAATGTTCGGTTCATTCTCTCACTCAGACCGTTCTGTTCTGGCGTGTATGGATTGGAAGTCTGATGTAATATTCCATTTTTCTTTAAATAATTAGTAAAGTTTTTATTAGTATACTCCAATCCATTATCGCTGCGTAAAATTTTAATCTTTTTATTTAACTCATTTTCTACTCGGTTTTTGTATTCAATAAATTTTTCAAACACTTCCGTTTTGCTTTTAATTATGTATACATACACTTTTCTTGAGAAATCATCAATAAAAGTTGTAAAATACCTGGCACCGCCAATCGAAGCAACTTGTATCGGGCCACATACATCTGTGTGGACTAGCTCTAGCAACCCGTTTGCCCTGGAGCCATTGCTAGGAAATGATTGCCTTGTTTGCTTACCCTCTAGGCAACTTATACATACATACTTTTCTTTCTGTGATGATAGTTGTACGCCAGTTGTGCAGTTTGGTAACTTGTAAACATCATTATAATTTAGATGGCCCAAACGTTGATGCCATAGATGTGTACTTGACGCTGCTTTTGCTGACATGGCGAATATTTTGCTGTAATTTATGTTCAGTCTATATGTATCATTTATTAGATTTGCTGTGGCTACTTTTTTATTATTTGAATTATATACTGAGCAGCCAGTTTTATCGAATTCCACTGTACAACCAGATTTTATTATTTTACTAACTGATAATAAATTTGTAGACAACTTTGGCACATATAAAACATTCTTTACTAATATTTCACTGCTGCTGCCATCTTTATTAGGTACATGCAGTATCACATCACCACAGCTTTCGACATGAAAGGTTTTATTGTCTGCAATTTTGATTGTTGATATCGGTGGTATTGTTTTATTCTCTAATAAATCTTTATGCATAGTCATATGCATCGAAGCACCTGAATCTACATACCAGTTTATACAATCATTCAGTTGCATGGCCGAGAAAGCTGCTACAAATCCTTTATTATTTTCTTTACTCTGTGGTTTATTTTTCTGAAACCAACAATTTTTACCAAGGTGTCCATATTTGTTACAATTAAAACATCTTGGACCTTTTGACTTTGTCTGATGCTGAGTGTTTTTGAACTTAGCTTGAGTGTTTTTATTACTTGTGTAGAGAGCTGAATTACTTGGTGTAACTTTTATTTCTTGCAAAAGTTTCGTTTTAATCAGATCTGCACTTATTTTTACTCCTGAGCTTTCAATACCCATTATCATAGGTTTATATTCTTCGGGCAAACCTGCCAGCATCAAAGTCCCGAGCCATTCATCATCAACACTGAATCCAATATTTCTGAGCTTATGAGCTGAGCTCATGATTTTGTTGACATAATCTTCTACACTGGTGCTTGTCTCTAAATTAGTGTTAATCAAGTCTCGCAATAAACCAACTTTTCTCAGTAGACCAGAGTCTTGATATGCTTTTGATAAATTTTCCCAAATCTGTTTTGACGTCGTCGCATCCTGTATATGTATGAAATTTATTGGATCGACTAATAATATTAGCTTTGATTTTGCCTTTTTTTCTTTCTTTGGATCAGTATTTGTTCCTTGGACACATTCCCATAAATCATCGAGCTCTAGGTATGCTTGCACTGCGAAACTCCAGCTTGTCCAATTATCTCGGCCAGTAAGTTTTTCAATTTGTATCAGAGATCCGTTTGATGACATTTTATCAAGAAAATATACCTGAAATATAAAAAACTTCGGCGACCGCGTGAACAATTTTTAGGTTATCCGTATTTCTGGTCAAAATCAACTAATTTACTTTAAATTTTCACTGTACTACACTAAACAGGCATGGAGAGGCCCATAACCTGATGAAATAATAAAAGATCAAGCCTGTTTATACCGTGAAAACTATTTATTTTTTAACTTGATTAACAATGACATTGCATTGCACTATGAAAACTATCAATTGTAGAAGGGCAGTACCTGTACAAGTTAATGCGCAGGTACGATTATAGACGTATTGCTATTAAATTGTACTAGGCGCTACGCATGTCTGCGTTTCTCCCAACAGCAGTTTGTCTGGAAGTGGTGTCTTTAACCTTCTTTTAAACAACAACGTGTTCTTTCAACGTAGACTTATGTATTAAGAATTCAGAATGATTTAGGTATTAACCCTAAACCCTACTGGTTGATTATTAAAAGTTTAAATCTAAATCTATTGATATCTATACTAATATTATAAAGCTGAAGAGTTTGTTTGTTTGTTTGTTTGTTTGAACGCGCTAATCTCAGGAACTAGGTACTGGTTCGAATTGAAAAATTCTTTTTGGGTTGAATAGACCATTTATCGAGGAAGGCTTTAGGCTATATATCATCACGCTTAAGCCAACAGGAGCGGAGGAGCGATAAAGAATGTTTTAAAATCGGGGATTCCACGGGGACGAAGTCGCGGGCAGCAGCTAGTTATAAGATAAAATTTGTATAAAAAGAAAAAGTTGGTAAAACTGTTTTTTTAACCGTCAATAAAAAAAAACAACAAAAAGTGTGTTTTTCATATATATTGAGGAAAATAAAATATATATAATACCTATACATTTCAACAAATTGTCCAAAAATGTTATTAACAGTAGACGATGGTGTTACAATAAAAGTTGTTATTTAAGTATAAAATATGCAATTAAACAATCCAACGCCAGACAAATGCTCAAGTCAACAAAGCAATATATTAAAATTCCGAACGCTGCCGTCACGAAAGAAAATAACAGTCTAAAATATTTAAAGGTGATCGATCATTACAACGGTTTTTTTTTTACTATTAAAAATGACATTGACAAGACGCCATTGTTGGCAAACATATTAAGATGGTGGCCATGCTTCAGTCTAAAAAACGTTGCTCAACAAGGTTTATGTATTTCAGTGACTATACCCGCTTTTAATGAAAAATCTAACTAGAAACAATGTTATTTCCTGAGTTTATCCATCACAACTGCTACTATTACGATTTACCATTGAGAACATCGTACTGAATTACCTCTATATTTTAATTTTTCGTTTTTTTTTTAAACCATAAATAGACGAAGGCAACACACGGAAGGGCTGGTCATTGGAGCAAGATCTTGGGCTTAATTACAGTAGACTGTAACAACCACAGAGCCGCTAAACTGGACGTTTCCGTTGCGATGTACTCTCAGATGATTCAGGTCGGTGAAAAACGCGGTGGGAGCCACATCTGTATCACACACATATGCGTGCGTGCCAGCAACACCACTTACACATTCCGGAACAGGCTGAAAATAATAATTGCTTTTACTGAGGATGAATGTTACCCATAAAACTGAAAGCGATTAGCGCTTCCAAAGGAGCAAGGTTAGACTGTCAGTGACATATTTTTTTATTAGAATATCATGACCCATGTCCCACTGCTGGGCAAAGGCGTCCCCAATATCCTTCCAGATATTCTTGTCTTTCCCCACCTCGAACCACATTTTTTTTTAACTATTTATTTTCAACATGCATTTATAATTAATTACATGAGAGTAACGCTCAATCTTTTTGAGGTAAGATTATGTGCGCTACCGGTTTGGGTTAATTTGTTACTCGCTCACAGGTATTTGGCCGTTAATAGACATACACGCAGACCCCCATTCTAAACTTATCAGTGGTAAAAAAGACTTTTCTTTAAAGATTTTTCTTTTTTTTTTCTTTTCTCGCTGGGTCGGCCACGGCGATGTCGTCCAACCTTTAGTACCCATTGTGTGGACAGTTAGACTCACCGACTCCCATTTCGGCCTGGCAGCTTTTTTGCCCATGTCTATAATACCTGTTTTGGGGCGAAGCTTGGTGTTCTTTACTGTATTCTTTTTATACCCAGAATACTACGGTCCAGTGGCATACCCCAAGGCGGAATATTAGCGACTCGATGAGTGACCAGGTCAGAGCACTGAAGACTTATCGATGACTTTGCGCTTCTGAGAGATCGGAAGATCGCTCTTCCTTAGCATCTTCATGGACCAGCGCTTTTGATGCGGATTTCGCCAAGCTTTTCCAAGCGTTTTCGATGCAGCCATCGATTTCCATTTCTTGCCTGTTTTCGAAAGGACTAACTGGCCCAAGAAGATGAGCACTGGCTATTGACATAACCTGCCATTCTATCTCGACCTTACGTTTGTTACTGTTAGTCAGTGTTTTAGTTTTTGACCCAATCGTTGTGAGTCCCACTTTGAGGCTAGCAGTGCTCAGATCTTGGAGCATGGTCTACAGTTCCAGTGCTGTTAGGGCAAATAGGACTTTGTTGTAGGAAAATCGAAGGTTAGTTAATCTCCTATTGCCGACTTCAGCGCTCTTCTCTGTCTTCCATGAAATTCCTCCCCTACCTAGCCTAGTACAGTACCTAGATTGTACAGTTACACATAAAATAAAATTTAAATAATGCAATGAAAAAAAAAACGAGTGTGAACTTCACGACTGCGCCATAAAACCTAAGCCTCACGTCCACACAGTCTGTGACTGAATGAGTGAGGTTTTTCAGATTTTGGAATAGCTAGGCAACTAACGTAAAGAGTAACTGTAGATCCATGTGCTCTGGACATACTTACAGGGACGGTAATGACCCAGTCGGCATTAAAAGGTTGGAGGGTCACAGGTGGAAGCTTCACAGGATGATCAGTTGGCACAACTCCTAGCGATAGAACAAAACATACGTTAAATCGATATACTTATTTTACAATCATATAACTAAACATTCCAGAAGCCGAAAATAGATGACTAAGTGGCGAGCAATTGGAGAGGCCTATGTCCAGCAGTGGACTGCAATAGGCTGTTGATGATTGATGAACTAAACATATATGTTCCGGGGGAAACACCTTATATAGGTCCTACTCGTATAATACTTCGTTGCCAAGATATTTGGAATTACAAGTCACATTACGATGGCAATTTTTGCCTTTAGGACAACATAATCTAATAATAAGGTTTTGTTTATTTGGAGGTTGCGCGGAAAAAAAAATGGAGAGACTTTGGGGAGCATTGGAACAATATATGACCAAACAAATAAAATGTGTGATTGACCCATATTCGCCAGTTTCATTATTATTATAGTTCAAAGTTATTAGTGATAGGGAGGCAATGCATAACTCCATAGACAAAGAAGCATACCGCTTCAATAAAACGTTTTGCGTCAAACGCAAAATACATACGACAGCGACAGGAAGATAAAAGTGCAAATTAAAAAAAAAAACATTCGAAAACTTACCGATCTGCGCTGGAACACACTGAGAGTTCTGAGCATTGACTGTTATTGCACAGGCAAGGACCAAAAGGCTTACTGTGGAGAACATGTTGATTGACCAGCTAAATGTACCCAGATATCAAAGCGTCGCCGCTTTATATATGCCTCCAGATTTTCAGAAAATATGCAAAAAATATTTTCTTATTTGCGTCTTAAATCTAATAATTTAATTATACGGCACATAATTAGTGCACAAATGTAATTGTTTAGTAAAGCAGCGCTAATTTTTAGCGTGACATATTCATGCAGATAAGTTTATAATTTTTTTAACCGAATGTTCTGCCTACGTAGGTATAGTCATTTCTATATAAGGCAAGTGTAGTTGTTTAGCGATGGATTTGGAGATTATCATGTATTTTTTTAAATTCTGAAATATTAAACAGCAGAGGTAGGTTTTATCTTATCATGTAAGCTTTATTCATTTATTCATTTTGTGAACACAGGGTAAAAAAAAAGATCTTATACATAATGTTTGGTCCAACCTTTGTTCCGCCGAAAGGCATACAAAATAGTGACGCTATGATCAAAATTATGTTATTATTTGTAAAAAATCTCATAAGTACTATATAAAAAAACAATGTCAGCATATAAAAAATTGTCAAAACTTAAATAAAATAGTACAGAAATATTAAAGTCGTCAAAATTAATTGAATTAAAATCATCGAAATGTCATGAAAAAAAAAACTATATAAATAAATGTCAGTAGAAGATTAAATTTATCAAAATTTACTAACTGTAATAAATATTTCGAATACAATTTCATTATACTAAGATTAAAATACAATAACTCATAACATAATAATAGTAGTTCCAGAATTTAGATTAATTAAATTTGTCATTCAGAAACTGGTCTAATGTGTAATAGCATTTTTCAAGGAGCAGCTTCTGTAGAGTGTTTCTGAATTTTTGCACTGGAATACATTTGATTGCATCGGGTAATTTATTCAAAATTGGGGAGCAATACCAAAAAAAAACTTTTCTTCATCAGTGCAATTTTACATTTAACATTGCATAATGTTTCCATATACTGAGCGCGTATGGGTAATTTCTTTACTGTGGCCATTTTTTTGAATAAGTGGGGATTATTTTTTACAAACAAAGAAGTCTCCATAATGTACAAAGCAGGAGAAGTTAAAATATTGTATTTTTTTAAATATGGAATGCAACTGTCAGTCCTTCTCAAGCCAAACATCGACCGTATGCATCTCTTTTGCATTTTAAAAACTAGTTCTCGATTTGTTGACTGTCCCCAAAAAACAACACCATAACGCAAAACCGAGGCTACCAATCCATGATATGCCGTTAACAGTGTTTCAGTATTTACTTTTTTGACAGTTGAAATAGAAGATACGCTCGTTTGCAAACTTCTTCCAGGTGTGGTTTCCAGGTCAGTTTGTTGTCTATAGAAATACCCAAGAATTTTGCAATGCTAGCATCTTCTATTCTAGACTGATTATAGGTGACATTAAGGCGGTACCCTGACCAAATAACCTTGAGCATTCGTTCCCTCTTCGCCGCACCCGCAAGATTCGTAGCGATTACGCTCAGATTTTATAGTAAAATCTATATATAAAATCAAATTTTCGAGTTAAATAAAAAATAAAACTAGCAAAATGTTTATTATTAAATTACCTATCCATTACTTTAAGTAGCAAACCAAAATAATGGTTACTTTACGAGGAGATGCAAGTTAAAAATAATTATTTCTCATTTTTGTCGTTTCGTTGCGACTCTATAATTAAACATTACGCCTTAAAAATAAAAAAATAAAACTACCATTTTGGAGTCAAGATTATGTAGAAATTTATTGTATTTTTTATTTGTTGATATTTCTAATGGATAATGAGAAGATGGCTCCTAAAAACTACACAAAAAACGGCTACCGCTGCGTTTTGCTCGGGGACGCACCTTAATTGGAGTATTTGCAAGCCGTTGGTGGTTTACCAATCATGTTAAGCAGAGACCAAGGAAATACCTAGTACCCGGACTTCTTCTGAAAATGTAAGTATGTACTACTACGTATCTATCTGCTTATTAGGGATTAACTTTGGAGTGAGCCAACAATCGGAAATAACTCTAGAATCCGAGCAGCCATAGAGATCATTGGAAAAACCCAAAAACACTTTGTCCACCAAGTGGCTAATATCCAAATAATAATTCAGAAGCACGGATGTTATTGCCAGGTACACAAGTTAAGCCTTGTTAGCCGTCACAACGTGATTATGTACCAAGCATAAAATGAGTGGTTAAAACTTGTTTTTCAAATCGCTATCAAGTCCTAACACCACCAATGCAATTTTTTTTACGGTTTTTACATTGGTGCAGTTTGTATGAAGACGCGTTCTATGTATTTTTTTCAATAAATTATGGCCCTAAGTATATAATTTAATAGATCTATTCTAAAGTGTACACAAAAAAATTAAAGGTACCTATTGTATATACATAGATATTGTTGCGCGCCAGAATTAAGTTAGGATGATAGCGGCATTCGGTACCACTAGCGCCATCTAGTATCGAGTAGCAGAACTATTGAAGTCGGGGACCTTCGAGATTTTTCTATGCTAGAATTCTCGGACCTTGGTCGGTCGCGACCGATATGTACGCGAACTTTCTGGAGTTCTACTCGGCGCCCTATATAAGGCCGGCACATGTGCCGACCGGGTCAGTATTGGATTTGCGATACAAGTGATAACTTCGAGAGCGATCTTCGACTGCGAACTCAAGTGATTAATAGTACGATTGTGTTTTGTGATTAGTGAGTTTATAGTGTAATTAGTGTGGTGTAAATTAAAGTGTCAGTTTTGGTTATTTAATCGGCTGATTTTAATTGTAACGAACCCGAAGCTCGTAACAATTGGTGTCAGAAGAGTGGATTTAAAAGATGCCGATTCTACCGAAAGACGACACTGAGGGTATCCGTACCCGTAGTCAACGCCAGCAAGAGACGGACCAGAGGCGTTTTGGAGGTGCAACGCCGCAGACGACGGAGAGACAGCTGCCGACCTTGGACGCTGGCTCGTCCGCAGTAGCTCCAGCATCATCATCAGCACCAGACTTTGCTGCTCTGATGATGCTGCTGCAGGAGCAGGCCCGTCGTTTAGAAGAGCAGCTGCAGCGTGACAAGGAGGAGCAGGCCCGCCGCCAGGAGGAACAGGCTCGTCGGTTGGAAGAACAGCTGCAGTATGACAAGGAGGAACAGGCCCGCCGACAGGAGGAACAGGCGCGTCGCCAGGAAGAACAGATGTTCCTCATCAAGGATCTGCACGCCACTTTCGGCAAGGAAATGAAGGTTGTAAAAGATAAGGTGATTCAACATGAAAACCGCCTGATAGAAGCTGAAACCCAGATTGCTGAAATGAAAAAGGCAATGGATAACCTAAAAGTAGGAGAGGGAATTGCAACCTCCGTAGCTACTACTACACCTTCTCTACGTGGATTCAAAGTGCCGCCGTTCGATGGAACATCTTCCTGGTCGGCATACAAAAAGCAATTTGACGCTGTTATGAAGGCGAACGGGTGGAGTAAGGACCAGGCCATGACTGCTCTCACCCTAGGCCTCCGCGACCAGGCCCTCACTATCCTAGAAGCCCTTGGTAACGAGGTGACTTACGAGCAGCTGGTTGAGGCACTGGAAGCTAGGTATGGCGACGCTCATCTAGAACACGTGTTTCGGGCGCAGCTAAAGGATCGCGTGCAACGCAGCGGTGAAAACCTGCAGCAGTGGGCCCTTGAGGTGGAGAAGCTTGTTAGAAAAGCATACCAGTCTGTACCTGCGCTCATTCAAGGGAACCTGGTGCAGGCGTTCATTGACGGCATCCGCGACCTTGAAGTTAGAGCTGCCGTGAGGCTTGGGCACCACGAGAAGCTTAAAGACGCCTTGGCACATGCACTGGAGGTGGAAGCTGCGCGGCAGGATTATCGTTCCCATTGCGTCAGGAAGGTTACAGCGGCTACAGTTCGCGACCGTTTTAAAGGATACAGCCCTCGATGCTATGGTTGTGGGGAAAGGGGCCACCTACGGTCCAGTTGCCCTAGGCGAACTTCAGAAGGAGAAGCTGTGCGGCAGAACCATCGTTCCCACTATGGCAGGGAGGTTGCAGCAGCTGCAGTTCGTGACCATTATAAAGGGCGCAGCCCTAGATGCTACGGCTGTGGAGAAAGGGGCCACTTGAGGCCCAGTTGCCCTAAGCGAACTGTTCAAAGGGCAGATAGCCGACCTCTAGTAGGTAGAGCGGCTGACAATCGCGGACAGCGATTGGAAGAGTACGACTTGGTGGTCGAAGGTCGTAGCGGGAGATCTCATGGCAACGCAGATGCATTATCAAGAAGACCTTGCCCTGAAGACTGCAAGCATTGTACTCGGCAAGAGGGTAAAGAAGTCGTACCTGTGAGGATGATCAAGACAGATCTTAGTAACGAGTGGAAGGAAATCTTGGAACGTGCACAGCAGGATGATTTGGACATTAAGCCGATTCTGGAGTGGATGAAGGCCAGTGCTCCGAAGCCTACGTGGAGTGATGTCTCAGCGATGAGTTCAATCACAAAAATCTATTGGGCCCAATGGGACAGCTTAGTGATTCAGGATGGAGTCCTGTGCCGTAAATGGGAAAATGCTCGGGGAGACAGCTGTCATTTGCAAATGGTTGTCCCTAAAGCTAAAGTACCGGATGTTCTACAGCTGTACCATAATGGTTGTTCAGGAGGCCATATGGGAGTTAAACGGACTCTACTGAAGATACGGGAACGGTTTTACTGGGTCCACTGTCGTGACGATGTCGAGGACTGGTGTCGCAAGTGTACAAGTTGTGCGGCTGTAAAAGGACCTCAGACTCGTAGCAGAGGTGCATTGAAATTGTACAATGTTGGTGCACCATGGGAAAGGATAGCGCTAGACGTTGCGGGACCGTTTCCGGAAAGTGAAAGTGGTAACAAGTATTTCATGGTGGTTATGGATTATTTCACTAAGTGGCCGGAAGTCTTCGCCATTCCAAACCAAGAAGCTTCAACAGTTGCGGATAAACTAGTTCATGAAGTATTCTGTCGGTTTGGAGTACCCTTGGAGATTCACAGCGATCAAGGAAGGAATTTTGAGTCCCAAATATTCCAGGAAACTTGCCGAGTTATGGGTACTCATAAAACGCGGACAACTTCTTACCACCCACAGTCGGATGGAATGGTGGAACGATTTAATCAGACATTGGAGAGATATCTGGCCAAAGTTGTGGAAAACCGGCAAAGAGATTGGGACAAGTACATACAACCGTTTTTGCTGTCATACCGAAGTGCTGTTCATGAAAGCACGTCAGTGACACCAGCTTTCGCAAACTTTGGAAGAGAATTGCGGCTACCTGCAGACCTGATCACCGGAATACCACCTGATGCCCCACGCAGTATAACCGATTATGCGAATGACTTGCGGAACAAAATGAACGACATTCATGAGCACGTCAGACAATCGGGCCAACAAATGTCTGAAAAGATGAAAACCCGCTATGACCGCAAAATGAACAATAAAGGGTTCGAGGAAGGTTCACTAGTGTGGTGGCATAATCCAGTTCGCAGCAAAGGGAAATCTCCTAAGCTTCAAGCTAAATGGGACGGACCGTACCGGATTGTGACGAAGATCAATGACGTGACCTACCGTATACAGAAAGGTACAAGAAGCGCTCCTAAGATCGTTCATGTTGATCGACTGGCGCGTTATTATGGCGCTGATAATGCTCGGGACGAGCATGTCTTAGGAGGGGGCAGTGTTGCGCGCCAGAATTAAGTTAGGATGATAGCGGCATTCGGTACCACTAGCGCCATCTAGTATCGAGTAGCAGAACTATTGAAGTCGGGGACCTTCGAGATTTTTCTATGCTAGAATTCTCGGACCTTGGTCGGTCGCGACCGATATGTACGCGAACTTTCTGGAGTTCTACTCGGCGCCCTATATAAGGCCGGCACATGTGCCGACCGGGTCAGTATTGGATTTGCGATACAAGTGATAACTTCGAGAGCGATCTTCGACTGCGAACTCAAGTGATTAATAGTACGATTGTGTTTTGTGATTAGTGAGTTTATAGTGTAATTAGTGTGGTGTAAATTAAAGTGTCAGTTTTGGTTATTTAATCGGCTGATTTTAATTGTAACGAACCCGAAGCTCGTAACAATATATTAGGTACGCATAATTATTTTCACTTTCCTGTAAAGTTGCTGTTTTTGACTTTGAATCAGCAATCTATACTAATATTATAAAGCTGAAGAGTTTGTTTGTTTGTTTGAACGCGCTAATCTCAGGAACTACTGGTCCGATTTGAAAAAATCTTTCAGTGTTAGATAGCCCATTTATCGAGGAAGGCTATAGGCCATATACAGTGTGAAATCTTAATGGTTGTTTTCCCGCGGCAAGACGATTACCCATCAGTAGTACTATCGAAACACAAAGTTAAACTAAAAAAAAAATGTTTTTTTTTTTTCAAATCATTAAAAAAGTGTTCATAAACTCGAAAGAGCGAAAATCAATAGTAGTGTACTAGACATAAAGTAGGTAGATACCTACATGAGACGCACGTACCGCCGCGTACCTACATATCATCGCGCGATGCACTACTGTTGGTTCAAGTCGCTTTTGAGTTTTGTTTATCACAATTGTTAATCTCCCATTTATGGAGTCTAATATTTTTTATATATATAAATCGATTGTATTACCGATACAAACTCATTTCGCTTCGGGAAAACAACCATTATAATTTCACACTGTATATATATCATCACGCTAAGACCAATAGGAGCGGAGCAGTCATGAAAGATGTGACACAAACGAAGTTGTGCGGACAGCTAGTCAAGAATAAGATTTGTATTTTTGTCTGATGTGTATGTTTGTAATGAATATACGCAAAAACTACTGTGCCGATTTCATAAATTGTTTCACCATTAGAAAGCTACATTCACCCTGAGTAACATAGGCTATATTTTATCCCCGTATTCCCACGGGAACGGGAATTACGCGGGTGAAACCGCGGGGCGATGCTAGTATTATATACAGGAAAGATTTGATTGTTTACTTGTATTGAATACTCTCCGAAACCTCCGAACCGATTTGAAAAATTATTTCACTGTTGGAAAGCTACACTATCCCCGGGTGACATATTTTATCCCCATATTCCCACGGGAACGGGAACAATGAGAGTGAAATCGCGTGTTGTGCGGACAGCTAGTATACTATAATAATAATACTTCAGCATCCGCGGATTATTATTTTTTTAACTTTGGTATATGTTTTCTCATCAGGGAGAAGAAGAACTTAATATATTTATTTTTTATTTTATATATTTTATTAAATAGGAACAACAAACAGCTACAAAATGCAATATTACAATAGAAAAACATAAGTAACTTAAGTAATAATGTAGCCCACAACGCTGTTCACAGTTTACCATTAATAAATAAAACCTTAGTAACTAGGAGGTGAACTGTTAATGTATGACATTTACACTAATATTATAAAAACAGTATTAAAAAAAAAAAACCAGCACAAACATATTATTCATCGAGTTCAAGTGCCTCATACAAAAGGCTACGAAACCTTTTCAAAGAGTATGCAAACATATCTATATGTTCGAATGCTTCATTGTAGGTTGCTGCCATTCGCCGAACTGGTGAGCGTAGACCAGTGTTAGATCGGCAGGTACCTACTGCAAAGAGCTTGCCCGCGCGCACCTGCCGTCTATGGACAGTTCTGGGGACTGCATAGCACAATATATTATTTAAATCTATACAATCGAAATTGCCATTAACAATGTTGTACAATGTCATTGCCTCTAATTGTTTCCGTCTAGAGCTGAGCGTCAAGAGCTTGTATTTACTGAGCAACTGGTTATACTGCAGATAAGTTTTGTGACACCTGTAGTGCATTGCACGAAGAAATCTACGTTGGACTTTTTCTAACATGTCAATGTATTTACTATAATACGGGTTCCAGATGGATACGGCATATTCGAGCTGGGAGCGGACTAGTGTTTTATACAGGCAGAGGTACGAAGAGGCCCGTTTAAAGTCATGAGTGGATCTCATTATAAATCCATACATCTTATATGCTTTATTAACAATTTGTTCGATATGCAAATCTAAGCAGAGTTTTGAGTCAAGCAATACGCCAAGATCACGAACCGAGTCAACTTTATTTAATAAAGCATTGCATAGTGAATACGAGAACCTTACGATACTTTTATTTTTGGTAAAATTTAGGTAGTTGCACTTGGGAATGCTCAATTGGAGCTTACTAGTGTAACAATAGTCCGTCAGTCGATCCAAGTCCTCTTGGAGAAGATAGCAATCCTGAATGCTACGAATAGGTCTGTATACTTTGAGGTCATCAGCATATAACAAAAATTTGGAATGATGGAAACAGTTACCAATATTATTTATAAAGATAATGAATAGAAGAGGACCGAGAATAGAACCTTGTGGGACACCAGATGTAACATGAGTAGTATGAGAGTGATATCCATTAATAACAACCCGTTGACAGCGGTTAGTGATGTACGAAATGAACCATCGCAACAAGTTACCTCGAATACCATTGAAAGCTATTCGTTTCAGCAACAATTCATGATCCACCTTGTCAAAAGCTTTTTGAAAGTCTGTGTACACTGCATCAACCTGTATACGATTGTCAATGTTATTAAATAGGTCATTAGAAAATACTAATAAATTAGTTGTCGTGGACCGCTTTTTCACAAAGCCATGCTGTTGCTGTATAATAGTGTTATGTAGGATAGGGTACACTTCGTTATGTACCAGTCTCTCAAAAAGCTTCGACAAGGTAGATAAAATAGAAATAGGTCGATATTGCTCAACACTACGCTCAGATCCACTTTTGTGTACAGGTGTGATATTAGCCTGCTTCCACACCGTTGGCATAACACCTTCTGAGATACATTTATTGTAGATTATAGCGAGGGGTCTACAGAAAGTAGTAGCAGTATTTTTAAGAAAAAACGCAGACAGCCCATCAGGACCTGGTCCCTTAGATGGATCAAGGGATTTCAGTTCAGCCAAAACCGATTCTTCCTTAAAGTGTAGGTTAGAAACAACAATGTCGTTAGAAACTGTTTCAGAAGGTAACTCCCATTGAGAGAGTGCAGATGAAGCAGGTTCATACATGTGCATCTGGATTGAGAAAAGAAATCAGAGAACATGTTGCAAATCGATTGACGGTCGTCGGATACATCGTTTTTATATTGAATTTTCGCCGGTATACCGGGTTTGTCTTTACGGTTGGAAATGTAGATCCAGAAATCCTTAATGTTTTTATGTATACTGTCCTCAATCGACTGAATGTATTTAGAGAAACATTTATCACAATTTTCCTTAAAGAAGGCTATCTCTTATTTAAAAATATATTTTTAATATAATTCGATAAATATGATAAGGTGGTATTTAACAATAGCTTATTATACAAGCCCATACCAATCTGTGAAACGACATTTGAAATTTTGAATTTCGCGGACTACTCAGATAAGTTTGCGAAACGGACATTTAAATTAAATGCATTTTTCTAAGGACCAACGGTCGATGACGGTTTAAGACGGTACCGCTCTTATCCCTCTGGTTCCTATTTTCTGAAAGAAACGTCAAAAGTTTGAAACTCCTGTTTTTAAATTTTAATTAATTCTATGGTCATCTTGATTGTAGGGTTGGGTAAGCAAAAAAATAATTATCGATATAGATTATAGATTTTTAAATAGCATCGATAAATATCTAGTGAAAAATATCGATATATCGTCAGTTTTCGCATGATTACTCATACATATTCCTGAACTTCGTAAAAAATAACAGAAGAAAATAATATTTTTTATTAATGCTCGGCCTAAACAATTTAATTTACTTTTAACATAATTTTAGGTTTTGTGATTGATTTGTTGAAAATCCGAAAATAGTTAATTATCTGTTAACTTCAGGTTCATATTCGTTTCACACTAATAGTTGAATAGTATTAGTATTTTCGTGCACGCTACCAATAGTCTTACTGCTATATTGATTTACTACATTTCATAAAGACTGTGGCGAGATTTTTTAAAGTTAACGTTACGCGAGGAGCATGGAAGGAGTATATAATAACATTAAAAATATGAAACCAAAATTGCGTAAAAAAATTGAAATTGATATGAATTCGATCGATAATCTAAAATAAATTTCGAATATCGATATATCGTGATCAAAAATATCAACGATATAATTATATCGGCAGTTAAGCAGTTGTATGGAAAAATATCGATATTTTGATATATCGATATTTTTTGCCCATGCTTACTTGTTACTTGTTTTGTTTGTCAGTTTTTTTTTTTTTGACCTAAAGGTCTTTGTTACCAGGTCATTAAATTAAAAAAAAAAAAAAAAAATTGTCAGTTTTTTTCGGAGTGCGAATAAGTTGGCGGCCAAAATAAAACGATTTTTTTTTCCAAATAGTATAGTCGTTGTATCAGTTTAATTATTATAGGTATCAAGTGCCCTAACTGTGTTAATAATGTCTGATGTGTCAGATTCTAATAGTAGTTCAAGTAACGCTTCTAATAAACGGCGGAGTCAGATAGACGACAATATAGAAAAATTAAATCAGGAGATCAATAGTTTAAATAATGATGTGCACAGAACTGAGTTAGAGTGCTCGTTGATGACTCTACGCTTGAAAAGGGAGAAGTTGAGAGCTCTGACAGCGATTGCGAAGTCGCAAGTGCTAATGGCTAATATGGAAATACTTGTGGCGGAAAGAGAACTTTTTACGGACATTGAAAGGTTAAAGAACATTAAAAATACGAGATTGGATAGTGAAGCAGGTAAAGCTGTATAATTATTAATTTTATAAAACATCACTTATGATCGGCGATGTAATTTTTTTATTTGTAGGTACCCACCATTTTCAATAGACTTACACACGTCTCATAATTACTATGCTTTATAAATTACTTATCCGTCTTTCAAGTTGCATCTGTAAGTTTCGATTCCAAAATCAAATTATGATCAACATTAATTTTTACTCGGACATACGACAATAACTCTAAAGCTAAGATTTCGTACACGCGTTTTCATCAATGAAAACTGTTGCAAAAAGCTAGCTAGTTATAAACATAGCGGCACGAACTGATTTTCCCAAGGTGTAATCACTTGAATGTATTACTTTTTTTTTCCATTTGTCGCAATGTATCTTAGAATTATTATTAGTCGAAAGACTTTATCCAATAGGTGCTGTGGTTCCAAAGATTACACTCCACTTATACATGAACTCATGAAATATTGCATCTAACCAACCACACAACTGATTTTGATATTGTTCTCAATGCCCACACATGCAGCATGGATAGTATCTAATGGATGGTCATAATTCTAGTCTGTTTTAGAATTGTTTTCAGTATTGCCTCTATCATCAAACATAAATACGGGTACTTATTCAATAAATTATTATTGCTATAAAAATGTGATAAATGATTTATTTTTTGTAAGTAGGTTGTAAAAAACACTTTTACACGTCAATCTTTTTTGGCCGTTATAAAAACTAGATGATGCCGGTGTTTCCTAGCTGACTACCCTGAGAAGAAACACCAAAACAAACTCAGAGGTCAAGGTCTCTTTTGAAGTCCATACAATTGTACTGGTCAAATCATATGAGAACCATGTAGGTTGGTGTCTGAATTGGTCTTTTGAGGAAAGTACCACACAGATTTGAGTGTACCTGTCCAAACAGTGCAAGCATTTGTCAGTTATGTGTAGCTCAAACTTAGAACTTTAAGGAGCTCAACGATTTGACGAACAATACCAAAGTGAGGACATTTGTGTGTTTACAGGTGCATCACTGAGGCCTTCGCATCAAGCTCCTACTCCACCATCAACATCCACTGTGTCCATCCAAACAAAAAAAGGTGCTTCTGAGAAAAAGAAGAACACAACACACAGTTCAAATAAGACAGGTGCTGAAAACACCTCATCAAGGAAATCTCCTGTTGACATTTTTTCAGATGAAACAGTCATAATACCACCAAGCGTATATGAAAGTAACACATCACTTCTAAGATCTTCTCAAACATCACTTCTAGAATCTTCTCAAACATCACTAATTCATTTATCTCAATTGTTTGATAAAAGACCAGCATCAAGATCTGGCTCTGATATCTCACTATCTAGCTCTATGAAAGCAGAGTTCAATGACCCATTCACACAAACTAAAGAAGTTGTACATAAACCTCCAACTAAAAAACTAAAATTAGACAAAAAGGAAACTAAATCTAAGTCAAAGGGTAAAAGTCACAGCCAAAAAGTGACCTCAGTGTCAGTCACAAAACAAACTCAGCCACCAAAAACTATGGCTGAGTTAAGTAAAACTGTAGAAACAGCATCAAAAAATACTGAGACAATTTCGAGCACAGTTTTAACATCAAAGAGTAGACCAATTGATAACAAATCATCAGCTAATGCCACTTATGTGCCTGCTAGACACAATAACTTGATACAATTTGTTCCACAGCCAAGCACATCTGCTATTAGTCCAGCAATTTGGTGTAAACCCTACTACATAAACTCCAATACCCTAGACCGTACTGTTTAATCCTTGAAATATTGAGTTGATTTAATTTACTTGACTTGAAAACTGGATCTCATTCATTGAAAAAAAAAATCTGGACTGTTTACAACTAAACTGGATAAACACAGGTTAGCAGATTTCTCATTTGATATGTTTTAATTAAAAATCTGCTTGACAGGTACTGAAATGTTTTATGAATAAGAACGTTACTTAATAGTATTGACTGACATTAATGATTGATTTCTTAGGGCTTTAATAATCAGAGACTGGCTCACACCTTTAAATATTTCTTGAAGTGTACTTTTTAAAACTGAATGAGGAAGAATACTCTGAAAGCATGCTATTAAATCAAAATCTATTTTTGTACTACATTTTCATTGGTTCTGAAAATTGTTTCTTAAACTTTTTTAAATAAAAAAAGAAAATTATTTACTGGGTAGGTAGTAAAATCATGATAAGTTCTGTATTTCACTGAATTTGTTACTACATTTGTGGGGATAGAAGACTATTGATGGTAAATAAAATTGTTCAATGTTCATGAAAACTATAGCAGACAAAACAATTGATTCTAACAACATTAAATTAATGGTAATTGAATCAAATTATTAGTCTTACTGTAATTTGAGTGTCAAATGTTGTAACTATCAATTGTTTTATGCTTGCAAAACAGTTACAAGAAAAATGTAATTTCTATTTAAAAATACTGAATTTTATTAGTCAAAATGTGGAAGTTTTGTACTATGAAAGGTTTTCAGTAATTTTATATGGTATTTTTTATTACAAACATAGCTCTAAAAGTAGTAATTGGTATTATAAAGAATTTGAGAACATCACTAGAAATATCAACACAATAATTCAAAGCACACATTATATACATACACTGTTGCTATCTGCATCATATAATTTAATTATGTTTAAATATATTTTTTTAAGTAATGACTTTTTAAATTATAAGAAGAAGGAATCGATAAAAAGTAGTGTAGCTACAATTTAAGAGGAGATACTCATTTTAATTGTTAAAAAGTTGATTTATATTTACTTGTTGATTATTTTTAATTAATCGTAATTGTAAGATTACATACAGTAATTTTACAGTAAAAGTTCCAATTTTATAATTATGTTTGTCCATACTCTTGTACATGCATGTACCTACATTAAGAGAGTACTTAATATTCATTAGTACCTAATAATAAGTGTTGAACTCGTTTGAAATGAATATAAATGACAAATTAATTTTGTTCTTTTTTTCCCCTGAATATAAGTAAGTAGCACACAATTTATTTACATGATCCACCAACAGACTAAAATATAGATACTTTTACCTGCCCTCCTCGTACCGAGCATGTTTGGTAGATCTATAAAATAAAATAAACTAGCTTCTGCCCGCAACTTCGTCTGCGTGGAATAGTTACTTTACCCACGATTTTGAAACTCCGCCCGATCGGTTTAAAATTGACAAAGTTTCATCCCCTTTTTTATCCCCTTGGGGATAGAATTAATCAAAATCCTCTCTTAGCGGATACCTACGTCATAACATCTACCTGCATGCCAAATTTCAGCCCGATTCGTTCAGTGGTTTGGGCTGAGCGTTGATAGATCACTATCTATGTCAGTCAGTCGGTCCTTTTTGAGTTATTATATATTTAGATAGATAACATTTAAAGCTCTATCAGAGGTCCATGTTTCAGATGTGGGAACGTGAGGCTGATTATGCAGTCAGATCTATGGTATTACAGCACGCGCCCTGGCGCGTAATAAACGTTGCCAAAACATTCAATGGTAGAACGGCTCGTTAGTCGGCATCGCTCGAATGTCAAGTGTAGTATCACAATAATGCTAACGAAGGAGGAGGCAAACCGCGAGAGGCGCGAGGTACATCGAAACGCCCCAACCTATACTAGCACTAATATACTATAACCTGCACCCTAGAGAGTGACATTCTATATTTTTTATCCCGAAAATTGCCCTTTTGGGCGATTTCCTACTTCCAAGCTGTAGACAAATGCTAATTCGAATTAAATGGTTTGATCCCGCTTGTCAAATATAAAGTTTCGCTAAGCAATAAAAACCTGGATCACCCTAAAACACGCTTGTCTATTCATTCCATTCTGTTGCATTTGATTGTGGACGGGAATTAACCAGAAATGATGTCACGTCATATTACTTAAAATGATGTTGAAGCAGAACCTAACATTGAAACTTTCCGTCCCTAGATGAAAATAAAAATGCAAGTTCCCGTTTTATTTAAGTATTATAAACCCCGCTTTTCTGAAGTATTTCTATGACTTATATTTCGGGACATTCGGGATTATATATGTTTAACATATAATTTCCAACATAGGAACATAATGTTCATATTATTAAGTTGGAAATTCCCACTTCATATCATAGAGAGTAGACCTGTAGACTAGGATTGTTGATAAAATATCGATATATCGAAATATCGATATTATTATTTCGAAATATCGATATTTATTACTAATATTTTTTTGACGATATAGGTATCGATAGTTCGATATTGAAATGTCGATATCGATGGTCGATATTTTTTTTAATATTTTTTTTTTTCGTAATTTCTTTAATCTACAAGATCATCGTAAAACTTAATCTACCGTATTGTGCCCAACAATCGTAGTAGCCAAACAGCTGAACATATAAAACAAAGAGTATTTTTAAAAACTCTTACTGAAAAATATTGGCATACATAATTGTTTTATTTAAATTTAAAAAATAACTACTAAGAACCCTAACTAAATAATTACTAAGAACCTAACACTTAAGTACATTCATAATTTAATTTGTTTAATAAATATACTGGACTATAAACTGTGTATTCATTTTTGAGCAGAATTACGATTTTTTATAAATAAAGCCGATATATCGAAATATCGATATTTTTTTTCGATTTATCGAACTCCGATATTGATATATTTTAAAATATCGATATATCGAAAATCCGATATTTTAAAAAATATCAACAGCCCTACTGTAGACGAGGGAAGAGCATATACTAAATACTATACTCTATGGGGAAGAGTCATTGACAGAATTTCCTATCTCAATGGGAAGACGCCATTGAGGTAGGAATATAGGTCAATGGAAGACGCAAAGAAAAATGTGTAGGAGTAAAGCTGGGTCCAGACGTAGTTGAATCAACTTTTTTCCTAAATGTTGGTCCGATAGCGGGAGGTATTGCAAAGTGACCTCCCGCTACCAGACTAACATTGAGGAAAAAGCTTAGAGGTATGTAGTTTGTTCGATACCATTTATTCTTTTGTTTCACATTAGTAGTACTGTCGTGCAGTTACAAACTTGTGTTGCTCAAAAGGCTATTATCTCATTCAACCAACAGCTCCACCAAAAACCAATGCTGCATTTCCACTTTGATTGTTAAATACATTTAGAATTTATTTATATTGAACATACTTTTCAACCGACTTCTAAAAAAGGAGGAGGTTCTCAATTCGACTATTTTTTTTAAGTTTGTTACCTCATACCTTTGTATTGGGTTGGGTCGACTATGATGATTATTTTTATATTCGAAAGCTGGTGCTTGTCGTGTGGTCCCATTCAAATTTGAGATGTGACGACTTGTATTTGAGTTATCCCTAATAATGCGTGGCTTAGTTTACATTGACGACGTTCTCATTCCTTCTTGTCGATGTAAAATGAAAAAATAAAATTGACCGCTGCCGCTGTGGCGTGTCTCCAACCACTCCTCAGAGAGGGGACTTATCTCCGCAATGGTGGTGTGCCCTTATGTATAAAGCCTTCATGCAATACTTTGTCAAACGCTTCAGCTACGTCTAGAAAAACAGTAGAACAAACTGTCTTGTTTTCTAACGAGTTTTCTATTACTTTTGTGACTTGATCGATCGTTGAGTGTTTTTCTCGAAAACCAAACTGGTGCTCCTATATTATTGGTTTAATCCGTTTGAGTATCTTTATGGTCCTGGATTAGTCTTCCTATTTTTTTAGTAAGTTTAGTTTTCGCTTGTCATCAGGACACCTAGATTGAAGCCACGCAATTGTCTGTCTTCTTTTCTCCATAGCGATTTCTTGATTCTGAGGGGGTAAATATTTTGGACACGCCACTATTGCGGCGATAAGTCCCCTCTTTGAGGCGTGGCTGGAGAGACGTCACGGCGTCCTCACCTTCCGCCTGACACGGCTGTTTCGGGAGGTACCTGTGTCGGATCCAGCGGGAGGACACGTCCGGGTGTCATCACTGTGTGGATCGCCCGGAGGATACGGTGGAGGTCTGCCCTGCTTGGGCGGACCACCGCCGCCGTGTCCTCGTCGAGGCGATCGGCGGCGGCGACCTCTCGCGTCCGGCCCTGGTTCAAGCCATGGTACGGAGCGAGGAGGCATGGGAAGCGGTCGCCTCCTTCTGCGAAGCAGTAATGCTAGCAAAGGAGGAGGCGGAACGCGTGCGTGAGAGGGTAACCTCACGCCCCAGCCGCCGCAACAGAAGAAGACGCCCCGGGCGTCGGGAAACGCAGGGCGATTCCCGGCCACCGTAGGCGCGGGCCTGCGGATGGCGAGCTATCGGTGGCTCGCTGTCCGATAGCAACCAGGCCCGAGTCGACGGCGCGTCGTGTTACACGCGCGCCTCAAAGTGCCGTCAGCAAAGAAGACGGGGCTCCATAGGGTCAGTGCCTGCTAGGGTTGCGGAATTTGTTCGAAAGAGTCACCGCGGCCCTGGAACGCAAAGGGCACGAGAAGGATCACGGGTGGGTTTTAGTCAGTAAGAGTCTGACACTCCCTTCCGCTCCGCCCAGAGCGGGAGAAGTCATTTGATGATTTCCCATCCAGAAAAAAAGGGGGCAAATAATTCCCTCCGTCATGTTGTTGAAGTCATTTTTTCCCTGTATGTACTTTTCGACTTCGATGTTTACATTTTCCGGGGTTTTTAATTAAACTTTAAGGTCTATTTGATCATTCAATCTGGCGTTAAGGCCCTCCCAGTCTGTACACTTATTAACAAGAGTGAGACTGTTTTTTTGTATAAAATACTCTCGCTTCAGCCTTACTTATTCCAGTATGTTGTAGCTACATAGGTTATTTATGCTAATGATTGTTTATTTATTACACAATATTCTTAAACAAACTTAGTTATTGTATCACAAAGATATTTTTTTCCAGTCAGAGAATTCAACTTGAGTCAATTGAGGTAAGGCCAAATTCCAGTTATCTCAAACTAGTAAATCGAGTTGACACATCACTAATGATTATCGTTATTTATTTTTCTTTTCAATTTTTTCGTTATTGTGTCCTCTCCTCATTGACGTTGACGTGCAGGTGGTGCAGGTGCAGCGTTCTACTCTTTAGCTGGACGGGCTGCAAATTTTCGTCAAGTTATCAGGTAAGCGCTTTCTGTTTTGTAATTTTAAGATTATTACTCTAAAAATTGTTAAGCTAGGTACTTTGTTGTTCATGCTATTTGAGAATGAATTGAAAATTGCTCGTTTCATCGTTTTTCACTTGTTAAGTCTGCAATGAAAATAAATTGTGTTTTGTTTGTGCGTAGGTACCTATCATAAAACTTAGTGTAAAACCAATTTCAATCTTCGACTTTTAGTGTTTATCAGTATTTAAAATATCCACATCTTAAACGGACGCGATGGGACCGATTTGTGTTTCTCATTCTCATACATTCCTACCTAAACTATTGTTAGCAATTTATTTTAGATTCGGAAAGCAATAGGGATCTAATCTAAGGCCTAATCAAATGAGGTACCTACTTTTACATGAAAACATGTGGAAATGGGATTTCATGGGCCCCAGTATTAAATTAAACTAATCTCTTAGGATTAATGAGATTATCTCATTTTCAAGAAGTTACAATGTTCGTTGACAAACTTGTCGCAACCTGCACCGTCTAATATTTAAAATGTTGGTCAGTGTGTCATCTTAGGGGTTGTTAAATAATCAACCATTTTGTGTCTTATAGCGGCTACTGCTAATAAGTTGCAATGCACGAATGACTACACGCTAGGGACACAGAAAAATTGACAAAAGTAATACCTATAAAATTATTGCCTATAGACATAGGCACCTACCTATAATTGCCTGAACCTTATTGTAAATATCACTAACTAGCAGCGCCTCGCGGTTTCACCCGCGTAGGTTCCGAACCCGTGGGATGCCTATGTCACCCGGGGATAGTGTAGCTTCCCAAAAAGTGAAAGACAGTTCCCACATTGGGAAAAGTGATCAAGTCAAGATCAAGGTTAAGATTGACTGGCTCATTTCTGTTTTGTGCAAATATTCCTCTATTTTTTAATCTTGCATCAGTCTTGTCTTACCATTATAAAATCAATGGTTTTTCATTTATGGTACCTAATCATTAAATGTTATGAAAAATATTAAACAGCTTCATGGTCTGGTTGATCTTCAAATTTCTAAAATGCTAATTGAGTTACATGACTTCTCTCCATCTCATGTAAAGTTTTTAGTCCCAGCTGTTAATTCTAGATATTTTTCAGATGTTATATAGAATCCAGATAATCAGATACCAGTTACACTAGAAGTGATTAATAGTTGGGGAAGCCTTTCCTTTGGAGACAAAGAACAGTTGATCTTGCATTCTATATCATGCCTGTTTTGCTGCAGTCTGTGTCACTGTATTGTGCATAGCATTCAGTACTCTGGGCTGGAAAGATTTTGACAGTATTTTAGGAAATCCCATTCAATCCCATTGCCCACTGGCAGATGACCAATATTATAAGGTGCAACATTTATTTTTAAGTAAGAATTAAGGTTCCAAGAATGTTTCAATTTCACAGTTGACGTCACCAGTACCAACTAATTAGAACAAAATTAAATGAGTTTTCTTTTTCAGCACAACAGTCGAAATCAACAAAAATGAAGATAGATAGCAACCCTGAACATGTGAGCATTTCCTGTGCTAGCTGCTGGCACAGGCGTTGCTTGGAATTGCTGTTAGATCATTATACTCGTATTAAGAAGAATCAAACTCAGTGGATTTTGGATAAGCATCTGATAATCGATAACACAGGAGAGAGCTGACACATTTCAATGACAGTTCAGTTATTGTGACATTGACAGCTATGAACATAATCGTGAAAAATCAAAGAAGATATAGAGAACATAAGTACTTTGTACTTCTCGCTACAATTCTCCAAGTTGTGGGTTGTGCTGAATCCTAAGTATTTTTAAGGAGGGATTTAATAGATGGTTACAAAGTAAAATTTAAAACAGACAATGCATCTGTGGTACAGTATTGCAGATAGATGGATTGAATACTTTCCATTAGTTCGGGTGCCTTAGATCAGGTTATTTGTCTCTTTGTGGTCTGTCGAAAAAGTTCTAAAAGTACTTTGCAAAATGTGGTGAAATATAACAACAGTTGATGCAATACATGCATATTTTCATTCTGAATTTGTCTGCATTCGAGGTTACTTTGCGTCTTATGTACTCTGGAGGGTGTCTGGATCTACAATCACATTTTCCAGTTTCTCTTTGTAAAAAACAAACAATGCATGAATTTACATTTCAAATTCTAACTTCTTTCTATATTTCTTTAGTAAATATTTCCTGACAAATACTTTGTAGTAATGTAGCGCTGGTTTATGCATTTACACCGGGGAAAAGCTTTCTTAAATCCTTCTATTTATAAGTACTATCTACAAAAAAAAAAATGAACTTCCAACTCGATGGCCCATAATGGAAAGTTTATCCACAAGTTATAGTAATTAGTTATATAAATTTGCACGTCCCAAGTTCAAAAATGTGTCCTGATGGATTGGTAGGTCTTGATGTCATTGGTTTTGTTGAAGCTTTGAGTCTGTCCATTGGCCATCTTAGGGAAAGCAGTACTTTTGTCTGTAAAAGTCATTTGTAATGAAATTAATGATGCTTCTCTTGTTTAGTGTTGTCAGACAAAATATTTATGAAGAAGTTTCTGTCATTGAAAATAACACTGAACCTTTTCATTTATATTGAAAATATAGCTGAACAGCGGGCGTACAATGAGGTGATAAAACATGAGTCTTCCGAGCGAGAAAGAGGAATAGAGTTATACACCCTATATAGCACCATCCCTTCTTCTCGCTCTGAAGACTCACGTTTTAAGACGTGATGGTACGCCCGCAGGTCTAGTGATATTTTTTAATTTGTTGTTGATAACAAACTTACAAAATGTTGATGGGCAGGATTCTGCTGGGTAGTCATTGAAAACGTCACTCAATCTTCACGAATTTACAAAATGTTGATGAGCAGGATTCTGTTGGGTAGTCATTGAAAACGTCACTGAACCATGATAGTGATATTTTCCACAAAAAAATTACAAACTGTCGATGGGCAGGTTTCTGTTGGGTAGTCATTGAAAACATCACTCGATCTTCACGAATTTACAAAATGTCGATGGGCAGGATTCTGTTGGGTAGTCATTGAAAATATCACTGAACCTTTTCAGTGATATTTTCAACGAAGAATTTACAAAATGTTGGGCAGGTTTCTGTTGGGTAGTCATTGAAAACATCACTCAATCTTCACGAATTTACAAAATGTCGATGAGCAGGATTCTGTTGGGTAGTCATTGAAAACATCACTGAACCTTTTCAGTGATATCTTCAACAAAAAAAATACAATATGTTGATGAGCAGGATTCTGTTGGGTAGTCATTAAAAATATCACTGAACATTTTCAGTGATATTTTCAACAAAGAATTTACAAAATGTTGATGAGCAGGATTCTGTTCGGTAGTCATTGAAAATATCACTGAATATTTTCAGTGATATTTTCAACAAAGAATTTACAAAATGTTATCACTGAACATTTTCAGTGATATTTTCAACAAAGAATTTACAAAATGTTATCACTGAACATTTTCAGTGATATTTTCAATAAAGAATTTACAAAATGTTATCACTGAACCTTTTCAGTGATATTTTCAACAAAGAATTTACAAAATTTTATCACTGAACCTTTTCAGTGATATTTTCAACAAAGAATTTACAAAATTTTGATTAGCAGGATTCTTTTGGGTAATTATTGAAAATATCACTGAACCTTTTCAGTGATATTTTCAACAAAGAATTTACAAAATGTTATCACTGAACCTTTTCAGTGATATTTTCAACAAAGAATTTACAAAATGTTGATGAGCAGGATTCTTTTGGGTAGTCATTGAAAATATCACTGAACCTTTTCAGTGATATCTTCAACAAAAAAAATACAATATGTTGATGAGCAGGATTCTGTTGGGTAGTCATTAAAAATATCACTGAACATTTTCAGTGATATTTTCAACAAAGAATTTACAAAATGTTGATGAGCAGGATTCTGTTCGGTAGTCATTGAAAATATCACTGAATATTTTCAGTGATATTTTCAACAAAGAATTTACAAAATGTTATCACTGAACATTTTCAGTGATATTTTCAACAAAGAATTTACAAAATGTTATCACTGAACATTTTCAGTGATATTTTCAACAAAGAATTTACAAAATGTTATCACTGAACATTTTCAGTGATATTTTCAACAAAGAATTTACAAAATTTTATCACTGAACCTTTTCAGTGATATTTTCAACAAAGAATTTACAAAATTTTGATGAGCAGGATTCTTTTGGGTAATTATTGAAAATATCACTGAACCTTTTCAGTGATATTTTCAACAAAGAATTTACAAAATGTTATCACTGAACCTTTTCAGTGATATTTTCAACAAAGAATTTACAAAATGTTGATGAGCAGGATTCTTTTGGGTAGTCATTGAAAATATTACTGAACCTTGATAGTGTTATTAAGAGCTATTGAGCAGAGCGGTTGTATGCACTGTGACTGTGAAGTATACAAGCAGGCGTGGCCGTGCAAATCAGCTACTGGCAGGATGGTACGTAACATGCGGTGTGATTAAAAGACAAAATATTCTGGTAACTATTCATGTATTTCTTGATTATCAAGCCGTCCAGGAATAGCTTGTCATCATAACATAAAATTACTCAATAGGCACTCATAAATTACAATTAGGATAAAACAATAAAGAAAAACGTGTTCTAACCTCGATGACTTTTTGACAACAGAGTTTTTTTTTGTTTTAATTTTTAATAGGATTGTCTCTGTATAGAGGGCGTTATGCTCTATACTCATAGATAATGTAAAGGGTAGAACACATGTTCATCAGATAGTGATATCTTCAACAACGAATTTACAAAATATTGATGAGCAGGATTCTATTGGGTAGTCATTGAAAACGTCACTGAACCTTGATAGTGATGTTTTCAACAAATAATTTACAAAATGTTGATAAGCAGGATTCTTTTGGGTAGTCATTGAAAATATCACTGAACTTTTTCAGTGATATTTTCAACAAATAATTTACAAAATGTTGATGAGCAGGATTCTATTGGGTAGTCATTGAAAACATCACTCAATCTTCACGAATTTACAAAATGTTGATGAGTAGGATTCTGTTCGGTAGTCATTGAAAATATCACTGAACATTTTCAACAAAGAATTTACAAAATGTTACCACTGAACATTTTCAGTGATATTTTCAACAAAGAATTTACAAAATGTTATCACTGAACCTTTTCAGTGATATTTTCAACAAAGAATTTACAAAATGTTGATGAGCAGGATTCTGTTCGGTAGTCATTGAAAATATCACTGAACCTTTTCAGTGATATTTTCAACAAAGAATTTACAAAATGTTGAGCAGAATTCTTTTGGGTAGTCATTGAAAATATTACTGAACCTTGATAGTGTTATTAAGAGCTTTTGAGCAGAGCGGTTGTATGCACTGTGACTGAAGTATACAAGCAGGCGTGGCCGTGCAAATCAGCTACTGGCAAGATGGTACGTAACATGCGGTGTGATTAAAAGACAAAATATTCTGGTAACTATTCATGTATTTCTTGATTATCAAGCCGTCCAGGAATAGCGAGTCATTATAACATAAAATTACTCAATAGGCACTCAAAAATTACAATAAGGATAAAACAATAAAGAAAAACGTGTTCTCACCTCGATGACTTCTTGACAAGAGAGTTTTTTTTTTTGTTTTAATTTTTAATAGGATTGTCTTTGTATAGAGGGAGTTATGCTCTATACTCATATATAATGTAAAGGGTAGAACACATGTTTCAACAAAGAATTTACAAAATGTTGATGAGCAGAATTCTTTTGGAAAGTCATTGAAAATATCACTGAAACTTGATAGTGATGTTTTCAACTAATAATTTACAAAATGTTGATGAGCAGGATTCTTTTGGGTAGTCATTGAAAATATCACTGAACATATTCAGTGATATTTTCAACAAATGATTTACAAAATGTTGATGAGCAGGATTCTATTGGGTAGTCATTGAAAACGTCACTCAATCTTCACGAATTTACAAAATGTTGATGAGCAGGATTCTTTTGGATAGTCATTGATGAATCACTGAACCTTGATAGTGATATCTTCAACAAAGAATTTACAAAATGTTGATGGGCAGGATTCTGTTGGGTAGTCATTGAAAACATCACTCAATCTTCACGAATTTACAAAATGTTGATGAACAGTATTCTTTTGGGTAGTCATTGAAAATATCACTGAAGCTTGATAGTGATATCTTCAACAAAGAATTTACAAAATGTTGATGGGCAGGATTCTGTTGGGTAGTCTTTGAAAACATCACTCAATCTTCACGAATTTACAAAATGTTGATGACCAGTATTCTTTTGGGTAGTCATTGAAAATATCACTGAGCCTTGATAGTGATATCTTTAACAAAGAATTTACAAAATGTTGATGGGCAGGATTCTGTTGGGTAGTCATTGAAAACATCACTCAATCTTCACGAATTTACAAAATGTTGATGAGCAGGATTCTTTTGGGTAGTCATTGAAAACATCACTCAATCTTTTCACGAATTTACAAAATGTTGATGAGCAGGATTCTTTTGGGTAGTCATTGAAAATATCACTGAAGGTACTCCCTTTTTTCTCATAAAATTGTTTGTCCGAAAATCATTATCCATAACACGTTTGCTATAAACTGCAGTAACCATAATGTTCAAAACCCCGAAATTTTGTTCAGCATAATTATCTTTAGTTCTAAAAGTATTCTGTCATAATATCGAGTACCATAATAATTGAATCTCCTAATTTTGCATGCCCTAAAGTCATATGTCCTAAGTATTGTGTTGAATAATGTGTATTATTCCGAATGTATAACAAATACTTAAGTCCTAAAACATTTGCTAAAAAATAGGTTTTAGTGACAGAAACGACTCGCTGTAAATCCGAATCCACGCAGTCTTGTCTGCCCTACCCCTAGAGTGTAATTTAAAATCGCGTTGGCGCGGAGGGGCGAGGTGGCCCGTGAGTTGAGGAGCAGGTGGTTGTAACACTCGCCGCCGCGGCTGAGGCTGGCCGGCGAAGCCGGCCAACAAGCCGAAGCTGCGGTGGAGAGCGTTAAACCCATCTGCGACGATAAACTCGCGTGGGACCGCCAGAGCCCCGCAGCGCCGGAGCCGTGACAGAAACCATGCCTGCTGCATGTTGCGTGCTTGCTTGCATGCTGCGTGCTTGCTTGCATGCTGCATGCTTGATTGCATGCTGCGTGCTTGTTTGCATGCTGTATGCTTGCTTGCATGCTGCATGCTAGCTTGCATGCTTGCTTGCATGCTGCGTGTTTGCTTGCATGCTGCATGCTTGATTGCATGCTGCGTGCTTGTTTGCATGCTGTATGCTTGCTTGCATGCTGCATGCTAGCTTGCATGCTGCATGCTAGCTTGCATGCTGCATGCTAGCTTGCATGCTTGCTTGCATGCATGCTTGCTTGCATGCATGCTTGCTTGCATGCTTGCTTGCGTGCTGCATGCTTGCTTGCATGCTGCATGCTTGCTTGCTTACAAAAACCACATGTTCACAATCAACTGCTTTATTGAGTACATGTATAATATACTAGCTGCTGCCCGCGACTTCGTCCCCGTGGAATCCCCGATTTTAAAACATTATTTATCGCTGCTCCACTCCTATTGGCTTAAGCGTGATGATATATAGCCTAAAGCCTTCCTCGATAAATGGTCTATTCAACCCAAAAATAATTTTTCAATTCGAACCAGTAGTTCCTGAGATTAGCGCGTTCAAACAAACAAACAAACAAACAAACTCTTCAGCTTTATAATATGATGATGAGTATAGATTTATTTACGTATAATAAAAAAATATAATCCATCAACAGATATTTTTAATTATAACAAATGTGAGAAGCTCATAGCAATTGCTTTGTTATAAGATCTAATAATATTATTATAAATAAACATTATGTTGTAATTTGAATTTAGGACTCATAACTTTTATTGAAAACGGTTTTATATATTTTGTATATTATTGATTGTAATATTTATGACAAACGGATTTAGGACATATTATATTTAGGAATTTCAATTTTATGGCATGAGATATTAGGTGATATTAAGTTCGAGTAAGTTATCATTCGGACAAATGATGATTAGGACAAAAAAAGTTATGGCTCTTTAAATTATGGCTAAAAAAGTTAGGTGACACAATAGAGAACCATCACTGAACCTTGATAGTGATATTTTCAACAAAGAATTTACAAAATGTTGATGAGCAGTTCTGTTCGGTAGTCATTGAATATATCACTGAAAAGGGCCATTCTGACAGGCGGTGCGAGTTCTGCACCAGCCTGACCCTAGATAGCGATCTTCTTTTAATCTGAAACAAATTATGGTATTTCTTTGAGATTGGTATCCGTAGGCAATCTGCGTTGCACTATGGTTTATAATTTTTAAATGAAGGGTCTCGTAGATTTCTCGCAGGGTCTCCTAGATTTCTCGGAGCGCCTCGTAGATTTACGTTATAGGGAATACTAAAAATAATAAGATTTATTGATGACATACTCACATTTCATTCTGATGATATTTCATCTCGCATCTCTGGTGTCTTCGATGTGTTGTACAGACTGTTCTTCCCGTGAAGTTGATGGCACGGGTTCTACTAGGTCTGCGTTTTGTGCTGTAGAAGTTTCTTCATGCGCCGATACGGTTTCTTGATCACCCGGTTGTGGAGCACGGCGAAGTTGGTCACGAGCGACCTTACGTGGGCGTCATCTGCCGACCACTTTTTTCACCAAGTATCGATCATTTTCCAAAACTCTGCAAATCTCATGCGGTTCGCTAAATTTGAGGTCCAGCGAGGTCTGGTTCCGTGGGTTATTTTATTTTATTTATAAAAGTTCAGCTTAGATTGCATCCATGCCTTCGGTGTCACCTTTTCGCTCCCGATAGGCGTCAGCGCGTCTTTTGTCTCTGTTTGTTGGCTTGTGTTTCTTCTTAGTCATGGGCTTCGAATCCTTCGCACGATCATCTCGATCAGACTGATCTCTAGGGTCAGTGGTAAATTTGCGTTGGTTGGCTCTGTGCCTTTAAACGTTGAAAAGTTTCTACTCATTCTCGCAGAGTAATGCGTTTTCAGGGATACCTAAAAATTCTTGATTAAGACGTAATCGCCTCTTTGGAAGTGATGAACTTTTGCTTTCCGCTGGTTGAAGCGCTATCTGTCTTGTTCTGCATATGGTATCATCCTCTGTATTGTGTGTATCTGTATGTGCCAAATAAATGTATTTTCTTTCTTTTCTTTCTTTCTTTCTCTGCTGTGCATGTTGAGTGAGTGCTTCGATATCAACCGTTGCTTCATCAATATCTACCATGTTTAGGAGTTCCGGTGGCACACAGTGCAAACAACCACTTTTGGCGAGTGCAAGGGCTTCTGATGCAGTTCTAGCGGATTCTCTGAAGCCCAGTATCTGCAATTTTGTTTATTGACGTGACCGTTGATGTGGAAATTCGATTCGTCGGAGAACCAGTGTTATTGAAACTCCTAAAACGGTTTTTCATTGTCCTGCAGAATTCCACTCGTTTATCAGGATCATCAGGCTTCATTTCTTGTATAATAACAATTTTATAGGGGTGAAAATGTCTTGTTCAAATTAAGAGAAGCTGCGCGCAATCTCAAAGACTGTCGTGGGTCGTCCATAACAGATTGGCGAACGCGGTCGACGTTCATGTTCGTTCTCGATGTTCTTTTGCGCCCAGACGACTTGTCCGGCATTGTATTCCCAGTTTCTTCGAACTTGCACACCCAATGCTTAATTAAATTGGCACTTGGCACATGTTTTAAACTTAATAAATTGAAATGTGTCCTGTAGAGACGACGAACAATAGTATACGAATCGTTGTTTTTATAAAACGCTCGCACGCAAAACGCGCGCTGCGGTCCCTTGAAACGATTCATGGCCACTAAACTTAATAAGCAGGCCATGCGTTTGAGACCACTCCCCTCCCCCTGCTATCTGCGGTTATTGGTCCATTCAAAAACGAAAAACATTCTGAGACACCCTTTACTATAGACATCTATATATCCCCTGATAGGGCTTTCTAAGGCGGTTCTGATTCAGACATTTAGAAGTCTAGAATTTCTATTTCGGGAAGGAATGAGGGTAGTTGTAAAAGTGTGCCATTTTCTGTTGTAATATTTTTTTGTGGTTGCCTGTGGTTAAGTGACAAACACAATATATTTTAAAGAAGGTGTGTTCTCCAAATAAAAGAAACATAGAAGAAATTATATAATAAGTTCGGGCGCCATGGAGATTGCACACAGTATAATAAGAATTGCCGGAAAGAATAGAGCGGAAGAGTCAGACTTTTAATCTGCCGGTGGGAGGCTAAACAAAGAAATAAAACAAAAAGAATTATTTTGTCCTTTCTATATTTAATGGCCCGTAGCTTCAATCTAACTAAGCATTATATTTAACGTTTTACTAATATTTAAAGAGGTGATATTATTGTGAGTACATGGGCGATATTATTGCATCGTGCACTGTTAATTTAAAATAATGGAAAATTCCTACCAGTTTACTGGCTATAAAAATAGTAGAATATAACCCAAGGAAGCGATGACCGACGAAAGATTCCCTCAGCAAAAAAATGATCCAAAAGGATGTAGAAAAAAAAAATCCAAGTTACTTAAGAAAAACATCCATCAAGAAAAATATCCAATAAGAAAAAAACGCCAATGGGCGTTTTCTTTTCAAATAAATAGATGTGCTCCACGCAACTCCATTTAGTACGTGTGTAGTGAGCGTAAATTATTGATATCAAAAATTAAGGTCAATCCTCATAGTATCATCGTCCTTGGTCGTTTTAAATATGTTATATCATATTATAAACCAAAAATATCCCAGATAAATAGGGATTTATAAAGATATTGAAAATAGTTTCAAATTATCGACCAGCCATCGTCTGCAGGATCGTAGAGTGACTTGTGAAAAACGTCATCTGTCAAAACTAGAAATAGTGTCGCGTTCCGAAATCGACTATAAAAACCATAAAGCATGTAACGAGAATAAAAACTCGTTACATTACATCCCTCCCCGAAAAAATAAAAGAAAGCAATTTCTTTTATGCTAAAAACCAAAAGAGAAAAGCAAAAACTTAAAAAAAAACGAAGGAAATTTAATTCCAAAATCAATAAACCAAAAAGTCTATTATCAAAAATCCTATATAAAAAACAACAAGGAATGCCACAAGTGCAAATTCCTGAAGATAATTACATGCATAGAAAAAAAGTACAGTCAAGCCACAAATACGACCGACTCACAATACAAAAAGAACCAACATGAGTGCAGTTAGGCACCTACGCCACTGACTAACAAGTAAAATCCTAGAAGTACTGCAAGTGCAGTTAAGCGCAAATGTTGCTGACCAACAGGTAGAAATTCACAAAAAAAATATACCAATATGAGTACGGTTAGGCACCATCGCCACCGACTATCAAGTATAAAGCAAAAAGGCAATACTAATGGTGTACAGTTAGGCGCAATTGCCGCTGTTTAAATAATAAAGATAATCCAAAAATGTCTTAGATACGAGTACAGTTAGGCACCTTCGCCACTGACTAGCAAGAACAAATTATAACCGTTTGTCACAGTTTTAAATAATCACATCACCAAAGATGTAAAAATATAAAGAAGATTGTTGTGATCGGCATAACACCACCAATTTTCCGAGCACAAACAACTTCGAAAATAAATGCGTATTGTGATCGGCACAACACCACCAACTTTGCGAGCACAATAGCAAAAAAAGATTGTATACTGTGATCGGAACAACACCACCGACTTTCCGGGCACAATAACAAAAAGATTGTATAGTATACTGTGATCGGCACAACACCACCAACTTCCCGGGCACAGTAACAAAAAAGGTAACGAAATCAAGGAAAAAATATATACCGAGATCCGTAAAAAGATAGGAAAATGTCTACAAGTGAGAATAAGACCACAAGTATTGAAATCCCTATATAAACAAAGAATACCAACTATAAAACAAGAGCTGGCAGTTCTTCAAAAAAAACATCAGGAACACAAAAATCAATACCATTTCTACTAAGGGAAATAGTATGATCCGCGTAACTTAAAAATAAACTAAGATTTTTTACATTCTAACACAAAGATAGAAGCAAATCCTAATCATGCAAGTGATACAATATCTGAAGAGTGTAAATATAAGTAAGATTACCATCCAGACATTGTATACTAGAATGTATAAAAAAAATATATAAGATCTTTTGATATGAAAAACGCAACTGTGTGGGTGGAAAAAGTTATCATTATAAACCTTAAAATGACCTAAGTTATATTTTAGAAAGTTAAGAATTGAATTCAATAAATTTATATGAAGTTACCTAACATACATCTTCATTCAAAACCCTGTAAACCTATCATCCATCCCATCATACTTCACACTATCATGCGGGCCCTTCAAACAAAAATATCAAAATCAAAACTATCACTTGGAAACCAAATTAAAATTTAATAATATCTTTAATATGATAACGTCCAGAAGTACCCTTATTAAGGTCTTTCAGAACATAAACATTATCAGAAATCTTTTCAATAATTTTACATTTAATAAACTTAGGCGCAAGTTTTGCCGAAAAATAAGTAGGTGCATGAGATTGAACGAAACTTCTTCTCCACACAACATCACCCACATCAAAAGAAATGACTCTACGACCCTTATTATAATAGCGAGCATTACGCTGATAAGCTTTTAATAAATGAGTTTGAACTTTTACAAAAATATCACCAAGTGAATTAAGAGATTCAGCATAGTGCTTTCTATTGGAAACTTCAAGTTCACTCAAGTTATCAATAGAGTTACTTAAATGATGTAAAGAAGCATCAAAAATAAGTTCCCTACCAAACATCAAAAAGTTGGGTGTGAAATCAGTAGCAAGATTAACACTATTATTCAAAGCTAATTGAACATGAGGTAAATATTTAGACCAAGTTCTATGATCATCCTTAACAAAACAAGCTATGCAAGTTTCAACAGTTTTATTATATCTCTCAACAGGATTGTTTTGAGGTGTGTATAAAGTATTATAAAATATTTTAGTAATATTAAAACTTTTCAAAAATTCTACAAAATGTTTAGAAGTAAATTGTGTACCATTATCACAAACAATTATCTTGGGACAACCAAATTTAAGAAATATTTCCTTTTCAAAGAGTTTATTTATTATTCTAGTAGTGGCATTTATCATAGGAAAAATCCAGCAGTATTTAGTGAAAACATCAACAATGGAGAGAATATATTTATGTCCAGAATATGATTTAGGTAATATACCTACAATGTCAACTGAAAGCATCATCATAGGTCGATCAACTTTTTTAGGGTTAATCATAATACCAAAAGGAGGATTAGTAGTATGTTTATAAGCTTTACAAGTATCACAAGCTAGAATATATTTTTGAACATCATTAAACATTCCTTTCCAAAAATAGTGTTGTTTTAATTTGTTTAAAGTTTTATGAATACCAAGATGACCAGAATTAATATCATCATGGTTAGAGCGAATTGTATCTAAAATATGTTCTTTAGGAATAACTATTTTCCAATTAAGACGACTATTAGGATCAAACTTACTTTTACAAAATTTATATAAAGTTTTATTTTCTACTCTAAAGTTTTTGTATCTGCAAGGGGATTTCTGACAGTTGTGATATTTATGATCCTTGGTATAAAAAAGTATTTATTTTTTTTATACCAAGGATCATAAATATCATCATCAGGTAAAACTAAATTATTCTGAGAAATTCCTATAGCAGCAACTTCAATACGAGATAAAGCATCTGGGACTAAATGTAAAGATCCTTTTTTATGAACTATATCAAAAGTAAATTGAGATATTCTAGCAGCCCAACGTGCTAAACGTGAAAATTGTTCATGACTATTTGAGCCCAAAACACAACTATTGGAACCACTATCTAACAAACCAGAAAAAGTGTGGTTATCTATGGAAAATCGTAAATATGGTCTAGAATCATTATTCTTAATAAATAAAACAGGTGCTGATCTATAAATTTTGAAGAATGTTTTTAAATAATCCAACCAATCTGCAAAGTCTTTGTTACGAGTAACATCATCAGGTTTGTGACATTTAACAAATTTTTTCTTCATCGAGACACTCGCGGTTATATTAATAACAGGGGCTCGATGCGACCTAATCAGTTTTTTGACTCACTAGAGTTTTTATTACTTGAATTACAAACATCACAATTCTTAGATGTGACTCCTACCTTTCGACATTTAAAACAAATAACGCCAGGTATGGATATACAATTTTTAAAATGATGTCCAGATTCTTTACATTTTAAACAAGTTAAATTTGAAGTAACTGCATTAGTCTTGACTGTAGGTTTATCAGTTTTAGAGTCCTTGAAAGATTTTCTGTTGACGAAAACTTCAAGTTCCTTTGCTAAGTCAAGGAATTGTTCCACAGAATCAATATGTTTACCAAATATAAAAGGAGTGTAAATAGGCAACATGTTATGTTTTATTATACTAACCAAAACTGTATCAAACAATGGGAAAGAAAGACGACTAGCCATGTCCATAATTTCTGTAATGAAGTCTGAAAGAGATTCTGAACTCTTCTGTTTCTTCGTACGAAGGTCATGTTCCAAAAAGTAATCAAAATCTGGCTTGTCAAAACGTTTAAGCAAAGCAAGTTTTAGCTCATGCCATGATGAAATACGAATCCTAACAGTGCGAAACCATTTAACAGCAATACCACTAAGCAAGTCTGTAAATGAACCAACTAATAAAATCTCATCAAAATTTTTAAATAAAAAGTATTCTTCAACTTCAGTAATAAATTCTCTAACACAAGTTTTTCCATCAAATTTAATTCTACTCTTTTTTAAATCTGGCAACCTAGTTGCAGAAGGCAAATTCTTTTTAATATGTTCATTAACCAAAGCATTCAAAGAATTAAATGAAGGCAAAGCATGAGTTGCAAAAGCTGGAGAAGACTGTGCAACCCTGTCATTATGATCAAAAGGATGTTGTATTTCTGTCAAATTAATCATATCAACAACATGTGCATTAGCATTAGAAACTGTGCATGCACCATCAGATTCTAAGTTTTTATTAACAGCTTGAGGCGGAGAACACTGTACTTCTTTATCCATGACGAATAAGCAAAACTATGGTTGATGAGCAAGGCAAACCAAAAAGCAAAACTTCAAAAAGTTGTAAAATATTTGAGGTTATGTTAAAATATTTAAGTATCAAGTTGTTTTTATGAAAATATCAAAGTGTTTAGCAGTGAAAAGATGCAATAATAACTTCACAAGATAAGTTTAAATCACTTAAAAGTATGATTATAAAGTAAAACTAAAGTTCACTTAAATTAACTATGAAACAAAGTTACACCGCACTAGTTCACACTGTTGGGTTACTTAACAAAACAAAACTGTCTTACCATACAAATATGTTGATTTTGTAAGGGTAAAAGGATAAAGGCTGTAACAATAAAAGTTAACAAAACACAATAACACAATATTGTTAGTAGATAAATATTGTCTACAAGAAAATATCAAAGTATTTAATTAAGTTCTTTACAAAAATTAACAATATTAAATTTCAGAAACAAAAAGTAATCTGTAAACAATACTATTAAATTAAAAGATGCAATAATATCCCATAAAAAGTCATGAAACTACTTCAATGTCCCTGTTCGCAGAGCGACAAATGTAATATTTTTTTGTGGTTGCCTGTGGTTAAGTGACAAACACAATATATTTTAAAGAAGGTGTGTTCTCCAAATAAAAGAAACATAGAAGAAATTATATAATAAGTTCGGGCGCCATGGAGATTGCACACAGTATAATAAGAATTGCCGGAAAGAATAGAGCGGAAGAGTCAGACTTTTAATCTGCCGGTGGGAGGCTAAACAAAGAAATAAAACAAAAAGAATTATTTTGTCCTTTCTATATTTAATGGCCCGTAGCTTCAATCTAACTAAGCATTATATTTAACGTTTTACTAATATTTAAAGAGGTGATATTATTGTGAGTACATGGGCGATATTATTGCATCGTGCACTGTTAATTTAAAATAATGGAAAATTCCTACCAGTTTACTGGCTATAAAAATAGTAGAATATAACCCAAGGAAGCGATGACCGACGAAAGATTCCCTCAGCAAAAAAATGATCCAAAAGGATGTAGAAAAAAAAAATCCAAGTTACTTAAGAAAAACATCCATCAAGAAAAATATCCAATAAGAAAAAAACGCCAATGGGCGTTTTCTTTTCAAATAAATAGATGTGCTCCACGCAACTCCATTTAGTACGTGTGTAGTGAGCGTAAATTATTGATATCAAAAATTAAGGTCAATCCTCATAGTATCATCGTCCTTGGTCGTCTTAAATATGTTATATCATATTATAAACCAAAAATATCCCAGATAAATAGGGATTTATAAAGATATTGAAAATAGTTTCAAATTATCGACCAGCCATCGTCTGCAGGATCGTAGAGTGACTTGTGAAAAACGTCATCTGTCAAAACTAGAAATAGTGTCGCGTTCCGAAATCGACTATAAAAACCATAAAGCATGTAACGAGAATAAAAACTCGTTACACTGTATACCTTCACCAGGGCTATTACCAAAATACCATTGACCAATCACGTACCAGCACCCTACCTGCTCTGTGATTGGTCAGTGTCGCTTAGCTATGCGACTACCTTTGACCTAAGTATTGTAGGTCTCAAATTACCAAGCCCTTTCTATAACCTATGTCTGTCTATGTGTGTAAAATGCCGTGTTACCTTATATACCTCGATTACCTGGGTTACCGTGTGTTTACTGTCTATGTGTAAGGGATAGGACACCCTACCTAACTATATTCTATATATTTGCGAAATAAAGGCTCCAAGGGCTTATAATGCCTCTTGAGAGCAAACGACTGTAACGAATGCGTTTTATTTTACAATAATAAACTAAGTACTAACTATAACTACCTATAACTATGTAGTTGAGACGCATCGTCGCGAACATCATTGCTAGTTGGAGCGCGTCGAGTGTAGTATGCCACGGTACAGCTTGAAAATGTTTCATCATGATTAGTGCATTCTTCAGTGTTGCTACTAATATTTCAACTTGTCTGTTTGCTCGGCTGACTTCTGGCGCAATAGCATGGATATTTATTCCAAATCGGTGAGTAGTCCTTGAATTCTTCTAGTAATTCCCTTCCTCCATCGACGATGATTCTTTAGTATATAACTGAATGGGTGCTGCCTCTTGAAACAGTGTCAAAACTGGGGTCGATGTTAAGCATTGTATGATCGTGCTTCTCGCATTTTCATGCTTGTCATCCCATTCCCATTTTGCACCTTGCTTAGTTAATTCATACAAAGGTACCATTATACGTGAAAAGTTTGGGATGTATTTTCTGAAGTAACCAGTTAAACCGTTGAATCGCGTCACTTGTTTTACGGTTTTTGGAACTGGTGTCTTCACGAGAGCTACTACCTTCGATTACGATTTTGGCCAGCACAGTTGTCCGACCAAAATCTGAATTCTTTGGCACCGTCTAAAACTTTACCGGCGATGAATTTGGATAAGCAACTTGTTACTTCGCAAGCCCCGTGTTTATCATTAATTACCACATGTAACAATAACCTTCTTGTCTCGCTAGGTCGAATATTGTAAAAATATAAATGGATAATTTCCGTTTATCTATACTAATATTATAAAGCTGAAGAGTTTGTTTGTTTGTTTGTTTGAACGCGCTAATCTCAGGAACTACTGGATCGAATTGAAAAATTCTTTTTGGGTTGAATAGACCATTTATCGAGGAAGGCTTTAGGCTATATATCATCACGCTTAAGCCAATAGGAGCGGAGCAGCGATAAAGAATGTTTTAAAATCGGGGATTCCACGGGGACGAAGTCGCGGGCAGCAGCTAGTAATAAAATAAACCGACGGGGACAAGTAGTCCGACATCGGCAATTTCTTATTCTAATACCATTCCTTCCTAGTCCTGGGTATAATCGGTGTATGTCACGCAGCAAACGGCGGAACCTAGCAGCGTCCGTGGGTAGGCTTCTTAAAATATTTTGCCGGTACATGTATTCACCCATGTACCACTTTAACCGCCGCTGACTCCTACACGTGCGACATTGGCGTTTTAATTCTAGCCATTGCCGCGGTATTTGTGTGGACCACGCACCGAACGTTATTTGTGCCTGGTACTGGGATCCCAAGGCTGGGATCCACAGGGATACTGACAGTCGCTGCCGTAAATTGTCGGCTGTGGTTGACACTGGAATGTCCACGCATACCCAGTCTCAAGTGCACGCCCATGTATGATCGGTGCTGGTCAGGTGATATAAGAGTCAGGTCTAACATTTGCTTGGATAATTGGATCTAATGTGGTCCTATTTTTATTTTGTATAAGCTCCACGTGAATTTTTTTTGTTAACCGACTTATGCATCCGAAAGACCACGTTTGTCGCTGCAATAATCGGCCCCTGTGGTATAAAGGTGGGTTTCGTCGACCTCTACAATGTCGTTGTCCCCGCCGATCATTTCGCGGTCTAAAGCTTCGGCCACCTCGCACACCTCACGTAGGTAGTGGTATACCTGAATGGCTGTTTTGCTGGTTACTCCTACGTCTCTAGCAGCCTGTGACACTTAGTCTTTTCTAAAAAAGTGCAGCAAAAGTCTCAACGTGTTCAAAATTGACACATTGCTACGTTCAAAAAAAGTCCCTTTTAATGGAGACGTAATGACATTGCAGCCTGCCCTTCTACAACGCCATCTGAACCCCAATTTGTAATTAGTATTACGTTCCGCATTCATCGGCCGCCTGCACGACGGGCAGCGCGTCGTTTGCGCTGGTATAAGCAGCCTCTTTTTCGCCGCTTCAATGGCACTTTCCTCTGTGGAAATATTGGTTGCATAATTCCACAAACTAAAATTCCTGACCAAAATAAGCTGGAATGGATCCATAGTTTTCGCAAATAAATATAATAAACTAACTAAAACTAAGAAAAACTAACTGAAAACTAATAAGAAAATAAAAAAAAACTAAGACTAAAAAAAAAAGAAATTAAATCTTACTAACTAAAAAAACACGAAAAAAATCAAATAAAAAACCAACTAAAATTAAAAACTAACAAAACGATAATAAAAAGAAACACTAAATAATATCAAATTACAACAACAAACTACAACGAATTATCTAACGACAGCAAAAACTTTGGATCGCCCGAGTATTGAGAATTCCCAATAATTCGCGTATTTTTAGCATAGTTGAGGTAGGGTCGAAACTTTACCGTAACGAGAGCCACTTGTTATGGAAGTCCCAAAAAATTTTGTTTACCAATTTTTTTTTTGTTTTCTGCACTTCTCATGGTGCCTAATAAGCGTATGGTACCAATTCGAAAAAAAAAAAATTAACCAAATAATTTTTTTTTTCGTTTTCTTTGCTTCTCATAGCGCCCCTAAGGATATACTCCAACTCCTAAAAATCCGCCCCTAAGGCTACCCACTGACCCTTGGTTGCACTTTTCCATCAGAGACGATGTCATCAGAGATGATGCATTTGTCCGCATTTATTGAAAAGCCAGCTTGTTGAAGCGCCATCAGAATGTAAGAGTAATCAAATTATCAGTTAATTATTTCAGTGATTTTATCAGCTTTAAATAAGCTGTACGGGGCGGGCGTGATCGACTGGACTGTAGGTGGCCGGGGTAGGTTATCCTATTCTTCAAAGTGGACTGTATGGTGACAACCCACCTCGGTATAAATGATCCAGACGCGCTGACGCTCCGTCTATAAGCTACGGGCCATGAGAGCAATCTCAAGGCCCGTAGCTTATAGACGGAGCGTCAGCGCGTCTGGATCATAACAGCAAGTACAGCAAGTAAACAACTAAGGGTTGCAAAACCCTTAGTTGTTTACTTGCTGTACTTGCTGTTATTGACACAAGATATAGGGGTAGGTATTGAGGGCTTACCAAATAAAAACACTATTTAACTTGTTCACTATGCACTTATCGATTTGAAGGGTGAAATTCGCGACTATATGATTCTACATTTAGTTATAGGTTCAAAATATCTTGCTAATGACTACAAATTCTATTAATTTTCTATGTTACTATTGTACAGCGTAACTGTACCGTACCGACATACACCCAAAAAATCACCGTGTGTGATGAAGTTTATTAATGATATTTTTCACTATGTCTATCCTAGAATTCAGACTATATCTAGGCTTAGGTCTATGTGAGTAGGGGTTGTCGTACCTCTACGGATAGCCCTCGGTTTGCTCCATGCAGCGGAGACAATCACCCCTTCATCCCTCTCCATATAGGGGTGGGATGCCGAAAACTATACAAAACTATTATAGGCACGAAGCTATTACCTATTTGGGGTGAATTTACCGTAAAACTATGCTAGAAGGGCTATACAGCTATTCAGTCTACAACTATTAACCGGTTCAACTTTTCGCTCTGTCAGGACAACGACCTGATGTATGAGGCGCTATATCGTACTTCATGGACTGGCTACACTCACTTAGTGAAGTACTGCCACCAATACCACATAAAATACCACTGAATTTGACCATTTGCATAAATCGACTAAAAACTTAATAATCTTTTGTCAATTATCCTGACTGAGCGAAAAGAAGAACCGTTTAATGAAAAATACCCATATTTTACTAACCGGTTTAAAAACCAGTTCAAAGGAACAGAACCATTTTGTAAAAGTTCCACCTGAAATTCGTCGAACCGGTTCAGGAAATTAACCGATTTCCAAGCCCTGATTACACATATATCTTTACCACCCAGTATATAAGCATCTCACATAAGGAACTGCAGGCGGAAACTAATTTAACATTAAGTTACATTTACTTACTCAATAACTCTTCATTTTTAATTTTTTGCTTGATTCCTTTTCGGTATTATTTACTCGTTTTAAGTCTTGATTTTGAAACACAAAGTTTCTAACTTTGTCTATCAGTTTTCCTCTTGCTGGGATGGATTTCCCTGTAGCTGACACTTGTTTTCTTATTGGTCTGGTAAAATATGTGCCAGCTGTTTCTTTTGGGAAAAGCGTGATAATTTTTCCTGTTAAGATATTGTAATCATCATAAGTTAATCGCCTGTAATAAGAATGCAATGTGAATTAAACATTCATAAACACACAATTACTTGACAACAGGATCTACTTTATACTCACTTATTTATTATGAAAGTAAATAAATGTCGGATAATTATATCTGTAAGACGATTTTTTCTTTTGGTGTCTAGTTGTCCATGACTGATATAGTAATTGATTATACTTTTTCCACAAGGCGAAGTTTCTAGTAAAGTTTTCAAATCAAAATCGGGAAAACTTTGATGAGTAGCAACAGTTGGAAACAAATCGCTTAGGGTAATTGTGAGATTTCCACTTTCTTCCGGGAATATAATACCTGCACTAGTCGAGTCACCACATATGGTAACTGTACTCATTGAGTCACCACCCAACGTTGATGCAGTGGCAGTTGGAGCCTAAAATTTAATAAAGTATGAGCGCAGTGACATACACAATATCTATAAGAGTGCAGTTACCTATCAAAATCTGTACTCACAAACCTTGGATTCCAAATACTCATTAATTTTATTTGTTAATTTGATCCTGGTTCCTATCTGAGGGCAAATTTCTTTTATGTGATCTGGACTTAACTGGTCAAGTTGATCTATGCCAATTCCATTTCCTACAAAATTACAAGACTTAATTATACAGAATTTAACTCTATAGTAATTTTAGATAACTCTTTATCAATTGGGTGCTGTGAAGGTAAGGCACAGTAAGTATAACCCATTCGCACTGAAGCCTAGTTTACACGGTGGCAGTAAACAGACAATATTGAATATAGTGACCCAGTCCAGCGCTGACTTGGTACTTACTGGACTTGTCTGGACACTTGATTCAACCCAGTCTAGTGGTCTTTCCGCTCGCAAATCAGTCCAGCTGACTAACCCACCCTTTTGGGATCCAGTACCTAAGTCAATGATTCACATCCAATTGACTTACTGCAGATCCTATTTATATATACCCAGTTACTGGATTCGAAATTCCGAGTCACTGGGTCCAGTCACTGCCACCATATAAACCAGGCAGAAGTTGGCAATGTGCCGTCAAGTCAATCGACAGGAAAACTAAGAAAACAAAAAACTAACTATCGAAAGGCTAAATAATAAAACACGCGCATACGATGACGTTGTCAAGGATACTGACAGTTCGGCGGTGCAGTAGGAGGTTGGAATGCGCGTCCTGGAATACCTTCGACCGGCAAACTTAGCGCTAAAGCGTGTAAAAAAGACTTAGATATGAATATTTGCTCGCTGTGAATTTAGGCTAGGAACATTCCTTCAGATAATGTGAGCATTTATCTTTGTTCACAACAAACAGCTTGATGCGAATATTCATTTCGTATCGAGCTTGATCATGTATAAACATGAACCGGCCGGCCGGCCGGCATAAAGTCCCCAGACCTAAGATGAATATTGTATATTAACTTACTGCGGAACGCTTCAATTATGTCGTTGGGCATTTTCCAAGATTCCAAAAGGGTGGTTATATCATCAGGCAGGTCCAATGTCACGAAATTTAAATGATAAGTAGGTACTCACTCAATGAAACTAGCTTGTCGATTCCCCGCGTAAAGCCATAAAAGAAATGGCTGACTGACTGACATGACAGGTAGGGATCGACACGATACGAAAAAAAGTATCGATACTTTTTTTATCGAGTACTTCTATTTTCGGAAATAATCACACCAAAAGTAAAAAAAGTGTCCACCCCCCGTCTAACCTTTGAACCAAGATTAAAAAATATGAAAAAATCTCAAAAGTAGAACTTTACAAAGACTTTCTAGAAAAAATATTTTGAACATGATCGGTTGAACAGTTATTGAAAAGTTGTACAAAATAATTTTTGAACTAAGTTTGTAATTAAACCATGTAAATATACCCTATTGAAATGAGAGAACTTGTCAAATGTTGTTATGTTGCTGTGTTATGATGATTTCGGACAAAAATATTGGATCAATTTACACGAAATTATAGGAACTTACTCATAAAAAGACAAGTAATCTAATAGCACTGTTATTTCACGAGTTCTGAGTCCGATTTCTGCAATATTCAAACTTTATAATGTGTGCCATGCGTGGTGACGTCATGAATTTGCATGGACTATTTTGTAAACAATCATCAGAATTAACAGATTCAATTTCAAATAAGAAATGTTTCTAGAAAATGACCTTTATATTCATTTGCTTATTGTAAACTATAAATCGTTAAAATATGCCACTATAATTGTAAAATATCAAAATAACCTAGACGAGGGAACAAATCGAGTAATTTTATTTGTTGGCTATTTTCACCCTGTAATTTAGGTTTTTGTGTTTGAGTATTAGTTGAAAATAAAACACGAAACACATATAAACAAATATTCACCCACTTACCGTGCAATAACACAGAAAACACAAAGAAATTCACTAAAAAACACTATTTACACACGCGCGACTTGTACTGGTACAGACGAAACATTTTGTGACGTCGCGTTCCGATTCTTGTAATGTTATCTGTCATTTTTTTTTTTTTTTTTTTTTTTTTTTTTTTTTTTTTTTTTTTTTTTTTTTTTGAATGGACTACTCGCAGTTCAGCACATTGAGGCTGGTTACTGCTCAACCGGGCAATCCCGTGGTTGCCTTAGATTCTAAGGCCCCCAGCCGGGGCTTAAAACTACTTAAAAACTAAATGGCCGCTCGCTAAGGGCATCCCCTGTGGGACACGGGCCTCGGCTTAGCGGGGTCATTGAGGGGGGGCAGCAAGGGACAGGCTGGGTCTGATTGATATTATTTAGGGGATTTAACGCTAATGGCTCAGCAGCGCGGGCTGGCTCGTTAGGCAAAAGTCGGGGAGGGTTTTGACGGGGGCGTCGCGATGGACCTCGTCGGCGAGGTCGGAATACGGAACGCGTTCTGGGTTTGTTTTTCCTAAGAGTGCTGGTTTCCCTACTACTCTCTTGGGTCAGGGTGATGGGGTCATCGGGCTCGACAAGGGTATGCCGCGGTCGGCGGATCTTGCTGATCTGGGAGGGCGTGTATCGGGTGGCCGATACGATAAGGGGGTTTTGGTGCTTTTCAGCGGACTCTATGAAACGCTTGGAAATGCGTTTCATGAATTGTTTGATGGTGGGGATACGGAGGTCGACATGGAGACGCTCATTTCTAACGTACCACGGGGCTCCCGTAGCCTTTCGGAGAAAACGGTTTTGGATGACCTGCAACCTATGGATTTGGCGGGGCTTAGCGTGTGCGAAGGCTACACACGCGTAAGTCATTATTGGACGTATGCACGTGGTGAAAATGCGTAGTTTGCCTTTCAGGGATAACTTGCTGCGTGCGTTCAGCATGTAATGAAGCCTACTGAGAGCGAATGCGGCACGATTGCGCACCGTCTTAATGTGCTCTCTGAAGGTAAGCTTTCGATCGAGGATCACGCCTAGATATTTAGCTTTCTCAACCCAGGGGATCGGCTTGCCAAATAACGTGATCGGACTGGGACGGGGGGGGAAGAGACGAGTCTTGGGCTTGTAAAACAAGATCGCCTGACTCTTCTCTGGGTTGACTTCCACTCTCCATTTCCGGAACCAAGCGCCTAGTGCGTTTGCGGATCTCTGGAGGTGGCCGGCTATTGCCTTCTCGCTATTGCCGGAGCAATATCGACACCTCCTACGTATATTATTGTAACCAACAAAATGACGATTTTGCTTTTTTTACATAAAACGACTTATTTTTATTATTATTATCGAATAGCGTAATAAGAATTTGAAAATTTACAGCGGAATCTAAAATACCCAACCTGCTAAATATTGTATGTATGTTTTAATCCGAAATGAAGTATCGTAATAATACTCGCAATTCAATACGCGGGGAGGCGGGGGGCCACTAAGCCGCGCGGCTGCCGCGTAAGTATTAGTAACAATATGATACGCGGGAAGGATGCACGGGCGTGGTTACTTTTATCATGTTATGATTTTACGTAGTCATTATTAAAAGTTATCTTATTTTTATAGCAATTTTTCAATAAAAATGTTGTCCAGATCGCGAAAAATATTAAATGCCGTAATAAATTCCGAAAATGTGAATCATTCTCAAGGACACAATGGAGTGATCGTTACTGATTCAAACTATTATGGTGATACTACATCAGAATCAGATTTGCCTGTCACTGAGAAGCCTACGGAACAGGAAGGTAATGTCTTGTTATTGTTAATTATTTGCTAATATTTTTAGGTAAGTACTTACTTAATAATAAACTTAATGTTTGTCAATTTTCCGCAATAGAATATCGTAAGTATGAGTTACTATAGTACACTACGTAATCTGTAATTTATTTCTCATCGTAAGTAATACTTAAAATATTTTACATCGGAAAGTTATTCCAAATATTACCCTTATTTAAACTTACGACACTTTACGTCGGAAGGTTGGTATTTTTTTTTGTAGTAACATATACTTACGATATTTTTCTTCGTTCAATTAAACAAGTTACTATAATATACGACTAGAAAAATTGTAGATAATAGATCTTTTTGTTTTTTTATTTCAGAATCGCCTCTGCCATTTAACGCAGACCTTGAGGAAATAAACGCAATGATTGATTTGTTATCAGATTGTGAAGATGAAGTGCTACGTAACTTCGAAGTTAAAGATGACGTGATAGGTTAGCATCACTAATTACAATAATATAAATATTATTTAACATAAAGTAGAGGCCAAGTGCGTAAGAATTTAAGAAATTAGAAGTCTGAGTAGGAATTTTAACCCCTTTTGCAGTGGTGTACATATCAATGGGTAATGGTATTGGTTAATGGTATGGGTAATTTCCATTTAGATTGTTATCATTTTTGTTTAAGGATTTGATGAGACCAGAGCAATGAACCATAAGACCATGACTCCAAATGAAGATGAGAATAATATTGATGTGACCCGACACCCATCTCCAGACTGTACAACAAATCATCTAGATAATGATTGTGATAATCATTTCTGCTGCTATTATGTCGAAAATGTTATTGAGCCACCATCTTCTGTATTATCTTTTGATACCGACGTACAATTTACACCTCAAGTTAACACACCGTTGTCTTCCTTTTCGGAAGTAATACCCCAAATAGTCCGAAAACGAGTAGTAAAGCCACGGAAAGACAAAGGGAACATAAGACGTAAACACGTGGCTGAATGGAAGGATAATAAACGGAAGGCTCTACGAAATTTAGGAAAGGAGTATGAAGGTCGGAATGGCATTGTAAGGCAAAGCAAATCTTTAAAACCAGCATGTCCTATGAATTGTAGACAACAATGTTCGACGAAAATGAGCGATGCCATAAGACTTCATATTTTCCAAACATTTTGGAACCTAGGTAATCGTGAAAGACAATGGGCTTTTATAGCCAATTTAGTTGTTAAGCAAAAGAAACGTAGGCAATTCACTGATACTATATCGAAACGTAATTTTACTTTAATTTACCGGCTACCAACGGACTTAGAAGATTCAAATAATTATACTACGGTTTGTAAGAAAATGTTTTTAAATACATTTGCAGTTAGTGAACAGTTTGTTTACACTTCATTACAAAAATTAAATTTACAAACTGGTTTAGTGCAACCTGACATGCGAGGACATCATACCAATCATCGTAAGGTACTAACTGAAGAAGTTGTAAAAAGTGTTTGTGATCACATAAAATCATTGCAGCCGGTGGAGTCTCATTACACTCGTAGTAGATCTAACAAACTATATTTAGACGGCGACCTAAACTTTAAACGCTTATTTGAATTGTATAATGAGTGGTTCGATCCTCAAATATATTCTACAAAAGCGAATACAGAACGCCAATATCACGACACCGTTAATGAACATTTTAAGCTTGCTTTCTATGTCCCAAAAAAAGATCAGTGCGATAAATGTCATATTTACAGGAATTTGTCAACCCCATCACTAACTGAAGTACAGCAACATGAGCAGCATATTCAAAATAAGAACGTTGCTCGCAAAAAGAAGATGTTGGATAAAACAGCAGCTATAACTTCCAATGGAAAATTGCTAGTAGCAACTTTTGACTTTCAAAAAGTCCTTACTGCTCCGTACGGCAATTTAAGTGTTCTTTATTATAAAAGAAAGTTGTCCGTATTCAATTTTACAGTTTTTAACTTGGCTGATCAAGAAGGTACTTGTTTTATGTGGCATGAGGGAGAAGGGCGACGTGGATCTAATGAGGTATCGAGTTGTCTATTTATGTATATTTCTAAGTACAAAGACCAAGGCATAAATGAATTTCGATTTTGGTCTGACAATTGTGTAGGTCAAAATCGAAATCGAATTGTTTATGCAATGTATATGCACGCCGCTATTTTGTATAAGGTCTCAATTCACCATAGTTTTCTAGAAGTTGGTCATACTCAAAATGAGGGTGACAGCGTACACGCTTTAATTGAAAAGACTGCTAAGAATAAGCTTATTTATACGCCCTCTGAATGGTTTTGTTTAGTTCGCTGGGCTAAACAAAATGGAAAACCCTATATTGTAGAAGAATTACAGCACAATGACTTTTTAGATTTTAAACAGGCATTAAAGGGTAATTGGACGAAAAATACTAACGGAGATAGAGTACAATGGAATAAAATAAAAGAAATATATGTTAATATGGAAGATCCCTACAAATTAAACTATAAATATGATTTAGGCTTAGATGATTATTACACTTTATCAGTAAAAACGTCTACAAGGAGACAAAATGCGAATACTACATACTCCATCAATCAACTGTATCAAAATAGTGTGCCGATTCCCAAAGCTAAAAAAGACGATTTGATCAATATGTGCCAGTCACAAATAATACCCAATAGGCATCATAACTTTTTCAAAAGTTTACCAGTTGCTAATGATGATAATGTTTCTGGTACTTCAAGCTCTGATTCCGATTAATATTTTTTAAATTTATATTAAAGAATATAAGACTCAATCTGATTTAGTTGAGACTGATTAAGATATTAAGATTTTGTTCTATTATTTTTGAATTGATTATTTTCAGAAGTTATTGTTTATTTTTATTAATTAAATTTTAGATAAACCTTTATATGTGCTCCAGTCAGGTGATAACGATTTTGTTTTAATTTAGTGTTTTAGAGACTCTTTTTTGACAAAGTTTTTTAATGATAATAAGATTTTAAATCTGATTATTACTTAGAATAAGTATAAATTAATAATAATATGTTATGGTTGAAAAGCGAAAGAAGCTTAAAATAAATACTTATTGTCGATAAATAAGAAAAGACTCAATATGATTACGTTGAAACTGATTACTATTATTATGTTTAAACTTTAATTAGGAATATGTGGCCATAATATTGTGATACTTAAGAAGACAGAAGGTTAATTTTATTTAAATTTGATTTACGTTTTACTTGTTGATTTTAATTATCGATTAAAACATGTTACTTTGTCCTTACTGCATTTTATTAATCTTTCTCTCCCAGTAAAATATTGTAACTTAGGGTACCACTTCAAGCTAATACCGTAGTTAAGTATCGCAAGTATAAGTTACAATAAATATTGCTCTTTAAACTACATAGAGAAATGTAGTAAGTGTAAGATACGACTTGGGTTACTTCATAATTTACCACGGAATGTATAGTAACTAAGACATACGATAATTTATTGTTAATAATTTCCAAAGTAAAATATAGTATGTGACTTTTCTTAAAAAGTAATGATAATTTAAAAAAACCTTATACACAGTAGTGTGCAGAACCTATTTTAATGCTGACATGCAAATTTTGATAATCATACGAGACTGTTTGTAGGTGTGATCTCTAATTAATGTTTCAAAAATCTTTGAATCGCCCTACTGTAAAGTTGACCAAATGGAGTTACGATAATATACGTAGGAGGTGTCGATATATCGCCGTGTCGTCAGCGAACAGAGCTAGCTGTGTCTTAGAGCTAGTGGGAATATCGCTAGTAAATAGCGAGAACACTAGGGGGGAGAGAACACCGCCTTGGGGTACTCCGGCGCGAATGGGATGTGGGGACGAAAGTGCACCTTCGATTCGGTACTGAAAGGTGCGGTTCGACAGATAATCTCGTAAGATGAGCACGAGACGATCCGGCACACCGAGCTGGTATAGCTTGTATATCAGCCCGTTGTGCCAGACCTTGTCGAAAGCTTTCGCTATATCGAAGAACAGGGCTCCCGTAACGAGACCGCGCTGGTATTTGGCGCTGATATGTTCAACGATACGGTAGACCTGTTGGACGCAAGAGTGGTTTGATCTAAAACCAAACTGCTCATTGGGGAGGAGGCTCTTGGCTTCGACAAAATCCTTGAGACGCTTATGAATAAGCCTCTCGTAGATCTTACCTAGGACTTTGAGCAGACTGATGGGACGATAGCTGGACGGGGAGGACTTGGGTTTTCCAGGTTTGGGGATACCGATGACGGTAGCCTCTTTCCACGTCTGTGGGAACATGTTGTTGGACAGAGCGCCATTGAAGATGGCGGTCATTAACATGATCAGAGTAGCCGGGAAGAGACGAACCACTTTGTTGGTGATTCCATCGGAGCCCGGGGCTTTTCTGGGTTTGAGACGGCCGATGATCTCCTTCACCTCATCAGGTGTGACGGGGGGGAGGGGATCATCGGGGTCCTCTACTGGTGGGAGGGAGGCTCTACGTTCGACTTCGGCATTCACCATATCGAGATGAGCCTTGTCTACTGGTTGGGAGCTGGGGGACTCTAGACTGTCGGCCAGGCATTCGGCTTTGTCCTCGTCATCGAAGGCGACGGTGTTGTCGGGACGCGTGAGCGGAGGCATCGAGGCAACCTCAGAGGCGCGTAGTTTCCTCTGAAGTTCCCAGAATGCCTGATGGGTAGGTTCGAGGTCGCCCAGCAACTTATCCCAGCGACTTTCACGCAGTTCAGCGATGCTGTTACTTACTTTACGCTGTAAGTAGCGCATGTGAACCTTGTTGGCTTCGCAGGGAAAGGCGCTGTAGGCACGGACAGCCGCGTTCTTTTCAGTCATGAGCTCACGTACCTCGTCCGGGAGTTTCCAGTGGTGATCACTCACCACCGGAGACTCCTTAGAACATTCGTTCAGGACAGATTGCACGTGATCCGTGAGTGAATTGATCGCGGCTGTCGTGTCTGCGACAGACTCGATTAGGTCGGGGATCTGGTCGAGATGGGGTGACGTGGTAGCCTTCAGCTTTTCGCTTACTTGGCGCCAGTCAGTGGTCATTCGGGTGGGAGGAGGCTGGGTAGGGTCCATCGGCCCTGATCTAGGAGCAAGCTCCAGGATCACGGGTCTATGGTCCGAGTTTAACTCGTCATGCGTCTCCACAGAATGTAACCGAAGGTTGACATTTTTGAGGAGGGCGATGTCAAGTACATCGGGGGAGTGGGAAGGTGAGTGCGGGTAGTGGGTGGGATGCATTGGAGCGATGACATCGAAATTCAGGACGCTGCACAGTTCGAACACTACCTTGCCTCTCGGGTTGGTCGTGTGACTGTTCCAGGAAGGATGTTTGGCGTTGAGGTCCCCCGCCAGTATGACGGAGTCGCTCAGGCCAAGAAGTTTAGTCAGGTCATCTTTCATAGCGGGAGTGTCCACGGAGTTGTTGGGTGGGACATAGGCTGAGATGATCGTGACGGGTTGGTGTCCTGTCATACCTAGCCGACAGACTGAGACCTCGAACTTTTCAAGGGAGGGAGGGTCCATAGGAATGCAGTATAGGGACGATTTATAGTAAATAAGGGTACCTCCTAAGTGGCAGCGGGTCCTATCATTGCGAACCATGCGATAGTTGGCAATTTTGGGGTCCCGATGGGTAGGCTTTAGGAAGGTCTCTTGTATTAATAAGATGTCTAGGTGATGGTCGCGGAGGAACAAGGCGATCTCATCACGTTGGGCTCTAAGGCCATTGGCATTGAAAAACCCTATCCGGAGGGCTGTCGGTTTGAACCGACACGTTACTCTGGACTTATCCATTATGGGTGGGTAAGGGTTGTGTAGATTTGGACGTGGTGCACTACGTCACCGAACTCACGGAAAACTGCTGAGTGGTCACCTCTGCAGTTTTGAAGCGCCTCGGCCATGGCTAGGGCGCGGGGGGAGTAAAAAGCTTGGTATGTGACCAAAATGATGTTTTTGGACACATCACCAGCTGGAATCGTGGCGGCTTGCGCTGAGGCAGGGGCAGGGGCTGGGGCTGTGGCCCGGGTTGCCTCTGTCAAGGGGGGGCGTGGGAGCGCTACGTCCATGAGGGCCGGGATGGCCTTAGTGGGCTGGGTGGTGGGGGTGACCTTAGGGGCCTCTGTGGTTTTGGGGGCAGGAGCGCTGGTCCTCAAGGCCGGAAAGTGGGCCTGGTGATTGAGAGCGCTCCATGGGCTGGGGCGTTGTGGGCTAAGGGCTACGGTAGTTTTTCCTACCAGTTGAGGACATTCCCTTTGCTGGCGATCGCTTGCGCGCTTGGCTAGCTTGGGGGCGGTGGGTTTGGGCGCTTTTGAGCAGCCACGGTAGTTGGCCGTGTGGCCAGACTTGCCGCATAAGACGCAGCTGGGCGGCTCAGCGCATTGGGACGGGTCTTTGGGTCGGGTGCAGTCTGAAGTGCCGTGGTCACCCAGGCATTTCACACATCGTGCCTTTGCGAAGCAATTCCGCTGAGAGTGGCCGTACAGTTGGCAGTTGTGACACTGGCCAATGATGCCACTCCTGCGGGGCTTTTCGATGGATAGGCCTGAGAGGCCACAGATGTGGGAAATGTTGAAAATAGGGTGATGACCGTCTGTCGGATCGCAGACGACCAGAATCATATTATAGGATTCCCCACCTCGGCGGTGCATTCGGTGCACCTCAGCTACGGGGATACTCTGCGACTGAAGGTCGCTGAGAATTTCAGCCGTGGGGATTTCACGTGGGACGTTCTTGATAACCACGCGTGTCTGACGGTCCTCGGGGAGGGTGAAGGAGTGGAAGGGGATTTTCCGGCCCGAGAGGAGTTTGTGCAACTCTCGGTAGTCCTTCGCGGTCGGGACAGTGACATTGATGCCCAGCTGAACAGCTCGGGCATTGGTATAGTTGATTTGCCTGGCCTTGCAGGCAGTGGACACCTCAGTCCATTTGGCCTTGTCGTGAATGAACACGGGAGGCGGAGGTTTGACCTTTGGGGCTGAGGTTTTTGGGACTGAGGCCTCAACTGCCATCGGGCTGGCGGATCGGCTTGCCTGCTGGGAGGACCCAGCTGCCGAGGAGGGGCGGGATTGGGGGGCTGAAGATGGGAGGGAGGGGTGAGTGGGGGCAGCCTTTTTTGGGGCTTGCTCCTTGGAGGAGACTTTTTTCTTCCTCTTCCCCCCGGTGACGAGCTGGAAGTCGTCTTCCGAGGAGGAGGTGTCTGGGGAGGAGCATGGCCCTGTCAGGTCCATTTCCTCAACCTCTGGGGAGGGAGAGCGGGACTCAATTGTCTCTGAGACAATTGTTGGGGTGTCTACTACCGGTTTCTCGGTAGCGGTTTCAGCGGCGGCGCCGACTATTGTCTTGGAAACAATAGCCGGTTTCGCAGAAGTCGTGGGGGCTGGGGCGGAGTTTTGTTCTTGCCGCTTAGCGGCAAGATGTTTGCCAAGTTTGGCAGACAACTCAGGGTCCCTGCTCACTATAGCAGCAAGTTGCTTGCTATATTTGGTGACAAATTCGGTGTCCTTGAGGACGGTGTCCTTGAGGAACGCTAATAAATCAGCGTCCGTCATGGTGGGGGGGGGGGGGGGGAATCGGGGGATTTAATTCCTAACTAGCATCCGGGAGCAACGTTTCCGAAACTCCCTGAGCTTCCTACTTCCTAACTCCCCGGGTGGGATATCCCGGGGATGTGTACCCTCCCTGTCGGGTGTAGACAGGGAGGTGAGTGCCTATTTTTGTGTGCCCTAAGCTTGTAAACCCACTGCCGATCTTATTGTACAGTGGGGCCCTAGGGTCAGAAGACCGGTCCGGTGTGAAGGGTTTGAGACACCCAACCACACCGGGTGATTGCTGGAAGAGAACGGGGTTAGACAGATGGCAGCGACTAGGGAAGCCCCCAAGGCCGCGTACCAAAGCCCTTCCGATTTGACTTGGCCCTGAAGGGGCTTGGGCCGGTGTATCGGGTCAACACCCCTTGGCTTCGTTGGCACCGTGAGGTATCCCACCAAGGACCACGAAACTGTGGATTTTCCCTGAAGGGGCACTACGTTTCAACGACCTCCAAAACAGAAACAAGAAGTCGTCCACTGCCTTGAAAAAGGCGGCTTCGGATCAAAGTTGTAGTCGGCGACCACAGGTGACGTCACGACTGGAGCGTGACGAAACGAACACACACGACACTGAGCACGATAACGGGAGAGCAGCGGGGAGCGGCACGTCCGTCGCGTGCGGGCGTCGGGAACGTTGAGTCATATTTCTGTGTTCGGTCTTTATTTATGGCTGTAAATCGGCCCGAGAGTTCATTAGTTAATAAACGATTTTAAACCTTAACGTTAATACAAATAGAGTTTTAAATCAGTTGCGGGTGCTGGTACCACAGTGGTACCAGCGGTAGTCAACGGAGCCCGACAAGCTCTTGGCCGGTTTTAAATTTGTGTTTTCATTGCGAAATGAACAAAAAAGTTGTCTGTTTTTTTTTTCAATATTTTACATCAACAAAACTTATGCTTTTCACAATATGACAGATCACGGATAATCTACTGATTTCATTCACAGGAATCGATAATCGCCATAATATCGATACATTGAAGCACTATAATTTACAAAAAATGTGGCTATTGAAGAACATTAATTCTTCGAATCAAGGCGATGATTTCTTTGAATCAAGACGTGTTTTTTTTTTAATTAACAAAATCTGTTAACTTGTTCGAAGTCAACACGTTTTAAAATAAGGATACTAGAATTTTAATGGAAAATAAAATAGCTTTGGAGTGAGGTGTGATGTTTTTGAACCAATAGGTACTTAAACGACTTTTTGAAACTGTTTTCCTAGAAATTATTGGTAAACGAGTAAATTTATTTTTAGTACAAAGAGTACAGTATATATATATGTATTAGTACGCTATATAATGCCGCCATAACAAGTGTATCTTCTGTCGTTATGTGATAATGTAAAGAATTATTCAACTTCTTTTTACGTGCAAAGTCGGCCAAAGATGTCCAGATTGACTGCATTCAATTCGTTCAAGAAAAAAAATTCTTGACTGAATATTACAGTATGATTAAAGTAAGCGTGAAATGATTTTAGATCAAATTTATAGGAAATATTGATCTAAAACAGTTTTTGTATTAAAAGAACTTGCACACTAGAGAGTGTGCAAGTTCTCGAAAATAAAAGAGTCTTAGAAGAACATCATCGTGTGTTTGTAATAATAGTAACATATATTTCACCAACACAACGGATTTCATGGGTTAAAGAAATATAACTTTATATCAACGTTCTACCGATTCCGTTTAATTTTATTACTCGTTTTCATTGAAGAATATAATATAATTAAACTGATACTATATTTTATTCAAACAAGAACATCAAGCTATTGGAGCGATAATAGGGATGTTTCCTGAGTAAAAATTATATGATTATGTTTAGTCCGTCAGTTAGATTATAGAAAAATATTGGACACGTATTTTTTCCTTTATCAAATCTATAAAAACTGACGAAGATAAAAAGCATCAAAGATCAGGAGTGGGAGCGTGTGACGTCACGGCTCGCTAAAAATTGTAGCGAGTAGTGACGTCACACGAGTTTTCAACGCACTGTATCGTCTTCATTTTTTGTTTATGTGAAAAAAGAAAAAATACGTGTCCAATATTTTTTGGAAATCTATCAGACGGACTAATTAGATTTTTTTAGTCAACTACCCTATTGTGGAGATTTTCAGCTGAGTAAAATTTATGGTATTTGAACAATGAAATTTACTTTCGGTGAAGTAATTTTGATGATTTACATCAATAAAATGACTTGCTTAATTGAATTTCGTATTTTTTTGATTTAAAATATATTTCCTTGCTTGAAAAAAATATGTTCAAGACAATAAAATCTCTTAACTGAACAAAATCCCAGAACTCTTTTTTTTTCGTGCATGGTGCCTAATAAGCGTATGGTACCAATTCGAAAAAAAAAAATTAACCAAAAATATTTTTTTTTCGTTTTCATTGCTTCTCATAGCGCCCCTAAGGATATAATCCAACTCCTAAAAATTCGCTCCTAAGGCTACCCACTGACCCTTGGTTGCACTTTTCCATCAGAGACGATGTTTCCCAGATATTCGATGGATCGCTTAAAGAAGCTGCATTTGTCCGCATTTATTGAAAAGCCAGCTTGTTGAAGCGCCATCAGAATGTAAGAGTAATCAAATTATCAGTTTATTATTTCAGTGATTTTATCAGCTTTAAATAAGCTGTACGGGGCGGGCGTGATCGACTGGACTGTAGGTGGCCGGGGTAGGTTATCCTATTCTTCAAAGTGGACTGTATGGTGACAACCCACCTCGGTATAAATGATCCAGACGCGCTGACGCTCCGTCTATAAGCTACGGGCCATGAGATTGCAACCCTTAGTTGTTTACTTGCTGTTATTGACACAAGATATAGGGGTAGGTATTGAGGGCTTACCAAATAAAAACACTATACCTTTCGGGTGTCGACCTCCGTACACGCACATTACGTCAATGTCAACGCTTTTACGAGGTAGGTAATAACTTTAGGTAGGCCTTCAGAAAAAGGAAGATTATACTGTTAAATCGATAATAACAAATTACAAATGATACCTTCCCGTAATCCTCATTAGTTTTCCTATCTAATAAAACAGCTACGTAGTGAAATAAAACTGACCTGACATTGCAGTGACGTGATATGTTTTCATTTTGATAATATTCATTCACATAACCTACACACTTTATCACAATACGTCGAATCCACAAATATATTCACTAAAACTACACTAGAATACGATGGCACATATGTTTAAACATTCATAACATACTAAATATTACTACTAAATACACTATTTGCATCACACGACAACTTTTTCTGTCAACCGATAAAAAACCCGCGAACGTCGTCGTGCGCCGGCGCACGGTGGGCTGGAAATCGGCTTTCATAGACTTAGGGATTCCAATTTGCAAGTGCTTGTTTTTATGTCGGATATCGCTTCTATTAGTCATTACTATGTACAAAAATGACACCCGAGTTATTTCTGCCCAAAAACGAAGGAAATATAATTTTTTTACGAAAAATTTGTATGAAGCTAGTATGAAAAATCGAATTATCTCCTAAACGGCATGTTTAACCGTAATATCCTTGGAAGGTGGTTGGTGAGGCGTGTAAATAGCCTGCACCTTTGAGTAGGTTGTGAGAGAATTTGAATTACGAACCTATGTTAAAAAGTGTAATGGCGGACCTCAAAATAAATTAATTTCCCCTTTGATGAATCCGCGAGAAACCAATACTTATTAGCAGCAAAACATGCCCACGTACCTTGGCAATCCAGAGATCTCACTCAGACCCAGGGTGATGAGAAGATAACACGTTCATGCGCGCTTGATGGTCTTGTAGGTATAGGCTGCCGGCCGGCGAGCAAAATCTTGTTGAATCCACCGGTGGAATGGTTAAAACTCCAAAAATCAACACTGCACTATAAGTTCTCAATGAAGCACAGATGCAGGTCCAATTATTTTACGAGTATCATCCAGGTTTCACCAAAAAAGGATTTTCAAAAGGCGGAGCGACCGCAAATACAGCGTCGCGCACGGTCACACGAAGAAGTCTGCCCGCTAACGCCCTCTATCGGCCTCATGGCGAGAAAACTCAAGAAAGTTTAGATACATGGGCGCTGCGGCAACAAAGATTGGTGCGAGGATTCATCAATTGAGAAACTAAAATATTTAATTTGAGATACTAACATATTATATGACAAATCCTAAAATATTATTATTTTATTTTTTTATATTGAAAAAGGCATTGACGCTTCACCAGTGGTCATAGTGCTAATTATTTATGATTTTTTGGTTGGCGATCGGACGAAAAATTTAATGCCGTTTTTTTTTAAAAAATCGTCAAAATATATTTATTTATTTTTACATGTAAAACGATCCCTTTTAGTGTCCAAGTTAAAAAGTTTAATATGTTATTTACCAAAATATTAAGAACACACGAATCAAGAAAAATGAAATAAAAAAACTGCTGTTTTTGACACATATTATTTAAATAAAAAAAGATTATCAAATTATTATTAAAGTAACATATAAAGTTATATTATATACAAAATAATTTAATTTAAGGAATTAACACTACGCATTTGTAAAATAAAGTAAAATAAATAAAAAATGTCATTAAATATTACAAAAAAACCCAAACACACTCAAATACAAATTTACAAATATGTACATATATATTTTTTTTACAAATTTTCCTTATCACTCTCGTTGTCAGACTCCAATTCTGAGTCAGTTTCCTGAAATTGAATTAAGTACAGAGTTTCAGCAAAAAAGCTCTGCTTTTTCTTGGCATCTAACTTAGGCCTTTGTGCACTTAGCAAAGGATCCGAAGAAACAACAAGCATATTTAAAATGTCTTGATTAGAATCCTGCCTGCTTCTTTTCCGCGAATGATGTTCTCGAAACCTCCTAAAATCTTTGTTTCGAGACTCTGAGGCTTCTTCCGAGAGAGTCCCAATCGGCACAATATTATTTTTCTCGATTATGTCAGCCCCATGGATTAATAACTTATGAACGGTTGACGACATGTAGTACCAGTCGTATAATAATACGTACTTTTCTGCTGTTTTGCGAGCATAATCTCTAAATTTTATTATATCGACCTGCTCTCCAGATGTAATTGCTTGTAAAATTACAGCAAATCTTTTGATGAGGTCTTCATCCAAACCGGTTATAGCTTCGGTTTTATTAGGAAACTCAAAGAATTTTCTTGCAGTATTCCCGTCATTGGTGGTTCCCGAGCCTTGTTTTACTATATCAATCAACAGATTGAGCTCATCTTTGAATTTAATTTGAATTATTTTCTTCCTTGTCTGTAGCATTTCTTTGTGCTCATCACTTCTCGCTGCCCACCGTTTGAAGTCGAGCCTGTATGCAATGTGTAACAGACATTCCATACAATTTATACGGGCGTGTAGGGATGACAAGCCAAACTCATACAGGTCCGAACACACAATTTTTGATGTTACAGCATCTAAGCGGTTCATTTCTGTAGGCTTTGCTAAGCACAGGTAGCACGATGCATTTGATCTAGCTTCAGAAAGGTAAGTGCAGACTTTAGCGTCGATCATCGTCATCATTAGTTGATGAGTCACCTTATTATTATTATTGCACTCTGTGGGGATAAGGGCCTCAATTTCTTCATCAATTTGTTTTTTCAGCTCAAGGACAACTGCTTCACTCTCCTTTACAAAAGTAAACTGAACTGGACGACAATACAAAACTGAGCATGGTTTTGGGTTCGTCCATAAAATGTTGTCTCCATCTATGAGATTTAGTGGCACCAAGGAGGTCATGAAAATGCTCGAGTCATCTTCCTCACCCTCAATTTTCTGCTTGTATCGGCTTTGGTTAGAAGCACCATCAAATCCCCACTTGGATATCAGCTTCAACTGCTTGTTATGCTCTTCGTTAGAAAGGCTTTGAAGGATTCTTGTAACCGTGATATCAAGTAAAGCTTGAAGTGTAATCCTAGCCGATGAATCAGTAACTGTCACTGATTGCTTCGGAGGGTAGCAATCAAGCTTAGTTTGTTGCACTTTATAGTAAGATGGATAAATATCCTTAGCACCTTCCCGAATGGCAGCCTCACGCAACGTAATATATTGTCACTTTGAGAGTTTTAGCGAAAGAAGCAATCCAAGTGCCTTTTCTGGCGTAAATATGATTGTTTTCGCTGGTTTCTTAAGCGTTTCATTTAATTTAGCGGCTACTTCAGGATTTTTCATCATGTATTCGATGACAGAGGCGATATCTCCATGCCCTTCTTCTTTTAAACGTGCTGCAGCTGCATATGCCAATTCACTGGAATCTTCGCCTGTGTGTTCATCAGATCTTCTCTTTTTTTGTTTACTTCCCAGATCTTCGAATGGTTTACGGGATCTTTTCGTCATTGTTCCAATGGACGTTGATGTCGACGGTTCTGGAGAGACTGAGGGCGCTCTTGGTGCCTTATCAACACTTGGTTCTTGATTAACTAAAGTTTGCACAAAACTCGGCCAATCAATATTTGCTCCCAACCAATTCTCGTACTTTCTCCTGAAATTATCAAGGAATCGGTTGGATTTCTGCCACCTTTGTAAAGCGGCTCGCGTAAATCTCCGACAAAATTCTTAGAGAACAACACGATCTTCGTCAGACAGGCAATCGCCTATGCGGGATACAACTGCACTGAACAATACTTCATGATCAAATGAAGTACTCTCACTTCGTAGAAGAACAAACAAGTCTAAATTGGTGATTAAACTTTCCATTCTAAGATTTTATAGTCGCTGATTTAGTGTTAGCAGTTACACAGTTGTGAACAAATTAAATTATAAAACAAAACTTTAGCCCTTTTATTGCAAAACGCCAATAATTATTTAACTACCCTCATTAGTTATCTCCTTATTAGCTAATGAAAATCTATAATTGTCACTAACTATTCTTAGAACTCATAGCACTGCTAATTAACAAATTAGCTTACTTATCAGGAAATGTTGAATGTAATCCATAGTTGGCATTGTCGTGAGATATTGAAAATCATTAAATCACCTATTAAGACTCATTAGAAGACCTAATCAGTGTAGTTACTTAATTACTTCTTTTTGGACTCATTAGAAGAGTAAACAATTGGTCATTTGGTTGTATGAAAAGTTTTAAAACTCATTTTGTGTTGATAATTATCTAGCTCAAACATAGTTGTCTACGTGTGGGTGTACTATAAACCTCTGCCAACTCCTTCGAAAATATAGGAGTGATGCTATTTTATGTTATGTGTAGTTAAAAGTCCGTGTTCTTAAACATAAACACCAAAAGGAATCGTTTCATACGTAAAAACAAATAAAAATATTTTGACGATTTTAAAAAAAAAACGGCATTAAATTTTTCGTCCGATCGCCAACCAAAAAATCATAAATAATTAGCACTATGACCACCTCTAAGGATATTACGGTTAAACATGCCGTTTAGGAGATAATTCGATTTTTCATACTAGCTTCATACAAATTTTTCGTAAAAAAATTATATTTCCTTCGTTTTTGGGCAGAATTAACTCTGGTGTCATTTTTGTACATAGTAATGACTAATAGAAGCGATATCCGACATAAAAACAAGCACTTGCAAATTAAAATCCCTAAGGGTAGGTTCAGATGACAAGCGCTCAGCGCGCGTTGAATTTTTGTATAGTGTTCACATGGTGCGCGCTTGTCAGGCGTTAAACGCGCGTTGTTGCGGCCAGTTTGAGTTCTACATTTGTCGAAGATGGACGTAGAAACAGTTTTATCGGTGATTTTATACAGACGGCAGAAACGACACAACAGAAGACGGAGATATTGGGTTCACCCAATTTTGTCAACCAGGCTGACTGAAAGTCAGTACATTATTTTATATCCTAAGTTAAGGCAATTTGAGCCCAAATTCTTTAACTACTTCAGAATGTCCATCAAGTCATTTGATGACTTACTGACTCTCATAAACGATGAACTCGTAGCAGATAAAAACGCTGTGCGATATAGCATTTCACCGGAAGAAAAACTCATAATTACATTGAGGTAAGTTTTTTAATAATCAACATAATCTATAAATCAAATAAATCAAATCAACTTGTTTAGGAACAATTTTTTTAAAGAAAAAATAACATTTTGTTACTCGCAGAATAACTCTAACTCTGATTCATTGCTGACATTAGTTGGTGCTGGCGATGGAGTAGGTGTTACTGGCGATGGAGACCCCATTGCTGTAGTATAACCATAATGTGCAAAATTATTTGACACACTAGACTGCTGTGATCTATAATCATGATAACGAAAGCCTTCAACAGAAGCTGATGACTGATGACGCTGCTCTTGTGATGAATAATTTCTTCGTTGTGATACCGGGTAATTTTGATTTTCATATGTCTGTTGTTGTGGTCCTTGAAATTCATTTTGGTTTTGCAAAATTAAATTATAAATGGCAATTTTAGTTTGAAGTCGCCTATATTCCGGAATTTTTTTAATCTCTTTAACGAGTGACAAACAAAACAGCTTGTCTTCATCGTCATCTTCTTTTGGATGAGACACATTTTTCTGTGGTAAACTCTGCTCTAATATGATTGTTTGCAAATCTTTCATCAGCAGGATTTAATTTTTGTTTTTTTCTTGAAGTAGATTTAGGACTCTTAAAGCCAGAACTTATTTCTACTTCAGCAACCTCTGACGAAGTTGATGCATTATCTGCATCGAAACTACTTTCTGTATCTTTGTTGGCAATTGATGCCTGTAGAAATCGTAGTCTATTATAATGAATATATGTCGAAGTTTTGGAAGCTCCTGATCCAGATTTGACAGTCTTTATTTTCTTCACCTCTCTCATATAATTATCCCGTAAACTCTTCCACTTTTTTTGCAGGGATGACGCTGAAAAAAAAAACAGTATTTAGTAATAGTTTATGTTTGTTTCCAGATATTTGGCCATTGGATGTTCATTTGGGACATTAAGCTACGACTATAGAATTGGCAAATCTACTGTGGCTACTATAATACCACATGTATGTGAAACTATTTGGAAAAAATTAAGGCCCGTTGTTATGAGTGAACCAACGAAAGAAAAGTGGTGTGAAATATCCACGATATTTGAAAAGAACTCAAAGTTTCCCAATTGTTTGGGAGCCTTGGACGGGAAACATATACGGTTAATCCAGCCTGAACACACGGGTTCTATGTATTATAACTATAAAAATTATTTTTCGCTAGTTTTATTGGCGCTAGCGGATGCAAACTATTGTTTTGTGTGGGTTGACATAGGTGCCTACGGTAAAAACAGTGACTCAGGTATATTCAAGAATTCTTCATTGTACAAAAAGCTGACAGAAAGGTCATTAGATCTACCTGAGCCAAAGGCATTGTTAATACAAAATAGACCGACAACGTTGCCATATGTGATAGTGGCTGATGAAGCTTTTGGCATGATGGAGAATTTAATGCGTCCATATGGGGGAAGGTCACTAACTTATGCTAAAAAAATATTTAATTACCGTTTGACATTAGCACGCCGGTATGTTGAATGTACTTTTGGCATAATGTGCAATAAATGGCGCATTTTACACAGGCCGTTAGATGTTAACATCGGTTTTGCAGAAAAGATCGTAAAAGCGATATGTACACTAAATAATTATGTCAGAATCAGGGATGGCTACAATTTTGAAGACACACTTTATACGCCACCCCTGGAAAATCTAGCCTCACATTATACCGGACGTGCTGTGCGACAGGCGGATAATGTTCGAGTACATTTAACAAACTATTTCATTAATGAAGGAAAAGTAGATTGGCAGGATCGTTATATTTAACTTGTAACACAAACCGATTGTAAATGTAAATAAATATATATACTCACATAATATTTTCTTCTTTTCTTCATTGTCATGTCCTTCACAAAATATAAGGAAGAGTTCTTCCCAAGCCCGTCTTCTCAAATTCTTATCTGAATAATCGCTACTTGTCATGTCCCATATCGCAGGACGTTTCTCTATTTCACCAATTAATAATTCCGTATTAAAAGCTTCGGTTTCCATTTCGGACGATTTTCGGACGAACTTGACGAACCCTAAAATACGTCTATCCGCGTCGAAAGCGCGCGCTCAACTGAACGGAAACATAGAAAACCAATGATCTCAAAGCGCGCGTTAACGCGCGTTGACGCGCGCTGACAACAGTCGAGCGCTAGCGCAGCGTTGAACGCGCGCGTTAATAAAACGCGCGTTAGCATGTGTACGGCCTGAATAAAATGTATGTAGTTGTAAACGCGCGTTATCAAAACGCGCGTTGAGCGCTTGTCATCTGAACCTACCCTAAGTCTATGAAAGCCGATTTTCAGCCCACCATGCGGCGGCCATACTGCCTGGCCGGTAACGTTTGCAAAAAAACTCTAACGAAAATAATACAGTATTATTATTTTACTATTATTTTCAAGGAAATCTTGATAATATGATTATTGTTGATACATTTTGTGTTTGTCATGTCAATTTATTCTAAATAATGTATATTATTTTACCGACTTCTTTACGATAGTAAAAGGTTCGTCTGTACTGTTTTTTTTTATGAATGTATAATTCATATATTTACTTATATGAATTATGAACCGAATTATTTATATGTACTAGTTGTTGCCCTCGGATTCGCTCGTGGTTTCGATCAAGTCTTTTTATAGCTCATTTTTAGGGTTCCGTACCTCAAAAAGAAAAAAATACGTATTACTTTTTGTCCACTGTTTTGTTGATGTGGCGTCAACCTTGCTCATGCAATCAAAAGATATAGACGTTTATGACACATTTCTCATACATTCGCAAAGGGAATCAAAACAACAGGGTACTTCCCGTTGACCTAGGATCATGAAATTTGGCAAGAAGCAATGATAAAAGCTGCTATTAAAGCGAAACTACATCATTGTATATACAGGGTGTAAGGGACAGCCCTCCCCGCAAACTTTTATTATCTCAAAGTACCTAATGATTGTTGCTATTTATGTTTGAAAATAAATTAATAACTATTATTTGTTCACTTATTTACTTACTAACAGCAAATCTAAGAAAGGGCTTAGAGAGGTTTGAAATAAAATGCATTTTCTTTTCAAGGAATGTATATAACTATTTAATAATAAAACAATAAAAATATACATTTTTGTACGCAAAAAAAACCATACACACACTTTATTGTAACAGCTATTATAGTGAAAAGTTTGTCTAGATTTTATCCAGACTTTAGCAAAATTTACAAATGTTTTCGTACGTGTAAGAACATAATTATGTTGTGAAAAAATAAGACAGGTATACTTTATTGTAACTGAAGGGTTTGTCCTGATTTTAGCCAAACTTTAGCAAAATTTACAAATGTTTAAAAAAAGGTTTGTGCCGTACCCAGATAGGTACACTTTATTGTAACAGCTAGTATACTGAAGGGATTGTCCTGACTATAGATGGTGACGGGAAAAATTCCGAATCATTCTCGTCGAATACTTCGGAAGTATTCCGAAACATTCCGAAACTTTGGGAATATTTCAACTGTAAAAAAAAACCAGGAAAATTGACCTTACTACCTATTTCGCACTTGGAAGTTGTAAATTATATTATCTTTAGTTTAACCAAAAACATAGGTGGGTCGTTCTTCTTTTTTACCGACAATGGTCGGTCTCTCATCTCACTTTGTGTTGTATTAGAGTCATTTAGAGTATGAATTATTATGTTTTTATTGTTTGAATTTACATCCTTATCGCTTTATACATTTCAATACTAAGTACCTTTACCTTTCTCTAGCCAATATTTTATTTGCGTGTGTTAATTTTTCATTAAATACCGTGACAGAGTAGTAATTCATAATGATGTCCTACTCAAAAAGGACCACTCTTTCACTTTGTTTTCTCGACAATCACCATAAAATAAACAACATTATGGGCATCAAAACAAAGATTAAAATAATCCAAATGAAAATTAAATTCACCTGAAAAAAAAATCTAAGTAATACTGAAATCAAAATATTGTCACTTGAAAAACTCGAAAAACTGAGAAACACCAATTCATTGTCGATAAAAAAAGAAGAACGACCCAGGTACCTAACCCTTTTTCAAAAAACAAATCAAATATGCTAGGCCTGGGTTTTTATTCCACAACTGAAAAATTATAAAAATAGCATTCGATTTCGAAATAAGTAGGTACCTACCTAAAAATAAAAGAATAAAAATCCTGTTAATCGCAGGCTAACATATCTACCTATAAAAATATCAACATATACTTAATCAATCCCATTTATAATGAAATAAACATTTATAGAGATAATTATTGTTCACTGGCACATACGTATGTAAGTAAAAACTTACGTATGTGCCACTGACAATAACTAATTCACCCACCACACCACAAACAAACACGTTTATTATTTCCATTGAATTATTCGGGCGAAATATTCGGCGGAAACATTCGGCGGAAACATTCGATTGCGGGGTACGAATCTTTCTCGCGGGGTGAGGAAAACTTCTCCGGGGAGCATCTCCCCTCTTACCGCACCCCGGACCGCCATCGCCTGCACGCACGACTCGTGGCCGGTGGCAGTCGGGCGCGCGCGCCGCTGCGCGACGCCAGCGGCCGGCGCACAGAAGGGCAGCGTCGGCGGCGATCGACGATCGATGCAAAATACGATTTTTCCGCAAATAAAATAAAAATCTTAATTAAAATCATTTTGAATAATTCTGATTTAAAGAAACTTTCCCAGAAGTATTCCGGAATTATTCCGAATTTTTCAGAAGTTTTGCAACTATAGTCCTGACTTTAGCCAAACTATAGCAAAATTTACAAATGTTTAAAAAAAGATTTGTGCCGTACCAAGATAGGTACACTTTATTGTAACAGCTAGTATACTGAAGGGTTTGTCCTGACTTTAGCCAAACTATAGCAAAATTTACAAATGTTTAAAAAAAGGTTTGTGCTGTACCAAGATAGGTACACTTTATTGTAACAGCTAGTATACTGAAGGGATTGTCCTGATTTTAGCCAAACTTAAGAAAAATTTACAAATGTTTAAAAAAAGGTTTGTGCCGTACATACCGTGGGTTTTATTTACAAAATCTGATTTGTCCCGTAATATATTATCCACAATGCACAAACCCAGACTGATATCTGCCCCGTAAGATATCATTCGCAGTACACAAACCCTGTCTGATATGTGTCCCGTAATATATCATTCACAATGCACAAACCCAGATTGATATCAGTCAGATATCAATGCTGACACCAAAAGGCGCTACCACGCTACCGTTTCGTCCCCGATAGCTGAAACGCCCCCGATAACAGCAACGAAAGAAGTAGTAAACGAGATACATAAACGGTTAGGCGTCCCGTCAAAACGTGACCCTCATGCGAGAAGCCCCGTATCACGATCACATTCAAACCTTTGCGCTTCCGTTTTCGCCCACGTATATCTACGCCTGGGAGCTCTTTTGCAGAATGCCAAATTCTCCAACAGTCCCCAAAACAAAGATAGGCGTCACACGTGATGCACCTTGAGTGAACGGCTTTGGATTTCTTCTGGCGTTGACAAATCACACATCTCTTTGTATTCTCACGTCCCATCAAGTGCTCTGGCTCGTGCATGATATTTCGCCTCAGCCTCACGTTTTCCACTGGTGCCTGACTGATCCCTATTGAACAGGGGCGATGCCGTTTAAGTAGGGATTCAGCAAGCGCATAGCGGAACTCACGATGCGTCACGGGCAATTTATCAGTTGTACGTTTCAGAGAACTTTGGTACATCACAAGCGCATTATGTATACTCACATTCAGTAGCCTTTTAAACATTTTCACGTACCATTTCACGCCTCTCTTTCGCTCCAACAGATACATGGAGAGTTTTTGATCTTTGAGATCAACACCCCCCATGGATTTGTTGTAATCTTTTATACATACCGGTTTCTCCGTCGGTTTACCAGCCCTAGTTCCATTATAGGTATCGGGTCGGTGATAGGTGGATATTATATTCACCATCTTGGAGTCCATCCATGCAATGATGGACACGTCTCCAGAATGGCAAGATATAATAGTCCCCTTCTTCACTTTCTTCGACACCTTGAAGTCACTAGGGACGTTTCGTCGGTTTACACGAAGGGTTCCTAAACAATCAAAGCCCAAACTCTTGAGGTATCGTGCTAATGATGGACAATTATAATAATTATCCATCACCACACAATGCCCCCGATGTTCAAGACCTTGCAATAGTTTAAGAACCACTTTCGTGCTCTTCCCCCCCAAATCAACGCCCAGTGATAGATCACCGTCGGAACTGTCATCCTTGCCCGTGTAGATTTGGAACCTAGCCATATAGCCAGTGCGGGACTCACATAGCTCAAATGACTTGATTCCAAATCGCGCAGCCTTTGACCTTATTGTTTGGGCCCAGGACAAGCGGCCCTTGAATAAGGTCAAAGACTCGTCGATGCTGATGTCAGGTCCTAGGTTGTACAAGGCTTTGAACTTTTTTCCGAGATGTTCAATAATAGGTGCCAACTTACCCAGCCTACGTGACACCCCTGCTGTAGAAGATACTCCAGATTGAGACAACTGCTGACTCTGAACAGCGACATTGTCTACAAAGTGAAGACACTTATTCAGCAGAGTATACCGATTAAAGGACATAAGACTTTTGAACCCCGGTAATTGGAGAACTTCGTCTGATGTCCAATATTCAGTTATCGACGTACGCGGGTCGATAGCCATATACATCAACATCGCGAAAAAAACCATTATTTCGTCTGCATTAGTGTCAGTCCACGAATGAAGGCGAGATGATGGTTTCAAAGTCCCTGCGTTACGCATGGTCTCGATTGTCTGATGGGCATATCGGTTAGTTTCCGTGGCGATCAACCTTATGATATCCTCATCCCATATGTCGGTGAAGGCATCATAAGGCGTCTCGTAGTCTTTGATTGGCCCAGGGGTAGGACCTGAGAACTCCCCACGAACACCCCTAAACGAATCAAAGTCCAGTGACCACGTGAAAATAGCCGACGTACCCAAAAGAGAATCGGCAGCGTCATCCATCCCCGTATCGATCTCGTTTACCAAATCTTGTAACGGTTCGTCTAACTCCTCGGTGTCAGGAAGATCCCTCCCGACAACTGGCATGACTGGGACATCGAATTCGTCATCGAAATCGCTGTCCAATTCACTGCCATCACGCCTAGGCACCGTCTGTGAAAGTGCTGTCACCGTCGAAGTTGATGGACGAACGTCAACTTCGGCAGCGACAATCACCTGAGATCTGGCGCTAGGTGCGATAGGAGCAAGAAAAACCGTGTTGCTGCTCGGCGTGTCGCTGGCCTCCGGCGCGTCGCTGGCCCTCGGCAGCTCGCTGGCCCCCGGCAGGTCCCGCATCCACCTCTTCACATGCCAGGGATTCGACTGCAGCAGCTCCGCTGCTTCGTCCTCTGACATGTCCAATGCCTCCACACGCTCAACCACGTCGGAACTGTGAATATATACAGTATCGCAAAAATATAGCCATATTACCATGTTCGTTACCACCCACGTACCATAGCGATACTCCAGGAAGGAGAGTTAACTTACCAGAGAGACAAGTTCAGGCTGGGCTGCCTGGCTTGTCTAGCTTCTCCGATGCGCAGGCGACCACCTGGGGTCTGCTCGAGCGGCACGGAGTCGCCGCGAACATTGAGCGATCCTCCAGGTGTCGCCTGAACGGGGAGCGCGTGGAGGCTAAAGTAAAAAATACAATTTACTCCACTGCAACTAAATAAATATAACGGAACTGTAGCTAACTAAATAGGTAACGCTATGAAAAAAAAACTTACCGAGGCGGTGGGGAATCTAGGTCGCGTACCGGGGTGGCCCTAAGTCTTTCTAATAAAAGGGCCCGCCGAGCCGCGCTTTGCCGATTCGGCCCGCGTACTATATCCGCTACGGGGGGTCACACTCCTGGACCATTCCGTAGCGGCATATTTCGCCATTCTAAAAACAATATTAAAGTTCACTAATTGTATAAAGCCTGATCAGCTAACCCGACCACATTACCGGCCTAAGTAAACAAATAATAATAATAATAACAAAAAAATATCGGGAACATAATCTCCATGTAAGACATTCAGATATAAATTGATAACAAATGTTTACATAATAATAAAAATCCAACCATCATTTAAAAATAATAATCTAAAAAAAATAATAAGTTTTTTTGCAGACCGTACTTTGTCCCGCCAACCGTCATGGTTGGCGCCAATTTTACGACTTTTTCTCTTTGACACACAATAATGATGATAAGACGTGATGGTATAAGTATATATTACTTTTTTTTGTTTATAGGTAAATATGCTAACTACTTAAATATATTGCAAACTATTTACGAGAATATTTGTAGCAAAAACATGTTATAACACAACGGCCATTATGGAAAAAAAATGTTAAGTCTAAACTTTCGTTACTTTTTTCGCCTATATAATCATTACTTTTTGAAAAACAATTACTCAATACGGAATCTACATTTATTTCTCAGTAATTCTATATAGATTTTTATACGAAAACTTACCGTTTGCTGCCTCTATTCATCGTTTATTTCTCCGTTCGTTTCGCACAACTAGAAACACTTTGACGTTAGCCGTGAGTGGAATGTCAGATGAATTTATTTATTTTTTAGTTCGTTCAAAATAATGTTGCTGCTGTTGAAAAGTATTAAAATTAAGAGTGAATGAACCATTTCTTTCATATAAATACAAAACATATTGCTACTTGCAACACAACTACAGATAACGACCAATCCTGACCAAGCCCTTAAGTGTCACTGTCCGACTTAAGACATTTGGAGCATTTTTTCTTATGTCGCACTGTGTAACATAAGACATTCGAGAGGATGTTGACTGAGGAATGATTTGATTTTTGTTTGTATGTCACAATTATTTAACTCAAATATAGGTAAACTAATATTATAAAGACAAAGAGGAATTTTTTTCACAAACGTGCATAAAATCACATGGAATAACTAGTGATAAATAAATGCGAGGTAGAGATTGTCAACCACGGCAGCAAAATGAACTTTCCTTCATGCTTTATCCAGGCTTAGGACTGGCTGAAGCTGTAAATATTATAGTTTTTACAGTTATTATACAGGTGCAGGCGTATTTAAAAGTTCATTTTATGTTCATTTTTCTATGTACATATTTACACTTGTCTTATTCTACTAGCTTTGGACACTATTTACAAATTTCTATTTACATTTAAGAACATTATCTGGCTGACTTTTTTATGGTCAAGCCTTGATCGCCGGTCGCTTATGAGAAGGCCCGTTTTACTAAAAATTCTCTCGCAAGGTACTGATGTGGCTAGAATATTCGAATAATTTCGAGCGACTCGGCTTAGGTAAGGATATTTTTGTTGCCTATTCCTCCACCACTCTAGTGGGTTATTCCATTTGCCATATTCGGTATGTATAGGCAAGAGGTCATCCTCTAAAAACAGATCTACTTCCTGTATGGCTTTTGATATTGGAGTACCCCGTCGTTGTTTGGTTCCCAAAAAATCGTTGAGAATGGAAAATGGTGAAAATTTTGAATCGTTTCTCTGATCTTCTCGTGGGTGAGCACTTGTTGTCGTCACGGGAGGCAAGTCTCGTTTAATGAAGTCGGCAACCATATCCACTACCTTCTTTTTCGTTCTTGCCGCTTCTCCCTGGTCTTCAAAGCCCGCCGTCTTATAGCGAGGGTCTATAAAGGTGCATACGGCAAAAGTGCCGCTCCTTTCTACTCCCTCAAAACGATTTTCTAAGCCATCTTTCAATTTGCACACAACTGTGGTAGCTGAATGTACAAATTCTTCCTCGTTGCATTTGATGATTTCATCATCTTCCAACAGCTTTTGACATGTCTTAATAAGGCAGCGCGTCATAACTATGACTGAGCTACCTGTTAGATATTTTTAACCGACTTCTAAAAAAGGAGGAGGTTCTCAATTCGGATGTTTGTATGTTTTTTTTTTATTTTTTTTATTGTTTGTTCGCGCATAACTCCGTCGCTTGTGAACCGATTTGAAAAATTCTTTTTTTGTTGGAAAGGGTATACTTCCCAAATGGTCCCATGAAAATTTTATCGAAATCAACCAAGCGGTTTTCGAAAAATCTAAAAAAAATATCTACATTGTCTACATTGACGACCTCTTAGTGTACTCTGCAAAGGAGCAGTGCTTTTTTTTACACCAATGTGATTGGTTCGTTTAGGTGGGGGGAGGGGAGGGGGTGTAGGTACCACTAAAAAGTGAAAAATAAAAAACTTTTTACAAAAAATACAACCGACTTCTACACAAAAAATCAAAAAAGTGCAAAATAACTTTAATTTCGGAAGTCGGTGTTCAAAAAACGAAAAAGCAACCACAAACACCGAGTTCCGAAATTAAAGTTATTTTGCACTTTTTTGATTTTTTGTGTAGAAGTCGGTTGTATTTTTTGTAAAAAGTTTTTTTCTCCGCTCATTGAAGCGGTGACATCGTCAAAAGGCTTCAATATTTTTGTTAGTCTGGAAAGTAAGTTCCACTCTTCATTTGTGAGAACTGGCAGGCTGGAATTTTCAATTACAGCCATCGTTGATTTTATGGCTGAATGTAACTCGACGAATCTTTGTACCATGTGGTAGGTAGAATTCCACCTAGTTGGCACGTCTTGGATCAATTTTTTTGGAATTTTTCCGTCCTTATTTTGTTGGTAGCGTAGTAGTTTTTCAGTGGCAGTTGTACTCTTTTTGAAATGGCGTACTATAGCTTTGACTTTATCAACCGTGTCCTGCACAGATCATAGTGCATCGGACACGATTAGGTTCAAACTATGGCCATAGCAGCCATAGTGCTTCCACCCTAAATCGTCTATCGCCTTTATGACATTTGCGGCGTTGTCACTAATTACAAAATTTACTTTATTTTGAATGTTCCATTCTTGGACAGTTTTTTCTAGAAATTTTCTAATATTCGCGCTTGTGTGTCTTTCAGTAAAAAAATCACACGCCAACAGAACGGTTTTCATATTAAAGTCCGGCGTTATAAAGTGCCCTGTTACGGCAATATAACTTTCACACGCTCGAGATGTCCATAAGTCGAAGGTCAGGCACATCGTTGTGATATTATCATCATTACTTATAAGGGTTAAAACTTTTTCTCTGACCCTCTCGTACTCATTCGGAATTAAAATAGAAGACAACTGCTTCCTTGAAGGGAGTTCATAACCCGGAATCCACCTAGCGAAAGCTTTAAAACACTTCTCCTCAACTAAGCTAAAAGGCTGGTATCCTTCAATAAAAAGGTTAAGCAAGTCGGCATCTACGCGGGCTTTTTGGTCTTTTGATATTTTTTAGGGATATATCCATCCAACCTATTTTGATAAGGCCTTTTTTGAGCGACTGCAACCGCTGGCGTAGCTGTGGTAGAAACTGGTGGAAGATCTGGCGTAGGCGTCGCCGCCGGTACTATGGTTGAGGAAGTTGAAGAAAATTCACGAGGAGCTTGAGAAGCAGCATCATTTTGGATGTTTGCTACTTGCCGATACGCCTCGATGTGTTTATTTTTGAGATGAGTCTTCAAATTTCCGATGGTGGTTTTATAACTTATAAGTAAATGGCATATATTGCATTTAGCCTTTTTTAATATACTGTCTTGTTTTTGGAAATATTCCCAAAGTACACTGCTATTCGCACGAGACATTTTTATTTAAAGTTTTATGTAGGTACAATTAAAATTAATTAAAACTGAACTAATACCTAACTAAAATGAACTAAACTAAATAATATACAAAATATTTACACTCTTACATAGGAAAGTACTCAGAAAAAGTAAAAACCTAAACAAAACGAAAACTGGACACACTATAGATCGCGACCTATTGACACGGAGGCAAATAATAAGTGACTAAAAAAAATATTTACGCATTAAGCATAGTAATTTATTTATTGCTTCCTTTTTTAAAATCAATTTAATTTAAGGTCATAGAAAGAAATTATGCAATTAATTTAACCACACAAAAAACGGCCCTACAGTAACACAATAAGGTTTACTATCTTTCCTAAATTCCCAAAGCTAAGCCTACAATATGTCATAGAGAGAATTATTGCTATTTCTTTAAAAATCGCGCGCAAACATTGGGTGCGAAAGAGATGTCTATATTTTTAAATCATTATGCAATCCTTTTCACGACGCATCCCGTTCCTAGAATCACAGGTGTCAGGTGTACTGTACACCTGACACCTGTGTCACACAATAAAGTGTGAATCACAGGTGTCAGGTGTACTGTACACCTGACACCTGTGATTCGATGATTTGTGAGACGATTCCCGAATAATGGCGAGCGTTTTTTTCCTAGAATCATAGATTCACTCTATGCACTTCTTCCTAGAATCAGCGCGCGCGATAGTGGTGAGATACAGAGACTGACAAAGACCACTAGGTACATGGTTAGAATGCGTATTAGACTAAGTCTTAGTTCCACGAGTATTTTAGTGTCTCGAGTTTTTTAACGTTTCCTTATCTAGCGACTTTTTTTACGTCACGAGTATTATTAAATGCATCTCGCGTATTTCGAAGTTCCCGCCGCGAGTCTTCGTACAATTAATATCGACACGACCAAGTAATGGAGTGTTTTCGGTTTAACTACACACACACACAGTCCACTATAGCCACCCGGGACCCAGTCGCCTGAAGTCGCCTCCACCAATCGTTGATGATGTGACGTCGTCGACAACGACAACGATTGGACGCCGTTGCCGCGCCACGTAGTGGAGGCGAGTGGGCCACGGATGGTTAAAGTGAGAGAGACTAGGTAGTCCATCAAGTAATACGTACATGATACTTGATGGACTTCGATAGTCGATAAATATGTAGGTATGTAAACACCATAAGTACGCCATAAGCCTAAATACTCGAAAGCGTTTATGTGGTGCGCACGGAATAAGTCTTGACGTACAGACCTATTCCAAATAACTGTTCCAGTATAATTGTACGTTTCATCTCTAGCGTGCGCTACGGCGAAAAGTCGACGACGGCGACGTTGTGTCGTGTGAGCTGTGAGTGTGTGAAAAATTAAAAAAAAAAATAGATCGTTTTGAGAAATAGATGGTTGTCAAAATTGCTCGTAACGTTTGCGTTGTGGCACATAGACAACGTTTGGAAAACAATCTGTGGTACATAACGCCCACTACTACTTGGAAACGATTGCATAGATTTTGAATAGCTCTTCGAGAAAGTCCCAATTGCAAACCCACAGATCGCTGCGAATAACCTTCTTCAATCATCGTAACGGCTCTGGTTGCTGTCAGCGAGTCCATATGACGCCTGCGTGCTTGTGGCATATTGCAAAAGATGTTTCTGACTCGAGATATCAATGAACTCTGATAATTTCTAATAAACCAAGAAGCTAAGGAAAGCAAAACGTCAAAGAGAATGGAATCAAAATTTTCAAAAAGGATTTTAAATCAAATTTTATTTAAAATTTTAAAATTTATCCAGCATTAGATGAATACTACAATTTTAAAAAGTTTAGATATCAAAGACTGTGTACACTCATTATTTTACTACTTTCAATATGTAAATGTTTAATAAATTACACCAAAATGAAAAAAAACCTCGTGGCCCTCATTTTGTTTTGAGTAGTATATATTTCTACCAAATAATTGATCGGTCATTTGTATAAATGGTATTATTTTTTCCAAATCCATTGCAACTTCATTCCTAATAGACAAATGCTTGATGCCAACAGCCAACAGCTACACTGTGACTAAATAGTTGTGCAGCTGGTTTGACCCGCATTTTATTAACTTTTTCTGGCAGTACATGCTCCTCTGTGAGATTGTGCATCAATCGGAGCTCACCATAACATTTATCAGCCTCATAGATCATGTTAAAATATTCCCATTTTTAATCCTAAGTACTAGTATTTTATTTGTGAATCCTACTAATTTTATAAATGTGAATGTTTGTGGATGAGAGGAATTTATTGCTTGTTTATTGTTTTTGCATCAATTAAAACTTTAAAAAAATACTTAATAAAAATCATTTATTCACAGAAGTGACAATTGTTTTTTTTTAATTTCAACTTCAAGTTGTAATGCTTCAGTCTCTAGGTTGTGCCTGATACTTTGTTGCTGTAGCTCGCGTTCTTGGTACAATATTCTTAAATCAATTTCTTTTTTCTGTAGCTCCAATAGTCTTTCCTTATATTCTTTATTACTTTGCAGAATACTTTCATTATATGGTGCCTACAAAAAAACAGTGATGTTAAAAAAAGGTTAAGTAGGTTACTGCAAAAATCACAGAAAATTTCTATTACTTTTCCAGCATTTTCCTGTTTATTTTTTCTTTTGTTCAATGTGGATGTATTTTCATGTAAAAAAAAACAGCTGTTTTTTTTGTTCATTACGAGATCCATTCCCACTGTTTTCATTAACTAATTCCACAATAGAATTATTTAGAAGTATCTGAAATCATAAAATTAATGGAAAACATGAAGATTATATTATAATGATCTCAAGTTTAGCTACAAAACACTCAATGTTATACTCAAAATAACTTACATCATCGAAACTAATTTTTTTTTTACATTTGAACATCACATTATCAATTTTCTCCGTATTTGTTATATCTGTTATCATGGGTTCAGTCTGGAAAATAAGAAACAATTAGTGTACTGTAATAATATTTTTCTTAGCTGACACCTTCATTCGTCTCCACTGTCCTTTCAGTTGTGCAACACCTCTCTTGTTTCCAGTTAGTTCTATAAACCTTAAATGAAAAATAAAAACGTTTTGGACAAATTTCAAACTGGGAATGCACGCCATTTTTATAACACAAACATAAAATGTGATTAATTTGACAACAACAGCAGCTTCACTCGAGAATGTATAACTATTACATCGTATTGTGCCACAAGCACTCCGAAGTTGCCGTTTTTGTTGAATTTTGCCAAATTAATAAAAACATAGGTAGCTATAAGTTTTATACTTCTGGTGTATCATGTTCCACTCTGTGTTTTTCTTTTTGTTTGTATTCGTATCGGTGTTTTTGTTCTCAATTATTGCTCGTGAATCTTTTATAAGATGCATGAGGATATCCTGAAAGAAAATACATTTTTTTTAAATACCACGTTACGTTACGACAGTCCACAGCAATGTTAAGATTATATTGAATTTACCTTTTCTTCTTTTGACCAGTTTTCGGCACGTTCTTTCTTTTTATCCATTTCTTTCAAATCAAATCAATTTCCCTTTGATTAGAAGCAAGAAACAGTTTTGTGATAATAAATACGACGAAAGAGCAAATTGAGCAAAAGCTATCTAAAAACAATGATGTCTGTCAAACTGAGAAACTGTCAAAGATTGACTTCAAACACGTTTCTAATCACACACTCAGTTAAAGCTGTTAACTATGTGTCGAATTCAATATAATCATTTTTAATTATTATTTTCATATTAGGTATCATTTAATAATAAACATTATATTTAATTATATTGCATTATTATAATAAAATCAGTCATTTTAAATACTTTTATTTTATAAATTCCTCTGGGTGCAGAATGCGACCTGCGTAAGCACGAAACGTAATGAATGAACTTTGTGACTGGACCGAATGTGAGTGTATGCATTTAGCTAAAACAGTGTTTTAACTAATCAATGCCTAATTAGCGATTTGTGGTACAACATTTTAAACACTGTTTCAAACCTTGTTTAATTTCTGAAACAGTGTTTATGTAAACATGATTTAAAACATTGTCTAACTGATTATTTGTGGTATTACTCGATCTTGGAAGTCGCTACGTCCCCGCTAGAGGACGCGGCGAGCGGTCACGGAGCTTCGCCCCCTGGCCGCGGGGGCACCCCTCAGCCCATTAATATGGGCTCGTCATTGGGTTGTTATCGTAATAACATAAAGTTTCGGGTTAACGCCTACTGAAAAAGTGATAGTATTACTGTTTGTGTCTCAACACTAAAAAGGGCCTATTTTTATATCCGATTTCCCCCCTCTGTTCTTGGCAGGGGCTAAAAATGGCCGCTCATTGGCCGACCAATTAGAAGTGCTTATTGACAGCCAATCAACAAACAAAGGGGGCGGGGCTTGCTTATTACGGCGCTCATGCTTATTTATGTCGTAACTTTACCTTAAAGAGAGCGCCGAACTATTTTTAATGATCTCACATTATTTTATCTACACAAATTATACATTTCCTTAATCTACCTACTTAGTTCTACCTAGGAAAAATATAAAGTATATAATGCGGCCTAAGTTAACATGTACATATATCCCTACTTACTATTACGTGCCTACTTGTTTACACGATATATTTTATTTGTTCTTTATTCCTTATATTCTTATCCTACTTTGATAATATGCAGGGAAACTTACGGCTATCCTACTCAAGCTTACAATTAAACTTTACTTAAAAAATACCATGTGCCATCCTGCTTTAAAATACCACGTGTCTTCCTGTTTTATAATACCACGTGCCATTCTGCTTTAAAATACCACGCGACATTTCACACATTCGACAGGATGCTCGGCGTCTGTTACACTGTTGATAGTGGCAGTATTTATTGCACTTTGGTCACGGATAGTCACTAGGACCTGAAGACCAGTGGACTGGATATTTTATATCACATTACAATGTTTTTTAAGTCCACAGACTTCATACTTTGACTAAAGTAATAAGCAACTGGCTGATTAAACTTCTTTTTCAGTCCTTTTATCATAAAAACCGTGACATGGTCAGAAAACTTGGTCTTGTGAGTGCCAAGATTCTCGAAACCAATAATTTCGTCTCTTGATTTGTATCGTTCATAGAAGACGTGGGCTTATTCCACAAACCCCCCCTGAAAATCCCCCTTAGGGAGGATAAGTGGAATCTATATAAAAAAAGTCTGGAATTCCCCCCAGATAATCCCTTAGGGGGGAAAATTGGAATCGACAAAATACTTATTCCACAAATCCCCCAGAAACTGACTCCTAAGGGGGAAAATTGGGCGACTCCCAACACTCGGGAGGGTGCTGAGATGGAGTGCCAGTAATGGTCCCGTTTCGGCCCCCTCCAGAGACAAGTCGGCCGCTGTGCAATTGCGCAGTGGCTGATGCCTGTGGACGGTGAGCGTGGGTGGCTTGCCGTCCGATACCAGGCTGAGTCGACGACGCGTTGTGCTTCACGCGCGCCTCAAGGAGCCGTCAGCACCAGAGACGGGGCCCCATAGGGTCGGTGCCTCCTAGGGTTGCGGAATTTGTTCGAAAGAGTTACCGCGGCCCTGGAACGCAAAGGGCACATGGAGGAGCACGGGTGGGTTTTAGTAAGTAAAAGTCTGACTGCTCCACCCAGGGCAGTGAAAAAAAAACGTGGGAAAATTGGAATCTAAAAAAACGACGTCCTGAAATCCCCACTGAGGTCTCTTAAAATTTTCCTTTTTTATCTTGAAGCCATCTTTTGGGTTCAACAAGTTCTTTTATGTTGAGGGTTTCAGATTGTTGCATTTCTTTTAGCTCCGGAGACTTAAGCGTTCATTATGATACTAAATACTTGGTCCGGTGTGTACAAATTTTAGTTTTTCAGAGCTTTTTCAAAACATGCGTGCATGGAGTCAGGGAGGGGGAAGTCAGGGAGTGGAGGAGCCTTGATTCAGTACTGGGACTGCTAACAAGGCGTAGGGGCCCTGAGGGGGCAGGGGGGACGATGGGGTGGCCGACCCCAAGGAGTTAATTGACTCCGGAGAGAAGCCCTGAGGGGGCAGGGAGGGGAGGCCCTGAAGGGGTGGAGAGGGTGAGCCCTGAGGGGGCGGGGGAAGAAGGGACTTGAGTCCCATTGCAATGGCGCTGAGCTGGGCGTCGTAGACCGACACCAGCTTAGTGTCTTTGCAGTTTCCCATCATGGTCCTGCAGAGGACCATGAGGGCGTCGATCATTTTGGCTGCTGACACCTGAGGGGCGTCCATGACGGCTGAGGGGGGTTCAATTCGTTGTTCAGGGGATGGGGGGGCCTACGCTCCTAACAGCCTCGAGGAGACACGTAAAGTGAGCTCCCCGAGCAGTCAGTCCCACAAAAACTCCCTTCCCCGCGAGAATGAATACCACGGAATTTTGCCCTTATTTTATAGATTCTTGTAGCCAATCAGAACTCTTCAAGTTTGCACACGGCACTAACCATTTTCCTATCGACCAATCAGATCGCGCTAGTTTTGCACACGGCACTAATGTAACTTTTGGGCGCTATAGACGGAAAGCATGTCAGTATACAGGCACCAGCTAATAGTGGAAGCTTATACTATAATTGTAAAAAAAAATTCAGCACAGTGTTACTAGCTGTGGTCGACGCAAAATACAGTTTTTTAATTGTGGATGTCGGATCATATGGTAAAAATAGCGACGGTGGAATTTTACAGAATTCAAAATTTGGAAAAAAACTGAACACTAATAAGTTCAAGCTGCCCCCAAATAAACCTCTACCTAATACCACTGAAAGCTTACCACATGTTTTCATAGGAGATGAAGCATTTCCTTTGAGCAATAATATATTGCGGCCGTATCCGAGAGAACAAACAAGAACAGAATTATCAAAAAAAGTATTTAATCTGCGTTTAAGCAGGGCAAGGAAAGTCGTAGAATGTGCATTTGGAATGCTAACTCAAAGATTTGAGATTTATCAAAAACGAATGAAAATTCAACCTATGTACTGTGACTTAAATTTTTTAATAGAAAATCGGACGCCAGGACAAGAGAATGTTCTTCACAGCTATATGAATTTATTAACAGCGATAACAGACAATAATGATGAAAATAGTTCTAATATCGACGCAGGTATAACCACAAGGAATAATTTTAAGGATTATTTTTCAGCAAGTGGTGCTTTAGATTGGCAAGATCAAGTGGCCACTCGAGTTTCTTAAGTTATATTTAATCAAAATTGTCCGCTACTTCTTGAGTAGGTATATTGTAACGTTCAGATACTCGAAACGATATTTTAAAGTGGGGGCGCATTTATACTCATGTTATTCCTGTTTTGACTTTGAAATTAACAAGTCGCAGCATGTTAAGAAGCCCTTACTTTAAAATTTGTTTGAGTATCTGGGGATAGGTGTAAAACAATAAAATCTTAGTACAAGGTGTCTCAAAAGAAAGTTCACATTTAAATCTTTTTTTAAAAGAAAAGTCTTAGCTAGAAAGTTGTTATAATTAGTTCGTGTATGCATTAAATATTTGTACGCCGATGCCGGCTAGACATAGTGTTACTTAATATAATTAATTAGAACATCTGTACCTACCCACCTATGTTTAACAAATAAAAATATTTGTATTTGTATAGCTTTATTGAAAAAATGTTTATTTTATATTGAAGTACACTGTTTGGGAATTTATTTTTTAAAAATAACATCGTCCAAATGTAAACCGTTGCGCTCTCGGCATTCATTTAGTCGGGCACTAAAATTGCCTATGACAGCTCGGCAGGTAGTCTCCGTGATGGCTGCCATTTCATGACGGATATTTTCTTTTAATTGTGCCAGGGAAGTCGGTTTATTAGCGTAAACTTTGACATAACCCCACAGGAAAAAATCCATAGGCGTTAAATCGGGACTCCGAGGAGGCCAATTTATGTCACCTCGCCTGGAGATTAATTTGTTCGGAAAAATTTCTCGAACTCGAGGCAGAGATCTGTTGGACGTGTGTGAAGTTGCTCCATCCTGCTGGAACCATGTTCTTTGATTGTAACCAGGAAAGTTTTGCAGTTGGGGTACGAAAAACTCGTCTAACATCTCCACATAACGCTCTGAATTCACTGTGAGTGTGCGTCCCCTTCCATCTTCAAAAAAGTAAGGGCCGATAATTCCTCGCGCCGACATCGCTGCCCATACGGTGACTTTGGGTGAATGTAGCGGTTTCTGATGTTTTTGTTTTGGGTTGGTTGCACTCCAGTAACGACAATTTTGCTTGTTTACATGCCCATTCAGGTGAAAATGGGCTTCATCGGAAAACAAGATGTTGGTGAACGTTGGAAAGCGCTCAATCATCTGATTTACAAAGGCAAGCCTCTGACCAGCATCTTGAGGCTTCAGTTCTTGCACTAACTGAATTTTGTACGGGTGCAGCTTTAAATCTTTGTGTAAAATGCGGCATAATGAAGATCTGTGCACATTTAAAGCAACAGCACGCTTCCGAATCGAGAGGTTTGGATCATCTCGAATAGACTGAGTAACACTGTCCACGTTTTCGGCTGTTCTTGATGTTCTTGGTCGCCCAGATTTTGGTTTCTCCAGAGTTGACCCAGTCTCTTCAAACTTCTCAACCCATTTTGCAATGAGACGAGTGCTAGGCGCATCATTTAAGTGACGAATATGTCGAATATTGCAGAATTTTCTACGCGCTACAGTCGCCGAATTACCGTTTTTGTAAAACTCACGTACGCACAACGCACGGTCCGCACCAGAGAAACGCTCCATAGCGACTAAATTCCCAAGAGCCAGACTACCGACTGACATACCCCCCGCGCCCCTCAGAATAGTTGCCTTCGCGTAATAAGATAAGCAAATGTGAACTTACTTTTGAGACACCTTGTACTTACTTACCACTTATTCCGAGACATTTGCTAATTTCCTCCCATGCATTGTCTTTCATTACCCGATCGCTATATGATGACTTGGTTATGTCAAATAAACACTCATATTTTGACACGAGTATTATTAATTTTTCATCACTCATGTTTTCGTACAAGTGCACACAACTGTTCCGTTTTAAACTGTGCTATCAAAATGACGGTCGGCGTGGGGCGGCGCGCACGCAATCGGAGCCGATTGGCTGCGCGAGCGTGAAAGAGTACGCAATCGGAGCCGATCGGCTACGCGAGCGAGAAAAAGCACGCAATCGGAACCTATCGGCTGCGCGAGCGAGAAAGAGCATGCAATCGGAGCCGATCGGCTGCGCGAACGAGAAAAAGTACGCGATCGGAGCCGGTCAGCTCCTCTTATTATTTCACACCAAGCGCGTTCAAGCATTCTTAATGTCAAAAGCAGTGCACACGCAAAAATAAACCTTACTACAAATACTAAAAACTCTGTTTTCAACGTGATAAGAATCTGCTCTCCTCTCCGAGCCGGTCTGTGTGAACGGACCCTTAGATTGGCAAGAAACTATTTAATGTATAAAATATTAAGGAAATCAAACGAATTTATAACTAACCCCCAAGTTTTTCTTTTTTTCTTCTGAATCACCATGGTCACAGAAAATTAACACTAATTCTTCCCAAGACCTTCTTTTTATTATTTTATTTGATTAGTCCTTCAAGTTAATATTCCAAATCGCATCTTTTTTCAATTTCGTTATTAGCAAATCCATTGATATGTCGTCCTCCATTTTTTTCGTCGGTCCTTGCGTCCGTCCGCCTCAAACCGCGCGGGTCAACTGAACAGGTCGATACAGGAGTGTAGACATTACACTGATTATCATCTCCTGTTTTATCGTTTCTCAGGCTGCGATTTCTTAATCCTGGACACACTTCTTCTGTTTCAGAAATATTATCAATCGAATCTGAATCAGTCGCCATATTTACACTTAAATCGTCGCTACTGCTGCTGACAACAGATTTGCGAGAAGGCTTCTTTTGAGTAGTTTTAACAGATTTCTTATAGTCGGTTTTATTCTTTTTTGTCTTTCCCTTACCTTTAGTTCTGTTTGATTCTTGATCTTTTAAATTGCATTTGAAAATTTGTTTTAAATGTTGTAAATTCTGTTTGTCAGCTTTCGGCGTATTCTTTTTTAAAATATCAAACATATTTTCTAAAAGCAATCTATCTTTTTCAAGACTTTCAGTTATAGTTGCGGTTTTACCTTTACGTTGCCTTCCAATAGATTTTCGAGGTGGAGCTTTAGGATATGGTCTAATGGTTTCTGGTTTTATTGGAGGATTAGAAAAATTAGAAGCTTTAGACTGAACAGTCAAATACTGTTCAGTATTGCAACGTTCAGCTTGTAACGTATTAAAATTAGAGGGTCCGGGCTGTAGCTCCTCTGTAAAAAGGCATCTAGTCTAAGATCCCGATATAAAACGACATTCACCGAGATTCTTATTTAATGAAACGTATTTTATATTTGATTTAATATGACAATAAATTAATCCATATGGGTTGCCTAGCAAATTTCAATCCAGAGTATGTTTAATTAATAATTAAAAAAAAATATTTTTTTAAACATTTCACCGGTATGATTATTAGATAAATTCTATACCAATCGAAAGTATGAAGCCCATAGAATATGCAAACGTTAGGTTGCCTATTCTTTTCCGGTCCCAACTATCGGGTTGCCAGGTATAAACAGGTAAATCGGTACTAACATTTTGCAACGGTCTGTTTATTGAATGAAATTTAAATGAAATTAAAGATTATTTTATTCTGAACACGGTGGTATAGAGTTGCCTGCGAAAAACCAGTCCAGAATTGCGGTTGTCGAATTTTAAAAAGTAAAATATTGCTCCGAGTGAATGTGTGCGACTGAGAGGTCCCGACCATCCCATGCGATAGAAGACACAGTATCGGTATCTTAAAAATAATTTAGCCAAGTACATAACCTTGTTGTTTTCAATTATTTCTGTTTCAATGAAATTCGATATGGATTGAAAGGCCAACTGATGTAACTGTCTATATTTACTATTGTTGGAATGGGTAGATTCTTCCGTGGACCGCTTATTTTTCGATTGATACACTGCGTAACAAGGCAGATGGTACGCGATAGTTTGATGTTGAAGTTTGGAGAGAATCACCGAATCGCCAAAATTTTGCGCTATATTTTTTTATCTGTAGTGGTACTTTGTCATCATTAGGGACAGTAAAATTGACCAGCTTCTTCCCACATCTCTTTTGGCTGTGGTCACCAAAAAGGAAAATAATTTTGCTTGATGTCGATGCTGTTGATGTTGACTGCTCCTAAAAGAATTAAATCATTCTTTGAGTAAAAATCGGTGAAAATAAATATAATTGAAAATACGAGTTCAATCAATAGATTTTCATATCATTTTTTTTTAAAAGCTTAAAAAAAAAAAACAAAAAATATTGTCAAAGTCCCCAGAAGTTTGGGGCAGGTCTTCAACATTACTCGTTTCATCTTCAGCAACTGTAGCACAGGAATCGACACTAGGGTTCAACTGTTTTGATTCTTCTTCAGTAGTAGATACATTGGTATGCTCCTAAAAAAAAAATGCGATTAAATGAAAATGTTTGATATATAGAAACTTCTTAATAAGAATAGTTGATTGAAAACATCCTCATTAATTGTTACAAAAAAAAAACGAAATCAGATCATTTTCTTGTTTAATTTATAAATTACCGTTTTTAAGTAAATTACAAAAAAATTGTGTGTCGAAAATTAGCAAAACCATAGGTGAATTTTACTAACAATTATTTAAACATGAAAAAAGTATAGAAGATGTATTAGCTAAGATAATTTTAACGATTCAATTATTATGTACTTACTGTACCTTCAGCACTAAAATTAAGAAATTCTTCGTTATATTTTTTATTCAAAACGGTCACTTTTTTGTAGCACGTGGTATGATAACCTACAAATTGAAGAGACGCACTGGGTAGCTCAACAAAATTGTATTTAAAGTGTTTTTTTTTACGAAAAGCTAACTTTAATACACAGTTTTTAAAAGTTGCATCATTAAAATCAATTATTTCATCATCCGACCCACACAAAAAACACTTTTTTGCCATTTTTTCCAACAATAAATAGTAGTACGTTTTTTCAATTGTATTTATAGCGACACTCTACTCCAAAATGATGCATAGTATATACGAGTCTATCGCTATCCTTTTCTTTTCCAAGCCCAAATAGCATGCGCACTCTCTTTCTTTAGGTGGGCGGACTTTAAACAGCTGCTATGCTGTGTCCTCTTTTATCGAATGGGATCTCAGTCGCACACATTCACTCGGAGCAATATTTTACTTTTTAAAATTCGACAACCGTAATTCTGGACTGATTTTTCGCAGGCAACTCTATACCACCGTGTTCAGAATAAAATAATCTTTAATTTCATTTAAATTTCATTCAATAAACAGACCGTTGCAAAATGCTAGTACAGATTTACCTGTTTATACCTGGCAACCCGATAGTTGTGACCGGAAAAGAATAGGCAACCTAACGTTGCATATTCTATGGGCTTCATACTTTCGATTGGTATAGAATTGTATCTAATAATCATACCGGTGAAATGTTTAAACATTTTTTTTTAAATTATTAATTAAACATACTCTGGACTGAAATTTGCTAGGCAACCCATATGGATTATATTTATTGACATATTAAATTAAATATAAAATACGTTTCTTTAAATAAGCATCTCGGTGAAGGTCGTTTTATATCGGGATCTTATACTAATCCGATTGTGGCTCATTCTCAAAACAGAACAGTTTGTGTATCATCTAAAAAGGAAGGTGAAACTATTCTTTCATTGAAATCTAGATTAGGCTCTATAGGGTAAGGTATACATGCTGAAGTTCTTCATTTGAAGAATTTTCATCCCAATCAGTAGAGTTTGGAAGAGGTTCAGGTCGGTCTGTCACAAAAGCGGGAAGAAATTCTTCATCAGTAAAAATATTTTTATTGATGGGCCATATTCCTGAATTATTAAAACCTGATGTGATATTGTTCATGCTAAAAGCAGCATAGAAAGCGTCTCTAGCAAATTAGGCGACATTGTGAATCGTGAATGTAAAGAAGTATCGCTTCACTCCATTTAGGATGCCCAGCTTTTCGGCCGCGGTTTGGGCTTTGTACTCAATGGTGGTGGTGTTGGTGGTGTAAGAGAGGAAGGATAAGTGGCTGATTGAATGGGAATAGGACCATTTGGGGATGGCGAATTTATTGGTTGAGTGATTCTGTAAAAATGAGATGAAACAGGCGACGGCGCCGGAGAATAATATTGTGTAAGAGAGGAAGGAGAAGGATTTGATTCAGTTTGCATATACTGATAGCTGTTAGAGGAAATCGAAGGTGAGTGTACGAAGTATGATTGAGCGGAGTGATGTGTTCTTGATGGAATTTCTATTCTTGTGTCAAAAGTCAAATTGTTATTCTTAGCAAGAAACATGATCTCTGACATTAGCTTCTCAGCTAGATCTTTTTGCTGACCAGGTATTTCTACCATTCTCATGCCCTCTTATACTCCGAATGCATTAGTTTCCGTTCTGCTGGTTGGTAAATTATTTGCTGCCTCTATCAGTTTTTCTTTTTTAATTTCGACGTTGCGTTCTCTTGTCAGCTTTTTTCGTTTCGTACCAGGCGGTACGAAACGAAAAAAGCTGACAAGAGCTGATTACGTACATTTTTGTTTCAAGAACAACAAATAGGCATTTGTTGTTCTTGAAACAAAAATGTACGTAATAACGTGAGTAGATTTGAAATGATATTTTATTTAATATAATGAAGAATGGAAAATGTCTGAAAAGTTATTTGAAACACAATGGCACTTCAATAATTGTGTCGGTTGTATGGACGGAAAACACATTTTAATACAAAAACCGCCTGAAAGTGGATCTCTTTTCTTCAACTATAATATTTAGCGTAGTTTTATTTGCCTTCGTAAATGCAAACTACGAATTTATTTACGTCCACACAGGCTCCATCTGGAGCCAGTCTGATGGAGGCATATTCAAAGAGATATCATTTTATGCAAAGCTTACTAACAACCAATTGCATTTACCTGAATCGTACTTGCTACTAGGGACAGATATATCTGTACCATATGTACATATTTTTGGGGGATAGTGCTTTTGCTCTTGAAAAACATGTCATGAAACCATGTGTATATTTATCAGTTATCTATTGTTAATATGAATATTTATTTATTGTACATATACAGTATGTTAAGTAACAGAGGGCGTTCCCTTAAACTCGTTAATCTATATCATTAATAGATTAAAATAAAAATATCAGCATAGAAGAATATGCATAAAATAATACGAATTCAAAAAAATAATTAATTGTCAATAAATTCGAAACATCCTGTTTAAAATCAAAATACAGGGTGGCCCATAAGTCCTTAGACATGTAAATAATTAAGAAATAAAAAACTAATTACAATAAGAAATACCTTTTTATTTCGTATTAACCTTTATAAAATGGGAATTATTTTTTTGAAAATAATGGCGAGCAGCGACTTTGATAAAGGCGGCTAATTGAATTACAAATACAGTGCAAAACACGTCGTCGGGTTGTTATCAGTAAAATTAAACATTTATGTTCTTAAGTACCAATGTTTAGTTTTAGCAATAACATTTAAGGTGATTGCTACGGGTCGTTCGTGGCCATTTTCCCGTCAGATGGCGCTGAAGTCAACATTTTCAGTTTTATTTAGTTTTGAGTGTAATAGGGTAGTTGACTAAAAAAATCTAATTAGTCCGTCAGATAGATTTCCAAAAAATATTGGACACGTATTTTTTCTTTTTTCACGTAAACAAAAAATGAAGACGATACAGAGCGTTGAAAACTCGTGTGACGTCACTACTCGCTACAATTTTTACCGAGCCGTAACGTCACAAGCCCCCACTCCTGATCTTTGATGCTTTGTATCTTCGTCAGTTTTTATAGAATTGATAAAGGAAAAAATACGTGTCCAATATTTTTCTATAATCTAACTGACGGACTAAACATAATCATATATTTTTTACTCAGGAAACATCCCTATTGGAACAATATTATGTCACAGAAATAATAGAGCGCAAATCGGAGATTCCACTTTACCAAAATTAATCAAATTAAAGCCTCAAAACCCATTTGATTCGCCATATTTCATCCAAATCTGATTATAGTATCGTTTACACACACATAGACATGAGCGACTTTAAAGTCAAAAGCATTTAGCAAAATTAACGACTAGATGGCGTGAAATGAAAAGTTATTAGGCTGTACTTACGTCGAAATTAGAATTGTCTGGGGGGTAAGTTTATTCTAACGCCACCCGTTACAATTATATTTATTATGAAATACAAGGAATTATGATTATATAATAAAAGGTGGTATTTCTGGTGTAAACTATTTATTATTTTAGGAATTAAATGAATGTCAAGAATGCAATAGATAGTTTTATCTTATTACCTTATACATTATTAAAAAAAAACATATGTACCAACTAACAAAAATTACAAGTATTTATAGTGACAATTTATGTCTTGCTTGATACATAACTGTTTACTAAAAACAATCTATATCAAAATAGGTATTTAGTCCCAATGCAAGTTTGAAGTAATTCAAGGTATATTTATTTACAACAATCACACACTACTACAAGACAAACGCAAGACTTTATAAATCATAACAAGACAACAAATTAGAATGAGAGATTACAACCAAGAAGGTGGAAAATGTTTGATAATATCGAAGCATCCATAATCACATATAACTAACAAATGGTTATACATATCTGCTAAAGTATTGTTGTGATTGTAAAGGAAATCAAAAGTTCTTTCTTGTTTTTCAGAAACCTGAAAAAAAGGGTCAATGTATTGATCACATTACGAACATTACGATGAGCACACCATTTCAGGTTTCTGGTAACCAAAAAATTTGATTTCAAACATTGCTAATATAGATTCTAAACAGACTACTATATAAGTACAACTATCATTTGATGTGTTGTTTTCACTCTTCCTGATGTTCTTGATTTTCTTGTCCGTAAACCGCTGCTACACAGCTGCTACGAAAGAAAATTACTATGATTAGTATATTTTGTGTGTAACTTTTGATGTGGATGTTGAAAAACAATTTCCCACAAGAAAAAATGGAAATTATGAAGTAAATAGACAAGTAATAATTTAGTGTACCTTTCATATCTATACATTTCGAATTTTTTTGAACTCGTCTCAAAATTATTTCTGGCAGAATACAGTATTTAAAAAAGCCTAATAGCTCTGGCATCATATTGCTGATAAATTCATTATCTCGATAAATTTCTATAACAGTCAAAGGTTCATTGACTGAAATAAAATATATGAAGTAACATTTATCCATGTTACTGACACGCATTTGTCCTTGAACCTGAAATAGATTTAATATTGTAGTAAGAGTAAATAACATGCTAAAATAAATTATAAAGTGGACATGCAATAGAATTATTAACTTACTTGATAGTAATAATCATGCTTTTTATTAATAGCTAGAACATTATTATACAATGTTGAGCAAAGTTTTTCTTTTCTAGTGCAGCTGCCTCTAGGCTTTGGTTTTTCCTCGCCAATGATGGAAAACACTTGATCTCTATTACGGCTCTCTCAATTTCAATTACACCTATAACAAATTTACGTGATTATAACTAGTGTTATAATTTTCCATATTTATCAAATGTATAGGTAAGATCCAATTTATACACATATGATACATGAATATTGATAAAGAAAGACTTACCATCTGGACTGCCAGCTAAACATCCAAATTCTTCATCAATAAAAAGACCTGAAGGCCTTAGGCGTTGTCCTAACAGAGAGCGACTACGCGATTTTCGCGTGAGTAAGCGATGCGATCATCGTATGGTCGCACGAGAACAAAAACTAGGTGTCCTAATAGAATGCGAGTACGCGATTATCGCGCGAATTAACGACGCGAGCGACTGCGATGCTAGGTACGCATTTTGCGTGGCATCGGCGTTAACCATGGACGTCGATAATGCTCAGTTTTTACTTTCGGGAAACATGTGGATGACCTATTTTACGGGCATGGACAATAATGAAAAAAAAAATACGTGGGAAGCAAAGTGCTTTGTTGAAAATGAGAGGAATAGGGTAGGGAGGGGAATGCCGCTCATTTAAGAAAAACATGGTGTATTTTTAAAATTATTTACTATAAATCAAGAGTAAGATGAATAACAAAGTCTTTAACTATTAAGTAATTAACAATTTAACAATAAAAGCATATATCTTTGACCTACTAATGGTAGGAAAACATTATTAAAAAAACACGTTTGAGCGGCATTGCCCATGACGTTGGGTAATGCCGCTCAGGGTACGGGGTAATGATCAAACATGTTTTTTGGAATATAACAAGTAAGATAAATATTTTAATTAAAGAAATCAACCTTATACAATAAAAGTTAAGTCTACAATCACAAATTAGCATCAATCATCCATATTTGTACGTAAGATTATCCTTTTTCAATTTAACAAATATAGTAAAGTCTTCGATGTCATATCAACTTCAATTATTATATCATAATATGAAATAATAATAATTATTAGAGGTAACACAAATAAGAAATGATAATATTTTATTTCTGGATACATAAATCACAGATGTATCCATTTGGCGAATCCTATCCTGAACATATAGCATGAGCCCACAGTCCGCAGATGGTGCAACGATACCACAACTCGTTATTTTTTCCAAATTCTTCGCAAATAATACATTTGTTATAATTTTCATCATCCACATTCATTTCGTCATCACTGTCATCGTCGCAAATATGCTCTTCAACTTCACTCTCTGAAGAACTTTCTTGTAAATTTTTTTCTCTTGTAAGATTTTTGTTTCATGTGTTTGTTTTTCTTTTCTTTGGCAACTTTTTTTGCAAGCTGCTTTAGCGGTAATCCTTTGACGATTTCTTGCACAGAACAGATATTATCTGTTTTGTGATTTCTTGGCATACAACAATGAAAAAATAAGTCACAAAGGGGTAATGGCGCTCAGCTGAGCGGTATAACCCCAAACGGTCTTTTTGTAATTAATTTGAAACAAAAAAAAAATCATACACAATTGTTGAAAATTGATTGCATTATCACAAAATAGAATAGTTTATTATTAGAAAAGTAAAATTAATAATTAAGTAATCATGAAAGTTTTGCACTTACCGACAAAAAACACGTAACCAAAAATTAGATCAGCGCGGCCGCAAACAAAGAAACGCACTTCACGGTCTCATGACGCGAGCTGACTGTCCACTTGCATCGCTGTCTGTTAGAGGCCCCCTCCCCCCACGCTTCACGCCACGTGGCGTGTTGCCGTTTTGATAGAGCTACAGAGGTGAGCGCCATTACCCAGTGAGCGGCATTCCCCCTCCCTACCCTACGTGGTGAATTTCACAATCAATATTTTGACTTACGAGGAGATGAGTCTGCATTTTATGATTATATGTCTATGTCACAAGAATCATTTGACTACATATGCAACATAATCAAAGACGATTGCAGCCATATGGTAACGAACTACAAAATACCTATAAGTGCGGAAGAAAGATTGGTGGTAATTTACTGGTCGAGATTGATATTTTAATCCATTTCCTACTTTTAGTATTTCAATAACCGATCGATGGATCGTAATCCCGATCTTTTTTTTTTCAATCCATCTTTGGGAGGGAGGATCGGATTTTTAGATTGGTATTTGTATGAAAGTGACAGTTATGCGTTTTCTATATTCGATCTCAGATTTTGACAGATTGATTTTTGAACGTTATTGATCTTTATTTGCGATCCTCAAATTTTGACCGATTGCACTGATAAAATCGGGATAAAGGCGAGAAAATGGAAATATTTTCAAGTGATAGTGATAGTGATCTTGAAGTATTAGCTCAGCTATCGGATTGGGATAGTAGCGACAGCGAACAAGAGAGAGTTTTGTCCTTAAAAACTTTTCGACGAATAAACTTCATGGCGAGTTTAACTGACGCAGAGTTCACATTCAGATTCAGAATGAACAAAGCGTCAGTTGAATCTGTTTTAAATGAAATAATGCCCTTAATCAAAGTGAAATCAAGACGGTAAGAATTTGTTTGTTTGCTCAAATTACTTCAATATAAAAACATAACCTTTGAAATCAAAGAACATAACATAAAGAACGAATATCTATCAATGGTATAATTTTCAGGAATAATGGTATACCACCATTGCATCAACTTTTATTGGCACTTCGATTTTATGCATTGGGGACAATGCTTAATTCAGTGGCTGACTTTGCTGGAGTATCCTTATCGTCCGCTTGTAGAATAGTAGCAGACATATATGCTGCTATAGCTGGATTGTATAATAAATACATTTTTCTGCATTCTAGAACTACAGACAAATTTTATAACATAGCTCAATTTCCTAGAGTATGTGGTGCTATTGACTGTACACATGTACACATTCTCCATGTAGGTATATAAGCATTGATTTGTTATCAATAATATAATAATTTGCTATTTACTTACCTACCTAATTGTTTAGAAAATACCATACATTTGCTACAACAAATAAAATATTTCAGGTTCAACAATAGGAGAGGAATATAGAAACAGGAAAGGATACTTTTCAATCAATGTCCAAGCTGTTTGTGATGCAGACCTTAAATTATTGAATGTTGTTGCTCGGTGGCCTGGTTCTGCTCATGATGCTACTATTTTTAATAATTCAGTATTAAGAGGTAATATTTGGTCTATTGCCCTCTCTAATACTAATAGTTTAAAATAATATAAAGGCGAATGGCAGGCTTGTATGGGAACTTCGTACAGCTAATAAATTTTCGTGTTTTGGAATACTTTTTGTTTTATAATATGATAGGCAAGCCCTTTTCAACTTTTTAGATTTTTAGAACTTGGGATGTAAAAGTTATTAGCAGTTTTATTTTTTAAGGTTATGTAGGTACTAGTGTTACAAATAAGTACTCATAAACATTGTTTTGGTGATAAAATAAATGTTCTAGATTACTTGTAGATCTTTGTAGTGTTTTACTTACCATTAAATAGGTATATTGAGTCTAGTAATCGTATCTGCTCAGTGAGATGCATTAGGAGATACCTACATAATATGTTCAGTAGCGGACTGCAACAGTTTGATAATGATGAAGTTCTGATGGGTGTCGGGTGTCGGTAAATAAAACAATACTTTATTTTTGAAAGTATGTACATTTATTATATTGTACTTGACAAGCGAACGTTGCAATTAACACATTGCAAACTCGTCATTTTAATTAAAGCACTTATACACACACAGCACAGCTTAAAGCGTTCTTTCGCAAAACTACTATCAAGAGATAGCGAAAGGCGAGAACGATGCTCAAGTCAACGTAAAAACAGCCAGATAATTCGCTAAATTGCTCAGATGCAGTCACAAACCACAATCCAAAACAACAGCAAAGAACTGAACTGAAATTGACAACAACAAAAAAAAAAACAGATTTTCTTTACCTGTCAATAATTAATTGCCATATGAACAAAACATTATTGATGACAAAAATCATATCTTTAATTAAATCGTGAACTATTATGATTTTATACAACAAGAATGCACTCTCAGATATCTATACTAATATTATAAAGCTGAAGAGTTTGTTTGTTTGTTTGTTTGTTTGTTTGTTTGAACGCGCTAATCTCAGGAACTACTGGTCCGATTTGAAAAAATCTTTCAGTGTTAGATAGCCCATTTATCGAGGAAGGCTATAGGCTATATATCATCACGCTAAGACCAATAGGAGCGGAGCAGTCATGAAAAATGTTTTGAAATCGGGGATTCCACGGGGACGAAGTCGCGGGCAGCAGCTAGTAATATATAAGTGTTCAATTATATTTAATGCTATTTCTATTTAATTTTCTAAATAATTAATTATCGTGTCGATATTAATTGTGTTATTTTACATATGGCAACCTAACAAAAAAAATAAGTGCGTTTAGTTTACCTTTTTTACGTTTATTTGTTCAAATCTTTTTATTGATATTATTCATGAATCCCAAGTTCTTAAAATGCTGCACCTACACGAAATAAGATGATTTAATTGCCTTAATAAGTGGTACAAATTCTATAACAGAACAACAAAAAAAGTTTGTTGTACGAAATCTGCCGTTCACCTTTCTGATGTATCTAACAAATTGTTACAGCCCAGTGTGATGATGGTATTCTAGGAAATCGCTGGTTACTCGGGGACAGTGCCTATCCAAACCGGCCTTACTTGCTTACACCTTTGTTGAACCCATCAACTGGACAGGCCTGGCCATTATTTTTAATACTTATTACCTACCATAAATAGACATTGTGTGTAAAACAAATTAATAGGTTTTACACACAATGTCTACATAATAATATCTTTTTACTCGACTCCTTTTGCAGGTATGCTGGAAGAGATTTTCTATAGATATAAGCATCACCTTTGTACCTATTTTTCTGTTTCCTTCTTCTTCTCTCTTTATTAAATGTGTGTACATAAATTGTATAATAAATAAACTGTCTTGAGATAATTTAGAAATTGGTTTGACTAGATTTTTAGTCTGACCATTTTGCCTATAATATTATACCAACTATTAGCTTCAAATTATTAAACAATGATCATTTAGGAAATAAAATATTATTTTTTCAAAATTGTTTAATAAGTAGTTACATACATACTTTCATAAAATATATTACACTACAGACACATTTACATTAAAACTAAATACTTAATTATTTCTTTTACTTGAATATCAATTGACAAAATTATGACTTACAATAATATAATTCTAAAAATCCTCTCCCTTCAGCTTCCTTATCTCTAATCTTAATTTTTCATTTTCTAACATTACATTTTCAAACTTACTCTCCAACAATTTTCTCTTAACATTATAATATTCTGTCAATGCAATATTTCGAGCTTGATACCCATTGTCTGGCTTCAGTAGCTTCCGTTTAATAACACCTGTAAAACAAAAATACATTATTTATAGTAAATCAAAATGTTAAAATTTTTATCAATATTCTTTCATTGTTTTTGTGTGAAAAGCATCAAATATCCATCCATCCATCATCACAAACTTTAGCGTTGATTCATCCTCATGTACCTACCTGGATGAAGTATTCTATAACACAATATCTTAATTCAGGCCATAGTCTACTTGTGTGCCAAATTTTGCCCATATTGGTTCAGCCATTAAAGCGTTATTGAGTAACAAACATTCATAATAACAAACATACAAAGTTTCACTTTATGTATTAGTAGGACATATTATTATGTAGTAGGATATTACCACTATTTCGAAAATTCCTTTTTGCGTTTGGTACAATTGGAGTACCAATGTTGCCCACCTTCACCAACTCATCTCCAATGCCATTAGCTGGCACTTCACTGCCACGGTGGACACGGGGTATTCAGCGGACACGGATGTATAATCCGTGGACAGGGAATTTTTCATAGGCAATGGATTGTCAATCAATAGCATTGGAGATATATTATTATCTACTGGCACAATATAAGCGGTCTCAACAGTCCCATCACCATCACCATCACCAATAATTTGCGGCTCAGCATCACCACCAAACCTCACTGTGAGACCCTCTCCAGTGCTGCCCAGTAATGCAGCCAACCTATCCAGGATGTCATCGGGAGGAAAGTACCCTGGTGGTCCACCTCCAGTCTGGAACATAATGTGACATAATTAACATGTTCGGGACTACATTTACCTACTGTACTATAAGTGAAACATACAACATATATTTCTAATCGAAAAACTTAAAAACACTGCCCAAGACCTCATGGCCAGCAGAGACTCTTACAACCACTCCTCTAGTTGCTAGACTAACGAGCAAGCAAGACTGGACTAGTTATCTATTTTTAAACTTAATTTACCTTGATCCGTTCCATCCGTATAGAAGTGTTGCGCTTTCGTGAGTTCTTTTTTAAGTTTTCCCACTTAAGACGCAGTTTTTGTGGTGTACGGCGACAGATCCCCACATTTGCGTTGAAGATACCTGCAATCCGTGTCCATTCTTCTACCTTTACTTTATTATTGGTGCCATTGGTCTTCTTATTGTGTATTATCTTGCTCCCTTCAATTAAGGAGAGCAGCCCTTTCGTCTCTTCCTTCGAGAGAGGTTTGGTTTTACTCTACAAAGAAATGAAATAAAGCTTAATAAATTTTGTACGAAATGGCGCGAAATACCGCGTCCCCACGCAGTTATGTTTTACGGCAAAAATGGTATATTTGGTGAATGTTCATTGCACGTTTATTTAGTCATAATTATTTACTTACTGTTTCTGGCTCCATTTTTCACTTCTTTCTTGAAAAAATAAACAAAAAACAAACTTGAGATTTTGTCAATGTCAAACAAAACTCTCTGACGCTAGGTCCTTTTCTATTGAATAGCGTTCCGTTCCTCTTTAACAAAACATTTATGTTTTACTAATCTCGACGTAATAGATAAAGTACTTTACCGCTGCGACTTCGAATCAATTATATTGTTACTGTAATTTCTTGTGATAAACCATAAAATAGATTAGTTTTAAGAAATAACCACCATTTTAATTATTAATAATCGCTGATGTACTTTTACTGCAAATGCGTAAAACAAAACGTTAAGGAGGGCGCAAATTTATGACCAATCCCTTTTTTTCAATCGATTTTGAGACGAGATCGGCTTATTGAAATGCAGATTCAACATCAATCGAGGGATCAGATAAAATCTGGATCAATAGAAATCTTAGATTCACGATCGACGGATCGAATATTGAAAGCGGCCGTAGGTGAGTATTGTGTAATTTCTATAATTAACTACTTAATCTTGGTTAAATAAAGAACGGGATAACAATAAATGGCGTTGATCTCATGTTAAATCTTATTTCCAACTATCTTTGCCATTTTTACCTTTCCTTAATTTTTCTATTAAAATTTTCAGCGAATCTTGGCCCAAAGGTATTTTAATATATTACAGAATGTTTGGGAACTATGCGTACAAAGATATCTAGTGTTACTTTAACTTACGTTTGAGATTTCTGAGTTAAAAGACGTTTGAGGTCGAGTTTCGCTGACTGTTTATTATAGGGAAGAAAAACGAAGTCCATAAATTAAATTGAAGGTTTATTCAAGTACTAAAAAGAAAATCAGAATAAATCGCAAGTCAGTAGGTACCTACTGGTGCTCCCACATTGCCGTTAGAAAATGTTTGTAAACATTTTATAACACCAAAACATTTACTAACAAATGTTAACAATTGTTGCACTTTGTTAGAAACTGTTACATGTTATAAGTGCTCCTACATTGATGGAAAATGTTTAAACATTTTATAACATCTAGTATTGGCTCGCAGTTTGGTTTCGCCTTCTGAGGGCCGAGGACGTCTACACGAAAATGGAAGAAGATTTGCTCATTGGAATAGCTTTTATTTTTTGTTTAAAAAAGAAGAAAAAGCGCTCTTATTGGATGCGCCAAACGCTAAAAGCTAGAGGAAAATATAGTGCCACAGACTATCTCAAGAATTTGGGTATTGACGGTTGCTTAAAAGATTTTATAAGAATGAACAGTTCCGAATTTGAATATCTACAAAATTTAATTGGGGCAAAAATAGGCAAACGAGACACTACATTTAGAAAATCTGTAAGTGTGACGGAAAGACTTGCGGTAACGTTAAGATTTTTGGCAACTGGTAGCAGTTATAAAAGTCTTGGAAATGTGTTCAAGTTGTCAGACCAAGTGATATCTATTATCGTACCAGAAGTGTGCGAGGCTCTCAATGAGGTTTTAAAGGAATACATACAGGTAAGTCAAACAACATTTTTAATTATTTTTTTATTTACTTTTAATATGATCTAATCTAATCATACTTTAGGTAGGTACCTACCTTACCTTACTAATATTTTTTTTAATTTTTTCACGTACTGTGAAATAAGTTTATATTAGGTATAAGTTTTTTTGTAGTGTACTTACTTGTTGGTAATCCTTAAATAAATAAATAAATAAATAATAATTAACAAACCAAACATGTATTTTTTAATTTTTGATTGATTCCAACAAATCGTTTAATGATTGGGTCGAATCTTGGCTTGATTCCGATAAATTAGACGGACTCTGTGTTCTTGCGCTGGTACGAGTATGTGTCCTGGAGTTATCCGAAGAACTGGTTTCAAATGAAGCCGAGGGACTCGGTGCGGTGTAGTATCCTCTCGAGCTACAGTCAGCATTATTTTCCGAAAAAGTGGATAGATTTGGTTCAGAGTTGTATCCCCAGGAACTACTAGCGGTTGGGTCTGTAAAGGTTGTTGGAAAATCATATTGTCCCATTGTCGCATTGTACAAAATATTGTTAATGTGATGTTGAGCAGTATTCTTAGCATGACTGTTTTTATTTGTTTCAGTTTCATCGAGACATAATCTCCAAATGCGTCATTTTCATCCCTGCTTTTTCTAGATTCGTACATTCTTTGTAAAATATTTACAGCTTCTTGTTGTGTTGGATCTTGTTCTACTTCTGGCCGTCTTCTTTTCCGTAATGGTTTTGGGGTGGCGAAAGGCGTGCCCGTAGTTTCATCAGTGACAGTATTTCCTGTTTCGTTCAAACTGAGAGTGTTTTCTGAAGCAATTCTGTTTTCTTCGTTACCCTGAAAGAATAATTTATATATTATTATAATTTCAAGTTATAGGCGCGTCAAATTAGCTAAAATTGTAAAAAAATCTATAACCGCGATTTTCTTTTTCTATTACTTAACAACCCTTAACTGAAATCATATTTTTTTATAGTGTATTCTATTAATATTTCATACTTAATAAAAATATCCAATAAAATTTGTTAGAATAACGAGTTATAAATTTATTTTTCGCGCCTATTTCTTAATCTTCTATTTTTGTTCCAGATACCAACAACACCTCAAGAGTGGCTACACGTGGCAAATTCATTTGAAGAAAAATGGAATTTCCCAAATTGCTTAGGAAGTATCGATGGAAAGCACGTAGCCATACAAAAGCCAATTGATAGCGGCAGTGAATATTACAACTATAAAGGATTTTACAGCGTTGTACTTTTAGCGATAGTGGACGCAGAATACAACTTTCTGTACGTGAATATTGGCTGCCAAGGACGCATAAGTGATGGCGGAGTTTTCGCAAACACAAAATTTCGAAATAAAATTAACGACAATAGTTTGAAAATACCCAGTGACAGCTCACTACCAGGCAGAAACAAACCTGTTCCTTATGTGTTCGTAACAGATGATGCGTTCCCTTTAGAAAAACACTTATTAAAACCTTTTCCAGGACCACAGGATAGCAATTCTAAGGAAAGAATCTTCAGTTATAGACTGAGTCGTGCGAGGAGAACAGTAGAGAACGCATTTGGGATTTTGTCAGCCAGATTTAGAGTTTTACGAACTACAATATTATTAGATCCAGAAAAAACTACTACTTTAATTATGACATGCGTGCTACTGCATAATTTTATAAGAAAAACTGAATCGAGCATGATTTACGCTCCATCTCAATACTATGATGGAGATGACATAGTAACTGGTACACGTATCGATGGACAATGGAGATAAGAACAGCAGCAATTAACACCACTTGAAGCATGTGAATCCCTGACAGATGATGGGAAAGAAATAAGAAAAGAATTCGCAGAATATTTTTCAAATGAAGGGTTTTTGGACTGGGCATCTAAATATTATTAAAAGACGTTAAAATAAAACTCACCTGCAACCCTCCATCGACAGTTAAACTTGGAATATTTTTGCCTTTAAGGAACATGAGTTTTTTAAATGCAAACCATTTAAAAAACACACACACAACATCAACACAACACAACATTTTTTTTTTCTCATTAGCTCCTGCACCAGATTTATTAGATTTACATTCTCGGTTAAATTGACCTACGAGTGATCGAATCTTTTTTTCAATTACTTTTTTATCCATATTAAATTCACTGGCAATTTCCATCCAAGCATCGTGTTTTTTATTTCGGTCTTTGTAGCTCTCTGACATCGTGTTCCATAGTACTTCTCTTGCTTGAAACATTTCAATCAGTTTGTAAACATCATCGTTATTCCAATTACCGGACATATTTTATTGCTTGGCGCACGCGCAACCACTAATACACACGCACAGCGATGCACGCTGACACAAAGGGACTGACAAGCGAGACACCACGCGCAGCGACCTGCGTACTCTAACCCCCACCGCACCGCACCGCCTATCCCGCCATCACCCTTATAAAATGTTTACAAACAAAAGATAACACATGTTTTATTTTGTTATAATTTGTTTTGTTATAAAATGTTTACTAACATTACTAAACATTTTCTAACATGAAAATTTATTTGTGATTTAATGTTTGCTAACAAATGTTTACTAACGTTATTAAACATTTTCTAACGGCAATGTGGGAGCACCATATCATTGATTTATTTCCCCATTGGCACTAATAAGTAGAGTCATTTGTTGAAGTTTCGTACTCATGTAGACCCAGCGGATCATTTTCGTAGTAGTGGCGCACCGACGTTGAATTATCGTTGTATGGTCCGTTTACCGGAGAGGGTATTATAGAAAGTGATACTGGTGTTGATGATGTCGAACGGGTAGTTATATTTTGTATTTCATCAGCAATAATATTTTGAATTTTGCTTTTTATTCTCAGTTCCTGCACTGGTGATAAATATTTAAAATATGGCGCTAATGATCTTAAAAACAACATGTCTTCATCGTCCTGTTTGTCATTTTTTGCATTATTAAACGCTTGTACTTTCTGTTTTTCTATTTCAATCATTTTTTGTTGAAAATGTGTCAGTTCATGTTGTTTTTTTGGTTGACGTTTAATTTTTCGGTTTACCTCACTTGCTCTAGAAGATGTATCAGATATGTCGTCCAAAACAGAGATTCTCTTTCGAGCAGCTTCAACTTCGAGAGACCTGTTGTTAACAGACTCTAAATTTAACTGATCGCTGTCTGGATTTTCAGTCACCTCTTCAATTTCAGCTATTTCTGAAGCCTCGATAGCCTCCGAATTTACAAAATCTAGGTCTTGAGACTGTTGAGTCTCATTGTCAGACCCAACATTAGAATCCTCCAAGTTGCCTTGTGTGGCCCTGGGTTTCACAATATCTTTTAAAAATGATCCCACTTGCCTATATACATTTCGTCGTTATTAGGGCTGCCTGGGTCTCCGGATCGAGGCTGTCGTACCTTTTTTACTTCTTTCATGAATACATCCCTCAAATTTTTCCATTTGGTTTTAATGTCAGCTTCTGTAACATGACAAAAATATGAGTTTTTAAACTGACAAGATCACAAGAATATAAAAAATATTTTTTTGTTCACAGGTACCTAACAACAGGAACTTCTTTCCGGAAATTATCAATACCTTTCCGAATTTCAAAAACAGCCATAGCAAGCATTGTGTTGGAAGATTGCAGTGCTGTTTGGAAAAAATTGCATCACAAACACATGAAATTTCCCAGTACAGAAGAATTTAACAGCTAAAGTAGAATCATTTGCAATTATTAATGATAAATTCCCACATTGTTGTGGCAATTTGGACGGCAAACACATTCGTGTCAAAAAACCGCAGAAGTGTGGTAGCATGTATTATAATTATAAAATGTATAATTCCATAGTACTATTAGCTGCCACTGATTCAAAAAACAGATTTATATTTATTGACGTAGGTGCATATGGAAAAGACAGTGATGGCGGTGTGCTCAGTAATTCAAGTTTCTATCAAAAGCTGCACAACGGAGAAATTAAACTTCCTCCCGAAGAACCATTACCTAACTCTAACATTGTGGCACCATATGTGTTTTTAGGAGACGAGGCATTTCCATTAAAACTTTTTTAATGCGACCTTATCCAAAAAGACAAGTAACAGATGTCACAAAAATAAGTTTCAATAAAAGATTATCTGCTACGAGAGTTGGTGTTGAATGCGCATTTGGAATGATTGCCACCATATTTAGAATACACCTATCGAGACTTCAGTTGAAAACACTATTAAAATAGTTAAGACGATATGTCTGTTGCACAATATTTTAATAGATATTGACAAAAAATATAGCGATCAACACTTATCAAACATTGGAAATCGTCGACCAGAATACTCACTGAGAACATTAAATAGAACCAGGCGTAATAATCACACATCCGCAGCTGCGATTAGTGCAAGACAAAAATTTACTACTTATTTTTCAAATCAATTGTAAATAACATAAATTTATGAAAGAAAAAAATAAAAAAATATACTTGTTTTATTTAGATTTTTTGCAACAATACTTCACTCTTTAGACGGTTTTTATAGTCGTCTTTACGTTTATCCCATAGGGTTGGTCGATTACGCACTTCAATTATCAATCGATCTTCAAATGTAATTTTACACAATTATTTTGCTTTCTGTAAACAAACTAACGTGCGCTTTGCCGTCTACAAATCACATTAATAAAACTAAAATGGCAGGCTGGCGGCCAGCCGGGCAGATGCGCAAACGCGTGCGGGCAGGTCGAATCATGACCTGCCCCCCTCCGCCCGCTCCCTACGCGACGACGCGACGCGATTGCGCGAGTTTAATTCGCGCGAATAGATTAGAACATTTTAGACGCGCGACCGGATCGCGCGAATTTAAATCAGGACACCTCTTCGACATCAATACGTTTGATCGCGGATTCGTACGACTAAAATTCCCGCTAACTTGCGATGATCGCGTAGTCGCGCTCTATTAGGACAACGCCTTACAGTTTTATTATACTGTTGCATAAATATGCTTTTTGCCACATTTTCATTTTGCTGTCCATATAACATGTCTTTTGTACAAATATTTTTTTTATATAGAATATCCTTGACAAGATTGTGACATGGTGTTGTACTCCGGCGTTTGCATACCTGTAAAAGTAAGATAAAATATTTTTTTTTAAAGATGCTTTGTCTGCATAGGTGTTCTAAAAAACACAGAAATTACACATGCACATTTCTGATTACATTACCTTTCCAAATTGACTAGCAGTCAGACGGTCACTCCTATGAGTAGTACATATATAAATCATTTTTATGCTGCCCTACAGTAGACATTTCAATGAAAGCTATGTCTTCTGGTGACTTTTGGAATTCAGCTAACCGTTCTTCACACAATATTCTCAATTGTGTTTCATCAATATCAATTGGATCACTTGCTTCAGGTCCATAGTTCTTGTCTGATTTGGATTTTTCTCTTGGAACAAACAATCGTTTGTGTGTTGACGATTGTTGTCGTATGTGTTCCTGGGCTCTGTGTGGTCTGCTTTATCCATGCAGTCTCATGCCATTTGTGTCCAGTAGCAAGCGATAGCCCTGAAAACAAAATATAATTTTACTAGAACATATATAGAAATTATATATGTTATGTACAATATAAATATAAAGAAACATTTTTAAAACATTTATTTTTGGTACCAATCTACTAGAAAATTAAATGTTTAAACTGTTTACCTGCCACATGAACACGTCGCTGATACGATCCCCCTTTACCTAAACTAATTCGTTTTCCGCAGGTGAATTTATTTATTACGCTCATAAAGTTTTCTGCCACATTTGTTGTCTCATTTGACAAACGACCTGCCTTCAATGCAATTTTTTCATTGGCGGCATAAATCAGAGCCCACACTTCTGGAGCATCCTTTTTTAGAACCTCTACGAGGTTTTCTTCCTCCTTTTCACTTCCATTGACATTGTAGTAGTAGTCCTTGCAGTTTCCGTGACTCCAAATACATGAAGTTTATTATTATTATTATTTTCCGTGCCACTAAGGTAAGTTTCATTATTTTTGGTTTCAAAATATTTCTCCCACGAAGTGGAAGCTTAGTATTGGCCAAAATCTGAAAGTGTCCAAATATAAATATAGAATATGATTCAATAATTTTGTGTTCACAAACATGTAAATTCACATACACAAGACATATGTTCTTTTTCTGGACAATAAAGGATTTATTATTATTATTAACATCCAGACCTGGAACAGCTATTTGTATGCCACACAAAAATTTGTTCCTTGCGAGGTTCAGACCCACGATACTCAACCACTGCGCCAACCAGATTAAAGGTATATTATTTATTCTGCACTTCTATTATGATGTATGTAAAATATGCATTTACTAGTATAATATTAGTAAAGATTTACCTTGTAGAGTGCACTGGTATAATTTTTGATTACATGATTCTTACATTCAATTTTTGTATTATGTTTCCATAAGACACCTTTTCTTTCAAATTTGCATACACAGAGGAATCTCCATGACTGATAAAGCTCAAATAGCGAAGTTGATGTATTTCTTCACTCTTTTGAAAGCCTTCCACAATAATTTGTGATTCCATTCCTGTTGACGGTCCAGTAAAATTTTTGCAACAATTATGCGGTTTCATATCAATATTTCTCTTATCATAATACTGACATATATAGCAATATCTGTTTCGAACACCAAGACATAGACATTTACTTAAATTTAATTAATTAAATTAAATACACTTAGTTTCTTTCCCAATAATGCAGGCCTGAAAGTGAAAAACAATTGATTGCATTCAATTCAATAAAAGAAAATGCCCGCCTGACAAAGGCTTGGAAGGACCTATTCGTAAACATAGTAAATAAAAAACACATTTATTCATGTACCTACCTATCTAAAGGTGGGTACTGACCAACGTTACAAGGTGTAATGTAACATTCGCATCGATCGTGTTACTCATCGAGCATGTTACGCAGTGTCCTTAAAATCGACGTAACATGCTCGTCAAAACTCTGTGCTCCGTCGCCGCCAGTGTTGCCGTTTTGGTGACTTTGTCACTAGATCTAGTGGGTCTTTTTGCTTTTTATGGTGACATTATTTTCTGATTTAGTGACAAAAAAAAATCTGGTATTTTCTAGCGACTTTTCCATGACCTACACTTTACTATTATCATTTAACTTTTTTTACAATCTGTAATATTATATATTTTTAATTAGATAGTTGAGTAGTTGTTAAGTAACGCGCACTGTGTTAATTTGACCTACCGGTTTTTTCCTTATTATTAACGTTCCATGTTCAGCATTTCGTTCGATTATGCATCTCACTCTCATGTGAAAATAAATTGCTATTGCCATCCTTTCTAATAATGTTTTATGTATAGTGATATAATATATACCTTGTTTATTTGGTTCTGTTTCCAAATATTATAAAGTAATAAGTATAATATTATTGATAGCCTCTGAGTGAAGCTAGTTTATCGTTTTGTTTTTGGGTTGATAATAGTCTAGAGTTTCTGAAATGGATGTACCTCTAAAGAAGAAGGCGTATAGTCAGAAGTTTATAACTGAGTGGGAACATCAAGAAGAGTTCAAAAACTGGTTAAAACCTGTTCTAAGTGATCCAACTAAAGCCTTTTGCTCATTTTGCCATAGTGAATTTTCTGCTAGGATAGCCGATATAAGAAAACACGCAGATACAAAAAAGCATAAACAGAAATGTGAAACTGTGTCAAAAAATCAGCAAATAAGTTTTGGACCAGCTCCCAAAGAAAATAGGTTTGTCCAAAAGGCTGAAGGTAAACTTGCTTTATTCATTGCGGAACACGGTGCGATTTCCCAAATAGATCATTTAACGGATTTGTGCAAAGATGTATTTGCTGATTCAAAATGTGCCGATCTAAGAATGCGTAGAACTAAATGCACACAGATTATTAATCAGGTAATAGCACCACACTTTAGAGAAAACCTTTTAAAAGATATAGGCAACCAAAAGTATAGCGTCATCATAGATGAATCCACAGACATCACTGTGACTAAATTCATGGGAATTGTTATCAGATATTTTAGTTATGCTCAAGATACTATTGTATCTGCCTTTCTCGCACTGGAACCAGTAGAACGAGCGGATGCAAACGGCCTTGTCTCATCTTTAGTGAAATGTCTACAATTTCATGAGTTGCCTATCGAAAATATGGTCGGTATAGGAACCGATAATGCAGCGGTAATGACGGGTCGGCATAATAGCATTTACGAAATACTCAGAACGCAACATAATCTTCCTAACTTGATTCTCATAAGATGCGTTTGTCACTCTCTCCAATTGGCCGTCAGCCATGCATCACAGTAAACCATTCCAAGCCATATTGAGTTTCTTATAAGAGAAACCTACAAATGGTTTTCAAGTTCATCTAAACGCCAACACGAATATAAAGAAATTTACAGTGTAATTAACTGTGGAGAAGAACCACTTAAAATTCTTAAATTATGTGATACACGTTGGCTATCCATCGAACCTGCAGTTGTCCGGATTTTATCGCAATGGGAGGAGCTTAAGTTGCATTTTGCACTGACAAAAGAGAAATGTCACACTGCTGATTTACTGAGCGCAATGTACAGAAATGAAGCTAATCGTTTGCATTTGCTGTATTTGAAAAGTATACTGAATGATGTACAAATTGGAATAAAAACTTTTGAAGGCGAGCATATAGATCCAGTTCATTTAATTACCTCTTTGATGACCTTATTACATTACGGTCCATATGTAATAGGATTTTGATACCAAATATTACCATAACTGAGAAAGACTACTTAAGATTAAAAATTGAAGACCATCTAAGCCCAGTACCTCACCTAGGATACCTATTCGAATCTCATATTGCTAAAACCAAATTATCAACTGAAGTAGTTGCCCCTGTTAGAAAAAGCTGTATAGATTTTACTGTAAAATTAGCAAAAGAATTACAAAACCGCTTGCCCAGCAATTATATGGCACTCCAAAAAATGACACAATTATCAGTAACAAACACTCTAAGGCAAATAAAAGATACTTCAATTGCTGAACTTGCTGTCGAACTTGGCTTTACTGAAGACAAAATTGAAAAAATATTACAGCAATGGACTAATATTAATTTTGTCAAATGGGATGTCACTGAAGATACAATAAAATTTTGGGCTCATGTGAGCAAATACAAGAATGCTGCAGGTATTAACACATACCAAGATTTAGCAGATTTGGCCATTGCAGTTTTGTCGCTGCCACACTCGAACGCGGAAGTTGAGCGAACGTTCAGTATAATGAACATTGTTAAAACTAAACTACGAAACAGATTAGCAACAACCACTCTGAACTCGATACTGTTGATAAGGAACCAGTTAAAAATTTTAAAAGAAACTTGCAAAACATATGTTTTACCCAGTGAAGTTTTGTCCCAAATGACGAAAACCGTTAAAAACGTAAATAAGAAAACTGCCCCAACTACTTCCACCCAACCACAAGCTTCAACTTCCACTGCAAATACAGAGCAAGCGTCCACTTTCACCGTGATGGACGAAGATGATATGATAATAGATGAGGATTTAATACAACTAGTTAATTTTTAAAAACAAAGTTTTTGATTAATTCAAATTGAAAGGTGAAAGGAGAATGATCACGACAATATGGACCACGGTACAGAGTTGCGTCAATTCCAAAGTTGTTTTAGATGGTTTATAAATTAACCAAATAACCATCTACAATTGCCATTTTGGAATCAAAACCCGCATTTCCAAGTTTTTTTAGAAAACGTAACTTAACCTCAAAGTAGAAATATCCGTCGTGTATAGAGGTAAGTTTATAGGTCGTAGTTTGGAGAGCAGATTAATTAGCATATCTGATAGGGATAGAGACTTAAATAAATCAGTACCTTGCCTTTATATTTCCTGTTAAAACAGTTACAAATACAAGAAAAGGGAGAGCTATAAAAAAAAACAATAGAATTCAAAGAGATCTTTAATTTGATCCAGTGACACTGGTAGCACTTTAAACATGTAGGTAGGTAGGTATATAATCAGTCATAGTATATCTAACCCTTACAGTAAGTAGGTAGGTACCTATACATAATATAGGAACAGCGAATGACTTCATTCATCATTTTCATTAAAAAAATCATCTAAATAAGATGCTGGAGCAGTGATATCATTGTATCGAGCCCAACTCAAAAACCACACCACTGTCATTATGTGAGCACAGCAGCCAACAGTTCGCTTACCAACAAGGCAGTTGCAACAATAACCTACTATGGCTTGTAATGTATTTGCTACAGCATCGTCTCTGCTTATTAATAAATACGTGTAATATGTACGACTGTTCACATGCCTGGATTTAATCCTACCTCTTAACAAATAATTATTTAGGCCTAAAATCAGAGGAATATCCTCATCAATTTCAGTATTCACTTCCACTGAATATATTCCAGACTGACGAACATGTTCCCCGAAGTAAGATCTGGCCTGTTTTAATTTATATGTACGAGGGGCGTTCAATGTATTCTCGGTATCGGGGTGATTTGACATTAATGTTGGTAATTAAAATATGTCATTAGCTAACGACATTATCTGAGAGTATTTATATAAAATTTCACGTTGATAATTTCATTAGTTTGTTTGCTACCTCCAGTCAGCGACGACGAAAATGACTGACGCGACAATGTTGAACAAAATCGAGCATCGTGTGGTGATTAAATTCCCCACTAAACAAGGAAAATCTCAAAAAACTATCCATAAAGAAATGATAGCCGTTTATCAAGACTCTGCTCCTTCATTATCGACCATACAGATGTGGACAAGTGAATTCAAAAGAGGCAGGAAAAGTATCGAGAATGATCCCCGCCCAGGTGGGCTAATCACGGCGGCTACCGAAGAAAATGTGAAAATTATCGAAAAACTTGTATTGGAAGATGCCCATGTAAAAATCAAGATGTTGGCAGAAATAACTAAGCTATCCGTTGGTACTATACATATTATACTACATGATTGTCTTAACCATACAAAAATTAATGCAAGATGGGAGCCGCGCATGCTCACTGCGCTTCAAAAACAGGCGCGGATTGACACTTGTATGGAGTTTTTAGAGCTGTGTGGCGACGATCCAGCAAGTGTTTTCGAAAGGTTAGTTACAGGTGATGAAACGTGGTTTCATCACTATGACCCCGAGAGTAAATAGAAGTCTATACAGTGGCACATAAAGGGATCAGACCCTCCGAAGAAGTTCCAAGTCACTCCATCCGCTGGCAAAATCATGGCCACAGTTTTCTGGGATTCTACAGGAATACTATTGATCGAGTACACAAAAAAAGGTGAAACTATCAACGCAGAGAAATACTCAACCAATTTACGCCGTTTGAGAGAAGCAATAAAAGAAAAAAGAAGAGGAAAGCTGGCAAAGAGTGTGTTGCTTCTTCACGACAACGCACCGGTTCACATTGCGCGGCTCTCCAAGGCTGCTGTACGAGAGTGCGGGTTTGAGAAAATTAACCACCCGCCCTACAGTCCGGACCTGGCCCCCAATGACTACTTTTTATTCCCAAATTTTAAAAAAGACCTCCGGGGAAAACGATTTGCTGACGATAGTGAACTCAAGTCCACTGTAAATGAGCATTTTTCGGGCCAAGAAGAAATTATTTTTTTAAGGGAATAGAAAAAATTATTTCGCGATCAAACAAATGTATTGAAATCATGGGAGACTATATTGAAACATAATTTTTTTTCAAGGTTTTATCTTTTTTCTAACATACCCGTACTGAGAATACATTGAACGCCCCTCGTACCTAGAGCAAACCGCTTAAGATCAGTAATTGTGAGTCGTGGGAATCTATCCAAATGAGGATGATTGCCATCAATTGTTTGGAAGCTAGCTCTCCTTCTGTTAAGATTTTCTTGCTCTACATATGTTGCCAGATGGTTTACTAGAAAAAGTCTACTTTTAGCTATTGTAACATATTCCAAAGCCTCCGGTGGGTCATCTATGGCAACATGAAACTTATTTAATAAGCACAACAAATCCTAAAATCATCATTGAGGTGCATAGCAGCTCTATTATTGAATACATGACGGAATAGTCTATAGTCTCTTTTTATCCTACCATTGACTATTTCTACAACCCAGCGACACATGGTTACTAGACGAGACCGATTTGCCTGCTGGGTTGTTAATTGGTGTTCATTTTCGAGGAGAGACTCTGGCATGTGGGTGACAAAACCGTGTTCTTGGAGTTCATTTATAACATCTCGAAATCCTCTATCAAGAAGAAAAATATCACCTCTTCTAAAAAATGATCTTACACAAGATCCCTCATTATTTAAGTTAAAACTTGTGATTGTAGCATCATTAAGAGTGGCTTTGTATGGACCAAGACATTCCACAATGTGGCCATCGCAACACACAATCAGAAATGGTTTAACTAGGTTGTCTCTCTAGGTTGTTTTTGTAAACTGTAGGTTTGTTTCTGAAACAAATAATTTGAACTACTTTGCACAAAAACATAGTTAGCATCACATATAACTATTGCAGGTTTAACATCTACTGGCAAATCAGGATTACTAAACAGTCCTTCTGGTATAATCTTATTTCGAGAAGTAACATCTTGTACAGTAAGATGATTAAATCCTAAGTGCAAGGGGACAAAATCACTCATTAAACAATTTCTTGCTTTTGACATCCACCGTTCTAAAGTGGTTCGAGGTTTATTAAAAAGAGTAGCCAACCTTTCATTACTGTCACCAGTTCTTACCTTAACTAAATATATGCACAAGGCTATAGAAGCATTTGGTACCTGTTCTGCTAGATTTGGGATACTGTTAAGTAAATCATAAAACTGGTCAGCATTGAATCCAAGCCAATAATGACATAAATATGGAGGCATCATCCTAATATTTGAAAAATCAAATCTGTTATTAGCTGCTCGCTGCATCATAGTCATAATATTATCAAATTGACTACCAGTAAAATCCCTCAATTGGGAGGTTAATTCATTCCAAGAACCGTGATCCAAGTGGTGACGACAAACACGTGCACCAGATGGTACATAGAATTTATAATGATACAATAATAAATCTTTTATAGCACATGGTACAAGTAGACGTTCATTTTCAAAACAATTAACGAATATGCAGTGGCCAGATGTGTTTGCAGCACGTCTATATAAAGATGATGTGATTTTTGGTGCCGCTAATTGAACTGCTACTGGTCTTGAAGATGGAAGAGGAGGTGGCTCAGGAATATTGAAATCATCACTTGACACAGCATTTGCTACAGTAGGACGATTTGAATCATGCTGCTGTTGCCTCTGTACTTCTCTCGTAGCTGATCTCCAACATGCAGCACATACACGTTCCATTCTGGAAACCTAAAAAAATAAGGTGCTTACATAAATATTTTTTCTGTTAGCCCAAGTAGACAGATTCTGTATTAGACACTCCATATTCTCAATAAGATACTAATAAATATTTACCAAGTGCAGTGGAACCAGTCTCATTAAAATGTTTCTTTCTTGTCGATCATGTCGCACAGGGTATGTTCTTGGTGCTCGTAAAATAGAATTTCCACAAGGAAAGCAGATTCTTCTATGTCCAAGAGCAGGCAAAGGCATAGCACTTCCTTCGCTCATTGTGTTAACTCGATTTTGAAGCAGTCCAAAACACTCGGAACAAATTATACTTCCTGGAGACAGCTGCAATCAAAAAAATATATTTGAAATGAAATATAAAAAAAAGGTCATTAGAATATAGTATAAAAGAATGAGCAAAGGAATGTCACAATCACTGATTTCAAGCCTAACTGAATGGGCCGCACAACATAATTATATTTTGTGCTTACAGCACGGAGTGCTTCCAATTTCAGCATTGTGACATTGATTTTGCTATCATTTGTCTATAGTTTTTAATATGTGATTTATAAAAAGCAAAAATTAAAATATAAAAACGAGAGAATGACTGGGTAGGTTTAAACTGTCTGAGAAATCAAGAAATAGACTGATAGGTATGAAAACGTCAATAGAATGTGCTTACCTGAGTAGGAGTTATCCATGACTGTAACACATTGATCATCTGAGTAGTAGCTTGTTCCAAAGAATACCTGCGTTGGTTTCTTAGGATTGCAAAAAAACAGTTGATACACCGGTTTCGCCGGTCGATTGTTTTTGTTGTCGGTACCTCACGCGAAGTGGTCGACATTTTCAGTAGTCGCTAAGTAGTACAGTACAGTACAACAAAATACGAATCACACACAAACTTCAAACAAAGTGAAAACTTCCTGGCGTAAAAACGTCCTGGCGTAAGATTCACAATTTCACATTAAAGTTAGCGATAGTGATTGAAAACAAGAAATAAACAAATAGTTACAATGAATATCACAATTACTGTGGAGGGTAGGACTCAATCAACACAAAAAAAACTGTAATATTTAAATCGCAATGAACAAACTTAGCATGAAATTGATTGAGTCAGGCGTTACTTTGCGGGAATCCTTGCATTTGCCTAGTAATCTTGCATGTGCATAATATAGCGGGCGGGAGGGAGGTGCATACCTGCAACCCACTAATATTCGCGGAAATTAAAACTAGATATTTTGTTTTCATTTTCAAACTTAGCATGCACCACGCACAATTGACATTGGACTTTTTGACAATTCAATTTGAGACACCAACACCAATGTTGCCACTTTAGATTTTAAATGAAAATCGCTTACTCGAATAAATACACTCGACACATAATTATTTCAAATGACTGATTTAGTTCTATAATCATTAGTTTATTAAAAAGGTTCGATTTATATCAAACCGAAGCAAGATAATTAAAAAAAAATCTATGAATCATTCATATGTATCGTTAGCCAACAAAGTGAAATTGCTTTAAAAAGTTTTGAAAGTAAAATAATACGACTACTGTGTGTGTGAAATACTAATTATTTCACACCACAGTAGTATCATCTCGCTTTATTATTTATAAAAACCCCGCGATTTACCTTTCCAATGACTTTACATTTATATTAATTTGTAATCGTATACAAAAAAAAAATCGATTAGAGTTGTCAATATATTTACTTATTTTGATTATGGCAACACTTTAACGTAAGAATAGCCGGCAGTAGGTAATTCATTTTATCAAAACAATTTAATAACTTATTAAGTTTACAAAATAAACCCCTATACAAAATTGGCATTCTAATTGCAGAATGACTTCAAAAGTAAAGAAAATAATTGTAATATAATTTTTATCTTGATGCATGAGAAAAACCAGTACCGTGGATGGTCATGATCCTTTGTCCATTGATTTTTATATTTGTTTTTAATTTACGAAAATAATCAGTAATTTTGTTGATGAAGATTGATTAAAACATTTAGTGACTTCTAATGACTATTACTACTAGGCATTATTTTTTCTACCCAATCTAGTGACATTTTCGTAAATTTTTGGTGAGTTTATTTTTTCCTAAGCGGCAACACTGGTCGCCGCCAGTTCACTCCGAGATGGCCGACAGCGAGGACGTATTGGGAACTTTGATTCTACTTAGTTATTGTTTCATCCAAGTGAAGAAAAAGAAAAAACGTTACTGGACATCAAACTTATTTAAAAATAGAGGCGTATGTGGTGGTTTGTCATTGATAGCAATATTAAAAAAACAAATGATTTCTGGACAGTATAAAAACTTTGTACGCATGTCTCCGATTGATTTTGAATTATACTTCGTATCTCTCCCGAAGATGATTACAGTTTACATGCAGCAGTACGCGAGATTCTGCTGTCCTAATCACACTATTTAAAGCTATTTAAATGCTTTTAGAATTTATTTTTAAATAAATTTAATAGTATTTGAGAAAAAAAAGTAGTCTATTGACTTATTTCCCCCCACTGCAGTGCGACCCGCCATAGCCGCTGCTATGACAATCCTTGACTCATTACGTGATTTCGTGTTGTCCGACTCACACAAAAATTGTTTCGTCCGTAATTTACTTAGATTCCGTGCATTATGGGAAAACGAAAACGATCGAACAGGGACGATAACGACAGTGTCGAAAAACTTCTAAAAAAAGTGAAGAGGTTAGTGAAAAGTAGAAAAAGAATCTCGTCATCATCCTCATCGGAAGGTGAACCAGTGTTGTCTCCTGCGCATTCACCGCCACACGATTTAACCAGTGATCTGGAACCACAAGGTAAGCGCATAAATACATTCCTACACATGTTAGATGTCTATATCTACCTACCGCCTTGAAATTGCTCAAAAAATAAAACCTAAGTCTTTCCTACAACAATATCCCGACGTATATCGTGTGTGGATAAAAAATACCTACATATTTGCCTGTAGTAAAAGTGGGTTCAATTATACTGAGATATCCCGACGTTTATTGTGTGTGGATACTATGGCCGCCTTTTGTGTAACTACATACCTACCTTCAACACCAATTTTAATATCCCGACGTATATCGTGTGTGGATGCCTAATAATGCCTAGTTAAGTACCATAAAATGAATAAAATTTCATTGTGATATCCCGACGTTTATCGTGTGTGGATACTATGGCTGTCATACGTGTACTTATCTATAGATAGGTTACCTTAAATTCCCGACGCAAGGCGTGTGTTGATAAAGTGCCTAACTACCTACCTACTTACAGTGGGTAGGTACTTATGATTATCTTCTACTCCTTTACAGTTGAGATCCCAAATACTGAGACACCATTAGAAGACGAAGGTACGGCCGTTGAAAATCCTGATGAACTAGATCCCGATATTTTGCAACTGTTGGGTTCAGACCCCACACTTGACAAACAATTTGGAGAAAATTTACACAAAGATTTGGCAACTCGGTGGAAACACATTTTAATTAACGGTTTAACGAAAGAGGATAAAGTTGACCTCCTAAAACAATATCTACCCGCTGAAAATTGTATCTATATGAAAGCACCTATCCTTAACCCCGAGTTAAAATCAGCACTGTCAGATCCCAACATTAAAAAAGATTCTTACAGTGAGCAGAAACAAAATCAAATGGCCAGCTGTATCTCAGCAATCGGCAAAGCACTCAATATAGCCTTGTCGCAAACTGAAAATATTCCACAAGACATTATAAAAACACTCAGCGATGCTGGGCGACTGTTGTGCGATACGCACTACAGAGAATCTTTGTCTAGAAGATTCGCTATCATTAATGCTATTAGTAAACAAAAAAGGGAAATAATAAAAAACACTAAAATAGATGATTATTTATTCGGTACTAATTTGTCTGATTATTTAAAATCTACAAAGGCTATAACAATGTCTGCCTCCGAACTGAGAGCCAACGCAAATAGTGGAAGATTCAATAAACAGCATAATCAACCAAGTACTTCTACATATCGTCAAACCGGTGCTTTAAACGCACGGGGGGCACCGCGGGCAGCAGCCGCCGAGTCGCGAGTGCACCCGAGCCAGTCTCGGCGCCCGCCGCCGCCGCCGCGGGATCCTCGCCGCGCGCAGCCGGCTACGCGCGCACGGACGGCCAACTACTCAGCCCGACGCCGCTAATCACTTCGCCACAGGTAGATAACAATAATGTACCTATAGCTGGCCGACTACAGCATTACTTTCATGAATGGCAACTTATTACAAAGGATAAAACTATCCTTTCGTGGATCAAAGGTTATCAAATACCATTTATTTGCGAACCACACCAGACGAGCACACCTAAAAGATTATTCACTCTCACAGAAATCAACATAATTGATAATTGTATTTCTGAGCTATTAGAATCAGGTTTTATTTCTCAATGTACCCCATGTGAAAAACAATTCGTTTCACCTATATTTACAGTACCTAAGCCTAACGGAAAACATCGTTTCATCCTTAATTTAAAAGAATTAAATAAATTCATTCATGTTGACCACTTTAAAATGGAAGACTATCGCACGGCGATAAAATTAATTGATAAAAATAGTTATATGGCAACCATAGACTTAAAGGACGCGTATTTTTTAGTTGCAATTGCTAAAAGCGATAGGATTTTCCTTCGTTTTACTTGGAACTCAAAATAGTATAAGAACCAATTATTTGAATTTAATGTTTTACCGTTCGGCCTGTGTACGGCACCCTACGTATTCACTAAATTAATAAAACCCGTATTATATTACTTACGTTCATTGGGTCACTTATCAGTTAACTTTATAGATGATTTCCTATGCATCGGTAATTCGTATAAGAGCTGTCTTAATAACGTCGAAGTGACAAAGGAGCTACTATTAAGACTGGGCTTTTTAATCAATCCTGACAAAAGTAAAATGTACCCGAGTAAAAGATGCCTATTCTTTGGTTTCATATTCGACTCAATTAACATTGCCCGTTGAAAAGAAAAACCGCATAAAATGTATGGCAAACAAGTTGTCACATAGAAACAAATGTACAATCAGAGAATTGGCTAGTTTTATAGGTCTGCTAACATCGGCATGTCCCGCAGTTAAATACGGCTGGTTGTACACAAAACTTCTAGAAAGAGAAAAGTTCTTGGCACTAAACTATTCTGATAATTACAATAAGCACATGATATTAAAAGACTGTATAAAAAACGACTTAATTTGGTGGAAAGAACACATTGACCATTCATTGTGTTCCTTTCAATCAAATGATTATTCCCTAGTAATATTCAGCGACGCTTCTACAACTGGTTGGGGCATAGCCTGTAATAACCAGACCGCTCATGGTCATTGGAATCATTCACAACTATCATTACACATTAACACTCTTGAATTACTCGCAGCATTCTTTGGTCTCAAAATTTTTGCCTCACACCTTAAAAATTGCAATATCTTACTCAGAATAGACAATACCACAGCAATGGGGATCTTTACTGCCATTTTATCACGATAGGTGGCGCATCGTCGGGATGGCCATTGAAAGCTGTCAGTTCAATATATTTTCTAACCTATAACTCACGAAATTTTAATTTTCTCACAATATGCCTCTGTGTGCTGTACCAGGATGTACTAACCCCGGTGTACATTTATTTCCCAAAGATCCAACATTAAAAAAGAAATGGGAAAAGGCTATACGTCGCAAAAATTTTGTAGCGACACAGCATAGCAGGTTATGTCGGAGTCATTTCCAGGAATCTGATTATGTAGGAGAGTCTGCTTATACAGGTGAGTTATTATTCTATATATGTGTTGATACCAGTCATCATTTTTACAGACAGAGACTTCTGATCCCTTTGATGATTAATGTACTTACCTAACTAGCTTGTACGTTATCAAAGTGTGTATGAAAACTGTTTATTTAGTAAATAAACCAATGAACATGTATCCTGTGCTTCCTACTTATATTTTTCAATTCGTGTTTTTCAGGAAATCCTCAAATATGCCGATTTCTCAAAAAGGGAACTGTACCAAGCATATTCCCTTGGTCCACCCGGGTGTCAACAACACCTACATCACGAAGTCTTCGGTATTTAGAAAGAAGCAAACGCAGAATTGAATTCACACAGCCAACTGAGGACGAAAGTATTCCCGAACCATCTACAAGCAATGAAATAGAAATATCTAATATCGAGAACACTTCAGAAGTAATTACTCCCAGTACAGTATCTGTTAGTGTGCAATGTGGTAGTTCTTTAGGAATCATATCACTAGAGAATATGAGGGCAAATCAGAAAGCAATGCATTTTTATACTGGGCTAGAAAACTATGAGAAATTCATGCTCGTTCTAGACACATTAAGTCCCATGTGCCATCATTTAAATTACAAGGGAAGTAAAGTAATCAATGTTTCTGTTGGTGACCAACTTTTGTTAACTCTTATCAAGCTAAGGAGGTATTTACCAGATTTTGAGTTAGCATTTTTATTTGGTGTTTCCCAAACAAATGTTGCGAATATTTTTGTAACTTGGATCAATTTTATGTATGAAATGTGGAATTTAATTAATATATGGCCCAGTAAAGCATTGGTGCAATACTTTATGCCAGAGTCATTTAGAAAAGATTTTGAAAGTACAAGGATTATTGTGGACACAACTGAAATACCCATTACAAAGCCTGGGAATCCTGTAGCACAGCAGGCGACGTTCAGCAGCTACAAGCACAAAAATACTGTAAAGGCTATGATTGGAGCTACACCTGGTGGTGTAATATCATTCGTCTCTGAATGTTATGGAGGTTCAGTCAGTGATAGACAGATTATAGAAAGATTCAATCTTGAAAATCTGTGTGACAGTGGTGATTCTATCATGGCAGATAGAGGTTTTAATGTCCAGGACATTTTTGCTCCAAAGGATATTAAAATTAACATTCCCATGTTTTTAAAAGGAAAATCACAAATACCAGGTGTCAAAATAATACAAGATAGAAAACTAGCAAGCAAACGTGTTCATATAGAACGTATTATAGGTCTAGCTCAAACTTACAAGATTTTAAAATGTGAATTAAGCCCATATCATGTACCGCTAGCATCTAGAATTTTATTTGTTTGTGCTATGCTTTGTAATTTTAGAGAAAATATTATGAAATAAAAGCTTTCTTATCGTTTCATTTATAAGTTTTATTATAAACCTTAATCTTTAAAAAAATATTTCTTAATTACAGCATTTTTAAAAAAGTTTTCATAAAAATAATCTAGTTTTGTCAACATATGCTGAATGAATTGTTCATCCCGTTCTATAAATATAACATGTAAACTTTTATAGGTAAAAATCAATAAATTACAATATAATCTTTTTGTTACATATAACTGCCCTTGAATTTGGTAATAATAAATATTAGTCTTTTTCAAATATAATTGTTCATTTTCATCATATTGCAAATATGGTACTGTAATAGGACTAATTTCCTGATTTCTGGAAGCATATGGACATTTTACTTCTACTATGGCTTCTGGTCCCAGTAAACCATCAGGAGATGCTCCTAAATAAGGCCTTTCTTGGCATAAAAACAAACCACATTCTTCTACTACCACACCATAAGTCTCCATGTATCTTTTGATGGCAACTTTTTCATTTATTATGCCATGTGCCATGGCTTTAGTACGGATATGATTTTTATTTAATATTTGATCCGAATATTTAATTAGAGTTTCACTCTTCAAGTGGCACACAGTATGAAAAACACTGGCTGTTATTTTTTTTTTTTTTTTTTTTTTTTGGAATGGACCACTCGCAGTTCAGCACACTAAGGCTGGTTACTGCTCAACCGGACAATCCTGTGGTGGCCTCAAATGAATTTAAGGCCCCCAGCCAGGGCTAAAAACTACTAAAAAGCTAAATGACCGCTTCGCTAAGGGCATCCCCTGTGGGATACGGGCCTCGGCTTGACGGGGTCATTGAGATGGGCAGCAAGGGACAGGCTGGGTCAATTATTATTTAGGGGATTTAACGCTAATGGCTCAGCGTCGCGGGCTGGCTCGTTAGGCAAAAGTCGGGGAGGGATGTTACTGGGGCGTCGCGATGGGCCTCGTCGGCGAGGCCGGAATACGGAACGCGGTCTGTTTTTGTTTTTTCTAATCGTACTGGTTTCCCTATTACTCTCTTGAATTAAGGTGATGGGGTCGTCGGGTTCGACTAGGGAGTGCCGTGGACGGCGAATCCTACTAATCTTGGAGGGAGTGTACCGGGCGGCCGATACAATGAGAGGGTTCTGATGGGATTCGGCGGACTCAATGAAACGCTTGTTGAGGCGCTTCATGAATTGTTTAATAGTTGGAATGCGGAGGTCGACATGGAGTCGATCGTTTCTAACGAACCACGGGGCACCCGTGGCCTTCCGCAGAAATCGGTTTTGGATTACTTGCAACCTATGGATCCGGTACGACTTAGTGTGCGCAAAAGTAGCACACGCATAGGTCATAATCGGGCGTATACACGTTATATAAATGCGCAACTTGCATTTAAGGGAAAGCTTGCTGCGTGCATTCAGCATGGGGTGGAGCCTACCGAGAGCGAAAGCGGCGCGATTACGCACCGTCTTTATGTGCTCACCGAAAGTAAGCTTTCGGTCAAGGATTACACCTAAGTATTTGGCTTGCTTCACCCAAGGGATCGGCTTGCCAAACATGGTGATCGGACTGGGGTCTGGTGGAGGGAATCGAGCCCGCGGCCTGTGAAACAGGATCGCTTGACTCTTTTCCGGATTGACTTCCACTCTCCATTTCCGAAACCAGGCGCCTAGAGCGTCGGCGGATCTCTGGAGGTGGCCGGCTATTGACTTTACGCATCTGCCGGAGCGGTAGATGGCCGTGTCATCGGCAAATAGGGCAAGTTGCGTCTGAGCACTGGTGGGTATGTCGCTGGTGTACAGCGAGAATATCAAGGGAGAGAGGACACCGCCTTGCGGTACTCCGGCATGAATGGGGTGGGGAGACGAAAGCGCACCTTCGATACGGTACCGAAAGGTGCGGTCTGACAAATAGTCTCGCAAGATGAGCACGAGACGAACTGGCACACCCAGTTGGTATAACTTGTATATCAGTCCGTTGTGCCAGACCTTGTCAAACGCTTTCGCTATGTCGAAGAACAGGGCCCCCGTAACTAAGCCGCGCTGATAGCGGTCGCTGATGTGCTCAACGATACGGTAGACCTGTTGGACGCATGAGTGGTTTGACCGGAAACCAAACTGCTCATTGGGGAGGACTAATTTAGCTTCAACGTAGTCTTTGAGTCGCTTATAAATAAGCCTCTCGTAGACCTTGCCGAGAGCCTTGAGCAAACTAATGGGACGATAGCTGGACGGGGAGGACTTGGGCTTCCCTGGTTTGGGGATACCTATGACGGTAGCCTCTTTCCACGTCTGTGGGAACATGTTGTTGGACAGAGCGCCGTTGAAAATGGCGGTCATCAACATGATCAGGGTTGCCGGGAAGAGACGGAGCACCTTATTGGTGATTCCGTCTGACCCAGGGGCTTTCTTGAGTTTGAGTCGCCCGATGATCTCCTTCACCTCGTCAGGAGTGACGGGGGGGAGAGGATCCTCGGGGTCCTCGACTGGCGGGAGGGAGGCTCTACGTTCGACTTCAGCGTTCACCTTGTCTAGGTGTGCTTTGTCTACTGGTTGAGAGCTGGGAGAGCACTGGGCCTCTAGGCTGTCGGCCAGGCATTCGGCCTTCTCATCGTCTTCAAAAGCGATGGAGTTGTCGGGGCGGGTGAGGGGAGGCATAGAGGCAACTTCAGAGGAGCGCAATTACCTTTGGAGTTCCCAAAACGCTTGATGGTTGGGTTCGAGGTCGCCCAGCATTTTATCCCAGCGACTTTCACGCAGCTCAGCAATGCTCTTACTTACTTTGCGTTGTAAGTAGCGCATGTGAACTTTGTTAGCTTCGCAGGGAAAAGCACTGTAGGCACGAACTGCCGCGTTCTTCTCAGTCACGAGCTCACGCACTTCGTCCGGGAGTTTCCAGTGACGATCGCTCGTCACCGGTGACTCCTTTGAACTTTCGTTCAGGATCGATTGCACGTGATCCGTGAGTGAGCTGACCGCGGCCAGCGTGTCTGCGACAGTCTCGATATTGTCTGGGATCTGGTCCAGGTGAGCTGACGTGGTGACTTTCAGCTTTTCGCTTACTTGTCTCCAGTCAGTGGTCAGTTTGGTGGGAGGAGGATGGGAGGGGTCCATGGGCCCCGACCTAGGAGCAAGCTCCAGGATCACTGGCCTATGGTCCGAGTTAAGCTCTTCGAGCGCCTCCACAGAATGCAACCGAAGGTTGACATTTTTGAGGAGAGCGATGTCGAGCACGGTCGGGTGGATGGGAGGTTATGTGGGGATAGTGGGTTGGATGCATCGGAGCGATGACATCAAAGTTGAGGGAGCTGCACAGATCAAACACTACTCTGCCTCTGGCAGTAGTCGTGTTGCTGTTCCAGGAGGGGTGCTTGGCATTGAGATCCCCCGCCAGAAGGACGGAGTTACTCATGCCGAGAAGTTTTGTCAGATCATCTTTCACAGCGGGGCCGTCCGACGAGGTGTTAGGCGGGACGTAGGCTGAGATGATCGTGATCGGTTGATGGCCAGTCATGCCTAGCCGACAGACTGAGACCTCAAAGATATCTAGTGGGGGCGGATCCATAGGGATGCAGTAGAGGGCAGATCTGTAATAGATCAGAGTACCTCCTGCGTGACATCGGGTCCTATCATTGCGAACTAAACGATAGTTCGCAATTTTAGGATCCCGATGCCGGGGCTTCAGGAAGGTCTCTTGAATCAGAAGTATGTCTAAGTGATGGTCGCGGAGGAAGAGGGCGATCTCATCACGCTGGCTCCTAAGGCCATTGGCATTAAAAAACCCTACGCGGAGGGCTGTCGGCTTAATCCTACTTTTATAATGGGACTTATCCATTGTTGGGGGAGATTAGAGAGGTATAGACGGAGACGTGGTGCACAACGTCACCGAAGTCTTTGAAAACTGCGGGGTGGTTCCCACCGCAGTTTTCTAGGGCCCTAGCCATGGCCAGCGCACGAGGCGAGTAAAACGCCTGGTACGTGACCAGGATTATGTTTCTGGAGATGTCTCCAGAAACAGTGGTGGGGGGGGGAGGTGCAACTGCTTGCACCGGGGCTGGCACCTGAGTCTGCGGAGACACAGGAAAGGGGGGTATGGCTACGTCCATCAGGGCCGGAATGGCCTTGGTTGGGGTAGCGGGGGCCTTAGGGGCAGAACCAGTCGTGGGGGCGGGCGCACTGGACTTCAGGGCCGGGAAGTGGGCCTGGTGATTCAAAGCGTTCCAGGGGCTGGGACGCTGAGGGCTGAGGGGGATGGTGGAGGGAGACTCCCTTTGTTGACGCGCGTTCGCACGCTTCGCCAGCTTGGGAGCCGAAGATTTTGGGGCCTTAGGGCAACCGCGGTAGTTTGCGGTGTGCCCCGTTTCTCCACACAGCACACAGCTGGGCGGGTCTGCGCAGAGGGAGCGGTCCTTGGGGCGGGGGCAGTCGGGAGTGCCGTGGTCTCCCAGGCACTTCACGCACCTCGGCTTGCCGAAGCAATGCCGCTGTGAGTGGCCGTATAGCTGGCAGCGGTGGCATTGCCCAATAATGCCACTCTGTCTCGGCTTTTCCACGGATAGGCCAGAGAGGCCACAGATCTTGGCAATTTTAAAAATGGGGTGATGGCCCTCGGTCGGGTCACAGACCACGAGGACCATGTTGAAGGATTCACCCCCGCGGCGGTGCATACGGTGCACCTCCGCTACGGGGATACCTTGCGACTCTAAGTCGCTTAGTATCTCCTGAGTGGGGATCTCCCTCGGGACATTGCGGATCACCACCCTGATCTGGCGGTTCTCCGGTAGGTTAAAAGAATGGAAGTAAACCTTCCTGGACGTAAGGAGCTTGTGCAGCTCCCTGTAGTCCTTGGCGGAGGGGGTTACGACTTTGATGCCCTGCTGGACGGCACGGGCGTGCGTGAAGTTTATCTTTTGGACGGCGCAAGCCGCCGAAATCTCCGTCCACCTCCCTTTATCATGAATGAAAAGGGGGGGTGGGGGGCGGGTCTTGGGGGCTGCGGGTGCAGTCTCCATGGGGCTGGGGGACGGGGGCTCGCCTGTGAGGCGGCCTGCGAGGGGGACGCTGGGCGCGAAGAGGGCGCCGACGAGGGGGCTGACGTCGGGGCAGCAGGGGGGAGGGGGTCCTTGGTGGCCTTTTTGGGGGTGGGGGCCTGGGGGGTGGAGGAGGCCTTCTTCTTCCTCTTCCCCTGGACGACTGTGTAGCCATCCGAGGACGAGGCGGTCGCGGAGGAATGGGAGGAGGTGGCAGACGAGTCGGAGTGGTCCGACTCGTACTCCATCTCATCCCGCCCTACTACGGGCGAGGTGGCCCTGGCTGCCAGGTAGTTGGCTAGCACAGGGGGGGGGGGGGGGCTGAGGGGTGGGGGAGAGGGGGCCCTGATGCAGCACTGGGACTGCTATCAAGGCAGGGGGGCCCTGAGGGGGCAGGGGGGGCGATGGGGTGGCAGATCCCGAGGAGACATTCGACTCCTGTGAGAGGCCCTGAGTGGGCAGGGAGGGGAGGCCCTGAAGGGGCGGGGGGTTAGGGCCCTGAGGGGGCGGGGGGAAGAGGGACTTAAGTCCCGCTGCTATGGCGCTGAGCCGGGCATCGCATGAGGACGCCAGCTCAGCATCATTGCAGCTGCTCATCATGGTCTTACACAGACCCATGAGAGCATCGAATAAGTCGGCCACTGTCGCCTGAGGGGCGGCCATGTCTACTTTTTTGGGGAGGGTGCGTACTAACAAGAAAATGGGGGGGGGGTCCTAAGCTCCTAACCAGCCTCGAGGAGACACGTAAAACGTGAGCTCCCCGAGCAGTCAGTCCCTCAAAAACTCCCTTCCCCGCGAGTGCTTCCTAGTGCTATTACCAGGGAGAAGAAACACTCGGGAACAAACTCCCTGGTGCACTATCTGACTGATTGGCCAGAAGGGCCCTAGTCCTAGCTCCCCGGGCGGGAAAACCCGGGAATGTGTAACCCTCCCTGCTGGGTGATGCAGGGAGGTGAGTACCTACTGTGTACCCTAAGCTTGAATGCCCGCTGCCTATCTTATTGTGCAGCGGGGCCCTATGGGTCTTGCGACCGAGCTGGCGCCTATGGGGTAGACACACCCAATCGGCGCCAGGTGCACACTGAAAGAGAACGGGGTTAAGCTGCTGGGCGCGACGAGGGAAGCCCCCAAGGCCGCGCACCAACGCCCTTCCGACTTACTCGGTCCTGAAGGGACCGAGCGGTGCGTCGGGTCAGCACCACTTGGGTTCGTTATCACCGCTAGGTTTCCCCCAAGTACCACCAAACAGTGGATTTAGTCCAAAAGGGACCAAAAAAACCGAACGTCGATCGACCGCAAGCACTTACGTACTCGTAGCCGATCAAACGTAAACAATCGCGAGTGATATGCGACTTCGTAGCAGCGCGTAGCTTGCTACGTAGAGCCGCGTAGCACTGCTACGATGTGTTCAAAATCGGGCAGGCGACACGTGGGTCGGCCGGCGGCGGAGGTGTCGCAGAGGGCGGAGCGCTCGTAGTTCTGCTACGACGTAGCGGTCGGACAGTTGCGTGCGGGTGGCAGGCGTGTGCTCCGTACGGCTGCGCGAAGCGGAATGACCCTGACTGGCTGTTATGTGGGTTTTTCTATACTCATACCACTTTGGATTGGAACTTTGTTCTCTAGTTTCAAGTTCGATTTCTTTAATCTTATTTTCTGAGACATTAAGTAAATTGAGTGATTCTAAAAATACATCCAGTGCTGTTTTTTCCATATAATCATGATTTAAACATATTCCTCGTTGGTTGGCTGGAGGATATAATTGTTTAAGAGGCATTGATGACTTTGGATAATTTAAAATCAATGACTGAAACCGGGATTGAAATGCCTTTTTATCAAAATTAGGGTTTTGTCTCAAGTATGGAGAGTAAACAGAATATTATTTATGTCTCTTTTAGATGGTAATCTGGAGGCTCTCAATGGAGTGGCATAATATTTCTTTGCAGGCCTATGGAACGTCTGTAGTTGTGATGTAGAAACTTCATGTAGTAGTATTATTTTTTGCCTGACAATATTTTCAGCGGCCAGAAGTACCACAGCTATGTGTTTACAATGAGCTTCTTTTCCTTCTCCTGCCGCACATTCACAGCTTGCTTCTTCAGGCATTCCATCGTTGCTTAATTTAATATTGACCTCATATTGAAGCTGCTTCATAGATGCCTTGCAGTAACCTGGAAGAAGTATTGATATGATTAAAATTACATATTAACATTTGAAAATCAACATTGTGCATTGTCAACCATGGAAGGAGTGACTTAGCTACACTTTAATTTCTATCATGTCATCAACTTTTAAATTAATATTTTAAGTGAGAATAAGCTTACCTTTTAGGTATGTATCTTGGCCGGATGTTGCTGACCGTAAAACAAGAAGGTATCTTGATTCATATAATTTTACAGAATCACTAATATTCTTATTAAATCTGCAATAAAACCATTATGTTAAAATTAATGCTGGACAAAGGTATCAAACAAAATTTACCTGTATCATTGAAATAATATATATTACATACCTGTCAAAGTAATTTTGAATATGTTGTTTGGTAATCTTCGGCAATATGGTGGAGCTATTAACGTCGTGGTAAAGTTCTGCAGCAGGAACGTCAATTGCTTGGCTTTCAGAAGCTTGAGGGCTTTGATTACCGAAATTAAAATTTCGGTCATAAGCTTCTAACCTAAAAAATAAACAATACAATTTTATCATTAAAGTAATGTTTTCTCATTTTTCGTAAATTTTCCTACGATGAGTCAAGTAACAATTAACACGTAACTACTGAAAAAATATCCAAACCTAGAGCATAGCACTGTTAAATAATATATTATTAGATAAAAGTTTACCTCTCAATAAGATCGGCTTTCTTCCCAGTTATCCTTCCTCCTCGTTTTTTCAGTTCGTCTTTCAATTCTTTAACCTTCCAGGTACAATACATGTTGTCAAACACGATAGTAGACCGGTTTAAAACACAAAAAAAATGCAAGAACCAAAGTGTAAACAACGCGAATACTATTTGACAGCAGCCATCCCGCCCGTGGCGACATCTGGGCTGAGCTTTGCGTGTGGATCCCCATTGCCTATATCAATAAAATGGGAGGCATACAATTCGCACATCTGAACAACATTGCACGCGATATATGGCAATGGTGTGAACAGCGCAACATACATGTTTTTTCATCTTATATCCAATCCAAGGATAATGTAATTGCAGACTTTGAATCTCGTCAGGAATATAATATAGACACAGAGTGGGAATTAGCAGATTATGCATTTAATAAAATAACACTTTCACTGGGTATGCCACAGTTCGATTTATTTGCAAGTAGTCAGAATCATAAATGTCTCAGATATGCTTCCTGGAAATTAGACCCAAATTCAGAAATTGTTGACGCATTCACATTTAACTGGAAAAACGTAAAATTTTATGCATTTCCTCCCTTTAGTCTTATCTCAAAAGTCCTACATAAGATAAAAAACGACAAAGCTGAAGGCATTCTAGTGGTGCCATATTGGCCAACCCAACCATGGTACCCAGTCTGGCTAAAATTGGTTATCTCGAAAGTAGTATACTTTAATCCCGATAAAAGATTATTATTGTCTCCTTTCAGGGAGAAGCATCCTCTCCACGCGGATCTCACCCTGATGGCAGGGAAATTATCCGGCAGTCACTGCTAAGGCGCGGAGTACCCATCGCATCGCTCGACATAATGATGGCCTCCTTCTCCCAAAACACGCTCAACCAATATAGCGCTTCACTAAAATCCTGGTGGCTATATTGTAATGGTAAAGGATTAGATTACTCAAATTCCAGCACAACTCAGTTAATAGAATTCCTAACCGAAAAATTTAATTCAGGTGCCAGTTACAGCACACTCAATAGTTATCGTTCTGCTATATCAATTCTGTTAGGTCAGGATATAATTTGTAGCGACTATATTAAAAGATTTTTTAAAGGGATTTATCGTATTAAGCCACCCGCACCAAAATACAACACCACATGGGATCCCAACCTTGTGTTAAATTATTTAGCAAAATATTTTCCAAATGATTCGATAACACTTAAAGATTTGTCATTAAAAACCGTTACTCTCTTAGCACTAGCTTCTGCTCAGAGAATGCAAACTTTAAGCTTGATAAAAATTAATAATATCACTTTTGAATCGGAGAAAATTGTTATTAAAGTCGATGATTTAATAAAAACTTCAAGGCCAGGTGCTTATCAACCCTTGATTCTGTTGCCATATGTAAAAGAAAATCCTAAGGTTTGCCCAGCTTTAACTCTAAAACAATATATAGATAAAACTGACTGCTTACGTTGTCAAGAAAATTCGTTATTTATAAGTTATCAAAAAACACATAAAAAAGTGGGTTCTCAAACTTTGTCGCACTGGGTTAAGCAAGTCCATGAAAATAGTGGCATATATGTAAAGTTGTATGGTGCCCATAGTACAAGGCACGCATCTACGTCCGCCGCTCACAGAGCAGGTGTCAATCTCGAAGTTATCAGAAAGGCCGCAGGCTGGACAGAATCATCCAATGTATTCCTAAAATATTATAATAAGAATGTATCTAGCTATAATGGTAGTGCATTTATTGATTCACTATTTAAACGATTATAATGATACTTTTGTTAAATGATTATAACAAGCAGATAAGCTAACATTATGTTACAGAAATTAAAAAGTAATAAATAATATTCATCGATCGTTTCAATGTTTAATTTTTTCGATGCTCTAAACATCTGCATGTAAACTGTAATCATCTTCGGGAGAGATACGAAGTATAATTAAGAATCAAACGAACTTACCTTGTGAAGTTTGATGTCTAATTATACGAGTGTCTTGACCGAAGATGATTACACTCCCTCCCCCCCTGATAAGCCCAAGACCAATCGAAGAAATTAGCTCTAAAAAATGAGTCAAGGATTGTCATAGCAGCGGCTATGGCGGGTCGCACTGCAGTGGGGGGAAATAAGTCAATAGACTACTTTTTTTTCTCAAATACTATTAAATTTATTTAAAAATAAATTCTAAAAGCATTTAAATAGCTTTAAATGGTGTGATTAGGACAGCAGATTCTCGCGTACTGCTGCATGTAAACTGTAATCATCTTCGGTCAAGACACTCGTATAATTAGACATCAAACTTCACAAGGTAAGTTCGTTTGATTCTTAAGAACTATTGAATTTAATTGGACCGGAAAGGACATAAAAACGATACAAATTATAGAAAAGCTATCAGTGTCACGGAACGGTTAGCACTAACGCTTCGTTTTTATGCTACAGGAGATTCCTATACTAGTATGCAATATCTTTTCAAGATATCAAAACAACGAATAGGATTTATAGTGAAAGAGGTCAGCGAAGCCCTTATTGGAGCATTAAAAGAATATGTAAAGGTATTTATTTATTTATTTAGAATAAGCACACCAACAGCACAATCACTTAAAGTTAAAATCATATAACATTTAAAATTGGCATTTCAGTAACCATGCAAATAACAGGTATGCATGACATTGACAATATGAGTATTAGAGACAAAGAGAAAAAACAAAGTGTGTGTAAATTCTTAGATCCAGAACACAAAAAAGAAAACAACAATTTGAGCTACATACACGTGAACTACTCACACTGTTTAAGTATGGAACGCCGGTATGAAGCGAAACTCATCGAGAATATATCAATAGGGTAATCTGTCAAGTTGGACCTTTCATTATATTGCCTTGCCATACGTGTCAGGGGGCTATTAAAAGTGGTATTCAACGTAGTTGTAGGTAACTGAAAGATACGATGATGACGCTTACTACGTTGACTGGGCCTGAAGTTAAAATAGTTTACTAATTGTGCATCTATGGAACCATTTATAATTTTATGGAGAATTAGTAAGTCAGAGTTGTTACGTCTTTCTTTTAAGCTAATCATTTTAAAGTGCCTTAGCCTATCATTGTAATCAGGTATAGCTTTTCTAATCCCACACTTCCTACATAAGTACCTAACAAAACGGGCCTGAACAGATTCAACGTTGTTAGTATAAGTTGAATAATAGGGAGACCAAATAGTGGAACAATACTCCAAACAGCTCCTTACTAGTGCATTGTAAAGTAAAATAATGCTGCTAGACTTACGAAAAGGTTTCGACATACGGATTATAAAGCCAAGCATTCTTTTAGCCTTAGTCACTATCTATATGGTCGCGGAAAGATAGGGATGTATCGAACAGGACCCCCAGGTCACGGATGACCGATACTCTACCCAGTACTGATCCATCAATACGATAATCAAATCTAATGTAGTTGATTTTATTCGTGAATGTAATTGTCTGGCATTTTTTTACATTGAGCGTCATTCTGTTATTCAAGCACCATTGTTGAAGGACGTCAAGATCTCTCTGAAGCCTCACACAATCACGTTGGTCCGATATGCTACAGTATATTTTTAAATCATCAGCGTAGGCTAAACATTCGCAATCTATTAAATCTAAAAGATCATTTAAAAATACCAAAAAAAGCAAAGGGCCCAGTTTAGAACCCTGTGGAACGCCAGAGCCAGGAGAAAAAGGTACAGATTCATAACCCGCCAAAGCAACTATTTGAGAACGATTAATTAAATAACTCTCGAACCACCGCAACAAGGAGCCATGAATACCAGCGCAATTCAATTTCATAGAAAGAATTGAGTGATCAACGCGATCGAAGGCTTTTGCAAAATCTGTGTAAACAGCGTCAACCTGACCCCTGGCTTCAAAGGTGTTACTTATGAAAGTAGTGAAAATAAGTAAGTTAGACATAGTAGAACGGTTAGAAACAAAACCATGTTGCTTCGAACTAATTATATGACGGAGATGGGAGTAAACTACATTGTATATAATACCCTCAAACATCTTTGCAAATTGAGATATGATAGAGATTGGTCTATAGTTAGTGACATCATTCATACTACCAGATTTATGTATGGGGATAATGTGTGAAATTTTCCATAAATCAGGAAAGGTACCTTCCTTAAGGGATTTATTATATATAATCTGCAGTGGTGCGATAAGAGCATCAATGCAGAGACGAATAAAAATAGGAGGAAGTCCATCCGGACCAGCTCCTTTATTGAGATCCAACTTTTTAATACTATCTCTAACGTCACTTTCAGTAATGCTAATAGAAGACATACTGTAATTAGACGAGGAGCAACCTTGAGACGAGGTACTAGGCTGTTGATTAACACCGTACACAGACGCAAAATAATCTGCAAATATATCAACCACACCATTACCACCCTCACCAACACGATCACCCCACGAAACCTGGTCAGGGACACCTCTGAAAGATTTTTTAGACTTAGTGTAACGCCAAAACGCTTTTACATTTGTTTTTAATTCACACTCAATTCTTTCTATATAATCCTTAAAACACTCATCCATAGCTCTCCCAGCTCGCATCCGTAGGGAAACAAAAGTATCATAATCCCGAGGGTTTTTGTACCTTTTGAACCGAGTCCTATATTTATGCTTTTCTTTAAGAAGTTTAATCATCGAAGTTGAGAACCAAACTGGATAGCAATTATTTTTAGGTTTACCCTTAGGAGTGTATTTCTCTATATTTTCCCATAATATATTATAAAAGGTCAGAACAAAATCGTTACAACTCAAATGACAATAATCCTCCCAATTTACCAAACGTAGATCACGAACACAAGCCTCATAGTCTGTTTTAATGAAAACATATTTAGACGGTAAAATATTATAATTTAAATTTGAAATTAAAGTTTTAGTAAGAGCTAATTCTAGTGGTGGATGATGTATGTCTGGTTTACTGATGGGAAGTGCAGAAGAAACAGAAAGACTGGAATTTTCATCCGCCAAGATAAGATCTAGGATACTATCATTTACATTGCAGACCCTATTCATTTGAACATAGCCAGTGATGTTGAGAAAGTCTCTCAATGCTAAGCACTTAGGGTCACTTATTCCTAGAAAGGGATCATTAGACTGATGCCATTTCACATTGGAGAGATTAAAGTCACCTATAATCAAAGTGGTGCAATCCATATAACGTAATCAAATTTCTTCAGCCCTGGCCAAGAATTGAACAAAAATATGGCAAGGTATATAAGACGGTAAATATACAATACATATATTCATACAGACGTTACCAGCACTTATACATAACCACATATCCTCAACGGAGGTTTGCCACTCAGTCTTATTAACAAAATTATATTTATTACTAATAGCTACCAATATCCCACCACCATAACTTTTAGAGTACAAATCCTTAAACTGAGCACTACGATCACGGCGTACAACAGTATATCTTAGATCAAAGTATTCAGAGGATAAGAACGAGTCATCCAACCAAGTTTCTGTGAGACATATTATGTCGTAGTCAGTACTTAAAATTGACATAAGAATTTCATGTGACTTCGTTTTCATGCCTCTCACATTCTGATAAAAAATCGAAATACCATCCATTAAAAGAATAAAAAGTAAAAGCAAACACGACACTTAGGAACTAAACTAGCAATGCATAATAGTTAAACAATTTTTTCTAAACACTGTTCATCTTTAATCAGAATGGTACCTGAGTTTTCACTTTTGCATACAAAAATTTTACCGTAGCGAACCCAGATAAACTTATATGATTTTTCCTTCGCCTTAATACGTGCAGCGGCATGTAAGGATTTGTATACCGGAGAAAGGTGCTCGGATACGTAAACTGGCTCCTTGCTACCACCGTAACCCAAGAGACTTGTGTTCAATTTATCATCAGCGTGGGACTTATTATATCTAGTTATAGCAGAATACAATTCGTCGCGACATCTAGGACTACGCATGTATGTATGTATTATGTATGTATGTATTATATTATATGTATGTATGTATGTATTATGTATGTATTAATTCAGAAAATGTAGTCATTACATATCAAATTAAATTAAATCACCAAATTCTGACATAAATTGTTCACTCATAGCTGGTGACCCATAATCATTTTGATGGGACGTATTTGATGCAGGAGTTTCGGTCTGTGGCATCGATGAGGCTCTGGAAGTTGTTGGTCGTGTAGAGTAGCCTGAATAACTGTAGCTGTTCATTCCATTTCCAACATAGTCATACTCTCCGCGATCAGCACTGAACAATATATTTGATATATAATGCTGCACATGTATGTTTGTTGTCTTTGAATAAGATCGTAATTTATTTGCCAAAAACATACCATAGGCTTCACATTCGTCAGGTCTGTGCGAAGTTGCCTCCGTTTGCTCGGTTCTCTTTTTAATATATATATATTTAAAGTAGATACCATTATCTCTTCTGGGCTTGGGGCTACTGATTTCTTCCTTTTTGGAGGAGGAGGGCAATCATTGTCGCTTTTTTTGGCAGACGGAGGGCAATCATCAGGCAGTTGTTCTGAAGCACCTTCATGTCCACGTAGCTGAAAATAAATATTAATTATTATTTCAGACGCCAGAAACACCGGAGCAATGGCTGGTTGTAGCAAATGACTATGATACTTTGTGGAATTTTCCACATTGTTTAGGTGCAATCGACGGTAAACATATTTTACTGCAATCACCGATCAACAGTGGCAGTGAATTTTATAATTACAAGGGTTTCTTCAGCATCGTATTACTGGCAGTTGTTGACGCGAAATATATTTTTTTGTATGTAAATATTGGGTGTCAAGGAAGAATATCTGATGGAGGAGTTTTCAACAACTGTGTTTTAAACGAAAAACTAAAAAATAATGCACTAAACCTCCCTCAGCCCACTGCGTTGCCAGCAAGAACAGAAGAAATTCCATTTTACTTCGTTGGCGATGAAGCTTTTGCTCTTTCCCAAAATATGATGAAAGTATATGCAGGATATCATGAACGTGGTTGTAAAGAAAGAATATATAACTACCGACTTTGCAGAGCTCGTAGAGTAGTGGAAAATGTGTTCGGCATATTGTCAGCAGTGTTTAGAGTTTTGCGGAAACCAATGTTGTTAGAACCGAAAACCGCGACATCTGTCGTAACAGCAATAACATCTCTTCACAATTTTTTAAGAAAAGGTAATAATGCTCATGTATATACCCCTGCAGGTAGTTTTGACGAAGAATTGAACGGCCAGGTCAGATTAGGAAACTGGAGAGAAGGTAACAATGATATGACTAGTATGTTACCCTTGCAAATAAGACCGCGAAGGGCTACAACATCTGCTCACAATATTCGTAATGAAGTTGCTGAATACTGTATTCAGCAAGGGTCTGTAAGTTGGCAAGAAAATTATGCTTAAAATGGACTTACAGTATCTGTTGTGTCACGAGGTGTATTTCTATCCAGTAGAAATAACATGGATTTGTAAGCGAACCAAGTGCTGTGGTAAACTTCATCTGCATCTGAAATTTAATTTGTAATTAATATTGAATTATTTTAAATAAAAAGAAGCACTATACAGATTAATACCGAGTTTATATTGTTTTCCCCACACTAGCTTGGAAACACCTACTTCCCTCACTAATTTCCACCCCCCCCCCTGCTATAACCCGCGTTAAACTTAATAAATAATTACGTACCTTTTCCAGTACCAGTTGATTGTTTAGTTTTCTGTTTTTCCCTCCTCAATGATGCCAGTAAACTTGTCATTTTCTTTTTACAGGCTTCTCTTTCGCTGTCGAGTAACGAAGCCAATCTATCCCAAGCGTCTTCTTTCTTTAATTTGTTATAATGCTCTGGGTGAGCTGGGTTCCACAACAGTGTTTCTTCTTTGTATTTTTCAATAAAATACAAAGTTTTTTCTTTATTCCACTCCATGCTTCTTGAAAATTGATATAATTACGAGAGGAATAACGGGTGATCACTTGCGATGTCCACGTGCGCTCGTGACGACTCGCAACGGCGCACAGTATACGATTTGACAAATCTAGGTGGACAAAAATTAGGAATGCTGGTATTGCTTTTTGAATGATTGTAAATGATTGATCTACGGTAAAATAGTAAAATTAAAAGCATACCTCATTTTTAAAACAACATATATTGAGTTTTTAGCAAAAATTTTAAATCTCTGTGGTTTTTATACACATTTTTGTGAGGCAGTTTTCTTAATAAAGCTATATATGGTTCTGAAGACATAAACATATATTTTATTAAGTCATAATTAGTCCGATGACGTGAAGTTTTAAGAGTAGCTCCAATCGCACTCTTCTAATTTCTTTATTTTTAGCTTCCGAAGCCTCTTCAGACATTTGCCCAAGTGGTATTATCGAATGCCGCATAATCTCTGCACCATGCACTAAAACCTTATGCACAGTTGCTGGCATGTTATACCATGGGTATAAATCTAAATATACTCGTCGAGTTTCAGTGCAGTATTGATGAAATTTTTCCGAGTCAATTCCATACCCAGAAGCTATGGCAGCTAAAATTGTTCCGAAACGCTTTATTAAGTTTTCATCGGGACCAGTAATACGTGCTGTTGTTGCACTATTATTAAAAAATGCTCTTGCGGTATTCCCGTCATTGCTGGTCCCAAATCCAGGTCTCACTCTGTCAGTTATCTAAGCCCCACTTCCTTAAATTTCCTCTGTATTTCTTCCTTTCGTTTCTTTTTCATGTCTTTTTTTGGCTTCCTCTGGCTTGCCATTCAGAAAACTCCATGCGGTACGTAATATTTAAAAGACACTCCATAGTGTGAATATATGCATGGAGACTTGATATGCCAAACTGGTACATGTCCTGATCAGGTTGCCTATGATCTGTAGGTGGGTTCATCTCTTTTGATGTTGTTTTGCAAATATAGCATCTCTGGGAGGATTTATTTTCAGAGAGTACATTACATACTTTTCCATCTACCATGGACTTTACGCTTTTTGGTTCTTTTAGAACTACTTTCAAAACTTGTTTGCGGTCTCCCACGAATGGAACTCGATTTGTTTACACTCGGGGATCATATCTAACACTATATCTTCGTTTAGCCACTCTTCGTAAGAACGTAGAAACAAGTCCCACTTTCTTTGCTTGCCTTCCCATTTTTCACGATTTTTTTCACATTCATTCTTCATTACAGCACGCAAAAGCCGTTCAGCTTCTTCACTAAGGACTGGAGCACTTAATGTTGACTTAGCAAAGTTAATAATTTGAGTTACTCGCCCTTTAGCCGAAATTGAACGCCAAAATTCAAAAAACGATTTTCTTAGCAAACGGGCACCTACAACAAAAAATAAGAAAAAAGTTAATTTGCGCAAATAAACGCAAAATTTAACAACTTGTACCAAATAATAGAATAAATAAGGAATCATTTAAAACTATTACCAACATTTTGCTGTATATTGCTAAGTACTTTATGTCTAATTACATTTTGAATTATAAGTTATGAAAGCGAATTGAAAAGGGTATGTTTAGGATCATATTTTATAATCTTAAAAAGTTATTTGGTGTAATATTTTAACTAAATAAAACCATAATTACCTCTAGTTGAAGATTCCATCACTAAAAAGCACTTGGTATCGCATAAAACACTCGGAGACATGCAAACACGTTGACGTTAGCGGACGCACTGAACTTGCTCTCGCATACCAGCTACTGAAAGGGTACCTTTGCCTTTTGTTATCGAAAGGGTCGCGGGGCCCAGGTAGGTTTGCTTTATTTTGTGAGTTGCTACTGTTATTCAAGATTGAGATACAAGTGAAAATATGTACTATTTCTATAATTTTTATTTTAGATTATTGTCCACCTAGATTTGTGAAATCGTATACCTACTGTGCGGCGTACTGACTGAACCGCGTAACAGTCAAAGGATTCGCCAAAAAACCGACAGCCGGGTGGAGCACTCAAAGCGAGCAACGAGCGGCTCGTTGCTCGCTGGTTTTCCCGTAACACGACGTACTGACTGCATGAATGCTCGCTGTGTAACACGTTACATTACGCCCCGTAACGCCGGTCAGTACCCAGCTTTCGACATCAATACGTTTGATCGCGGATTCGTACGACTAAAATTCACGCGAACTTGCGATGATCGCGTAGTCGCGCTCTATTAGGACAACGCCTTACAGTTTTATTATACTGTTGCATAAATATGCTTTTTGCCACATTTTCATTTTGCTGTCCATATAACGTCTTTTGTACAATTTTTTTTTTTTTTATATAGAATATCCTTGACAAGATTGTGACATGGTGTTGTACTCCGGCGTTTGCATACCTGTAAAAGTAAGATAAAATAAAAAAAAATTAAAGATGCTTTGTCTGCATAGGTGTTCTAAAAAACACAGAAATTACACATGCACATTTCTGATTACATTATCTTTCCAAATTGACTAGCAGTCAGACGGTCACTCCTATGAGTAGTATATAAATCATTTTCATGCTGCCCTACAGTAGACATATCAATGAAAGCTATGTCTTCTGGTGAATTTTGGAATTCAGCTAACCGTTCTTCACACAATATTCTCAATTGTGTTTCATCAATTTCAATTTCAATTTTTCAATTTTCAAATATCTTTATTTCTCATGAAAATCAACAAAAAATGCACTTACCCTAAGATACATTAAAAACAATATTCACTAAAACACTTTCTGAGGCTAACAGTTCGCCTTTCAAAGTTTGTAATTTATTGCTTAAAACTGATCACAACACAAATTTTTCACTCAACTATATGGAAACAGTGTATTTAACGCAATTTATTAAGTTTTATAATTTTGCTATTCTCTTGTGGGTATGGGAGTAAAATAAAGTACATAAATAATTAGCTGATCGCACGGTGTACGGTAGATACTAGTAGCCGTGCAACCAGCCACAGATCTGCGGACGGACCCTCCCTGCCGTCCGCAGGCCGGTGTGTTTCATCAATATCAATTGGATCACTTGCTTCAGGTCCATAGTTCTTGTCTGGTTTGGATTTTTCTCTTGGAACAAACAATCGTTTGTGTGTTGACGATTGTTGTCGTATGTGTTCCTGGGCTCTGTGTGGTCTGCTTTATCCATGCAGTCTCATGCCATTTGTGTCCAGTAGCAAGCGATAGCCCTGAAAACAAAATATAATTTTACTAGAACATATATAGAAATTATATATGTTATGTACAATATAAATATAAAGAAACAGTTATGAAACATTTATTTTTGGTACCAATCTACTAGAAAATTAAATGTTTAAACTGTTTACCTGCCACATGAACACGTCGCTGATACGATCCCCCTTTACCTAAACTAATTCGTTTTCCGCAGGTGAATTTATTTATTACGCTCATAAAGTTTTCTGCCACATTTGTTGTCTCATTTGACAAACGACCTGCCTTCAATGCAATTTTTTCATTGGCGGCATAAATCAGAGCCCACACTTCTGGAGCATCCTTTTTTAGAACCTCTACGAGGTTTTCTTCCTCCTTTTCACTTCCATTGACATTGCAGTAGTAGTCCTTGCAGTTTCCGTGTACTCCAAATACATGAAGTGGGCCATTTCTCAAAACTGAAGCCATAACAGTATTATCACTGCTATACATTATGATTTTCCGTGCCACTAAGGTAAGTTTCATTACTTTTGGTTTCAAGATATTTCTCCCACGAAGTGGAAGCTTAGTATTGGCCAAAATCTGAAAGTGTCCAAATATAAATATAGAATACGATTCAATAATTTTGTGTTCACAAACATGTAAATTCACATACACAAGACATATGTTCTTTTTCTGGACAATAAAGGATTTATTATTATTATTAACATACAGACCTGGAACAGCTATCTGTAGGCCACACAAAAATTTGTTCCTTGCGAGGTTCAAACCCACGATACGCAGCGCAGCAGTCAATAGCTCAACCACTGCGCCAACCAGATTAAAGGTATATTATTTATTCTGCACTTCTATTATGATGTAAGTAAAATTTAATGGCAATCAGTTCAGTAGTTAAGATGTGAAATACAAACCAACAAATAACTCACTTATGCATTTACAAGTAGTAAGTTTTTAATATTAGTAAGGATTTACCTTGTAAAGTGCACTGGTATAATTTTTGATTACATGATTCTTACAATCAATTTTTTTTATTATGTTTCCATAAGACACCTTTTCCTTCAAATTTGCATACACAGAGGAATCTCCATGACCAATAAAGCTCAAATAGCGAAGTTGATGTATTTCTTCACTCTTTTGAAAGCCTTCCACAATAATTTGTGATTCCATTCCTGTTGACGGTCCATTAAAATTTTTGCAACAATTATGCGGTTTCATATCAATATTTCTCTTATAATACTGAAATGTATAACAATATTTGTTTCGAACACCAAGAAATAGACATTTCTTAGTTTCTTTCCCAATAATGCAGGCCTGGAAGTGAAAAACAATTGATTGTATTCAATTCAATAATAGAAAATGCCCGCCTGACAAAGGCTTGGAAGGACCTATTCGCAAACATAGTAAATAAAAAACACATAAATTCATGTACCTACCTATCTAAGCCACTTTTCAGTAACATTAAAATTAAAATAAAGAGAAGACAGTTATTCTGCACACAGCGGCCGAGTAATGAACGCGGTGTGGTGGCACTGGTGGTAGTGCTTCTGCCGACACGTCGCTCGTCGCGGGCTCGTGGCCACAAAATAAACAGATACCAGTACAGAAGGTCCACTCGCGGAACAAGTACGCTAATTTGTTTTATAGTACGCGTCACGTAAAAAGAACGCTGGAAGAAAGTGCTGTGTTTGCGCATTGGTACAGTCTCGCACGAAAGTTATGTGCCTATTATTTTATTTTTGAACTAGGCTTCCGCTCGCGAGTCGTGGCTTCGTACCTACATATTTGTTATTCTTATTAATTATTACATTGAAAAATATCAATAAAATTAATTAGAAACATGTTTGAATTATGTATTATAGAATGTTTAATCGAAATAAAATCAAAGTAATGTTGAAACTCCTTCCATTAAGTCATCATGCGTGACGTGAAAACCAGATGAGGACGCGGTGTTGGTGCTAGAAGTGGCCATTTCATCGTCGTCGCTGTCGTTACTCGAGCTTCCATCCTCATCTGAATCGGAATCATGATCCCCTATGTCCCCAAAAAAAAAGGCATGTTCATGACTACATTATTGTATTCATTGCACATTCTTATTATGGGAGACTGTAAGCCCAGGTTGTTTTTGACACATGAGGTGTCAAAAACCGTTTTAATTTTTTTGGCCCGTGGGTAAGTTCTTGGAACTGTCAAAGAAACGTTCTGCAAGAGGTAAGGCTTCCTGTATACGACGCCGGAACCGCACCGGCGCCGGACCGCAATACTGTGTATTCACATCAAAATCGCATCACCACCATGCCGTAGCCGCATCGCAGCCGCACCGTCGCCGCGTAAAAACCGTATTGTATCCGCGTTTATTAATAAAGCAGCGATCACAGTTCAGTATAACATTGTCGGTGTAACTGTACAGACTTCACTGTTATTCGTATCTATATAATGTTAACATTAAGTAAAAAAAAGAAAGTGTTACTCACTTATTTGATCTTCAAGCAACGGCAAAAGCAAATTACTAAACGCAGAAGAAGATTTTGGGTACACCTTGTTTTATCCTTTAGGGAGGATAAGGGTGAATTTCATGTACTTTTTGAAGAGTTAAGAAATTATGAAGAAAAATTTTATGAATATCTCAGAATGAGTGTAAGAACTTTTGATGCACTGTTGAACATTTTACGAAGCAAAATTCAACATCAAGATACCAACATGCGACCTAGCATTTCTCCTGCAGAAAGACTGGTGGTCACCTTAAGGTAAGTAAAATACATTTAATTAGAACATATTTATTCAAGAAGATGCCAGATGTACGTATCTAATTATTATGAATTTAAATAAACTTAAAAATATAACACGTAAATTCAGTTTAATTCTGCAAAATCCAAATCAAAAGTAGATCCATCGGGGCTCATTGCATTATCTGTCAAAGAATTGGTTCCACTATAGTTTGAATTTTGGGTCTCTGGTCGTCTAGTAAAGGTCGATTCATTTGCGACAGCAGTACGATATCCGTAAGAAGGAGAGGATTGCATTTCGGCGTTGTAGTCATAGGAACTTGGTTGTCCTATACGATGAGTGGTAGGTGCATTAGTAATTGGAGTACTATATTGGTAATCATAATGAGCATTTGTAATTCTGTTTTTGTTTTGTATATTTCGTATTATACCACAAAAACTGAAACTGAAATTCTACCACATCAGCGTCACAGAAATTGTCTACAGTTGCTGCAATGCTTTTAAAAAAAGACATTGAGCGGCTCTCATCTTCATTTTCAACTTTATCAATAAACTTCAACATCCTTTCGTCGACTGCGCTTGTTATTGATGTAGTGCGTGGTTTCTTTGGGGCTGAAGAATCATTATTATTAATTTGGCGGAACATGTTTGAACCCGTTTCCCTTGTAGTATCAATTTTCTTTAAAAATTGCATGTCATCGTAATACACGTATTTGTGAAGTTTCTTATCACCTGATCCTGACTTGTATTCGTTGAGTTTTTTTTCGTATTTCATCCACGAATCTCTCATATTTCGCCATTTACTTAATAATAATTTACCTGAAAAAAAAACGGTATTATTAATGTATTTTTTATCTTTACAGATACCTTGCAACTGGAAACTCAATGGCTGATTTAGAATATAGGTTCAGAATTGGGAAGAAAACTATAAGTTTGATTATACGTGAAGTATGTATTCATATATGGTTAGAGCTCGCACCAAACTACATGAAAATGCCTTCTGAAGAAGAGTGGCTTCAAATAGCTCAAGATTTTGAAAATATCGCTAATTTTCCGCACTGCCTTGGCGCCGTACTTAGTACTTTCCGAAGTTCCAATAGTCTACGGACTGATCTGAATGAAACGGCAAACGCAGTTCGTAACAGATTTGCTGAATACTTTATGTCTGAACAAGGACGAGTATCATGGCAAAATATATATTCATAATAAGTAGGTATATATTCATATATTCCATGAGAACTATGTAGGCATCTACACTGTTACGATTAAATAAAATAAATGCAACTCACCATATTCGTTTTTTTCGGTTATTCCCGTTCGCCACCGCCAGTATTGCCCCCTCCGGTGGTGACTGGGAATTATTCTAAAAAAATATCCCAGTCGCCACCTCCGGGGGCAAGCGGGATTGTTGGTAGTAAAAATCCCAGTGGCCACCCCTAAATATAGTTAACATAAAAACTAGGTATGCTACCTATTATCTTAATTTTTTTTTTTGGAATGACAAAGAATGTTAATTTTATTAAATTTCTGATTAAAAAATAGAAGTACGTAGGGTTAATCAAACGAGAGAGTTACAATATTTATAAATTGGTAGAAAATTAAACAAACATTATTTTTTACTATTTTTATTTTCAAAATCAACTATTTTAAACACAAATCCAAAATCACAGATAATTAGGTACTTTCAATAGAATATAAAATATTTCTTAAAATATACTTGAAAAAACAATTCTCCGCCTTCTTAAATCTACATTTTCATTTCCAAAATCAACAAGTTTTATACAAATTCTAAACAATCACATCAACAAGTCAACAATCATTTCTATAGGAAAAAAAAATATTATTAGAAAATATACAAAACAAATAAAGTATTACTCTGCCCTAATAAAAAAATATTTTTAACAAAATTAAAAGTATGCACTAAGCATAATGAGTATTTTCAAATAATCACAGACATAACGAGACTCTACCCTACCCTAATCAGTATTAGAAAAAATCACAGATGCGTCCTCTCAATTAAATTCGTCATTAATGTACTCGTATCACAGAGTATTTACAGTAATTGGGTTTTATATGTAAAAAAAAAACTTAGAACTAGATATTTTGCTACTTTAAAAAAAAATACTTAGGTAATTTGTTATGACTGGCACAAATCAACATCATTATTTAGGTACCCATAATTGACTACGTTATTCATTGATCGTCATCAAGTAATGAATAATTTGTTTAATTTACCATACCTCTTATGCTTTTTTTTACCTTTTTTTATTTATTTTCATTGCCAAGAAGCCTTAATGCCTTACAGTTTCTAAAAAATGACCTACTGATATATTGCCATGTAACAGCTCTAACTGAATTTCCAAAATAAATTGATCAGTAAGGACATTATTTTTCTTTCTTTTTTTAAAAGGTGTCATTTTGGTTTTATTAATGTTATCACAAACACTGAAATATGCAGAATCTTTAACCAATACATTTAATAAATGAATAATATTAGGGTTCTTTTTTCCAATTTCTTGGTTTAATTTGTGATTCCAAGCTTCCAAGAAGTTAGTGGTCCTATGCTGCTCTCCGTAAGCACACCAAATTGGAATAAATTCTTCCTTCAGCCATTGTTCTTCAAAGTATTTTCTGAATTTTTTTAAATCCTCCTCTTGTGTACTGTAGCGAGTAATATACTTCCAGCCGTTTGAAATTTCGTGTGCAGGCAATAACGGTAGAACTGCACTTAGTGCAACCTCTCTTATTTTCTTCACATCTTTTGATTTTGTAATTTGAAGTTTACGGGCCTTCTCCCAAACCGCTTTATTATAGTGATAATAGCATCCTTTTGTGTTAACTTGCGGAAATAAATTCTTTATAGCAGTCATTGCCGCTTTTTCGAAGTCAGTTTTGTATTTAACCGGATTCCAGCCGGGGATTTGAGCTTTTATCATGGAAAACAGAATGAAGTACGATTTCACGTTTCTTTCACTCATAAGAGCGTAAACAATAGGCATTAAATTCGTACTATTTGATGTACTTCCCATATCTGCATGTATAACATATAGCTGCGAAAAAGGTTTCGGACAACTTTTAAAAGTTCCGTCACTGTAAAAATCAGTCGCTTTGCAAATTGAAAGTTTAGCTTTTTCTGTGCAGAAAATTAGAATTCGGCTGTCACCATCAGCATAATCAGCTAGTAAAAAATTTGTGAATTGGTTCGGGACTTCAACGTTTCTTACTAGCTGCGGCTGTAGACACTGTACTCCAGCTTGTACATTCCTAAATCTGTACAAGGATGATTTCACGCTATTGAATGTTGGTATCTTGCACACCAAATCTAATCCGCTGTTTTCTAATGTTGCAATCATATTATTATAAGACTGAGGAACTGCCGGGTAATTCCCTTTGATAATTTCTTGTTTGCAGGAATAAAGCCGCTCATCAATTTCATTTTTTAGGAAATCTGGAGTACATAAATGCGGCGTTTCATTTACGATATTATTATTCTGCGAAGAAAAAAAGATTTTATTAAACATTTAATTTGATTATTAAATAAGAGTATAGGAATCAGGGTACGAAATTATAATCGATCCAGTAGTTTCGGATCCTATTCGTTACAAAAAATCTCTTTATAATACAAAGCAAAAGATATTGCTTACGATTAATAGGCATACAAGTAGACAAACTTACACGAATCTTTATAACTCCTTTGCATTTCTTTTTTCGCTGGCTGCATTCCCACACACTTAGTCCACTTGGGTATTTTTTTTTCACATAATATTGGTGGCCACCGTGAAGCAAAACAACACCATGTTTTCTTTTAATATAAATTAATGACACTTCACCCGAGGTAGTACACGATGTACTTGACCCTGACATGGTTAGGAATGCACTAATAATGTTATGATTAGAAATGCCACAACGCATTGCCAGCCGATACTTGTTTTACATTTTAGATCTAAATGCATTGTACTTAAAGTTTAGTTTTGCAAGAATCACTCATAAAACCATCCCCATCAAGCCCAATAAAAAGCTGTTTTGTGTTTTTAAAGATTTATGACCTTCTGTCTATTGTGTCTGTTTTGGCTTTTCGGCATGTTTGTTATAGGTAAAACAAAGCACACGGCCTATTTTATGGTTTATTCCGAGACGTGAAATGTAAACAAAGGACATCGGCATCTTCAATTGAGCTACTAGAGTTTAAGTAGCAAAACAAAAGGATTAGTAATCCTTTCTCACGATAGTTTTGGCTTTTCGGCGCTCGTGTCATCGGCGGGTCGCCGCTGCGCAAGGCGCTCGCGCCGTTTCCTATTTTATGGTTTTAAAGACGTGAAATATTAACAAAGGACATCGGCATGAAGATAAAGCACAATAGATTATTAGTACATATTTTGTTACGTTATCCCAAAAAATACATACGCACACATACTCACGCACACATACTCAATTACACACTCACTCAATTTAGTTCCTCTCACCCACTTTGTACCACCATAACAGCAACAACCTCACTCACCTAGCTTAATCCCTATTAACTATTACTTCTTACTGATGTTGTATACAACTGTCATCTATTGTCCGGAGTCTGGAGAGGCTGGTAATCTGTCATACAGGTCTCCTAGTACAGAAACCAGTCTCTCACATAGATCACAAGAGTTTTCGCTAATGTTTTGTTTGTTTTTTTTTATATTGTCTGTAAAATTCTATGTGAGAGAAGAACAATAAACTTATTATTATTATTATTTCATACAAAATTATATTTTACGGCCATTTCAGGAAAAATATTATAGTGAACCGTACCTATTGCCTAAATTTCAATGCATATATATATCTAGATACATAAAGGTACCTAACTAAACAATTCATTTACTTTAAACATTCTGTGACGTCGGTAATTATTTTAAAATCATTCCAAAAAAATATAAAGATATAGCATTTATTTTAACTATTATTAGGGGTGGCCACTGGGATTTTTACTGACCAACATTCCCGTTTGCCACCCGGAGGTGGCGACTGGGATATTTTTTTAGAATAATTCCCAGTCGCCACCGGAGGGGGCAATACTGGCGGTGGCGAACGGGAATAACCGGTTTTTTTATTTATCGGACAAAGTTTCAAAGAACAATGGCAGAATAATAGTTGACAAAAATTTTAGCGTCTAGTAATGTCTGTTACATAAAATGATTTTAGGTATTTTTCTATGATTTTTCAAATAAAAATGTATTTTAATTAAAGCCACAGAAAAAAACATACATTTTTGGGAATATCAAATGACTAAAATGATTTTACACTATTCAAGTGTTGTCATTTACTAAATTCAAACTATTTTGGTATATACTTTTAAGAAACACATAATGGATAAAAACTATTTTATAGGAAGTTAGTATTACTAATACCTACACCATCAGTAATAATAAAAAATAAAAGTGATATGGTCGAAAATAAGTTCCATAAATAGAACTTCCTGCAATTATTCAATATCTTAATCGCAATACTATAGTAACAATTCCATTTATTGTTATGGCAACACTGACTCGAATTGCGGGCTGTCAGCTGTCACTGATGCTGTGCTTTTCGTGTTGGTTGTGTTTGTGTTGTTTTTGACATTTTGCTATTTTCTTATTTCTATTTGACTTGAATTGATTACGGACTGATTTTTGGTATGTGTGACTTGTGCGTGCCTGTATACCTGGCCGAACCCGTATACTAGAAGAATAATATTGTAGCTGTTTAGTTGGTCGGCGGCTCGGCGCACTTTGGGGTGTTGCGCCCATGTTATGACTGTGGTGTGGTTTTGGGGTGGGCCAGACATCAACATATTACCTATCGCAGCGCTAGCAGAATTTATAAATTCTATAATTATAAGAAAAGATGATGAGGAGGAATAAAAATGTAAAAAATGTAGAATTGTTTTATTTTTTTATTCATTGCATTCCAAAAGGGTTCTAAAGGCTACAGTGAGCACTAACAACTATAACATCAACAGGTGGACCATACGTATGCCTGTCTGCCACGTTAGTGGTATAAAAAACAAGTACCTATAATGAATGCTGCATACATATCGGCAGGTCACGCCTTTTCCCCGTAGAAGTAGGCAGAGAAAACATCCTTCTGCTTTTTCCACATTTATCAATCTATATGGCAATCATTGACTGTTACAGAAACCTTACAGGCGTAAGTACTCTTGATCAATAAAAATAGTTTCCCCAGCGGTGTACCTATATACTACTATTATATGAATATATAATAGAGAAACAATAATCTTAAAAATAGTATATGGGTTAATGTACCCACATAGTTAATCTTTTTGCTAAGAATATAGTAAAGTAACAACAAACAACCACAGGACGCGTGTTTCTCCAAGTGACATAAGACATAACCTAAAAAAGTTCAAAGTTAAATATCTTTTTTTTTGAAGCCCCCCCAGGACAAAATTCTTTGACAAAGTTACTCAGGGACTCACGCTCGACATTTTAAGATATTTTTGACATATAGACGCGACCATTTCTTCTCAACTAATTTTATGTATGGAAGTCTGCCATTGTTCTTTCTCATTTAAAATTACACAAATCTCTTGCCATGCTTTTATATTTTTTCTTTTATCTTTATAAGATTCACTTGTCTTATCCCATAATACCTCCCTTTCCTGCACTAAATTAATCAGTAACTCATAATCAAACTCCTCCATGTTAATAAAATGCCTGAAGACACACGTGTGGACATCTGCGCGGGCGACCTGTCACTGAGCGTCGTGTAATGTCTACAAAATGGCGGCGCTCTGGCGGTCCGGCGCCGACGCGGTCGCGGTGCGGCGGCGGCACGGCCCATGAGCAATTATCATTCGTATACATATAATTGCGGTACGGCACCGGTGCGGTTCCGGCGTCGTATACAGGAAGCCTAACTGCATTCAATATTTCCATTAATTACTTTATGGAGAAAGCATAAATCCAAAAGACGTCTACGATCGCGGAGGGTAATCATTTTAAATTTGTTCAAACGCTCAGTGTAAGGTTTTCTGTGTAGGTTCTGAAGAACTTAGTGTAATATCATCCACTTCACTTGACGACCCTGCGTTTTTATTTTTAAGTTGGAGAAACGCATGGTGATGCTTATTTTTTAGATGTAGCTAAATTCCTCGTATTGCCTCTGGTTATATATCTTTTTCCACACAGATTACATGAAACGTTTTGTTTGTCTACTTTTTTTTTAAAGTTCCATACAACACTTGACATGACTGGAATGCTCAAATTAATTATTGATTGAATTATTAAGATTGTAGACTACAATCAACTCAAATGCAGAAAAACGCGCGCGTTGAGGTTCGTTACGGATAACGGACGGACAATGACAATTGAATAATTTTTTTTTTTTGTTAGTTTTCTCGTTCCTAACGAAGCAAGAAGGCAAAGGGATCTGAGCCCATACAGCCTGGTCGGATACACAAATGAATGAAATTGCTGAACTGAACTGACACATGTCACATGTGTCATTGACTTAAAGACAGAGTTGCCAACTTAAGTACCAAATTAAAAAGCAGAAAATATGGTTTTTCGCTGCAGTGCCCACTGGCAATAAGTTACCCGGCGCTCGAAGTCAGCCGGACTAAGCAGACCTTGCACTTTTTGAAGTGAGCATGCTACTTGTTTTTCTTTAAAAATTTAAAGACTGTGTCGTGATTCATGTTGAACAGGCCGCCGGCTCTTCTAGTGCTTGAACCGGGCTCCTCCTTAAAATGCCTTAGCACGTTCTCTTCCTGCCGGACAGAGATCACGGGTCGGGGGCCGACAGAACGACGCGGCACTACCGTTTCATTGTTACGAATACGCACCATTGATGTGCATTGAGGTAAGTACGGTCAGTGTGTCATCTTAGGGGACCTGTCAGCATACATCCTCAGAGCACGTGCACCATCATAACTACACTCAGCATAAATGAGCACTATGTTCACATACTCATGAGCACTGAACTGATAACGCGGCATTTTTCACAAAAGAACGACGCAAGTTACAATGCGAAAATAATGGACGTCCAGTCAGCGCGTGAGATGACTTCCGAATAAAATTAGGACATTCGGGGACAAGGGGCGGGGCTTAGATCGCCGTACACGCGGCCCGTCATTCAACAATAAATTGAGATGTCCTTCAAGGACGTGTGTAAAGAGTGTTTCTTTAACGTATCAATTTAACATTTTTAGTGAATATTTTAATATTAAAAAAATATACATTTTGTTTAAGAATGGTATTTTTTTAAATCGTGTTTGGGTGCTATACTATTGCGGGTTAGCGGGAACGCCCTCTGTTAGTTAACATACTGTATGTCAAACTAACATTATCGACGTTTCTTACTATTATCGATGCTAATGTTAACATAAACGATTTAATATAAAATAAATACATTTATTCTCTTAAAGGAGTACACCCAAAATCCATATCTGAATCAGTTTCAGAATCGCTAGAACAATCTTGTAAGTTTATTATAAACCTTTGTTCGCAAATATTATCAAATCGGATGTCCCGCTCCCAATCTTCTTCCATTAGTTTTCTGCATTTGGTTACCATCTTTTTCCAGTCTTCTGCAGATACATTGTCGACCGCACTTTTTAATAACTGCAACATTTTATTTGCCGTGAAAGGAGGTGTAGTGTTGTGTCTGGCAGCGTAACCATTAAAGAAAACATATTTTTACTACGATTAATTAATTATACGTTAGTTAATACTTAAGAGCCCCCGCAGACCACAGACTTTTTATCGGCCGATAGTTTAGTCGGGTTGGCCTGCTAGTACGCACACCGAGCCAACTAAACAGTTCAGTCGGTGATGAGTGCGCAAACTATCCAACAGTCTGCCGACTATTTGCTAGTTTCTAACCAACTGGTGAAAAGAGTGGTCGCACCGCACAATGAAAATTAATAAAACATTGTATAGAATTGTTATTATTGCTCTCATACACCGGAGGAGGAAAATTAAAAAGAGAGCCCGAGGGTATTGGGTGCATCCTATCTTTAGTGATAGATTATTAAATGGAAAATTTTACACTATGCATTCCAAATTACTCGATTACCCGAAAAAATTTTTCGCCTTTTATCGAATGAGCATAACTAGCTTCAACCAACTTGTCAAATTAATTGGACCAGGAATAGCGAACGAGGATACAAATTTAAGACTATCTATACCTGTGGAGGAGAGATTCAGCGTTACGATAAGGTAAGATAAATCACAAAACATACTTTAAATTTTTTATTATAATTCAAATGCCAAGTTTACAAGTCGTATATTTGGGAATCTTCTGAAAAATTTGAATAATATGACTGAGCTGACATGTTGGAATCAGCTGGTGATGAAACATTTTGAATGGTTGTTTGTGGTAAAGTGGGGGATGGTGTAGAACCGGATGTATAAGCCTGTGATTGTTGTTGTAGCGGCAAGAAAGTGGGGGATGGTGTAGAACCGGATGCATAAGCCTGTAATTGTTGTTGTGGCGGCAAGATGTTAGTCCCTCGTTGGTAAACAGGAAAAGAGTTCATGGGTTGTTGCAGTATGGTGTATGTTGGTTGAGAATGAGGCTGAACACGCCTACCAAGTCTTATCTGTTTAAATACGTTAAGAATACTAATCTTAGCATCGAGTTTTTCATCTGCGGTTAAATTTTTGAGTGATGGGACAAGAGACAATGCAAAGTTTACATCTTCATCAACATTAGTCTCATTTAATGCTTTTAATATTGCTTCATCCAAATCCGTATTCTTCGAAACACGAGTTTTCTTCTGGCGAGGAGGTGCGGAAGCGGATGGAGCAGTTTCTTCATCATCTTCCTCATTTTCTGTAGTATCCTGGGCCAGGTTCAGGTTACCTTCCGTTTGACGATTTTCCATGCATGGAAGTAAAAATAATAATTGTTCAAAGTATACGTATTTACGCCTCTTGACCGAAGCCTGCCCCGACTTTGTGTTCTTTTGTGCATTTAATTCTCGGCGAAAGAAAGTCCGTAAATTGGCCCATTTTTTTGTATATCGCGGCCTGAAAAATAATAAAATATAATTAATTCATTACAGGTATCTGGCTACTGGAGCTAGTTTCAATTCATTATCTTTTGATTATCTGATGGGAGCTTCTACAATACGAGATATTACAAAAAGTACATGTGAGCAAATATGGAATATGCTTCAACCGTTATATATGCCAACCAAACAAGAAGATGACTGGATTGAAATAGCAGACGAATTCAAAATAGCAGTCGCACAAATTTTCCAAACATATACGAATACGAGCGATCGATGGCAAACATATACGAATGATACAGCCAGAACATTCCGGTTAATCATATTTTAACTACAAAAAGTTCTTCTCCTGCGTTTTGATGGCTTGGACAGATGCCGATTATAAATTTGTGTACATTGATGTTGGTTCTTATGGAACAGCTAGTGATTCGGAAATATTTAAAACATCAGAAATGGGTAAACGGCTTTCCGAGAATCGACTAAATATTCCTTCTGGAAGGCAATTGCCTAATGATGATGTTGGAGATGTTATTCCATTCTCTGTCGTAGGCGATAAAGCGTTTGGACTTGTTACGCCCTTATGCAAAAAGAAATTTAAACTACACCAAGCGAATTTTCAACTATAGACATACAAGAGCTCGACGCATGGTTGAATGTACTTTCGGGATTCTAGCTAACAAATGGCGCATTTTTCACCTTCCAATTGACGTAAATATTAATTTTTGTGTTAAAATTATTAAAGCTTGCTGTGTCCTACACAATTATGTACGAATCAAAGATGGAATACATTTTAAAGACACTCTCTACAGTTGTACCATGAATAACTTCAATACAAATGGAAATAACCGAGGAAGAAATAATATGAATAATGTGCGGCAATACATGTCGTCATACTTTATATCTCCTGCAGGCTCAATTCCGTGTCAATATAATAAAGTGTAATGTAAATAAATAAAAATGTATCGTACCTTGATTTGTTTTTTCTTGGGCACTAAGCTCATTCCAATCAGGAACAACAGCTTCACAAACTTCCTCCCACAGTTTTTTCTTCACATTTACGTCAGAGTACTCTTTTAAGTTTTTCTTATAAAGTGCAGGGCGTTTTTCGACTTCCTCGATCAAGTTTACGATCAAAGATTCCGAAATAAGCGACTGAGAATTGGGCGACGCCATTTTACAAAACACGCGCGGCCGACCATTCGCTGGCAAAGCTCGGAGCGAACTGAACTATCGGCTTAGTCGGCCGACTAAAAAATCGTCGTGTGTGCGCGTGTGGTAGGGAGCCAATACTGATTATACGGTCGGCCGATAGTTTGCCGACAGTATAGTTTGAATTAAATCGGGAAGCCCATCAAACTTGTTTATCGGCCGATACCAAATCGTCATAGTGTGCGCACTTGCTTACATCTGCGTACTGATTAAGAGCCCGACCAAACTATCGGCCGATAAAAAGTCTGTGGTCTACGGGGGCTCTAAGAGTACCTATCTAACTGAAATTTAAGCAAACAATAACCTTTGACTTGGGCCCAAGCCAAGCTAAGCTATGCTCGATTGAATTATACTGGCAGTGGCACGGTGGTAGTGTTACGGTATGACCCTTTTCGTGGGCTATATCATCTAAGACAAACGTTGGAGTAGTAGGTTGGTGCAGACCAACGAGTCTTAATAATTCATTTTTGAGCATAGTTTCATTGGCTTCTTTTCCTTTTTCTTGAAGACATGCAATGATTTCTAATTTTATGTTTGCCGAAGTTGGTGGTTTGTGCATTTGGACCGAGTGATATGAGGCGTTATCCATAATAATGCAATGTGGCTCCTTCAAATTATCTAATTATTTTAAAAACCACTCCTTAAATTTTTCAAAAATCAGTTCTTCGTGGTGTTCAGTAGTTTTAGTTGATTTGAATGCCATTAGGCAATTAGGCACAAAACCAGATGACGTCCCAGCATGAGTGATGATTAATTAATCTTTGACGTTTGCCTTCGGGTACTTTGCTGGTTGATTGTGCAGTATCATTGGTTCAAGCTTTGGATACGGTATGATTAATTTGTTCCAATTCGTGTTTTTTTTTTTACTTTTCGGAGAAAATTCACTCAAGCAAGAGCAATGTCGGTTCTTTCCATAATATTTTTTCTTTTTCACTTTTTTATAGGAAAAACCAATATTTTTCAATATTTTCGTTAGAGATGGCAAGCTTCCTTTGAACAAGTCTGCATCTTTGAGGGACGCGGCAAGTTTTTTCAATGTAGGCAATTCGCCCCGTGTATAGTAACCATATACATGGTTGCAAAACGCAGCGGCGTCAAAGCTGTCAATGTTTGTGACAGGAGCAGCCTTTTTCGTTTTTTTTATTTGGCGTTGCAAGTCTTCAGTCAATGCTGTGGTTGAAGATTCGCCATACTTTTCTTTGCTGATGCGAATTACTGTCGCATGTCCTATACCAAGAGCATCTGCAACTCTATCACATACTTTCTCCATGGGTAATAGCGGCCCGCCATTTTGGTTCTCTCGCTCAAAATATTCACGTAAGCGAATCACAAACTCACGATGTTGACTGTTCAAAACAGTTTTCTTCGATCTCTGTGGCATTATGCCAACAAGAAACTAACAATAATAACAAAAGATAACAAAATTCAACAAATTAACAGCAATAGTAACAAAAACAAAGTAATGAAAACGGAAAACACGTAACGTATACTCGTTCAAGGCGTCGGCACGCGTACCGAGGAGAATGGAGGTTCATATCAAACAAGATGGCGGAGTGTCTTTTTTTGAGTTTATGGCCTGATATGTTCACTATTATTTTAGATCAAGCATGTACAAATTTAAATAATGTTATGATATTTAAAATATACCTACAACAAAATTAAAATATAAATTAATTTTATAAGTTTTAATTTAACTATCGTTAATTTATAGTCTGGTCACGATGATTCATCGCCCATCACTGATTAGGTCGGCATACCTATAAAGTATGACATTGACCGGTACTGTCTCTACTATTATGAAATCCAGGACTTCATAGGCGTGATTTTACTGACAGCTGTCGCAGAGATTAAGCTATATTTTATGAAGTATAGTTTATTTTATTGTATTATTTTTGTTACATGTACCTAGGAAGCGGAAATTCGATAAAATATTTAGAATTCAAATTCAAATGTGGGAAATCTACAATTCTTGTATGATATTGAGAGTATGTGAAGCTAAATGGAAACATCTTCGAGACCGCATCCCTGAACTGACAACAGACCGTTTGCAAATGATTGCATCTGATTTTGACGTCAAAGCAAATTTTCCTCATTGTATAGGGGCAATCAATGGAAAACATATACGCCTATGTAATCCAGCTAATAGTGGCTCTTTATTTTTTAATTACAAATCTTTCTATTTCTGTGGTGTTGCTAGCTGTAATGGACTTGAACTACAAATTCACTCTTGTTGATATTGGCGCATACGGCAAAGAGTACGATTCAACTGTTTTCCAAAATTCAAAACTACCAGTTATTGATTAATGAGAACCTCTCATTGCCTACTCCCCAGTCACTATGACTTATGTGGTTACAATAGACCAGTACCATGGGTGTTAGTGGGTGACGAAGCTTTAAGATTGAGTAAACATGTTATACGTCCATATGGTGGTAAAAATCGCTATATACAACAAAAGATATTCAATTATCGTCTTACTAGGGCAAGGAGATACATATGTTGAATGCGCTTTTGGAATCCTAGCAAATAAATGCCGCATTTTTCACAGACCGATAAACGTGTCCTATAATTTTGTAACTGACATTATAAAAGCCTGTTGTGTTCTTCACAATTTTGTGGCCGATCGGGACGGTCTTCGCCCTAGTGATAAATTGGCGATTATTTGTGATGAATTTCACTCGCTTCAACCTCAAAATGACGAATTGACAGCAGCAAATGGTATAAAAGATGAATTAGCAAACTATTTTTTAAGCAGCAAGGGATCTTTGAATTGACAATTTAAAAAAATTAGTCAATTTATCTGTATAAAGAAAAATAAAGACACCAATTTGGTTTTCTTTTCGTCAGGAGAGTATGTGTCGTATTCACATTCAGTCGGCATTTCGATTCACTTTGAAAAATATCGATCTCCTATTCGATTCAAATTGGACCTACTGGAATCGATTCTTGTTTAAATCGAGCATTAAAAGATCGATTTTCGATTAATCGCGCCAATTTCAAACATACTTAGTTGCCTAATATAGATACAGGACATTATTGATGACCATTGACCGCAAATACAAGTAATTGACAACATTTCAAAACTGACACGATCTGTTGCAGAAAATGATTTAAAATTGTCATAGCGGTGATCATCTTCTTGGTGTACAAACTGCAGTACTAAATTAAACACACTAAAGTCATTTAACTGGGGCTGTCGATTTCCACAATAATTTAAAATCATTCCTGTTGTAATTTTACGTCTCTTGCATTCTTCGGAAAACATAGAAATATTGACACTCATGTCCACATTATCTGGAGTTCTTTTCAACTTGCCAATGTTTTTTGCCAAGATGAACTTCTGGTCACCTACAGCTCCAGCAAGTTCAGGTTTACTCCAATAACACGTACGGTTCGTCTGACCGTTTTATGAGCCAAATAGCGAAGCATATGGCGTGTTTGCAGCTTCCTGCAGAAGCTGCACAATCGTTGCATTCTACTGTGATAATCTTCTCAACAGATTCATCAAATCAGCTGTAACCTGATACAACTTTGATTTTACTTTATTTTCGGGTGTTACCCTGCATTTAACGGTGCATGAGTTTCCTTCTCGCTCGACTTCTACATATCCTACTGCTGTGTCAACATATGCTTCACGTGATGCAAGTAATGCCTTGGCACTACGTGTTTCTGCAATATCGTAGCATTCATTTTCGTGCATGTATTGCAATAGCATTAAATAGTCTACTTTCGGCAAGTTTCTGCTATCGGCAATTGGAAATCCTTCCGAAACTTTCATGGTGATTTAAACACAGACGAGTACACTGTTAAATAAGAAAACTTACGAACTTTTGTTTGAATTGAAAACGAACTGTTTACATGACGATAGATGACGCCGTGAATATTTCCTTAATAGGATAACGTTTGCTGCACGAATTATCTTTCATGCATGGAGAATTTCGGTTTAAACTTCCACAGGGGCTATATATCATATTACTTTCAACAATTTCGTAAAGCTCAGGATCACGATTGGGGATTTTAGCACAAATAATATTGTCAATTTGATCGGGAGTAATGCGATATTGAAGCCATAAAAGTATATGAATATGCGGAAGACCTCGCTTTTGCCATTTCGTCGAATACATATAGCATCTCGCTTCACCAAATATTTTCCCTTTTATCAACAAATCCATGACATTTTTTTATCTATAATCGAAAGACACGTGAAATAATATCGTATCGATCATTAGATTTTTGTCCTGAAAGTAAGCGCTCATTTATGTCACTCCAGCGTGGGTTACATGTAAAAGTAATAAAAAGGTCGGGACGGGCGTTTTTAGTGGCTTGAAAACTGTACGGTCTAAGGGCTGTAAATAGTGGGAAGTGTGACTAGGTAATGACAAGAGAAAGTTGTCATTTTCTTTGGCGTAAGGGCGTGGACCCATGTCTACGGTGCGGCGCCGTTTGCCGTGCAACGGTACGGCACCGCCGCCGGCGGATGGCACGACGCCGTGCCGCACCACGGCGTCGTGTACCGGCACGTAATCGCACAGCACGTATACCAAAATTAGTTTTGGCTTGATATGGACCGCGAAAGACGTATCCTGCTCCTGTTGCTTTTAAGACGACGACAAATGAAGAAAAAACAAAATCAAAGAAAATATTGGGTAAATCCATACCTTTCTATAATGAACCATGATGGAGATAATTTTAAGAGGAAATATGAAGCGCTGAAAATATGTGGTGATGACAAATTTTACGAATATTTTAGAATGTCCGTATCAAGTTTTGAAGAACTGCTAACCAAAATAGCGCCTCGTATACAGAAGAAATACGTGTTCAGGAAACCTGTTGAGCCTATGGAAATGCTAGGCTTAACTATAAGGTAAGAAATAAAAGAAATTTATGTTAACTTATTTATTCTAATCGTATATTTTTTACTTCTTTTCGCAACCATAATATTGTAATTTTTCTACCAATAACAATCAAACAAAAAAAAAACAATAAAGAAGAAAATCAATTAAAAGAAACGTTTTCTTACAAAATTATAATATAAATCAGTAATAATATAATCTTTTTCGTATTTATTATGATTTAAGAAAAATCGTATTCGGATTCCAGTGTATCTGTGGTATTAGACATGATGTCTTCCAAAGGTGAGACTGGTGATGTTTGGCGACGATTTATACTAATTGGGTTGGATGAATTACAAACTGTTTGAAAGTTAGTTTCATAAGACTTGTAGCTTGTGGTTGTTGGGCAGTTTGGTGATAGTTAGCGTCGTAAGATGTTGCTGTCTGGTACCCGCTATATGACTGGAACGGTGATTGATGGAAATCTGTTAAAATCTTTAAAACTCCACTTTGAAATAGCAAGGTCTGGTGGTCATTTAACTTGTTGAGAGACGGTAAAATGGCTTTAAAAAATGACAGATGTCGATTTTCAGAAGCAGCTAAAGTTTCGACAATTTGCTTCTCAAACTCATCGCAACTTGGTTTTCGTTTTAGCGTAGTTTTTCTGTAGGGTTGATATCTTGACCTTGTGTTCGGAGTTTGAGATTATTCTTCTATACTATCTTCAGTTAAATTTGGTGCATTTTTTTGCAAAAACATGAGTTGTTTATACAAATGATATTCTTTTATACGTTTAGCACCAGCTCCAGATTTCTTTGAAAGTTCTACCTTCTTTGTATATTTGAAAAAATTATCCTTAATGTTAGTCCATTTTTTAATGACGTCATTACCTGTAACAATCGTTATAAAAATAGAACTGATAAAAAAAAATGTTTTTATAATAGTCCTGTAAAACTTTATGAAATGTTTCTTTTGCAGATTTTTGGCAACAGGGAATTCATTCAGAGATATGGAATTCACAGATTATCGTGGAAAATCTACAATTGGAAAAATTGTACGAGATGTTTGTCGTGCTTTATGGGACATTCTTTTAAGTGAAAGTATACCAAAAATAACCGAAGAGCTAATTGAAAAAATAGCTAAGGATTTTGACGTAAAAACAAATTTCCCAAATTGCATGGGGGCATTGGACGGGAAACACATCCGAATATGTAGTCCTGCCCACAGTGGGTCCCTTTTTTTTAACTATAAAAGTTTTAACTCTATAGTCTTGCTGGCACTGGTGGATTCTGACTATAGATTTGTATATGTTGATATAGGATCGTATGGAAAGGAATGTGATTCCACCATTTTCCACAATACAAAACTATACGAATTATTATTGCAAAATCGACTTCCCATACCAGCGCCAAAGCCTTTACCGGGGCTCCAAAAATCAGTTCCCTATGTTTTTATCGCTGATGAAGGCCTACCGTTACTTAACAATCTAATACGTCCATACCCAGGGAAGCATCTGAGTGAAGAACAAAGGGTTTTCAACTATCGTTTGAGTCGAGCAAGAAGATACATATGTCGAGTGTGCTTTTGGTATTTTCGCAAATAAATGGCGTGTATTTCATCGGCCCTTAAATGTTCAATATAATTTTGCGACCGACATTATCAAAGCATGTTGTGTTTTACACAATTTTGTTGTAAGTCGAGATGGAGTTAAAAAATCAGAGGAGTTATATATTGACGACTGTCTTTTGAACCTTCCACAAACAGCAGATGACGTTTCTTTAACAAATCCTGTCAATATAAGGGACGAATTTTGTAAATACTTTAATAGTGATGTCGGTGCGCTTAGTTGGCAACTAAGCAAAATATAACTAAAGTTAGGTCACGCATCGAACCGACCGAATGTATTGAGTGTGTGTAAATGACAAGTTGATAATAATACTAAGCATTAATGCATTTACTTCACTTTTACGTTTATTGTATTCACTTTATTAAGTTAAAAAGATAAATAAATAGGTATATACCCACCTAATTTCGTTTTTTCTTTATTGTCCATGCTGTCGAATGATGGAAAAATATTTAGGCAGACATCTTTCCACCCTTCTGTTTTTAAATTTTTATTCTTATAATCCTCCTTTGACTTGTCCCAGAGAACGGGACGTGCTTCCACTAGTGAAATCAAAAAGTCTAAATCTAAATCATCCGCCATTTTAAGCAAAAAATTACCACGTGCGAACTATGCAACTGACAAAACAATAGTGAGCACGCGCCGGTACACGACGCCGTGGTGCGGCACGGCGCCGCGCCGCCTGCCGGCGGCGGTGCCGTACCGTTGCACGGCAAACGGCGCCGCACCGTAGACATGGGTCCACGCCCTAATTTAGCATGGCAACCGAATTGCAATGAGTGGAATGTCCATCTAGAATTAATAAAACTTTTCCAGGAGGCTTTCTTGGTACAAATTGTACTTATAACCACTCCAAAAATATCTCTGAAGATATATAGGCCGATTTTACCGACATGATAATCACAGATCCAGGTGGCATTCCATTGGGAAGCGGTCGCCTCCTTCTGCGAAGCAGTAATGCTAGCGAAGGAGGAGGCGGAACGCGTGCGAGAGAGGGAAACCTCTCGCTCCAGCCGCCGCAACAAAAGAAGACGCCTCGAGCGTCGGGAAACGCAGGGCAATTTTTTTTTTTTTTTAACTTGTTATAAACTAGTGCTTGACTGCGATCCCACCTGATTCCCGGCCACCGTAGGCGCGGGCCTGCGGATGGCGAGCTGTAGGTGGCTCGCCGTCCGATAGCAACCAGGCCCGAGTCGACGGTGCGTTGTGTTCCACGCGCTCCTCACAGAGCCATCAGCATAGAAGACGGGTCCCATAGGGTCAGTGCCTGCTAGGGTTGCGGAATTTGTTCAAAAGAGTCACCGCGGCCCTGAAACGCAAAGGGCACAAGAAGGAACACGGGTGGGTTTTAGTCAGTAAGAGTCTAACACTCTTCCGCTCCGCCCAGAGCGGGAGAAAAAGTGGCTTTTTCAAAGAAAAGCCACTTTTTTGCATCTGTTTTATATGACAAGAAAGTATTTTTTTATTTTTCAGGGCCCAATGAACATGATGGTCCCATAGGACCTTTTTTGCCATTGTCCTTTTTTAGTCTTCTCTCCAATGTTTTTCGGGGTATACCATGCAGGTTGGCCGAAGCACAAACTGATACACCATCATTTTGCACAGCACACATAACCGTTTGTAATGTTTCCTCAGTCCAATTTCCACGGGAACTCACAGCCTTTTTTGGTATACGTTTGGCATCTAAAACTAATGAAGAAAACAATTCAATAATCTTTAAATTGAAAGTTAAAACTGTGGTTATCTCTCCTTGAATAAACAAGGCCATCTCTCCTAATCGTCTAGGACAGATAGCAATATCAACTCTGTAAAATACCTAAAACTTTACACCGGCGATCTCATTAGAATTGGAATTTGGGATCGAGAACTTGTCATTTGGCACTCTTGAATACTACACTAGCGCTCAATTGGAATCGTATTTGATGGATTTTTTTGGAACTAAATGAAACCGACTTTACTCGAACGAATGCACTTTTTCGGTACTCTTGACGAGATTTTGACGTTGACATATCGAGTTTGAAATCGTTTATGTGTCAAAGTTATACGATTTCAAAAAGTCTACTTTTTCGGGATCAAGTTTATTAGTGTGACTGATTTATTTATTAATTTTGGACAATTCTCATAAGTTAGATATGAGACAAAGGCGGAATTTGAGACGAATGGCGCGATATGCAGACAATGCGTTTGCCATGACTGACGAAGAATTTAGGAAAAATTACCGAGTAGATAAGGAGCTTTTCGAAGTGATTTATAAGGATTTAGAACCTTTGATGCCTCAGCCAACTCGCCGTAGTGACATTCCAAGAAGATACAAGGTTTGTAAACTAACAATCCATTTTCACATGGTATTTTTCAATACAATTTCACATGGTATTTAAAAGCCAAATAATACTAATTTTACTCTCCAGGTTTTAGTGGCTCTTTCATTTTACGCCACAGGCAGCTACCAAAGATTGATAGGTGGGACGCAAGGTACAATGATGTCTCAACAATCCATTTCGAGAGTAATAAGAGAAGTTATAGATGGTCTTAATTCCAATGATATTTTGAATAAATGGCTTAAGTTTCCACAAACTCGCCGACAGCGAGACTTAATTAAGCATAGGTAATTTTAATTAAACCTATAGTAATTAAATATATAGGTTCTTCTTTTCACCATAAATAGCACTATATAATTCAATAATTTTGATATGTTTACTTTCACCTAATTTGTTAAGATTTATATGCTATTGTTAAATTTTTACCAATCTCAGCGAAAAAGTTATTTACAAAGTTAACCGATTGTTCAGGAGTCGATGACAACCTTAACAAATCAGACGATGTTCCTCTCTTATTAGTTCTGTGTGTTATGTTATTTATAGCTGACCAAATTAGCTTAGAATTTGTTCCTGCCTTAGCTATTTCATTTTTTTCAAATTCAGTTTTAATTTTCCTTAGCAATTTGTTACAGAAGTTTCTGTATCTCTGAAAGGTAATTTTAAGGTCGTGATTTTCTGGTACTTTTTTTAGTTTTTTATGCAAGTTATCTCTGTGTCGGATACAACGAAGAAGGCGTAACGTTATCCATGCCTTCAGATTTTTTTTGCGAAAATACATTATGTGAGCAAGACTTTTAATCTCTTTTATTGTTTACTAAACAACTCAATATAACTTCACTAACACCTACCTTAAACCCTAAAGTAATGATAGTTTAAATTAATATAAGGTTAGTTACTGCCTATCTCCACATTTTGGACGGGTGAAGCACAAGACTCCAATTCATCTACATCTGTTAAAAAATCTTGAGTTGGGAAGACCGTTTCTAGGCGTTGCTTGATGGGTGTTAATGTACGTAAATTCTCAGCAGGCCCACTACCTCGCCTCATTGACTCATTGACGCATGCTGAGCACAAGTCCTCTTAAGTAAAAAAAAGAATATTATTGTGTAGACTGCACCTTAGCCCAGCCTTTACCATCTTTCTGAGCACCGCCTCGTGCATTTAATGATACTACTGTTGGGGATTTATATCCAGAATTATTAAAATAAAAGGCTTCCGATGATTTAAAAGCTGTATTCCGTGCAAAGACAAGATGCAGAAGAAAAAGTAAAAAGTTTTACAACTTGTAGGTACTTATAAAATAAATTCTTAATAAGCATTGCAGTAAGACGTGTTTACGCATATTGCTAATTAACTTGAGTAGGCGTTACAATGAAAATGATAGTATTTTGAACAATTACTATCTCGTTCCATTTTCTCTTAGTCTGCTGCTTACCATGAGCAGTGCGCAAAAGCTCCTTGGCGATTGGGGGGTTTTATACCAGGAAATCTACAAGACTCTCCAGCTGTTGATGTGTTGGCCTAGTCATCCTGTAAGAATAATGAATGTTTGTATTAAGCAAAAGTGTTTTATTTATATTAAAACTTAAAGGAATCACTATAGGGGAAAGTGGTCACCCTTCGTACACTTATTAGATATATTTTTTTTAATTTATGATTAATTGTCGAATTTATCTAGTTTATGTACCGATGTGTGACAAATATATTGTAGTTTGTTACAAAAAAGTCCGACACTATTATATCAAAAGGTTCAAGAGTTATAGTAATTTTTCTACGATAAGATATTTGTACGAACGTACCCCACGTACGGGGTACATTCGTACAATAGGTAGTTGTTGTACTGTACAGCCCGCTCGTGGTCGCTGATCAGGGAAGATCATGGCGACATCGCTGATATACAGAGTATGGCTTTTATATCAGGGAAAAAGAATGACCATGATCCTGGTTTCATCCGAAGATATTTTCAGCTCTGTACCCGAACAATGAATGAGAGCTTTGGCTCTAGCTTTCCTTGCCTGTTCTATTTTTATCAATTCTTTCTGTCTATATCTCTTCTAATTCAGTTTTTTCAGGTGTATCTGTATATATACGGGATATACCCGGTTTTCTTCGCATTCTTACGCGTACGAATGTGCCCCATGTTTGGCTGTCCAAATGCACCCCATGCCTTGAACAAAATTAAAATATAACTTTATACAGATTCTAATTTAGTTTGAGAAATATAACAATTAAAGCTCAAAATAAACAATGTTAACATTAATTAATCATCACCATTTTGTCAAAAGTATAACAATTCTACTTAAAACGTTCACTTTCCTTTCACGTTCCTTCTTGTCAGTCGATACATCGTGGTGCGGCTGGCGCGAAACTCTGCTAACAACATGGTGGCTGGTATGTCTATGCACACATGGAAAAGCGTATTTGTGAGCCGTTTAGTTTTTTTGTTACACTAAATGTACGAATGTGCCCCGCGTACGAATGGTGACCACTTTCCCCTATATAAATAGAATTGTGGCCTTACCTTGATATTTTCGCCCTCCTCGGTTGAATTACTTACAATTAACTTGAACTTATAATACATTCCAAACTAAACACTTGAAAACTTTTAGATAACATCGCTGCGTTACTTTTGTTTATCACAACACTATTAATTCACATTTTTTCTTCATGTAGGAACCTATTATAAGGTTTTTAAGTGAATGACAAATGCGCGGGTCTTTTTTTTTAATGGAGGTAACGTAGTCAATGACACCAATGATAGAGCCATTGCTGCCTTAGGATTTAGTGTTAAAATACATATAAATGCAAGAAAAGAACACTTAAATGATAATGTATGCTAAAATAAATATCAGAACCAATTTATTTATAGATTTAAAGATTTAACAATACTTTTAAAATTGGTAATTAACGATTTCATTTGTATGGCCACCCCATGTCAATCGTTGTAGTCGAGCATGCAGTCGATTTCAATCTCAATATCGATTTCGTTCAAGAGTACCATTTTTCTTACGATTGAAATTGAAACTGAATCGGATTGGAATGCGAACGAGATTGGGATTGGTTTCAAGAGTAAGCCTAGGGCTTTGCTTCGAAGTACGGCGCCCTGGTACGGCAAAAAGAAACCTTATACCATCGTACTGATTTGCGTGGTGACGAATAATAACTTATCATTTGATCAGCGCGATCAATACCTGCCATGTGGTTATTATAATGCAGAACTTCTACAGGCTTGAGAGACTTTTGCCCTCGCCTGTTAGTTATTTCAGCCATACTTGGTTGTTTTAGCGTATTTCTATGTGACATTTTGATATGTGATGGCGTCGGAATTCTTCAGAAGCAGATCTTGTTCGCGGCAGTTCAAGAAACCCATTAAGAGGGCGTTGGTATTCCTCGGAGGAGCATTGGTTCTGTGTGAGGACTACAAAAAGAGCGGCGGGCTCTCCTCGAAAGTAGCGCGGTGCTCTAAAGGGCTAATAAGAAGTGGATCTTCGGTTGAAGTATCAGAAATATCAGAACAAAAACTTTCTGACACGTGGCAATGTTTTGAAATTCGATAAGTTTTTGGCTTACTAAAAATTTCCAGGGGCTTGAATCACTGCTGATACCGTCTCCGTTCTCTGGTTCCTCCCCATCTACATCACTATATGGGTCGCGGACGGAATATATTATGTCACTACGATCTTCTTCGAATAGGTTTGAGCATTTTTGAGAACAAGTTCTTACCAGTTTAGCTTCGATGGTACTCTTGGGTAGTGTTTTTGAGCGTTCGCCATCGCTGTCAGATATTTTTGGACGTTTTCTAGCCAATGTCTTATTTCTGGAGCCATCTACGAACAAAATTATTCGTCAGAGATATAATCATAGAAAAAATAATACCTACACCTATTTATTTCGTGTTTTATTCATATAAATTGATAATAAAATAGATAAACACAATATAATTTAACATTATAAATAAAAAAAGTAGTCCGTACTATAAAACAAGCAAGTTTCTTACCTCTTTATCCCGCTGATAACGACGAACGCTTCGAGTAAACAGCGAAAAACACGGGCTCCGCTAACCGTGACACTACAGGACTCTTTGCATAGAAAACTAACGTCCAGAGGCGCGTCTTGTGCGTCGATGTGTGAGTGTGGAGCGGCGGTTGGGGGTCTCGAAATATATTTATATTTCTTGACACTAGACAAATTTAATTTAGTGCAATATGACACTGAAACGCGTGGCTTCATAGTAATGTACGCAAATTTACAAGGATATAGACGATCTGTCTGTTTTGACTTGGTAAAATTAACCGCCTGTGGGCGTATTGTCATATCAAACACGAAAAAAATACGCCTCTGGCCGTGACGTCAGCGATAGTCAGTGTTAAAAACAATTTAATTCTCCATCAATTTTAATCAGCTTCGTAAATATTTTGGAAATACATATTATTCCCATTTCACTACTTTTTCTTTACCATCGTCATTAAAATCTATGTAGGTCACGTCTTTATTAATTCAATTATTTCTTATTCCCTTTATAAGATGGAGGTAGATTCCCTTTAGATGATGGACATCCAAAATTGGTATAATAGAAACATTATCCACAATGAAAATATCGTGTCGCCATTCCTTACCTTTTCTTAAATATGAACTTTTAGTATCCCCCACTAAACTTTCAATTGCAGATATATTTACCCGGCTTTGGTCACAAACTGGCGCTAAAATTTTTAAACCTGCAGAATTCAACGCAATCACTACTTCTTTGTAGCTGATTTTAGCTAATTCATAAAATAATAAGCTACAGGTTTTTTTTCATTGTGTTTTATGGTTTTTACCATTAATGTTAGTGCATGATCAGCAATTTTATGATTTATTTATTTATTTAACATAGGCACACCAACGACTTGTTTACAGAACATTATTTTATGAAAACATTTAAGTACAAGAGAATCCTGACTAAACAAGTCACTTACAGGCATGCACATAACTCTCAAAGTAGGTCTAATTAATAATTGTAGTAAAATTTTACAAATAATACACATTGAACAAAAAGAAAAATAAAATAATTTATAAATATACATATGTCCTAACCAAAATTAAAATAATTGAATGTCTTAACTTAGATTGAGAATATATGATTTTAAGACTATAAATTAAAATTAAAGTACACTATTAACATTATCAATAACATTTCAAAAGATTCGATTATCATAAATTTGCATAATAATATTTGATTGATAATAATATGTATATAAATGGGATATTTAACTATAGCAGTAAAAGAAGCAGTAAAAGTAGTAGTATTAGTGTTAGGCGGCTGATTACAGGTCTATTTTAATTACTGTGGATTTAAATTGTGGCAGACTGTCGAAGAATATATGAATGCTGTTGTCGATAGCGGAGGCTTTATTATAGAAAGTCACCATTCTGTTTAGGGGAGCATGTCGGCCCAGGTTTGTGCGACATGATGTAGTAGAAACGCACTAATGGTGCGCTTGGATCGGAGGTGAGAATAACGCGGTACGTCTAGTCTGATTTTGCTAAGTAGGTCAGGCGTTGAAGATGCTGATGATGAGATGATGAAGTGTTAACAAATCATTAAATATCCTTCGCTGCTTTAGCGAGTCTAATTTAAAGTAACGTAGCCTTTCTTCGTAATTCGCTCTGTAAGGGCATTTTTGGTCTTTGAATCTCATGCATCTTGTAAATTTTTTTTGAACACGCTCGATACGATCTTCGTAAGTTTTATAGGTCGGGTTCCAAACGGGAGATGCATATTCTACTAGGCTGCGTACAAAAGTGTTATATAAAACTTTCAAGGCCAAAGTTCCCCTAAATTCTTTACCAACTCTATTGATAAACCCAACCATTGAATGATTCAATTCCTTTTATTTAATCCTGCTTTTCATTGTAATGAAGTTGTGGATTAATGGATATTTCTTTAAACGTTAAATGCATAACCTTTCGTCATTTGGCATATCTTTAACAAATGATGCTAATTTATTAAATAATATAGAATGAACCCCTTCTTTAATTACTATTTTTGCTAGAAGATTTTTTAAAGATTTTGCTGATGGCAAAGTAAAACACTTAGATAGTAAAGCATAGCATTTCGGGCTTCTTTTATAAAAAGACGGTGCCAGTACTTTTTCTTCCTGGTGAAATCGACGTCCTTTCGGTTTTTTACCGTATTCCCTTAATTGCATAACAGTGAAAATTTTTGCTGGCAAGGACATTTTCTCTGTTAATGTTTGCAATGCAGTTTTTTTGGACAACTTTTCAGCTTTTTGTGGCCTTTCCTTAAAATTTTTTGCCCCTTTCCGTTGCCGACATATTTCGTTTCTGAGGTTTCGTATCTGTTTTCGAATATTTTAATAAAACTCCACTCGCACTGATGACAGTGTGGTTCTTGAACCTGAAAAATTAAAAAGTAAATCATATAAATATACACTGATATTGATTGTGATTAAGGTAGTAGTTGTAGTGAAAATGATAAAATTCTTTTAGTGACAGAAAGCTGTAAGCCGACACCAGCTCAGCGTCTTTGCAGTTACCCATCATGGTCCTGCAGAGGACCATGAGGGTGTCTATCATCTTGGCCACTGACGCCTGAGGGGCGTCCATGACGGCTGAGGGGGAGGTGTTGCCGAGGAGATGGGGGGGGGGGGTTCCTATGCTCCTAACCAGCCTCGAGGAGACACGTAAAACGTGAGCTCCCCGTGGGAAAGCCCGGGAATGTGTAACCCTCCCTGCTGGGTGATGCAGGGAGGTGAGTACCTACGGTGTACCCTAAGCTTGAAAGCCCGCTGCTTATGTGCAGCGGTGCTATGGGTCTTGTGACCGAGCTGGCGCCTATGGGGTAGACACACCCAATCGGCGCCAGGTGCAACCTGTAAAAGAGCGGGGTTAAGCAGCTGGGCGCGACGAGGGAAGCTCCCAAGGCCGCGCACCAACGCTCTTCCGACTTACTCGGTTCTGAAGGGACCGAGCGGTGCGTCGGGTCAGCACCACTTGGGTTCGTTAACACCGCTAGGTATCCCCCAAGTACCACCAAACAGTGGATTTAGTCCTAAAGGGACCAAGAACGCGAACACCGATCGACCGCAAGCACTTACGTACTCGTAGCCGATCAAACGTAAACAAATCGAGAGTGATACACGACGCGTAGCAGCGCGTAGCAGCGCGTAGCTTGCTACGTAGAGCCGCGTAGCACTGCTACGATCTGCTAAATCGGGCAGGCGACACGTGGGTCGGCCGGGCGGCGGAGGTGTCGCAGTGGCGGAGCGCTCGTAGCGCTCGTAGCTCTGCTACGTCGTAGCGACCGGGACAGTTGCGAGCGGGTGGCAGGCGTGTGCTCCGGGCGGCTGCGCGAAGCGGAATGACCACTAAGTTGTTAATTTTTTTTTTTTTTGAATGGACTACTCGCAGTTCATCACATTAAGGCTGGTTACTGCTCAACCGGGCAATCCCGTGGTTGCCTTAGATTCTAAGGCCCCCAGCCGGGGCTTAAAACTACTTAAAACTAAATGGCCGCTCGCTAAGGGCATCCCCTGTGGGACACGGGCCTCGGCTTAGCGGGGTCATTGAGGAGGGGCAGCAAGGGACAGGCTGGGTCTGATTGTTATTATTTAGGGGATTTAACGCTAATGGCTCAGCAGCGCGGGCTGGCTCGTTAGGCAAAAGTCGGGGAGGGTTTTGACGGGGGCGTCGCGATGGACCTCGTCGGCGAGGTCGGAATACGGAACGCGTTCTGGGTTTGTTTTTCCTAAGAGTGCTGGTTTCCCTACTACTCTCTTGGGTCAGGGTGATGGGGTCATCGGGCTCGACAAGGGTATGCCGCGGTCGGCGGATCTTGCTGATCTGGGAGGGGGTGTATCGGGTGGCCGATGCGATAAGGGGGTTTTGGTGCTTTTCAGCGGACTCTATGAAACGCTTGGAAATACGTTTCATGAATTGTTTGATGGTGGGGATACGGAGGTCGACATGGAGACGCTCATTTCTAACGTACCACGGGGCTCCCGTAGCCTTTCGGAGAAAACGGTTTTGGATGACCTGCAACCTATGGATTTGGCGGGGCTTAGCGTGTGCGAAGGCAACACACGCGTAAGTCATTATTGGACGTATGCACGTGGTGAAAATGCGTAGTTTGCCTTTCAGGGATAACTTGCTGCGTGCGTTCAGCATGTAATGAAGCCTACTGAGAGCGAATGCGGCACGATTGCGCACCGTCTTAATGTGCTCTCTGAAGGTAAGCTTTCGATCGAGGATCACGCCTAGATATTTAGCTTTCTCAACCCAGGGGATCGGCTTGCCAAATAACGTGATCGGACTGGGACGGGGGGGGGAAGAGACGAGTCTTGGGCTTGTAAAACAAGATCGCCTGACTCTTCTCTGGGTTGACTTCCACTCTCCATTTCCGGAACCAAGCGCCTAGTGCGTTTGCGGATCTCTGGAGGTGGCCGGCTATTGCCTTCTCGCTATTGCCGGAGCAGTATATCGCCGTGTCGTCAGCGAACAGAGCTAGCTGTGTCTTAGAGCTAGTGGGAATATCGCTAGTAAATAGCGAGAACACTAGGGGGGAGAGAACACCGCCTTGGGGTACTCCGGCGCGAATGGGATGTGGGGACGAAAGTGCACCTTCGATTCGGTACTGAAAGGTGCGGTTCGACAGATAATCTCGTAAGATGAGCACGAGACGATCCGGCACACCGAGCTGGTATAGCTTGTATATCAGCCCGTTGTGCCAGACCTTGTCGAAAGCTTTCGCTATATCGAAGAACAGGGCTCCCGTAACGAGACCGCGCTGGTATTTGGCGCTGATATGTTCAACGATACGGTAGACCTGTTGGACGCAAGAGTGGTTTGATCTAAAACCAAACTGCTCATTGGGGAGGAGGCTCTTGGCTTCGACAAAATCCTTGAGACGCTTATGAATAAGCCTCTCGTAGATCTTACCTAGGACTTTGAGCAGACTGATGGGACGATAGCTGGACGGGGAGGACTTGGGTTTTCCAGGTTTGGGGATACCGATGACGGTAGCCTCTTTCCACGTCTGTGGGAACATGTTGTTGGACAGAGCGCCATTGAAGATGGCGGTCATCAACATGATCAGAGTAGCCGGGAAGAGTCGAACCACTTTATTGGTGATTCCATCGGCGCCCGGGGCTTTTCTGAGTTTGAGACGGCCGATTGTAACGATGTCGTTGCGTTTTCAGTCTCGTGGAATTTAAACCTCCACGATGACTGAAAACTCCTTTATTTTATTGACCTAAAAAGAAAATGTCTATTTTCAAAAATATTTTAAATTTCGTTTCTTTATTGACTGCTCAGATTCTTTCATGCAGTCCTATCAAATTGCTCAACCAGAGCAGTCAATAATATTTTCAATAGTTATTACCAGTTTCAATAGTAACATGTAACAAGTTTTAGAAACCCGGGTTTCTTTTCTTAGTCTATTTTAAAAATAAACAAGTCACAAACAAATCAAGTTTATTATTACATACAATAATACCATCCTACACACTGGGACGAGTTGGGAGGTGGAAAGCCTCACATAATGTGACCCCCCGTCACATTGGCTCTCCGACGACCAATCTCGTCACACGATGATCTCCTTCACCTCGTCGGGAGTGACGGGGGGGAGGGGATCATCGGGGTCCTCTACTGGTGGGAGGGAGGCTCTACGTTCGACTTCGGCATTCACCATATCGAGATGAGCCTTGTCTACTGGTTGGGAGCTGGGAGAGCATTGGGAATCTAGACTGTCGGCCAGGCATTCGGCTTTGTCCTCGTCATCGAAGGCGACGGTGTTGTCGGGACGCGTGAGCGGAGGCATCGAGGCAACCTCAGAGGCGCGTAGTTTCCTCTGAAGTTCCCAGAATGCCTGATGGGTAGGTTCGAGGTCGCCCAGCAACTTATCCCAGCGACTTTCACGCAGTTCAGCTATGCTGTTACTTACTTTACGCTGTAAGTAGAGCATGTGAACCTTGTTGGCTTCGCAGGGAAAGGCGCTGTAGGCACGGACAGCCGCGTTCTTTTCAGTCACGAGCTCACGTACCTCGTCCGGGAGTTTCCAGTGGTGATCACTCACCACCGGAGACTCCTTAGAACATTCGTTCAGGACAGATTGCACGTGATCCGTGAGTGAGTTGATCGCGGCTGTCGTGTCTGCGACAGACTCGATTAGGTCGGGGATCTGGTCGAGATGGGGTGACGTGGTAGCCTTCAGCTTTTCGCTTACTTGGCGCCAGTCAGTGGTCATTCGGGTGGGAGGAGGCTGGGTAGGGTCCATCGGCCCTGATTTAGGAGCAAGCTCCAGGATCACGGGTCTATGGTCCGAGTTAAACTCGTCATGCGTCTCCACAGAATGTAACCGAAGGTTGACATTTTTGAGGAGGGCGATGTCAAGTACATCGGGGGAGACTAAGTTGTTAACAAAAATGTTCTTAACCTATACCTTTTTACAAAGGTGGAAGTAGTGATGGGGATAATCTATGAGACAATCATATTAACCAACACTGCTAATTAGGGTTTACGCCCCTTTTCTGATAATCCAATCAAAAGCACTTGCCATCTCGACAGGTCCCGACTTATCGAAACCTGTCGCGACCGTGTCTGATGGTTACAAAATTCGTTTCCCTAGTAATATTTTACATATTAGTTATAAAGACTAAGAACAATTATAAAGACTAAGCATCTATGAGTGGTTTTATTACTTGTACCTAAGGAAGTTGCTGCGCTTCTCAACATACTTACTAAAAACTACTTACGTGAGGCAAGTGATGCTTTAGAGGTTGTAGGCACAGGATCATCGCAAACATAACATTCCTTCTGAGCCGAAGGAGTTGTTGCTCCTGAAAAGATTTTAAATGACATTTTCTTGCTGACTGTATATTTGTTTTCAAAATATATGAATGCAGATCAAAATGTCTCAAAAAGTAAATTTTAAATTACACTTTCACATCATTTTTTTTAGTCAACATTCAAAACATTCCTGTGTTTTGAATGTTGACTAAAAAAAAATGTGAACTAAAAAGTTTTTATTCTTCGTCTAGATTTTATTACAACACAAGAAAAGGAAACAAAAAGAAAGCCACTAAAACCAAAATTCAGAAATTCTCAAAGAATAAATTGAGAATCAAGGAATCAACTTATGACCACCAAAATCAAAATCCAGAAAGGATTTTGATTTTGGTGGTCTTAAGTTGATTCCTTCCATAATGCTGCTCCTGTGGTCATTAGATACTTCTATCCGGTAGCAACCATTAAATATGCTCACCATTATAGGAGCGAGCTTGCTTTAATTGGTATGTGCCACAAGCAATTAATATTAAGTAAATTAAAACAGGAAATTCCTCAACTTCAGAATCTACATTTATAATAATAATAATAACAACTTTATTATCAGACCAGAGATCCATAGTAACTAAAACACTAACAACAAAAACAAAAAGATACACACTAAAGTCTGCCCTAGCTCTATTTAGATTGCGTTCCCTAACATACTCGGATACATCATTATTTGTTTCCATATTTTTATGAACTATTTCTAGAATTTGAGCTGCATCATCCCTGTCCCTTATTTTTCTGTGGAATTTATTCATTAGAGCAGCAGCCACAGCAAAATCTATCATCAAATGAGTAGAAGCTCTGTTAAAATAATTTTGGCGAAATATTCTAAATTCAGTTTTAAAAGTGCCATTCACCACCTCTACTACCCATCGACGCATAGTCACGGCTCTGGACTTATTTGCATCTCTTGCTGTTAATTGAGATTCACCATTTTCTAGAGACAATAGTACATGAACTTGGTAACTTTAAACCGTAAAATGTAGTCAGTTTTCGAATGACATTTATGATAAACTCTTCGCTTTCATTAGTTGCTTTATTGTGTCCTCCTTGGGAACTTCGTTTATCTGTTATGCAATTCGTCGCGTTTATTGCACAGAGAAGTACGCTTTTGGATGTTGTCTGTACATCATTTAGATGATATGTTCGAGTAAAGGTCTTTTTTAAATTATTACTAGAAGCAGAAACGTATGAACGTTTTATTGGGTTTTCCTTCACACAAGCTGCAATTAACATATTTCGTGCTGCATAAGTGACCAATGCATAGAATTTTTGGAGTTCGGACACCCTCGAAATCTTCTCTTTATTTTTTTTGGACAGTTACAGTTGTAATCTAAAAATGGCCTTGGTTCAATTCTGTTTCCTAGAGTTAACATAGATTATATAGAGAGATAGACAGATTTTGGTACTTTCTCTTCTTCCTTTCTTCTCTAGTGTGATCACCATACTTTCTCTTTCTACCCCTTTTTGGCGTAATTGAAGCAGATCTAGTTGCTTCATAAATGTTCTTTTGCAAGATTAGATTAGAACGGCTGGAAGTTTGAGTTTCAGTCTCATCAGTATTGGTTTCATAAAATAAGTCTGTTATAGAAGTAATCGGTGATTCTGATACTCCTGAATTGTTATCACTGCCGCCAGTATAACTTTCCCCAACAAAATCCGGGTCCTGTACTGAGTCGTCGCCATCAGATATCACTTCAGTTCTATTGGAAGATGCCGGTGAAACTATTGAAAGAAAGAAAGAAAAAAGTGAACTCGTTTATTCTGCTAGAAAAGACGCACAAAAATATAAAAATAAATAAACAAATTTAAAAGAAAACAACTTCTCGACTAAAACTAGAAAACTGTGTCAGTTCGTCGATTCTGTAAAATTCAAACATCAACTCGCATCTCACATCGCTATTCACTCTCACTTCGCTTAAGGTTCAAAATGACCTTGATTTTGCATTCTGTAAGCATCACCTAATCACATGCGAAGTGAAGTGAGTTCCGAAGCGACCAACATTGTACTAGTGACGCGACACTCAACAAAATGTTAATCTAGTTTTATCGATTCCAGTTTTTTGACACAATTATTGAGTTTTTGGCACAGAATTTTGGCTAATATGATGTTTAAATTATATATTTTATTTTATGGAATTTGAGGCAGCTATTAAGTAAAAAAAAACCAGAAAACTCTAAATTCGTGCATGATTTTTTATGTCCCTTACGAAAAAAATAAAAAGTCAATGTCACAATTGTCAGTGACACTATATTTGATTTGAAAGTGCGTTGCGTTGTTTGTTTGATCGTTCAGTGCCGAAAATAATTGTGAAATAATCATGAATTTGTGGTTGTGATGTTTAAAAATACATTAATTAAAATAGTATTTATTTTGTTTTTTAATCCAACAATAATGTTTCAGTCTAAATGAGACACGTTCCTGTTACCCATCGTCCGCTCAGGTTAAAACTCTGGTAGTTTATGGAAAAAAACCCTGGCACGGCGAAGGGTTTCTTGAGAATTCAAAGTGCTAGAGAGCGAAGACGACTCCAGTCCGAGGAACTAGCTGTGCGCCTAAATAGTATGGCTCCGTGTGTAAGTATATACAAAATAAAAATAATTATCAAAACTTTATTTTTCAAACGAATGATAACGAAAAGCTGCTATTAAAGATTTTTTATTTACGCATTATAGAAATCGGTGTTCTTTTTTCAGCATCACGTCACACGTCTTCAGTTGCTGCTCCTCCACCATCTCAACGGCGAATGGAATTCTTCACCACTACCTACTGAGAGATTCCTAAGGGTGAAAGAACAGCAGCTGGAGATACAACAACTAAATCTACAAATCCTGCAGTCCTTTCTAGAGAGGAGTGCGGAAAGAGAAAGGGCCGTGGATGAAAGGAGTGCAGAGAGAGACAGGATTTTAGCTGAAGCTGTGACTGCAGTGGGAAAACGGCTAATGTAGTAATATAATAAATAAAACAATTTTAAACGGATATTAGAGCGGTTTTATTGAATTATTTTGTCCATTGGTGATTAGTTTGATTAGAAGGATTTAGTTTGATTTTATACATTTCCCGATGTGCTAAAAATAGAAATTTATTGAATCACCCACCTTAGTACTAAAACGACACTACTGATTAATTATGACATGAACACCGTAGCCTGTTTACTAAGTTTCACCTACATAGTTGCCCAAGAGCTAAATCGACGTTAGATGGCAAATCCCTAGTTTGCCTCCGTTGAACATCAGCAATTGTTTGGAGCTCTTTTAGTCTCTCTTCTTCTGAAATTGTGAATGCCAGCATTCCTGTGCGATTGCACATTTGAACACTCTGTGTACTAGCAAGCACCTAAATCATCCTTTTAGGAGACCAATTGTTCTCTCTATATCGCAACAGTTAATTGACGTTCGTTGTAGAAAGCTTCTGGGGAATTATCTTCAGCACCACTAATTGGCGTCGTAAGGTAGGTGCGCTGAGAATATACTGAATCACCTGAAAAAAAGTAGGTATCAAATAATTATGTAGTTTTTATCAGTACTTATATTCTGAAGTAAGGGTAGGGATGGATTAACTAACCAAGCAATTTCTTCATCAGCATTTGTTAATGCCTCTTAAGAGGCCTTTTATTACACCATAGTTAAAAATGAAGCTATTATGAGTGTAGCTTCCACTATATGTTGGATCCACATTTAAAATATTTAGATCTGCATCTGTTATCTGCAAAAACATAGAAAAAGAAATATTAAGTAGACTAATTGAATAGGTAGGTACCTAATAGCAATAGATTACAATACAATTTGTTTAATTTAGACTAATTCAATGTATTTGATTACAACATTAAATTCCATTTTACCAATTGCACATTTCTTGCATGGTAACCTTTGCAGCAGCAGAAACGTTCTTCATTCTCAACTGGTTTATTCAATGCCACCAGAGTGCCACCGACAAATCCAAAAGCTGCTGGAGAGCCAAACTTTTTGTAGAACCTGCAATTTAAAGTAACCACTAACATTTAACTATCACAAAAATGTAAAAATCAAAGTTGAGTCACTTTCTTGTATATTTTGAAATGAATCTTATATATTTCTTTACAATTACTGGATTATTAAGTGCTTCCACTACTTCATTTATGCAACGAGATGCTGATGGTTGCAATAAATATGTCCTTATATTTTCTTTTATTTTTTTTTTCTGATAACTACCATTAGCCAAGGACAAGGTGCATAATATCTGTGAAAAAAAAAATAAAAAAAAGTAATCTAGATCTAGTCAAAACAAAATAGGGACCAATATGGTTATTACTATATTAAACTACCTATATATATTAATATAGGGTCCTTAGACTAACATGAAAACAGCTAGCAGGGCAACCGCAACAACCTAAAGGGAATATTATGAAGTGTTTTCATGAGTTTTAAGCGATAAATTATGTTGGTGTGGTGTGCTTGGTTACAAATCTATCAGCTATAAACTGTAAATACTTATAATAACTTTTTACTTACTAAAATGAAGCGCTTACTTTTACACGAGTTGAAAGTCCTTTGCCTCGACGTTTTTTGGGCTTTATCAGAGGCCGTATCTCATACTCTAGTTGGTCAATTAGTTCCTTTGACAATCTATATACGCTCACATAGTCGTCATCTCGGGATAATAAAGATAATCTTCGAATTTGGTTAGATTGTCGACGCTTTTCTAGTTTATCCAAAGCATGAGCCTCTTCTAATAAAGATTTAAACAAAAACATTCTTGCCATCGTATTCACTTTAACACAAACGCCCAAAAATAAGTTTTCAATCACAAATTATATAGTTATTGTGCTAATTTTTAACATTGTGACATAAAAATATTATTTCAATACTATTTTTAGAGGATTTCTCCTATTTTCACACGTAAAATAGATGCTTTTTATTTGACACTTTGAATCGGGTTCGAGTTCGAAGTGAGCGTCGAAGTGACGGGGGAATTACCGTATAGAATACCACTTCTTACGTCATCTCATACTTTATCTGTCAAAATCTCCCCGTCAATTTAGTTCAACTCACTGACACGCTCGCAAGAGCGGCGCTAGTGTAAATTCGAATTATCAACCAAGTTTTTAGAATGCCAATCAAGAAACTCCCAGCGGATTCAGATTCGAAGTTTAGAATGAGGTCTTACAGAATCACACGGCAGGACCGGAGATCAACTACCACGTGTCTCTGATGGCACCACAGACAAAACAGAACACAGTCAATTTTTAGTCTATGGCGTGACATCCGGCACCGACGGACAGTGACAACATAATAACATAAAATAAACTCCATTAACATAAATAATGCAATCAAAAAACCCACGACGATTAAAACACAATTGAAAAAGAATTAAATAATTAGTCGGGGGCTGCCATCACTATCTGTAAAACTTGCTCATTTAATGGCAGCCCTGACGGATATTCTTGAGTTACTTGAATTTTGAAAGTCGGGGGTTTTTATTCATTATTTAATTCGTTTTCAATTGTGTTTTAACCGTCGTGGTTTTTTTTTTAAAATTTTCAATTTTGCTTTTTATTCCAATGTTTTTAGAGATAACTTTATTATGAACATTGTACTACATATGGATACAACTAAAAACCTATTACTGAAAATCGCATCAATATCGGAGTAGTTTTGTTTTTTTTTTGCAAAAACATGTGTTTACTGCAGCGCCCCCTCGTAAACCAAACCCGAACACATACCACTGAATACTATATCAAAATCGGAGTAGTTTAATTTGTTTGCATAAACATATATATGTTTACTGCAGCGCCACCTCGTGAGTTGTCACCGTAACATATCTAAGAACATGCACTAATCAAACCTTAACCCAGCACTGAAAACTGCATCAAAATTGGAATAGTGGTTTTGAAGATAAATGGCAACATTGGTTTGCCCAAATATCATTGACTGCAGCGCCCCCTGGTGAGTTGTCACAGTAAAACCTATCTAAGAACATGCACCAATCAAACCCGAGCCCATCACTGAAAACTACATCAACATCGGAGTAGTTTTGTTTTTTTATGCAAAAACATGTTTATTGCAGCGCCCCCTTGTGAGTTGTCACCGTAACACATCTAAGAACATGAACCTATCAAACCTTAACCCATCACTGAAAACTGCATCAAAATTGGACCAATAGTTTTGAAGATAACTGGCAACATTGGTTTGCCCAAATATCCTTGACTGCAGCGCCCCCTAGTGAGTTGTCATCGTAACACCTATCTAAGAACATGCATCAATAAAATCAAAACCCATCACTGAAAACCGCATGAAAATCGGACTAGTACTGGAGATAAATGGGAACATTGGTTTGCACAAACATCCTTTCACCCCAAACGCATACATTGTCTCCGTTCCGTCGTGGGTAAAAAGGAGACTGTTAACTTACTATCTACTTGAAAATATGTCGATGGCTCCTAAGTATACTGAGTCAACTAACAAATTTTGAGAAATGCACTTTTTAGTATATTAACAACAATTAAATCATTTCCTATTTACCGGTAAAAAAATAAAATTCATATCTCTATAAATAACTAAGAAAAAATGGCGTATACTGGATCAAGTATACTAATTTATTTATTTTGCACGCAGTACACTGAGTCAAGTGCATGCTACCAATATACGCGGGACGCGAATTCGCGAAAGTTGAAATTGACTCAGTATACGTCAAAAACGCTTGGTGTGCGGACGTAATTATTAGCTTTTTGCTATCAAGAAATAGTTGATTTTCTTGTATTATTATGTTTTATGTCCTACAACGTGTTGAAAGAAATGTTATGAAAAATATCCGAGGAGACTAGATCAAAGACTGATGACACAAAACGTAGTGTAACCGTCCCCCGACTCTCTATCTATCTTGATTTTAATTTTTTAGTTAACTTTTTGACATGGCAGGCGTGTTTTTTAAAATTTTAATTGTTTTTTTTTTCATTTCGTACCTTTTTTGCTATGTACTAAGCAAGCTTTAGACGATGACAGTATACGTAGTCTAAATTTCATGAAAACTAAATATTGTCGTTTTTATTACAAACTTTTTATTTTGGTAGTTCTGGGCCCGTATTATGACCTCTTAAAACCATCATGTTTTCGGTGTGAAAAAGAGACGGAGCTATACAGGACGAATAGCACTATCCTTTTCTCACACAGAAAACATGATGGTTTTAAGAGGTCATAATACGGCCTCAGTTAACCTTTTGACCGCTTGTGTCGCTTTTATGCGACACAAGCGTTATTATATTTTTTTCATTTTTACTAGCCAATGTAACCTGGGATAAATCAACACATCTAACGATACCACATACATTGATATCGTGTAATAAAAATTTCACAAACATACATACAAAACCCTGAAAACATTACACTCCTTTTTTTGGGCAGTCATGGAAAAACCGACGATAAACCTTATAAGGTCATCAAATATCTCAAGATATTGTAATGGATCTCAAAACAATGCTTAAAAAGTTCAACAACTGGAGTTTTACATGTGATGGATCTAAGATGCAATGGAATAAGTCACTGAATTAAGAATTGAGAAAATCCTTACAAATGAGAAAATAGATTGTATAAAATTAGTTATCTAATGTGCTAATCCATAAATCTAAAGCAACACGTAATCAAACTGTCCCTAATATAGATTTTAGTGATCTTCGCTCAGCTTACTATAGGCCAATCCTAATAGATGTAAATTAACACATAGATTTAATGGACATGTGCAACAAATCCGTGATACCTAAGGAATATCCCTTGTTTTTTATTCTAATTTAATTAAAAGTGATAACAATAGAGTTGAAAGCGATTCAGAATAACTAAAAATATAATTTGTCTTTTTTCTTTTTCTAGATATTGTTTTTTCGTAACTATTAAGTACTTACCTCATAGCTAAGGTAAATTTGGAGACTTGTGTTCTCAGCAATAAATACTAAGTGTAAAGATATTAAGAATTGTATACTTACTGTGATATTCTTTAAAGTAATTAAGAGTGATTACTATTCCTAAATTATTGTGATTTCAAACAATTAACAAATAATCCTCATATTTTACAGAAACGTGCAATTGATACAATCAATATTTTGTATTTTTGTTACCTAAGACTAGACCTACCTAAGCCTTTGTGTTTATGTCTAGTATTTTTGTTTTTTGTTTATTTTTTTAGTTATTTTAATGTTACCAATAGCATTTCAAGATCTCTTTAATTAAAATATTGAACGTTAAAAGCGGTTTGGATTATTTTAACTATTTTGTACCACACTTGACTCAATTTACGGATGGTTCACTTTTAAAAATATATCCATGTATAATGAGTCAACTTATTATATTTTAACAAAATATGAGTTCATGACAGGAATTATAATATGTAAAAAATCCAATAAGTAAATAAAAATAGTTTTTGCCACACTTATTAAGTAATTTCTCCCCAAAACGTAAATTAAATAATGCGACGTATAAAAATATAAGTGGTAGTTGATCCATTTTTAATAAAGAAATAATCGCCGTATACTAGTATATCTACATTATCTCGTAAATTAATAAAATAATATGATTTTTTTTATGTACAGATGATAGGGTTTATTATATTTAACTCACTATGATTAGTTATTTTTTCTTGATTGTATTAACAATTTAAATATAACCATTCGTTCTTCTTATCGCTCTCCTGTAAAGTTATTAGAAGTACAGTTGACTCAGTATACTTAGGAGCCGTCGATGTGTCAATCTAGTTTGTGCGTTGCATCCTAACAAGAATCGTTCGTTACTCAGCATATGCCGCGATTCTGGATAAGCCCAATAATCAACGGCGCTGATTTTTAGCAACCACCGTTCGTGTGACATTCTGACGTCCCCCCAAGTGTGCAACCATCTATGTATGTATAAAACATAGTACACATACATACAATTTTGAAATTTGGCACATTTGTTCAGATGCTGATATAAACTAAAATATACGAAAATTGGGTAGTTCTGGAAATATTACATACATATGGGTCGAATTGATAACCTCCTTTTTTGAAGTCGGTTAATAAGTCAAGTGAGTAACAAATTATACAAATCACACCACTAAAAAGAAATCCTTAAACTAATAATAATTTTAAATGTTTCACAATAATATTTAACAATTTTGCACAAGTAATATTCAACAACACACATGCCAACATTCCAATACTAAAAATTTACAAATATTTCACAAATAGTTACAGTTACACGATTAATAAATTAATTATATATCTCAAATAACTTGGAATCTAATAAATAATCCCTTATATTTTTGAAGAAAAGTTTTTATACCATCCTTTGCATCATAGTATGGGGTAGCGGCCATTTGCACATTATATTGGCTTAGCGACATCAAACAACTATGTTGAACCGCAATACATGTCTCTTCTAGGGATGAGATATACTTGCAAAATTCAATACCAGGGCTTCCAAGTACGAGTATGTAAAAATACTAGGGTTGAAAACCAAGTATAAAAAAACTTAAAAGTATTTGGTCTAGTTCGTATGTTTCCCAGTGGTATTATTGCCACTCTCTCCGTTAAGTGTTGTCTGCTACATAAAAGTGAAAACTTGTAAAACAAAAATGCAATTACCTGCATAGAAAGTCGGTCCATATCATATTAATAAGAATCAGAAAAGTTGAACTTCCAAGTATTTTTTCGCTGATGCGATTATGCTTCTTATTGATAAGTCGACAAGAATCAATTTCCTATGCAAGTACTCGTATTTTAAACTCGTACGTCTTACGCTAAAGACGCGGCCGCGTGCAGCGAGGGGCTCGCGGCGTTGACGGCGCCGCCAAAATACTTGCATAGGAAGTTGATTAGTATTGCCTTGTAGATAAGGAGCATAATCCTATCCGCGAAAAAATACTTGGAAGTTCAAAGTATTTTTTATTTGCAAATACGACTGTGCTCCTTATTTGTATAATGGATCGATTTCCTATGCAAGTATTTTCCAGCTCTGCTTGCAGATAGCATGCAAATACTTGAATGAAAGGAAATCTTTCCTTCCTACTTCGTTCACAGGCTTAGGACTGTCTGCTAAGAGAATGATAATAATTACGGTATTTTAACATAAGCTAATTTTAAAAACATAATATTAGCAGGCGTAGTTAAAAGATTTCAATTCATTTTATTTATGTACATAATTTTGCTGTTTTTGTTTGTGTTTTTCTTTTGTTTTTTTTTTTCTTAATATATTTTATCATTATTTTTTATTTTGTTGGAGGAACAACAATTGTTCGACTTTTCGACTCCCTAGTCTGGATCTCCTCTCCGTCAGTATGTTCCCCGCTACAGAAAAAAATCGTTCACAAAGCACACTTGAGGCCATTGCGTTTAATTTTGTTTTGGCCAGTTTGGCCAAATTTGGATAAATTTGTTGATTTATGTGCCACCATTCCAGAGGATTTGCGTCTGGAGACAAAACTGTGTCGTCTAAATATTTTTGGGCCTCAATGATCGCCCTGCTATTGGCTGTTCCAGCTGGTCTTACTTTGTGCATTTGTTTGTTGTAATATTTCCATAATGGCTGTTAGATTTTTTTCCCTGACTGTCTGGCAAATTTGAAATTGATGCTGAAGGCTGACTCTCATTTTCGTGAATCATCGCGGATAATAAGCCCACGATATTCTTTTTAGTACTGTCTGCAACACTTTCACTCTCAAAGTATAACTTGTACCTCGGGTCTAAAAACATAGCGACAGTGTATGTTCGGCTCTGTTCCTATTTCTGAGAGCAGATCCTGTCGGCACATTTCAATTTCACCCGGAAAACTTTCAATATTATTCTTCCCGATATGTCGGACTTATGATTTCATTGAGAGCGTTGGTAAGACCAACTGTTAAGGGAATGACTGAACTCCCACTGACATACTTCTGGCCACTCATCTCTCTAGTTACTTCTTCGCATGGTTGTAATACTACGATCAATGACTGGCAAATGTCCCATTCATAAGTTGTTAGATTAATTAAATTGCCTGTGTCTAAATTACTCAGTGCACATTTAATTTCGTCTTTTAATTCGACAAACCTCTCTATCATATAAAATGTGGAGTTCCACCTTGTAGCGACGTCTTGAGTTGGCCTCTTCACTACTTTGTTTGCCTGTTCCTGGTATTTTTTTAATTTATTCCAGGCTAAATTACTTCTTTTGAAGTATGAAACTATAACTTGTACTTTATTTATTATATCATTAATGTATGAGTGGGATAACACTTTTTGGACTGGACTGTATGCGCATAACACCCAAAATGCTTCCACTCTAATTGAATTACGGCATTTTTTATATTTGCCTCATTGTCCGATACTACAAGGAGGATCTTGTCTAAAATGTTCCATTCTCGAGCCACATTTCTTAACTCCTCGGCTAAATGACGTCCCGTGTGACTGTTCTCGAATACCTTACATTCCAGTAAAACCGACTGAAGGATAAATATTTTATCTATGTAAGGACTCGTAACCGCTAGGTAAGAGTCATTATTTCGTGTAGTCCACATATCGGTCGTTAGGCATATACTTTTTACGTCTTCATTCAAAGCTGCTTTTGTATTTGTTTTTATCTGTTCATAAAGCCCGGCAATAAATTATTCGCGGAATACTTTCGCCACTGACGTAACAAGTTCGCGCTTAAATCATAACTGACGAGGAAAACTAAAAAACAAAAACATTACAAAACATTTAGGTACTTACTTACTTTCTTTAAATATTTTGGTTCACGCAATAATGTAGCTTATGTCTACAGACGTAAGGATGAATGACGCGAACTGTTTAAAAGAAATTTTAAAGTTACCTAAACAGATCTGTCCAAGCCTGACATAACAAATGTTCGTTTGCAAAATTAAAAAACTTGATGACTTCTTGAACTAGTTTAATCTGAGATTGTACAATGCTTTTACTAGGTTTGCAAGTTAACAGGTAGAGAGTAATTACATTATGCACGTTTTTAAAGCACTCCAACCACTTTTTTGATAATTGATGTCCACCCATAACTCTCGACTCGACAAGTTAGAAGGACATATGATGGAAATTAAAAAACACTATACTGATATAAAGACTACTAATACCGAATTGGAAAAGTCTATGACATTTGTCTCCGATCAACTGTCGTCTCTTGAGAGTAAAATAACATCATTGGAAAAGGAGCGAAATAGCATGGTGCTCAAGTTGTCAGCACTTGAAGAAAAACTTGAAATGTACGACCAAAACAGCATCAAAACCTCTATTGAAATTAGAAATGTTCCTAAGCAAGAGAAGGAAACAAAAACAATGTTGTATGGTATGATGCAGCGCTTGTCAAAGGAACTAGATATTTCTATAGAGTCTAGCAGCATTCGCGATATAATACGACAACCGTCTAAAAAAGAAAACAAGACATCAAGTGTTACGGTTGAATTCTCAAACACACTAATGAAAACAAATTTCCTAGTGGCTGTTAAAGAACATAATAAGAAAAACCCAAACAATAAAGTAAGTTCAACCCATCTAGGCATAACAGTTACACCCCAAACGCCTATATACGTTGCCGAACAATTGACAACCCTAACCAAGAGACTGTTTTATCTTGCAAGAAATTATGCCAAGTCCTATAAATATAACTATTGCTGGACATCAAATGGACGAGTTTTTCTAAAAAGAAATACAGATGGCCAATCGATCCTGGTGAAAAACGAACAACAGCTGAACCAACTGGCTCAAACCATCTCTGCATGACTACGCATGTATAAGATTTTGATATTATGCTGTTTTATTCTAACTTTTAACTTATATAATGGTAAGCTCGTTAGTTACTATTACTCAAACCAAATATCTATAATACACACATATACATCAAACACAAGCTACTTCTATCACCACATAACACACCAATGTAATACCTACTCGTACAATCTGATCTACAAAATACAAACACAATGCAACTTACCTATATACATTTTACTATTGTCTCCACATACATATATTTTTTCTTATCTTACTACTAATAAACAGTTACCAATTGTTCAAATGTCAAAAGCTAACCAAAGCATGTTTATCAAATGTAAATATTCTAACTACCGACCGCGATGGCCCTCCCCTTTCAGATTACTTTCATTGAAAAAATGACTACTAACATTAGCAATCTTATAGAAAATATTGACCAGTTTTCCCTGTCAGTTCCTCACATGTGCACCCCAGAACAAACACGGTCTGTTATTACCCATCCTAGCAACTACCTAAAACTACTGTCACAAAATATACGTTCAATTAACTGTAACTTCCTAAACCTACAGATTCTATTACAACGTCTTTCATTTGATTGTGATCTACTGGTTTTAACGGAATGCTGGCTACCCTGTTCTAGCAATGGTACTATTCCGCAATTAAATAATTACACCATATTCAAAACGACGAAACATCTGAATCAAAGCGACGGTGTAGTGGTATATGTGAACGCGGAATTACCCGCTACATGTGAAGAACCCGACTTTCATCAATCAGCTTCTGGACTGATTATTAAAATAAAATCCGAGGTGGCTATAATTTGCATCTATCGCTCTCCGTCTATTGATAATATTCAAAACTTTTTATCAGCTCTAAATATTATAATACCATCTCTACAAAATTTTAAAACGGTAATTCTAACAGGTGACATAAACCTAGACATTAAACCTACTACCTTAGATATCCGCTCCCACGAATACCTTAATTGCCTAGCTTTTCATGGCCTTCTCGCAGCACATACGATTCCAACTAGAGGCGATAACTGTCTAGACCATCTTATTTTAAGGACAAACTCCCCTTCATATTCCTTCGTCTATGACTCCGTGGTTACAGACCACTTTCCTACCCTTCTTTGCTTGGTCAATCGACGTATACGAAATAGCTCAATTCTTACCGTCACTAATATTGACTTTGAGAAACTGGATGATACAATGTCTCAAATAGACTTTAACCCAATTCGCTCAATAACTGATGCTGATGTTGCTACAAATAAACTTCTTGAATTAGTGACCACAGCCATTACAAACCACACCTTGACCAAGAAAGTACCTGCGAGAAAGAAAGTCCTGAAACCCTGGATCACGGCTGGTTTGTTACGCTGCATCAGAAATCGGGATGCGTTACATAAAAAGGCAAAACTTGATCCAGAAAACGAAATATTGACATTAACTTACAAACGCTACAGAAATTTCTGTACAAAAATTCTAAAGAAAGCAAAACGTCGCTATGATACAGGAGAGCTGGACAAAGCTGGTAATAACCCTAAATTACTCTGGGAAACAATAAAACGAGTTACCTATACTAAAAAACCTAATAATACTTCTACACAACTACTAACTACCTCATCCTCACCGATAGAATGTTGTGACAAAGTTAACAATTATTTCGTCAATGTCGGCAAAAACCTTGCTGATAATATCAGAACAACTACTCTACAACGAACAGTAACTTCGTATACTGTACAAAAAAATACACCCTCCTCATCTTTCGTCCTTGAACATACCGATATCGACGAAATCATCTCAACTATACATTCTCTACGAACCAACGCTGCTACTGGATGGGATGGTATATCACCTTATATCCTAAAAAAATACGCCACCCTACTGGCACCCATCCTATGCCATATTTTTAATCTTTGTTTCGACACTGCTGTCTTCCCTACTTCATTTAAAAAGGCCATTATTCATCCAATTTTCAAGGGAGGGGACGGGACTTTACCAAATAATTACCGACCCATAGCGGTCCTAAGTGCGTTATCTAAGGTGCTCGAACGTTTAATTAATAAGAGACTAGTTAGTTACTTGGAACACTACAAGCTGATATCATCTCATCAATTTGGCTTTCGTAGAAACCTATCAACATGTGATGCAGTTCACGAATTAACTAATTATGTGGTACAAAGTATAAATAATAATAAAAAAGTCCTAACCATATTCTTAGACCTCGCAAAAGCGTTCGACACGATCCCCGTCTCTACTCTCTTATTAAAACTTGAAGGAGTGGGTGTCAGGGGTGTTCAATTGGATATGTTCAAGAGTTACCTAACAAATCGATCACAATTTGTCAGTATAAGTAATAACAATAGTAGTGAACTTCCTATTTATTACGGTGTGCCCCAGGGAAGTATATTAGGACCAACCCTTTTTCTTGTCTTCATCAATGAGCTATGCGACCTCAATTTCCAGAATGGTAACACAATATCATTCGCGGATGATACTGCGATAACTGTTGTAGCTGAAACATGGTCTCAACTAGAAGTTAGAGCGCAACTCGCATTCAACACAGCACTAAACTGGCTAAATGATCACACCCTTACACTCAATACTTCCAAAACCAACTTCCTTACATATTCAATCAGTGCAGCTTCTCAACCACGCATCCCAATAACTTTAATAGCTCACTCTTGTAATAATCAACCCCAAACTTGCAACTGTCCATCATTAACTGCTGTAGACCAAGTAAAATATCTGGGTGTGATACTGGAGAAAACTCTAAACTTTAAGTCCCCTATAAACATTCTCACAGGCAGGGTCCGGAAACTTATATTCATATTCAAAACACTTCGGAAAATCGCTAATCAAACTGTTATACGCAATGTCTATTTTGCCTTATGCCAGTCTATTGTCACATATTGTATCACATGTTGGGGTGGTGCTGCTAAAACTATTTTAAAACCATTAGAGGTAGCACATAGAGCAGTATTAAAAGTTGCAACTTTTCGCCCTATCATATTCCCTACTAATGAATTATACCGTAAGTGGAATATTCTAAACGTGAGACAGCAGTTCATCATGCAAGCAGTACTCCTTCAGCACCTAAGAACGACATATAGGACAATCGACAAACGTAGAAAAGATATAATTTGTACTCTCCCACGCGCACATTCCACTTTCATTAAAAGATTCTTTTATTTTCTTGGCCCTTCTTTATATAATAAAATAAATAAACAATGTCCAGTATACGGCTTAACACTCTACAATTGTAAGAAAATGGTCTATTCATTTCTTCAAGGCTATACATATGAAGAAACAGAAAAAATGCTTATTTAAGGGTAAGAAAAATGGAGCAAAGCACACTCAACATTATATGTAACTTAAAAAGACACACATACACTTGGACACAAACCATAACACACACACACACAAAACACACACACACGCGCATACCACACACACACACACGCACATAATCATCCCTCACACACACACATAAAATAGTTATCAGTCACATCTTATATTCAAAATTTTCACCTAAGTAAAGATAATATTGTTTTTATTTATTTTTATTTTGCATGTTTTTCTTTGTTTACATTTAGCTATACCATAACTTTGTTGCAGTAAAATACATACGTACGTATAAGTAAAATACATATATTATGCTTGTAAACCATAGGGGATCGGAACTGTCACTCCTTCATACAGGTTATACTGTAACCTAGTTAGGAGATCAGAACTGCACCCAATACGATTGTAGAACTTTTGTCATTTTACCATGTATAAATTATATACCCATGTACTGCAATACTCGAAAAATATCAATAAATTATTATTATTATTATTATTATTTTATTGTCGTCCATAACAAAAGAAAAAGTTTTGCGGAAACACGTCGAAACAATGACAAAGTTGATCTAGTTTTAATGGCGCTTGTTTTGGTACCGAGTCCTTTTGCTCCAGCTTGCGAGTGGCGAGGCGATGCTCGGCGCGAACATCCTCCCCCCCGTTAAAATCCTCCTCTCATTAAAGCAGAAACAGGACTTTAACCTTCCATGAGATGCTTGGTTGCGGGTAGGGGACAAAGTCGCGTGAGAGGTCTTCGAAAGCTTCTTCGGCTGGTCTGCACCTCCGCCACCCTGCTGGTGCCGTCAGGGCCCGGAAACAGCTTGCTGATGCGCCCCAGACGCCAGCACAGTGGGGGCAAGTTGTCCTCTTGAAGCAGCACAAGGTCTCCTAGAACCAGAGGAGTGTCAGGCGTCCGCCATTTGGACCTCTGCTGCAGCTCCGCCAGATATTCCCGCTGCCATCTCTTCCAAAAATGCTGTCGAACTTGCTCGAGCCTCTCGTAGCGCTGAAGCCGGGTGGTTTTAGAATCGACGAGATCCGGCGCAGGCAGAGCGGCCAGCGGTCGACCAAGCAAAAAGTGCCCAGGAGTGAGGAAGAGGTAGTCATTGGGACTAGAGGAGAGGGGACAAATGGGACGGCTATTCAAAATGGCCTCCACCTGTGCAAACAATGTGCTAATTTCCTCAAATGTCAGATGCGTGTTGCCCATGACACGCTTCACATGAAATTTCGCTGATTTTACCTCAGCCTCCCAAATACCACCAAAATGGGCAGCGTATGGCGGAGAAAATATAAACTTGATTTCTTCCTCAGTGGAGAAATCATTGCTGTTTTATTACCTTTTAAAAAATTACCTATTTCCCTTGCCGCGGCAACAAAGTTTCGCCCATTATCACCAAAGATCTCTGTAGGTTTGCCGCGACGCGCTATAAATCTACGTAAGGTGAGTATGAAATCTGAACTACAGAGATCACTCACTGCTGCCAGATGCACGCATTTGAACCTCAAGCAAATGAATACACATAAATAACATTTTGTTAATCTTGCCCCGCGCCCCTTTCTATTCAAAATAAAAAGGGGCCCGGCAAAATCTATGCCTACACTTCGAAACGGGAAGTTCACAGTAACACGCTGTGAGGGCAAGTTTCCCATCAATGGGAATAACGACTTGTCTTGCACCTTCCTACATTGCATACAGTTGTGCACAGTTCTCCGGGCGAGGTGTCGACCATTGATTGGCCACACATACTCACGGACACTCGCGAGGAGAAGCTGTGGACCAGCGTGCAGCTTGTGCAAATGTTCCCGCTCAAAACTATCACCTAATGATGTGAAGAATGTAACAGAATAGGATGCTTACCATCATATGGTAGAGAGGAAGCGTCTAAACGCCCTCTCACACGTATCTTGTTCGTCTCACTGCCCCCTTGAACACAGGATGGTGAGGTAAATAAAACATGAATTAGAAGCGAGATTACCTAGCGCGATCTCCGAGAGATGACCCAAGTTTGCATACTCTCGGATGAACTCCACATATTGAGATTTCACCGCGGGCTATCTCCTAAAACGCTTCTCTAAACTAGAAAATGTTTGAAAATGAAAACAAAATATCTAGTTTTAATTTCCGCGAATATTAGTGGGTTGCAGGTATGCACCTCCCTCCCGCCCGCTATATTATGCACATGCAAGATTACTAGGCAAATGCAAGGATTTTAAGCACATGCAGGAAGGCAACGCAAAACCCAACACCATTACCGACACGTGTTTCGCCTCTCCACGAGGCATCCTCAGGGGACGTGTTGACTCGCTGACCGTTGAGTTGCGACTGAGCATTTAGTACAAGGCACCCCCCTTTTATACACTGCCACCGTTGGTTATTTGTGTACAACTACCCACAAACATTCGCAGTAAAGGGGAAGAAACCAAATTCGTCTGGTCATTCAACAGTGCAAAATTATTATTATTACTATGTTTAAAAATCTCTAATTGTTCCAAAACACACAGCCGGAAACCCTTATCACAAATATGTAGTATATTAAAACTATTGTTGTCGCGCAAAGAATGGCCGGTATCAATTAAATGTTTCGCGAAATTCGATTTGTCCGAATGGCCATTTCTATACGCGGCAACATGTTCCCCATACCTTATGTCAAAGTTTCGGCCCGTCTGACCCACATACACCCCGTTGCATTCATCACAGACCAGCCTATACACCCCAGACTTTTTACTATTTTCTAAAATATCTTTTCCGTTACAAATACGGCGTATATTCTGGTCCGTTCTGAACGCTACATAAACGTTGTTTTTTCTAAGTAAATTACTAATTCTATCTGAAATGGGGCCCATATAGGTCAGACTGGTCACATATCCAGACCAAGGACCAGACGAATTTGGTTTCTTCCCCTTTACTGCGAATGTTTGTGGGTAGTTGTACACAAATAACCAACGGTGGCAGTGTATAAAAGGGGGGTGCCTTGTACTAAATGCTCAGTCGCAACTCAACGGTCAGCGAGTCAACACGTCCCCTGAGGATGCCTCGTGGAGAGGCGAAACACGTGTCGGTAATGGTGTTGGGTTTTGCGTTGCCTTCCTGCATGTGCTTAAAATCCTTGCATTTGCCTAGTAATCTTGCATGTGCATAATATAGCGGGCGGGAGGGAGGTGCATACCTGCAACCCACTAATATTCGCGGAAATTAAAACTAGATATTTTGTTTTCATTTTCAAAGTTAAAATGGATTTCCGCAAAGTAACGCCTGACTCAATCAATTTTTTTTTTTTTTTTTTTTTTTTTTTTTTTTTTTTTTTTTTTTTTTTAGAAAATGTTTTCCTTGCCAGGGCACATGAATCGCCCAGACAATCTACTGGTTTCGCCAATGGCAGCCTTACACAGAACCTACCATCTTGCAAACGCAGCGTGTGCTGCACAAAGTACGACTCACACGCCCTTTCACTTGTGCTTAGATGCCTTTTGGGTGGAACCTCTTCCAATCCCCAAAATCTACTCATGTTAGACTCTAGCATGGAGTCGTCTTGCATGCTGCTAGTTACAGCATGATTACACTTAACATTTTGCATTTGCTTGTTGCTGCTTGGCAAAGGACCCCCTATTAGCCAGCCTAACTTGGAGCTGTGTAGTCTAGGATACCTAGGGCCCAATGACTGCTGCTCACAGCCAATTATGTCCCAAAACAGATCTGAACCAATGAGAATATCCACGCTAGATGGCTCATAAAACTTGGGATCCGCTAGCACTACATTCCTAGGAAACTTGAACGAACTAATATCGAGATATGCATTAGGCAATGAACTAGTGAGCTGATCCATGACATAAAAGCTGGAGATAACATTAAAAGATGTATTACGCGACTTGAGTTGAGCGTTGCAATATGCAGTTGTTGTTCCTGAATAACTGTTACCAAAACCTATGACATTAGATGAATTTAAGGGGCAGTCCTCCAAGGATAATCGTTGTTTCAGATTAGACGTAATAAATGATGATTGACTGCCGCAATCTAATAAGGCACGCACGGTTTCAGTCTTGCTTGTCTTAGGATTGACCACCTCAATCAGAGCTGTCGACAGTAAGGCCTGGCTAGTCCGCCCGTCACTGAAATTGACTAGAGTATCACCTGGGCGAGCGTCGCTAGTGACACTGGTCGCACCAACCTCAGTGCTTGCCGCTGCTGTCCCTTATTGGACTTAGAAACTCCATCTGCCCTACTACGGTGTACAGATTCTAAAATGGCAGCGCGGTTATTCAAAAATGTCTTAAAATCATTGAGTGTGGGTGATTCGGTCGACAGCGTGTTACAATGTTCTTCCCATTTCACAAACGTAGCATTATCAAGTTTGGAAGAGACTAACTCTATTACCACATCATCCCAATGCTCAGTCGCTCTGCCTAATTGAGCAAGGGCACGCAAATTCTTTGTTACATGGTCCACTAAGAAGCGGAGAGATCCCTCAGATTCCTTTTGTACGGGCTCAACATTCAACAGAGATCTTATGTGATGCTTTATCAATAACCGCTTGTTATCATAACGTTCTAGTAACAAGTTCCAGGCCTCCCGATAGTTGTTGGAAGAAATTTCGAGATTTGAGACAATACGAGCTGGTTCTCCATCTAAATAAGATAATAAGTAATGAAACTTGTTTACTGGACTAATTCGACTGTTCTCATGAACTAGAGATTTGAGAGTATCACGAAATTCCATCCACTTCAGGTATGAACCATCAAACTTTGCAATACTAATCAAAGGAAGCCTGATACCCGTCTCGTTATGATCATAACTACACTGACTAACGTTGTGAATATTACTAGAATCATGGGCATTATCATCTTTACTATGCACTTGCAATAAAGTTTGAGCGGCAACAATGCTACTAATGAAGTCTCCTTCAATATTCTCCCGCTCCTCAAGCTCAGCATCCAACTTATGAGGGTTGGCAATCTCAATTAGGCTTTGTAAGTCATCAAATCTAGATTATCATCTGCTTCAAATTTACTGAGCCTGAGGGTAAGTTCTGCCCTATCTCTGACGGCAAATGTTTCAAGTTGTGACAATTTATCAATATAATTTTTAAATTTAGTAACTTGTCCTTTGACGGAGCTACGCTTAACATATAGCTCAGCTAAGCTTAAATCTTCTCGTGACATGGTTGAGTAATAGAAACAAAAGTATGGTCACCAAGAAAGAAATCAAACTCGAGTTTAAATAACAAGATAAATTGTCAATTGTGACTACTAAAATGTAAATGATTACGCTCGCGCCCCAAATTGGTGGTACCTGCCGCACGGAAGACCGGAGATGCAGGCGTTGGCTCTGCACACACGTGCCGGAACTGGCTGCGTACGACAGTAGACAGGCTGCCGGTTGAAATAGTCTGGAATATTCGGCGGAAAAATCACTAAATGGGCATGTACATGAGGCAAACACGGCGAAACAGGGGCCTACACGGGAGAAATAACTAGTGAGATACGTACTGACTACCTGTTGAATCAACTGTTGGGTATTTCAAGGAACACAGACTACCAAAGTCGGATTGAAATAACTAAATGAATTAATATACGTTGTAAACTATGCTAATTTTGTTGAAATATAAGAAAACTACGAAGTTATTGTACTTTGAAAACAACTAAGTTCAAATTATTTGACAATGTGACACTTGACATGACCTTGCATGACCTTAAAAGTTTTGAAAACGTGACGAGTAGACAACTTACAATGTCTAATTAGCACACGTTTACACAAATGAAAAGTTAGGAATTGTGGTTAGAACATTGGAAATTGCAAAAATAGACAGAGGGAAAGGGCACTTAGCTTAAAATACTGTACTTATAAGATGCGCTGCGGTGTGACCCCGCGCGGCCGCGTGGGTCAGGTTACACCGGCGATGCTCGCTACTGCCGTGGGAGGCCGGTCCTAGATGGCTCCAAGGAGACGCCGGGCCTTCGCTATCGTCCTTGCTGTCCTGTAACGGTCGCCAGAATTATGTCCAAGCCTGACATAACAAATGTTCGTTTGCAAAATTAAAAAACTTGATGACTTCTTGAACTAGTTTAATCTGAGATTGTACAATGCTTTTACTAGGTTTGCAAGTTAACAGGTAGAGAGTAATTACATTATGCACGTTTTTAAAGCACTCCAACCACTTTTATTGTCGTCCATAACAAAAGAAAAAGTTTTGCGGAAACACGTCGAAACAATGACAAAGTTGATCTAGTTTTAATGGCGCTTGTTTTGGTACCGAGTCCTTTTGCTCCAGCTTGCGAGTGGCGAGGCGATGCTCGGCGCGAACAAGATCTCAGTTCATGCACTCGGACGAGGCACGGAGCCCCGAACTTGCGTCGCCTTCGGCGCGCGTACGGGCAAATCTACGAGTTAGGCGGTCAAAATTATTTTCTTCTGTGTATGTATTCTAAATGGTTTATTATTATTTTATTTCAATTATATAAGCTCTTGGTGAACATATATTCAAGTAAAAGACAATTTTTAATGACAAAATAAAGGTTTATTATTTAAAAAAAAACGATTTGGAGTCCCACGTCTCTTCATCAGTGTTGAATCCTTGCATTTCGCTGTCAGACTCTATTGCGGCAGTTTCTTCATCTTCAGCCCTGTGGGCCTCAGCAGATATAAGCATTTGTATTGCTTCTTCACTATGTGGTGTTGACCTCTTTTTAGGTTTTGGTCTTATGATAGATATCAAGGGATCTGAGCTGAGCAATAATCTGTTCATTACATCTAAAATGCATTGCTCTCGAGAAAATTTTCTTGCGAAATCCTGCCGGTAAAGTCGAATATGCTTGTTACGCGCCTCTGCAGCTTCTTCCGATAATAAACCTATAGGCAAAAGTGCATTTTCCATGACAGTTGCGCCATGAATTAGTATTTTATGCATTGTGGGAGTCATGGGATGCCAGGGATATAAATGAACGTACATCTTCGCAGTCTCATACCCATATTGAGCAAACCGACTTTATGATTATGATTTATTTATATCTGTCTCATAGCTTTCACTCTGCGCCAGTCGCAACAGGTGCAGCTCAGCTTCTCGCAGGTCCGACGCAGTTAGGGTCGCGGACTGACGTTTCTTACGGCAGCGGTTTACGAAAATCAGCAAGCGCGCCACTGTGTATAGGGCGCGTTTCCAGGTTGGTAGCCGTTCGTAGCGAAGCAGTGGTTCCCTTATTGTTGCTACATGCGCTCGCTGCACTCGTTATAGCTGAGCTTCTGACACTACTTCAAAATCGGTGCCAGCCGGCCATTGCTCCTGAGGACAACGAAGAAACGAAGGGCCCGACAGCCACATGTCACTGTTACTGGGCCAATCTAACCGGGTGGCCCTGTCAGCTGGGTTCATTGAAGACGGAACCCAGCGCCAGTTTGCTCTCTTTGACCTCCTATCTATTTCAGCTAATCGATGTGAAACGAACCTTTGAAACTGACGCATCCGAGTTTATCCATTTTAAAACGGTCTTACTATCTGTCCATAAATATTTATTTTTAAATTCAACGCCTAGCTCTGTTTCGACTGTGTTAGCTATTCTACAGGCCAATACAGCCGCCTGTAACTCTAAACGCGGAATGGAGACGAGTTTCTGAGGCGCCACTCGAGCTTTACCTATAATCATGGCTACGTTTCTGTTCCCATGCGAGTCTAAACCTACTAAGTACGCTACTGCAGCGTAAGCGGATTGGCTCGCGTCACCGAAAACGTGAAGGTCTACCCCGTCCGGTCTCAGGTCATAGTACCGCGGTATGGTTATATTCGACAGGTGTTTTAAATCATGCAACCATTTAAACCACATTTTTGCCTCTGCGTCTTTTAATTTCTCATCCCAATTAATGCCCGTACGCCATATGCGTTTCATTAAAATACGCGACTGAATGATACATGGATATAGGAAACCTAATGGATCGAATATTGACATAATGAAGCGAAGAAACTCTCTTTTTGTGGGCACAATTTTCCCCTCTACGATATCTCTAGGTAGCCATTTAAACGATAAGTCGAAAGCTAATTGATCCGTGCAAGGTGACCAAATCATAACCTAACGTACGTTCCGTAGAGTTCTCACCTTTTTCGAGCGACACTCTATCTGGCATTTCTAATTGTAATTGGTCGCGCAGCTCTTGTGAGTTGGTGACCCATCCTCGAATGACAAACCCTCCCTTGGCGTGGATGTGAGTCACCTCCTAAATTAAGCGTCTAGCTTGTTTGATAGACCACGTACTGTCGAGGTAGTCATCCATGTAATGTTTTGTGAAGGCTGCTACCGCTTCCGGAAACTCGTTTCTGTACCTATCCGCATTTTTATTTAATATATAAATAACTGACGTTGGTGATGATACCGCGCCAAATATCATTGAGTTCATAACATAAACACTAGGTTCTTTACTACTATCAGTGTTCCAAAGGAACAGTTGTGCTCCCCGATCTTGTTCCCTGATCCTGATTCTGAGAAACATATCGGCTATATCCCCAGTAAATGCTATCGGCCCTAATCTAAATTTGAATAGCACACCCAGCAATGATTTTAATAAGTCAGGCCCAGAAAGCAGGTTGTCATTAAGTGTTGTGCCACCATATTCTGCCGCGGCATCAAAAACTAATCGTAACTTATTTGGTTTATTCGGATTCCTTACCCCGAAATGAGGTAAGTACCATATCGGGTCGGACCCGACTCCACCTTCTAATCTACTGGCGTACCCTTCACTAAGTAATCTCTCAATCTGAGCGGTGTAAGCCTTACTATATATCGGATCCCTATCTAAACGGCGTTTTATTCCCGCTTACCGTTGACGTGCCTGTTATCGGGCAGCTGCGGGTTGTCCCGGCGCCATAACAGCCCTACTTCCCATGTTCTTTGTCTGACGGCTAGTTGAATCTAGAATATCGTTTGCCCTTTCTATTTCTTTGTGAATCCTAGGTACTTCCGTAATACCGATACCTTCTAACTCAAATTGTTTTGATACTAAGTTATGTAAATCTATCGCGGATTCCATCATACACGTGACGGTTTCCTCCCTATCGCTATGAGTTTTCCCTACAGGTCCGTGCACTACCCAACCTAACTTGGTCAAAGAGGCAACCGGCTTACCTGACTTCCCTTGACGGGTCTCTTGGCTGGCGAGTAATTCCCAGTTGTCTTGACCCAGCAACAATAGCGGCCTGGCTCCCCTCATTTCCTCGCAACCTAAGTTGCGAATGTGCGCATGCTCCTTTATGACTGACGCGGGCACTGTTTGCGTAGGTAAGTCTAATCGTTTTAGTGTGCGACACTTTACCACATGTATTTGTCCGTTCGGTCCGCGCACTGACACTTTTATTACTTGCGAAGTATCGTCCTTTACTTCATGTCCTCGTGCACTTTTAACACTAGGGGTACGCATTCCCCTTTGATATTTCCCGTTAACGAATCGTCTATTAGCGACACTGTAGCCCCATCGTCTAAGAGGGCGTAACACTCATTGTCTATACCGTTCACAGTCACGCACACTGGTAACACTTTTAGCAACGCCTTCCCCGTGTAGTCATTGACGTTAGTGACGCTCTGTTTTCTTGTTGGCATGTAACAATGTATGGTGCGCGTAGTTACATGACGCACACTTATTTGCTCGACAGAAATTCTTGCTGTGCCGCTTTACTATACACTTGAAGCATAGTTTATTTTTCTTTATGTGATCCCACCGCTCGTCTGTGCTCAATTCAGCGAACTTTTCGCACTTAGGAAGTTTATGTTTTCCTTCACAAAGAGTGCATTTTTCTTCGATTGTCTTTGCTCGTTGTTCGCTGTCAGAGTGTACGTGTAGCCGCTGTACGCTTCTTACTTGTATGCTTCCTCGAGCCTTCGTGACACTATTTTGTGATCCGGGCGTGCCCATGTCCATCTGGATATAATATGATGTAGCTCGGGCTAGATGACTCAAAAATTCCGCGAGTATCTCTAGACTCGGTGAGACTCGCACATCTATGCCTTGGTTGGTTGCCATGCCCATTGCTAAGTCTCCGTATTGGGCTCGTTGTATGGGTGTCAGTTTACTTAATAATTCACTCACTAATTGTGGGTTGTTTATATATCCATTGGCTCGAACGCTTCTCAATAGCGACGTGATGAAAACTTTCGTAACTCGCGACCGCTCTCCGTTATTCTTGGTAAAGCACGTACTTTTCTACACATTCCAGCACCAGGTTCGAATGTCCGAACTCTTCATCTAGTGTTTTCATGATATCTGCGGGGTTCGTGGATGTGCGTAGCAGGTCTTCTACCGCCAACTTGGCTTCTCCTTGAAGAGAGGTTTTCAGGCGCGCTAAGTTTCATGTGGCTTGAACTGGTACATTGTTGTCGTGTCATAATACATATTTTTATATGATAACCATTCTGCTGGGTCGCCATTAAAATACGGTAATTCGTACGCTTGTCTTGGTACCGGTCGCGGGCGTGCTAGGTTAGTGATCGCGTCTGCCAGCTGATCTATCTTCCTATCTCTTGACTTGTTTCTGTCTGTGTCGTCGACGTACGTGTTCTCCGACTCGGGCACTCGCGGCGCACTTGCCGTCGCTGTTGGCATAGCGAACGTTACGTGTACGGGCTCACGTAATTGATCGGACGCGGGCGCGCACTGTGGTTGGAGCACATGAGACTGTCCGGACAACGGCACTGACTCGGTTATTTCGCGAGAGCTACCGGTCGCGGGCGCACACTGGTTTTGGAGCGCGTTGGTATTTTCGGGTGTTTGCACTGTATTTAACACTACGCGGGAGGTACCGGTCGCGGGCGCACACTGAGGTTGGAGCGCGTTGGTACGTTCGGGCCGCGAGTCTTGATTTGTAGCGGTCGCGGGAGTACACTGTGCTACTGGCGTCGTGTTTGCTATCCATTCTTCGACACGACGCGTAGTTCCCTCCTCGTCTGAGTCAGAGTCTTCATCCGCGGCGTCTATCTGAGCGAGATCGGCCTCCAGCTTCTTCTTCACCAAGTTTTCCTTTAAACGCACCAACTCACGTTCAGCCTCATACTCGACTCTCCGTCGAAGGTAATCGCTACCTTTTTGACCGCTCTTCGAAGAGACGTGGCTTGTCCTGGACCTCGCACTCTGTCTTTTACCTGATCTCGCTGGCGTGAACATTTCTCTGTGGTCGATGACACGACCTCCCGACAGCGGTATCACAGGTGCTGGCGCCGACGACGTTGTGGGTGCGATTGATGGTGAGCCTGGTACCATTCCAGACAGTACTCCGGAGTCGATATCTAGCGCTGACCGCTTCTGTATTTGTTCCTCTAACTTACGTAACCTGCTCCTTGTGGTGACGGTGCTTCTTTCGCTCATTTTCGCAGACTATCCGGCGCTCGAAGGACCAAAATGTAAACAATCAGGCGCAGGGTGGATGGAGCGAAAGCAGAGAAAGACCATTTAGAGCGAACACTTAAAGTTTTAATTAGGAAAAACACCGTCCGAGTCGCGCGCGACACTTCGTAGCGAGCGTATGTTTTACTCTGTTATCGAAATGTTATTATTTTTTACTTATACCCTCAAATTAAAATATAATAAAAATGAGTAATTATTCAGATGGAGATAGTTTACCGAGTTTAAATAGTAATGAAGAATCAAATGTGTGTGAGCAACAAGTTTTAAAGGAGGTGGTATGCAGTAATAAAGAAGACAAAATGCAGAGTGAGTCACAAATTCCATCCGGTAGTAAAGAATATTCTTTTATATCAATACCTGAGAAGAGAATGAGAGAAGATGACGAGGAAGATATAGATGACGATGAATTTATAACAGTGAGAAGGAACCCAAAACGGCTAAATCGTAGTTCCTCGTTGAATTATGATACTAGCCGTAAAACACAAAATGAAGATTTCACATTAGAAAATAATTATGATGTTTATATTTCTTCTAAAGAATGCCTACCTAAACAAATTGGTCTTGCCAAACTCTTAAGATCAGAAAATATACTGGGTATTACCAAAATTCATTTTAAAAACTCTTTTAGAGTACGTGTACAATTTGAAAGTCGTCAACATGCCGAGAAACTAGTGTCTTGTGAAAAAATGAAGGACTTGGGATACAGGTGCCAATTTGCTCAAGAAGTTAATCTATCGTATGGAATCGTCAAAAATATCGAATTGGAGGTGGATGAAAAATAACTGACAGAAATATTTCTCTGTGAATAAATGATAAATGATAAATGATATTTATTTTGTAAGTAGGTTAAACATAACACTTTTACACGTCCAATATTTCTTGTCATTTTAAGCTAGATGAAGCCGGTGTTTCCTAGCTGACTACCCTGAGAAGAAACACCGAAACAAACTCAGAGGTCAAAGTCTCTTTTAAAGTCCATACAATCCGTACTGGTCAAATCATATGAGAACCATGTAGGTTAATGTCTGAGGTAGCCTTTTGAGGAAAGTGCCACACAGATTTGAGTGGACCTGTCCAGACAGTGCAAGCATTTGTCAGATACCGTGTAGCTCAAACTTAAAACTTTAAGGAGCTCAACGGCTTGACGAACAATACCAAAGTATTGATCGTCAAGCGTAATATGATATTGTTTCCGTGAAGCGTTTGAAACGATTTACGGAAGAAGGAAAATGGGTAGATAGTGAAACAGTTCGCATTTGTTTTAAAGGCCCTACGGTACTCTCGACGGTTGAGGTTTACGGATGCAAATTTAAGGTTGAGTCATACACATTCCCAGTAACACAATGTTCGAACTGCTGGCGTTTTGGTCATTTATTACGTCAGTGTCCTAGTAAAAGGCCTATATGCCCAAAGTGTGGTGGATTTCATGCAAACTGTGAAAGTATGCAATATCGATGTATCAATTGTAATGGTACACACATGTCCTTTAATAAGTCTTGCCCCATTTTCTTGAAAGAAAAAGAAATTCGTCGAATTATGTCTGCTATGAATTCCACATATAAAAAAGCACTTGAGATTTACCTTAAACAGAGAGGAACTGAGAAGAATAAGACATTACACTGTAGAAATGAAAAGGATGAACACGAAATACAGTCAAATATAAGTAATGATAACAACACCGTAAATGTATGTAAACAAACCCCTTCTTTTAGGGATGTTTTAGTGGGAGAAACCCAAAAACCAAAGTTACTAGATTATGAAAAGAAGCAGACTACCCAAGTAAATATGACATCAGTAAGAAAGAAGAAAAAGGAAATAAATGAGTATGAACACAGTGAAAATATGATTATTGAGGAACAGTGTAATGAAAATGAACCTTTAGAAAATCAGAATTATGAGGAGCAAGAGTCTAATCGGAAAAGAAACAGACAAGAAAATCATTATTTTTGGCAGTTCATGCAACGGATTAAAGACATCGTACTTTCAAGAAAAGAGTTAAATGTGAAGATCACTGAAATAGCGAAATTATTTTTTGAAGCTATAAAATACCTTTTAGTAGAAACAATGAAAGGTGGAGAATGGTTAAACTACATTATTAAGCTATTTAATGGATAGTCCCGAGCGTGAGTCATCGTTAAACATACTACAATGGAACTCACAAAGCCTGAAACCAAAATTGGTAGAATTTGAATGTCTCCTACTTCAAGAAAATGCCCACGTTGCTATTGTTAGTGAAACATGGATGGAGCCGGAATCTCACAGCCACATTAGTGGCTATAATATATTTAGAAGAGACAGGTTTGATTCCTACGGTGGTGTAGCAATTATCACTCATCATTCCATAAAGACACAAGTATCGTCTTTCATACTGAATAATACAGGCATAGAGGTACTACATGTGAAACTGTTAAACTTTCCCTACATACAAAATATTGTGAGTATATACTGTCCATCCACTGTTAGAACCACTTCGTCAGATTGGGATTCTCTTTTTAGTACGTACTCTCAAAGATCTATAATAGCAGGAGACTTTAACGGCCATCATACCAATTGGTCATATAAAAATGACCCTAGAGGTATGCAGTTATTTGATTCATCCTTAGATAATGGCTTCTTTTCTTTAAACAACGGCAGACCCACAAGGATTAAACTGGTAAATGGCGTGCTTCAGGAGTCTGCTCCTGACATTACCTTTGTCTCTGCAGATATTGCTATAAATTTTAAATGGGACATTACTAACGAAACATTGGGTAGCGATCACATAATTATCAAAATTGTATTTCAAGTATCAAATGGGTGTTCAAATCAAAATTTTGTTAAAAGACGTAATTTTAAAAAAGCTAATTGGTTGCTGTACAAACAAACCCTAGAACAAAAATTCTTATATAATAACATAGTTGCTTCAGATAATGTTCAGGTTAAATATGATATCCTTGTAAATGAAATTAATTCTGCCGTTGATAAAAGCATTCCTTTGGTCAAGATATGTACTGACCCTTTGTCTAAATTTAAACCGAAGCCGTATTGGAACGCTGATTTGTCGAAAGCAGTAGCTAGGAGAAGGTTAGCGTTATCGAAATTTAGGCGAAACCCGACCCCATGCAATTTAGATACTTTAGAAAAATATACCAATGACGCAAAACTTTCTTTAATTCGAGCCAAGTCACAAGGGTGGAGGGATTTTTGTAGCAGTATTAATGAATCAACCTCTGTTTCGGAAGCTTGGAATAGAATGCGTTGGATGAAAGGTCACAAAAGATCAACATTTTATGCTTCAAAGCAACAAATTGAAGATCTATTATGTAGTCTTGCGCCTGATTATGTCGTTCCTAAGATGCCAGTAATCGACTCCAATAACACATCCCTAGAAATTAAATTTACTTGTCATGAATTTGATAAGTGTCTTAAAAAGAAAGATACTGCACCGGGAGATGATCAAATAACGTTCTCTATGCTTTATAATCTTCCAAAATCAGCAAAATTGTACCTATTAGAAATATATAATTTGATTCTAGAAACTGGTAATATTCCCACCCAATGGCGAAACATTAAAATAGTACCGATACCCAAAAATTGTACAGGTTCAGATAGTCCCTTGAAGTTAAGACCAATTTCTTTAATTTCTTGTATATGTAAAATATTTCATACTTTATTATGTAAGAGACTGGAATGGTATGTGGAAAAAAATAATTTATTGTCAGTGAATACTATTGGATTCAGACGTTCTCAGTCATGTTTAGATTGCTTGAGTCGATTAGTTTGCTACATCCAAATGGGTTTCTCTAAGAATTATCCTACGTTAGCGTGCTTTCTAGATATAGAAAACGCGTATAACAATGTGACGGTAGATAGTGTTATTCAAGCCCTTAACGGAATTAACGTCGGAAAGAAATTATGCAAATATTTGTGGGAATTCTTGTCAGAAAGGCACATCAAAAGCACATTCGACGGTAATGAAGCTAGCTTTTTGGTTAGGTGGACCAGCAAAGGCATTGCCCAAGGTGACCCATTATCCCCTTTGATTTTTAATATAGTTACCCATCAAATTTGTCACAATATTACTAACGTTATAATATCACAGTATGCCGACGACTTCGTCCTTTATACTAGCTGTAAAAATATTGCTGATAGTGTTTTAGAAGTACAAAGTGCGATTGGTACAATTATTAAACTATTAGGGCAGTTAGGTCTAGAATTATCAGGCAGTAAATCTCAAGTCTGCCTGTTTAGTAGAGGGCGAAGGAGACAGCAAACAATCCTAAACATTAATGGCTCACTAGTAAGTCAGTCTGAATATGTTAAATACCTGGGAGTATGGATGGATAGAAGCCTACGCTGGGGAAAGCACATTAATGAAACATGTGTGAAAACTCAAAGGTTTTTGGGTATATTAAAAGTTTTGGGAGGAACAGCATGGGGTATGCACCCTAAACATCTCCGTAGGCTGTACATAGCACTAATCCGAAGTAGAACTGATTCTGCAAGTTTTCTATTTGATAACAGTGCAAAAACACACGTGAGTAAATTGGACAAGGTACAAAACCAAGCAATGACGATAATTGGTGGTTTTATACGAACCACTCCCATCCATGTTATGGAATGTGAATTGTATATCCCTAACCTAGCACTAAGAAGAAAATATTTAGCAATTAAATACTGTTTAAAATCGCAATCTTTTGATAATAATTTAATATTAGATGTATTAAATAGTTTAAGGAGCCACATTTCTAATAGTTATTGGCGAAACAAGAAAATACCGTTATTAGTAACGGTATATAGCAATACAAAAGAAGAAGTCGTGTCATCTAGTTATCCCTTAGAAATGTTCAGCTTAGATACGTGGGTTTCAAATATAAACGTGAGAGACAGCATTAAAGATCATTTAGATAATATGAAACTATGTAAGAAATCATATGATAATAACATTCTGAAAAACATAATAATGGAAGAACTACATACTAAATATTTTGGATGGTTAAAACTATATACGGATGGTTCTAAAATAGGAAATGATCTTGGTGCTGCCTTTTACGATCCGAGGCACAATATTAAAGGATTATTTAAAATATGTAACAGCAATATATGTATTATGACGGCGGAGCTCGTTGCAATATCAAAGGCTCTTACATATTTGCAAAATGCAGAGATCGATAACAATAGAATTGTCATTTTTATAGACAGCAGAAGTGCTCTGCAGCATATAGTTCGATGCGCCTCTGGCCACAGAGGTGTCTCGATAACTTATGCTATATTAAGACAAATATGGTATTTCACATCCAATAATATTGATGTGATATTGCAATGGGTTCCGTCGCATGTCGGTTTACGGGGGAACGAGGAGGTTGACCAATTAGCAAAGACTTCTGTCGTAGACGGTATTGAACTGAATATTACTCCGAGCTACTTTGAACTTCTGCCGAAATACAAAATTGAATGCTCCAAAAATTGGAAAGAATATTTTAATAAAATGTCATTAGAAAAGGGAATTTGGTACAAGACATTGCAATGTGAACCTCCTCGTATTCCTTGGTTTGCCGATATTAAACTTAATAGAAAGTTTATAATAATAGCGCATAGACTACGGTCTGGACACGTTCCACTCAACAAGTTTCAACACTTAATGGGGAAAAGGGACAGCCCCAATTGTACACAATGTCATACGATAGAGGACGTCCATCACTTGTTGGTGGAGTGCGTCAGGACCCGTGCTGCTAGAGAGGCGCTGATGAATACCTTCAAAATTAATTTGATAGATGTTGGTTTTGTTCAAAGCATTTTATCAAAGCCTGTCTCGAATGCAGCTATCTTACTTTATAAAATAGTATATAAGGTTTTGAAATCTGAATAGTGTAAAGCTTTTATTGTATTAGGTTATGATGGGGCTGGCATGGTCGTGTTATGACCAAAAGTCCCTAAATGTTCAGTAGATAATAAAAAAAAAAAAAAAAAACACCGTCACAATATACAGTATATACAGTAGGAACAAAAATAATAATACTCGACGAACTAATGTAGTTTTTTTTTTTTTTTTTTGGAATGGACCACTCGCAGTTCAGCACACTAAGGCTGGCAAATGAATTTAAGGCCCCCAGCCAGGGCTAAAAACCGAAAGTAAGCTTTCGGTCAAGGATTACACCTAAGTATTTGGCTTGCTTCACCCAAGGGATCGGCTTGCGGCCAAACATGGTGATCGGGCTGGGGTCTGGTGGTGGGAATCGAGCCTGTGAAACAGGATCGCTTGACTCTTTTCCGGATTTACTTCCACTCTCCATTTCCGAAACCAGGCGCCTAGTGCGTCGGCGGATTTCTGGAGGTGGCCGGCTATTGCCTTTACACTACTGCCGGAGCGGTAGATGGCCGTGTCATCGGCAAATAGGGCAAGTTGCGTCTGAGCATTGGTGGGTATGTCACTGGTGTACAGCGAGAAGATCAAAGGAGAGAGGACACCGCCTTGCGGTACTCCGGCATGAATGGGGTGAGGAGACGAAAGCGCACCTTCGATACGGTAGCGAAAAGTGCGGTTCGACAAATAGTCTCGCAAGATGAGCACGAGAGGATCTGGCACACCCAGTTGATATAGCTTGTATATCAGTCCGTTGTGCCAGACCTTGTCAAACGCTTTCGCTATATCGAAGAACAGGGCCCCCGTAACTAAGCCGCGTTGATAGCGGTCGCTGATGCGCTCAACGATACGGTAGACCTGTTGGACGCACGAGTGGTTTGACTGGAAACCAAACTGCTCATTGGGGAGGAGGCTCTTTACTTCGACGTAGTCCTTGAGTCGCTTATAAATAAGCCTCTCGTAGACCTTGCCGAGAACTTTGAGCAGACTAATGGGACGATAGCTGGACGGGGAGCACTTGGGCTTCCCTGGTTTGGGGATCCCTATGACGGTAGCCTCTTTCCACGTCTGTGGGAACATGTTGTTGGACAGAGCGCCGTTGAAAATGGCGGTCATCAACATGATCAGGGTTGCCGGGAAGAGACGGAGCACCTTGTTGGTGATTCCATCTGACCCAGGGGCTCTCTTGAGTTTGAGTCGCCCGATGATCTCCTTCACCTCGTCAGGAGTGACGGGGGGGAGAGGATCCTCGGGGTCCTCGACTGGTGGGAGGGAGGCTCTACGTTCGACTTCAGCGTTCACCTTGTCCAGGTGTGCTTTGTCTACTGGTTGAGAGCTGGGAGAGCACTGGGCCTCTAGGCTGTCGGCCAGGCATTCGGCCTTCTCATCGTCTTCGAAGGCGATGGAGTTATCGGGGCGGGTGAGGGGAGGCATAGAGGCAAATTCAGAGGATCGCAATTTCTTTTGGAGTTCCCAGAACGCCTGATGGTTGGGTTCGAGGTCGCCCAGCATTTTATCCCAGCGACTTTCACGCAGTTCAGCGATGCTAATACTTACTTTGCGTTGTAAGTAGGGCATGTGAACTTTGTTAGCTTCACAGGGAAAAGCACTGTAGGCACGAACTGCCGCGTTCTTCTCAGTCACGAGCTCACGGACTTCGTCCGGGAGTTTCCAGTGACGATCGCTCGTCACCGGGGACTCCTTTGAACTCTCGTTCAGGATCGATTGCACGTGATCCGTGAGTGAGCTGATCGCGGCCAGCGTGTCTGCGACAGTCTCGATATTGTCTGGGATCTGGTCCAGGTGAGCTAACGTGGTGACTTTCAGCTTTTCTTACGAGCTTACTTGTCTCCAGTCAGGTCAGTTTGGTGGGGGGGGGGGGTTGGGAGGGGTCCATGGGCCCTGACCTAGAAGCAAGTTCCAGGATCACTGGCCTATGGTCCGAGTTTAGCTCTTCAAGCGCCTCCACAGAATGCAACCGAAGGTTGACATTTTTGAGGAGAGCGATGTCGAGCACGTCGGGTGGATGGGAGGTTATGTGTGGGTAATGGGTGGGATGCATCGGAGCGATGACATCAAAGTTGAGGGAGCTGCACAGATCAAACACTACTCTGCCTCTGGCAGTGGTCGTGTTGCTGTTCCAGGAGGAGTGTTTGGCATTGAGGTCCCCCGCCAGAAGGACGGAGTTACTCATGCCGAGAAGTTTTGTCAGATCATCTTTCACAGCGGGGCCGTCCGACGAGGTGTTAGGCGGGACGTAGGCTGAGATGATCGTGATCGGTTGATGACCAGTCATGCCTAGCCGACAGACTGAGACCTCAAAGATGTCTAGTGGGGGCGGATCCATAGGGATGCAGTAGAGGGCAGATCTGTAATATATTAGAGTACCTCCTGCGTGACATCGGGTCCTATCATTGCGAACTAAACGATAGTTGGCAATTTTAGGATCCCGGTGCCGGGGCTTCAGGAAGGTCTCTTGAACCAGGAGTATGTCTAGGTGATGGTCGCGGAGGAAGAGAGCGATCTCATCACGTTGGCTCCTAAGGCCATTGGCGTTAAAAAACCCTATCCGGAGGGCTGTCGGCTTAATCCTACTTGTATAATGGGACTTATCCATTACTGGGGGAGATCAGGGAGGTATAAGTTGAGACGTGGTGCACTACGTCACCGAAATCCCTGAAAACTGCAGGGTGGTTCCCACCGCAGTTTTCCAGGGCCCTAGCCATGGCCAGCGCACGAGGCGAGTAGAACGCCTGGTACGTGACCTGTATAATGTTTCTGGAGATATCTCCAGAAACAGTGGTGGGGGGGAAGGTGCTGCTACTTGCACCGGGGCTAGCGCCTGAGTCTGAAGACACAGGGAAGGGGGGTATGGCAACATCCATCAGGGCCGGAATGGCCTTGATTGGGGCTGCGGGGGCCTTAGGGGCAGGTTCAGTCTGGGGGGCGGCCGCACTGGATTTCAGGGCCGGGAAGTGGGCCTGATGGTTCAGTGCGTTCCAGGGGCTGGGACGCTGAGTGCTCAAGGGGATAGGCTGGTCAGCCTTGGTGGAGGGGGACTCCCTTTGCTGACGCGCGCTCGCACGCTTCGCCGGTTTGGGAGCCGAGGATTTAGGGGCCTTTGGGCAGCCGCAGTAATTTGCGGTGTGCCCTGTCGTCCCGCACAGCACACAGCTGGGTGGGTCGGCGCAAAGGGAGCGGTCTTTAGGGCGGGGGCAGTCCGGAGTGCCGTGGTCACCCAGGCACTTCACACACCTCGGCTTGCTGAAGCAATGCCGCTGCGAGTGGCCGTACAGCTGGCAACGGTGACATTGACCGACAATGCCACTCTGTCTAGGCTTTTCTATTGAGAGGCCAGAAAGGCCACAGATCTTTGCGATCTTAAGAATGGGGTGATGGCCCTCGGTCGGGTCGCAGACAACGAGGACCATATTGTAGGACTCTCCCCCGCGGCGGTGCATGCGGTGCACCTCCGCTACGGGGATACTTTGCGACTCTAGGTCACTTAGTATCTCCGCTGTGGGGATTTCACGGGGGACGTTGCGGATAACCACCCGGATCTGGCGGTTTTCGGGAAGGTTGTATGAATGGAAGTACACCTTCCTGGAAGTCAGGAGCTTGTGCAGCTCTCTGTAGTCTTTCGGGGTGGGGGTTACAACCTTAATGCCGTGTTGGACGGCACGGGCGTGAGTGAATTGTATTTTCTGTGCGGTGCAAGCCGCCGAAATTTCTGTCCACCTCCCTTTGTCATGAATGAAAAGGGGGGGTGGGGGGCGGGTCTTGGGGGCTGCGGGTGCAGTCTCCATGGGGCTGGGGGGACGGGGGCTCGCCTGTGAGGCGGCCTGCGTGGGGGACGCTGACGAGGGGGCTGATGTCGGGGCAAAGTGGGGGAGGGGGGCCTTGGTGGCCTTCTTGGGGGCGGGGGCCTGGGGCGTGGAGGAGGCCTTCTTTTTTCTCTTCCCCTGGACGACCGTGTAGCCGTCCGAGTCAGAGGTGCGGGAGGCAGACGAGTCGGAGCGGTCCGACTCGTAGTCCATTTCAGCAGAAGGATCAGTATCCCTGGCTGCCAGGTAGTTGGCTAGTACCGGGGGGGGGATCTGAGGGGTGGGGGTAGAGCAGCCCTGTGAGAGAGCAGGGACTGCTATCTCCAAAGAGGAGGAGCCCTGAGGGGCGAGGGGGATGAGGGGGAGGATGCACCCTGGGAGTCAGGCGACTCCAGGGAGAGGCCCAAAGGGGGCAGGGGGGGGAGCCCTGAAGGGGTCGGGAGGGTGGGCCCTGAGGGGGCGGGGGGTAAAGGGACTTTGCAATGGCGCTGAGCCGGGCGTCACAAGTCGTCGCCAGCTCAGCGTCATTGCAGTAACCCATCATGGTACTGCATAGGGCCATGAGGGCGTCAATAAGATCAGCCGCTGACGTCTGAGAGGCGTCCATAACGGCTGATGGGGGGGATTTCGATCGTTAAGGAGATGGGGGGGGGATCCTATGCTCCTAACCAGCCTCGAGGAGACACGTAAAACGTGAGCTCCCCGAGCAGTCAGTCCCACAAAAACTCCCTTCCCCGCGAGTGCTTCCTAGTGCTATACCAGAGAGAAGAAACACTCGGGAACAAACTCCCTGGTGCACTATCTGACTGTTCTGGCCAGAGGGGCCCTAGTCCTAACTCCCCGGGCGGGAAAACCCGGGAATGTGTAACCCTCCCTGCTGGGTGATGCAGGGAGGTGAGTACCTACGGTGTACCCTAAGCTTGAATGCCCGCTGCCTATCTTATTGTGCAGCGGGGCCCTATGGGTCTTGCGACCGAGCTTGCGCCTATGGAGTAGACACACCCAATCGGCGCCAGGTGCAACCTGAAAAAGAGCGGGGTTAAGCAGCTGGGCGCGACGAGGGAAGCCCCCAAGGCCGCGCACCAACGCCCTTCCGACTTACTCGGTCCTGAAGGGACCGAGCGGTGCGTCGGGTCAGCACCACTTGGGTTCGTTAACACCGCTAGGTATCCCCCAAGTACCACCAAACAGTGGATTTAGTCCTAAAGGGACCAAAAACGCGAACGCCGATCGACCGCAAGCACTTACGTACTCGTAGCCGATCAAACGTAAACAAATCGAGAGTGATACACGACGCGTAGCAGCGCGTAGCTTGCTACGTAGAGCCGCGTAGCACTGCTACGATCTGTTCAAATCGGGCAGACGACACGTGGGTCGGCCGGGCGGCGGAGGTGTCGCAGGGGGCGGAGCGCTCGTAGCGCTCGTAGCTCAGCTACGTCATAGCGACCGAGACAGTTGTGAGCGGGTGGCAGGCGTGTGCTCCGGACGGCTGCGCGAAGCGGAATGAAGAAAAGACTAATCTACTGACAAAATACTCTTAATATATCCTTTTGTATGTATGTACATAGGTGGAAGTAGTGATAAGGATGATCTATTAAATAATCATTCTAACAAACACTGTTAATTGGGGTTTACGCCCCTTTTCTGGTTATCCAATCACAAGCACTTGCCACCTCAACAGGTCCCGACTTGTCGAAACCTGTCGTGACCATGACTGCTGGTTACAAAATTCGTTTCTCTAGCTAACATTTACATGGAAGTTATAAGGACAAAGAACGATAATAAATACTACGCATCTACGGTTGTTTTATTTACTTACGTGCCCGGCTTCAAAATATGACCAAGTAGAATATTGTAACCCAAGTTTATGAGTGAAAAAACTGTAAAGGAAGAAATTATTCTTCTGGCGATATTGGGACGAAGGTCCATCAGAATAAAAATGTATAATAGATACTTCTGGAGTTTCTTCGCGGATAAGATGAAGAATTGGTCTTAGATGGGCCCAAATGGCAGGTGGCTGATGTGAATTATTAGGCGATACTGAACAGAACGATTGTGACCTGTTCTGCCAATAAACCATTCCTGTGTGCAATGTTATTTGGCCTTTGACTGCGCCAAAGTGCATGCTTTGTATTTCTTCAGCCATTTTAGTCTCGTAATTTTCCGAGAAATCACATATGATCAATGCTTCATTTTCTTTTAATTCTCGAACTCCTTTTTGATATTCCTGCTGTTGATGTTTTTCATTAAAATAATGTTTTTTAAATACTTTTATATCGACTCTAAACCACTGTAGTAGGTCATTTAAAGTCCCGATTTTTGTTGATTTGGTAGTTTTTTTTGTTGTAACGATTTTGTGCTGCTTTTTATCCATATATGAATGGTCTACTCTTTCCCATTGACACCACTTAACCTCTTGGTGTATTTTTCTACATTGGATGTCAATGTTTTCGTCTTGCATTCATCGCATTGATCAGACATGCAAGAGTAAGATTTTATATCGCAAGCCAATGCTGACAACACTTTTTTGATCGTATTTTGGTTAAGCACTCCATTCTGCTTTAGCGTCTTAAACTGTAATTAATTCTATATTATCATGTTTTACACACAAACATGTATTTCTAGAACTGAGTTGTGGAGAAATTACATAAAACGGCTTATGTTTGTAAAAAGTTGTAAACTTATATTTACCACCTCCGTCTTTATACGTTTGGTACTGATTTTGAATTGTGTCCATTAAATATCTTATCTGATGCTTTTCTTTATTTTTGGTTTTGCACTCTTTTTTACCGCCAGTCCTGCGGCTTATGTCATCTCGTAAATAAAAGTTTTCAATTTCTTCAGAGATAAAATTACGTTCTTTAGGCATTTTTTTCGTTCTGACTTTGCCTTTCAAACCTATTAGTGTTGAAATGTATGTTTTATTAGTTGAATTAACGGCAAGAGATTTTAAGTTGTTTTTCTGCTTGTTTTATGCAGGTTTGATAAGTCTTCTTTAAGTATTTTCCAATACTTCTGCACGTATTTTCATTTTATTTATTTTGCATTCTAATTCCATAGTTTTTTTATTAAATTGCAAATTTGTCCTGCCTATATTCCTATTTGATATTTATTAGTATATTATATTTTATTTATGTATTTTATATTATTAAGTCTAATTAGTAATATTTATAACGATTGTACACTGACAGCCCTAAATCTATCTCCTTTCGGTCAGTCCATCCAAAGGTTGTCTGTAAGAGATTGCCTTGTCCGCCCATTGTACACTTGTTTTTATAATTTTTTTCCTGTTTTTATTACAAGGTGTACAATAAAGTATATAATAAATAAATAATAAATAAAAAACCCTGACATTCAATTTGGCTAAAAACCGTTACAACGTCCGTCTCGAAAATTTTATTCGTTACACTGTTAGATCTGACGGCTGAATGACTTCGTATTTGCTTGTTTATGGTCAAAATGTTGCCAATTTTATGAATTGTAAAAAAATATGGGGTTGTTAGTATAGTTGTGTGTAGGGTTGCCTATCGGGATGGTAAATGAAAGGCTCGAGAGTCAAATGCCAACTGAATTATATTTCACGATCCTGTTAATATACACTGTTAAGTGAGAGCGTGTGTGTGTCCCCACAGTATCCCTCCCCTTTTTTAAAAAAATTGTATGATATAATTTTTACTTGTTTAGTTTACTTTTACATTACAATGTTGTTTCTAAGGTACTTACATAGTAATTATCTAGAGTAGGTACACACATCTATAGTTACTGTATTGTGTTACATTTTAACAACAGGATGTCCTTATTTCTTAAGATTAACTTGACTTACATTCTGTATTGTTTTAATATTTCAGTGCAATAAAGATATTTATACTAATTTGCTTACAATTTATTTTTCTTATTTTAACACACTTTTTAACATACCTTTTTATTTTTCGCATAACTAAAGAATATTATGTCTTGGTTGCGCTTGTTGGGCCAATGGTAAACTATTGGTACTGTGCCACACTGCCATTTCTTTTCGTAACATTTGTTGGGTTCCTTGTTTGCATTTCTTATACCCCATGTATAGTATGTATATGCCAAGTATTGTTGCTATCGCTATTATTAGTATGCCATATTTTTCAAAAGTTTGCTCGAAATGCGAATTGGTCGCACTATTCGCTCCGTTTTGGGCGATGATTACTTCTTCCGTTTTTTTTTAATACTATATGTTTTTCCCATTTTGATTAGTAATGAATACCGAATTATTCATTAATTTAAGTTTTCTGTTCGAACTACTGTAATGCTGAATGATATTTTGTAAGTTATGCAGTGGAATTCTCATAATGTTTTCCGTTGGCTCAACAAAATAATTGTTATGCACACGACTCATATTATTTGATACGTTGCTAAGTATAGTCAACACTTCTTACATACTAGTTACATTACCCATGTTTGCTTATATTTTATTTTCTAATACTACTTACTGAATTATCTTAACTAATTACGTTTTTATAAGAATCTGACAGGAGTTTTTACTGTTCTTCCACTTTTAGTTTTTTTTACCCTTTCTTCGTTACTTTGTCCCATTACATTTTCTTTCAATAAATAGGCTGGTTTTAACCTATCTATTGAAACTGATAATGCTCTGTCTGATAATTGAATTTTATAAACCTTTTCTGTCCTTTCCAAAACTTTGTATGGGCCTTCATACGGGCATGTTAATGATTTCTTTAATTTGTCAGTTCTTAAAAAAACGTGTGAGCAATCTTTAAGATCGGGATGTACAAAAAATACTTTAGACTCATTAGATTTAATATCAATCGGCTTGTATTGCTTTATGGTGTCACTGATGTTCTGTACAATAATATGTGGTTCGTAATCTTGATTACTTATTGCTACAAAAATTCTCCTGGCAATCGTAAGGCTCGGCCGTATACCATTTGTGCGGCGCTTACACCTCTATCATATTTGATGGCTGCGCGAAGTCCTAACATTGCACTAGGAAGTTCGTGCGTCCAATTTTTATTACCATTTAACCTTGCCATTAATGATGCCTTTACACTTCTATGCCATCGCTCAATTGCTCCATTACTTTGAGTGTGGTACGGGGTTGTCCTTATCTTTTGTACTCCTAAGTATGCCATTAAAATTGCAAATAATCTACTTTCAAATTGCCTGCCCTGGTCACTCGTAAGTTGAACTGGACAGCCAAATCTACATACCCATTCCGTGTATAGAATTTTTGCTATTGTCTCTGCTGTTATATCCTTTAAAGGATATGCCTCTGGCCAACCTGTACCTCTGTCTATTATCGTTAAACAGTATCTGTAGTCCTCTGAGGTTATAGGAAGTGGTCCTATTATATCAATATGTATATGATCAAATCTGTCAACAGGAGGATATTTACCATACTTTGAATTAGTATGTCTATTTATTTTTGCTCTTTGACAGCTAATACATGTTTTTGCCCATAGGCCAATATCTCGGTTCATACTTGGCCACCAATATTTTTCTTTAATCATCTGGCGCGATGTACGTATGCCTGGATGACTAAGATTGTGTATTGCGTAAAATATATCTTTCCTACAATTTTCAGTTAAATAAGGTCTTGCATTTTCCTTTGATATTTCACAGTATATATATTTATCGCTGTTCGGTACTTGGAATTTCTTAAATTGGATTCTATTGTCGTTTATTAAGTTTTTTATTTGTGGATCTTTCTTTTGCTCTGTTGCCAGTTTTTCATAATCAATTACGGTTGCTGTACATTCTATACTTTCTATGCGCGATAACACGTCTGCAACTATGTTATCTTGCCCACTTACATGGCGTATGTCAGTTGTGAATTCGCTTATAAATAGTAATTGTCTGATACGTCTTGGGCTTACTTTATTATTTGTTTTACATAATTTTGAAAATGCAAATGTTATAGGCTTGTGGTCCGTAAAGATAATTAATTGACGACCTTCAAACAGGGGTCTGAAATGTTCTACGGCTAAAAATATAGCAAGTAATTCTCTGTCATAAGTGCTATAGTTTTTTTGTGTTTCAGTTAATTTCTTTGAGAAATATCCTAACGGGTTCCATTTACCGTGAATATACTGTTGCAACATAGCTCCTACACAATTATTTGATGCATCAGCAAATAGCGCATATGGCGCGTTTGTTACTGGAAACGATAACGTGACTGCCTGTGTGAGACTATTTTTACATTTCAAGAATGCTTGTTCAGCTTCCGGTGTCCAATGTATGAGTGTTTTGTCGTTCTTTTTAGATTTATGAATGTATTTATTTAATGTTTCTAAATATTCTACTGCTTTTGGTAAATGACTTCGGTAAAAGTTAACCATACCTAAAAATTTTCTTAATTCACTGATATTTTGGGGTTTAGGATAGTCGACAATTGCTTGTACTTTGACTTCGTCTCGCCACGCGCTACTTCACTGACTTGCGCGGACTGGTTCGTCTCCATAATTTTATCTGCTATTATTGCCATTTCTTCCAGGTCCTTTGTTGACGTGACGGTAAGTACTGCTCGAACTGCTGACGGTAAGTGACTTTGCCATAGTATTTGTAACGTATCATCCTTTATCTTCTCTCTTGCTAATTCCTTCATTTTTCTCAATAGTTGACTTGGTTTCTGGTCTCCTAATTCCATTTCTGATACTAATTTTTGCACTTGTCTTGTTTCAGATTCTTCGTATATTTGCAGAAGTCGTTTTTTTAGTGTTTCAAATTTCTCGGTGGCCGGGGGATTTGCCAATATGTCTGCTATTTGTTGTACCACATCCTTGCTTAGTTTTCCTACCACCATGTAATATTTGTTAAGGTCTGATGTTTTTTTGTGGTGCCAATATTGCCTCTACTTGCATAAACCAAAGACGTGGATTTTCCGGCCAAAAGTTCGGTATTTTATCTGACACTGACACTGCGGAAACTGTCACTGGTTGTTCTTCGTATTTTATAGCACTCGGTTGTGTTTGCGCGTACTGCGGATTCATCGTGCGCTTGTGTCGAGATCGGGGTCACCACTGTTAGTATAGTTGTGTGAAGGGTTGCCTATCGGGATGGTAAATGAAAGGCTCAAGAGTCAAATGCCAACTGAATTATATTTCACGATCCTGTTAATATACACTGTTAAGTGAGAGCGTGTGTGTGTCCCCACAGGGTAAAATGTTTAACTTTCTCGTAAATATCGTAACATACCCTAACCTGTCAGGCACATAATTAAAGTTTACGTTCGTATCCTTAGTTGTAACCTTATGGGTACAGATTCGGTTAATAAAAATAAAAATGCTCTGGGACATTTAAATTTTTCCTAGGTACACTTTTTCGCAATAATGCCCGTATGCTAGAGACGCGGCCGCGGGCAGCTAGGGGCTCGCGGAGTTGACGGCGCCGCCAAAATACTTGCATAGGAAGTTGATTAGTATTGCTTTGTAAATAAGGAGCATAATCCTATCCGCGAAAAAATACTTGGAAGTTCAAAGTAATTTTTATTTGCAAATACGATTGTGCTCCTTATTCATAAGGCAACAAGAATCAATTTCCTATGTAAGTATTTTGCGCCTGATAGCATAGCAAATACTTTCATACTTGCAAGTTTTCCCCGCCCGTACCAGGGCGCCGTACTTCGAAGCAAAGCCCTGGTTTACAAACCTGGTGTGGTAAATACCTACGTCTCATCTCTAGTCTCTTCCGGCGAATTCAATAAAACATATTGGAAAAATGATGGTACATAAATGGGCGATGATTTTAAAGCTCGAGTTATATTTTTTCAACCGACTTCCAGAAAAGGAGGAGGTTCTCAATTCGACTGTATTTTTAGACAGTGGAATGAACGGCATCTCCTTCGTTTTGCGTGTGGCCTTTTATGCGTAACACTTCTTAGTTTTGGTTTTGAAATGTGGGCGGAAAGGATTCGCATTTTCAATCAACTTCCGATTCTCGAAAATTCTAGAATATTCGGACTGTTTCTACAGTGCTGACTCCAGTGTCAAGAGGCTACTACTACGACATTCATTCATAATATTACAATGAATCATTGATAAAACAACGCCTCTCGTGTCGGAAAGCGCAAGCAGTTGGTCGATATGTGCATAAACCATTCATAGATAGTGATATACTGCTTCCGCCACACGACAACAGAGGACGATACTTGTATATCAGTCACATTAATTTTGCTCATGCGATTTTTTGGTTTTAATTGTTTTTGGTTCAATTTTCATTCTTCAGTTCTTTAAAATCTTATACCATATTCTGAGAAATATCACGCACTTCATAAGGTTTTTCAGACTTTGCCCATGCAATCAATATTTTCCACGCTTCGGGTGCATAAATTTTGTGTTCCCCAGCCCTCTCAATAACTAAGTGCACAGAATTTCACTTATTTTGGGTATGACCTTTTTCTAAGAATCGGTAAGTTATGGTGACACCAATTCCCTCACTGCATATATACCGGGTGAAATTGAATAGATGCGATATATTTAAATATACAATAATATCATCGTGTTCAACGCCAGAAAATCGTTCTCTCAAACCTCTTTGTAGAGATGTGATCACATCCACAACTACTGGATAGAAAAGTTTGTAATCCTCGTTGTTCAAAAAATCATCACAAACTTTTTCAAACAGTTGTGACCACTATGGCCAAACTTCCTGATAGATATTCATCACCACTTATTGAAGAAGTGATCTCTTCAAAATTTCTATTTGATATACCTGTTCTAGTAGCCTGACAGAGAGCATATCGGAGGGTATCATTCTCGAAACCTTAAACTTCTTTTTCTTCTTTGACTTCTGAATACAGTCTGCATAATCTTCTAGAGTGTAAAGCCTTTGTTGCGTTTTCAACTGTGATTCTATAAAACCAAAATTAGCATAATTTGGTAGAAAGCTATGCCCCGACAAAAGAACTTAATACTCCGATTTTGCCTTCCACAAGAATCCGCCCAAAAGATTAGATCCGTTACTAGGGATTGTATGTTATTCAAAATGTACTTTTGCAAGCAGGATCCAACTTCTTGAGTACCCTTTCCAACTTCATTTTCAAGCCATAAGTAAAAAATTGAGCGTTTGCTACTTCCTATATAAATCCCTAAATTATACAAATTAAACTGCCTTTTGTAATAAGTGGGTATTTTTGGAAATGATGATGAATTGGTGAAAGTTTGAATTTTACACAGCATATCATGGGTAATGAATAAGTTCCAACATTCTGACTCGGTCTTAGCGCCTTGAGCTGCAAGTTTTACACCTGGTCTTTCAGATAATATATTTTCAGATCTAGTACGCACATTCGGCCGCGGGGATCCCTTCTTTTCGCATAATGTTTTTTGTCCTAATATACTTCGGCATAACGATTTTGGCACAATTTGTTTTGGCATAATAATACTTTGGCATAATTTTTTTAGGCATACATTTTATGTTGGCATAATCATGTTAAAGACTAATTTGTTTTGGCATAAATTTGATTCGCATAACGTTAGTAGGCCTAAAGACTTTTAGCATAACGTTAGTAGGCCTAATGGCTATTAGCATAATATTCTGAGCAAACCAATTAGCTATAGTACCTGTAACAATCAAATAATATCGTTGGTTAAAAAATTAATATGCTGTGCAACAAAAGTTAGTCACAGAACCGAATTGCTGCAAAACCGACTTCACGTAGTCTTGTTTGTCCTACCCCTAGAGTGTTATTTAAAATCGCGTAGGCGCGTAGGGACGAGGCGGCCCGCGGGCTGAGGAGCAGGTGGCTGCGAGCGAGCCGCCGCGGCTGAGGCTGGCCGGCGAAGCCGGCCAACAAGCCGAAGCTGCGGTGGTGAGCGAAAGCCGTCTGCGACGATTAGCACGCGTGGGGCCGCCGGAGGGCCGCAGCGCCGGAGCCGTCGCAGAAACCCTGCCTGCTGCATGCTGCTTGCTTGCTTGCTTGCATGCTTGCTTGCATGTTGCATGCTTGCTTGCATGTTGCATGCTTGCTTGCATGTTGCATGCTTGCTTGCATGCTGCATGCTTGTTTGCATGCTGCATGCTTGCTTGCATGCTGCATGCTTGCTTGCATGCTGTATGCTTGCAATGCTTGCTTCCTACAGCGAAAAAATACTCACAAAATTGTTCAATACGTTATAATATATTAATATTTTATTTAGGATATTATGCTTAAAAAAGTTATGCTTTAGAACTTTATGCTTAAAAAAGTTATGCTTTAGAACTTTATGCTTAATAAGGTTATGCTTTAAAATATTATGCCTAATCATTATTATGGTTACAGACATAATGCTTAAAAAAATTATGCATGAGCTGTTATGCGTAATTATATTATGCGAAAAAATAAGTATGCCAAACAACATTATGCTAAGTTATATTAGGTCTTAAAATTTTATGCTAATGGATAGGGAACCTCGGCCGCGCAGGTGTTTTTTGCAACAATGTTTCGTCCTATCCTTTGATTTTTTTTTGCCGTATTTGCCGTCGTATTGATTCAAGATCGAGATTTTCGGATGAATCAGAGTCCGCATCACTTGCGTTTTACTCACTTTCGCTGTCATTACTACGTTCTGATAAGTGGTCCTCATTGTGAATGTGTGAAGTAGCCTGGGATTTTTCACTCTCGGAATCCGGCTCTTATAGCAACGCCAAAATTCTTCCTTGGTCGTTTGTCAAAGGCATTTTGTCTAAAAACCTTAAAAAGAACAATATAAAATTAACACTAAGCAATAAATAAGCGAATAAAAGTAAGCCACAAATTCACCGCGCCACCGATGACGCTGGGTCATATTTACCCGTTTTAATTTGACACACGTGTATCTCACTACGCAAGCGGCGTCGCACTAGGTGGACCAACGAGGCGGGGAGAGGGGGGCTGTAGCCAGCTACACTGACGCTCGAACTATTTAATGGACGCGAAATGCAGCGTCAATGACGCCGGGTTAAATAAAAACAAAAAAACTTTTTGAGGTGAAAAATCATTCAATAACTTCTCTCGTCCTGGGTGGAGTCGACTGAGACTAAGATCCACGGTTTCCTTCAATAAATAGCCCTTTACGTTCCGGGGTCAGGGTATACGCGAATCCCGCGATCCCGGCAGGCCTCTAAAGGGGGGCTCAGTCATAATGCTGACACTCTTTGAGGCGCGATCTTGGATTTTCATTTCATTGTTCGCGTAAAAGTCCATGCGCGCAAGTCTTTTGTCCTTGATCCAACCAATTCGGGAGTAGCTATTATTTCAAAAATCGGTGAACCACATAAAAAACAAACAGCCCAACAAAAAACCTCTTACTTTTTTAAGTCGGTTAAAAAGTAGGACCTGAAGTAGTAAGATCGAATCACGAATTAGATGCGAGTAGATAACAATCATCCTATATGTAACACACAAGTAGCAACGACCACTAAAACAAAAGATTATCAATAAAAAATCTTAACGTACCTTTCTAAATCCAATCCGCCTAATTTATAACCGTTTTTCTTCGTTGTTACTGACATTTTAAAGCACTTGGAACTGTTCAGAAACAATTTAAACCACTAAAATTATCGACAATTAATGCCGCTAACACGAAAACGAAGCAAACAATAAACAAACAAAATGGCGTTGCGTGGTTCGAAATGCTTCATTGTGATTGGTCAGTCGATGGAGATTGGACAAACAAGAACGGAGGCTGATATTTAGATGCGTTGATTTGAGCTAAATATGGAGTTAGATTACTTAAGCACTTAAAACAGTTTTTATATGGGAGATTGGAATATTTTATTTTTGTTATAGTGCAAGTTACATAAAAAAAAAATAGTTATTGTAAAGTCCGTAATCAGGGTTGCTGCTATACTTTTAAATAAAAAAGTCTGTTTTGCTAAAACTGGTCGGTTGGCCATTCAAGCGGGCAACGAAATTGTATTGATATTAACACAGGCAAACTGGCACTCCAGGGCTCGTGATGAGCCGATTTAGCTTTTACAGCGGATTTATAAGATTTAACCGGCACAACTTCGTAACTCCCACAGTTAAAACTATCAAATAATTTGGCGAAGAACAATATTAGATCTGCAGTTTGAGTGCATTCTTCTGGCATTCCTCCCATATCTGAAAATAAGATAGGCACAATTACATTTATAGTCAGAATCATTACTTTGGTTGGTTATTCATAATCATTATTAGGTTACATAAAACATTAAAATAAAGTGGATGAGCTTTCATTGTAATACTAGACTATTTCTAAAAAGTAATCTGACGTGAAATTCACAAAAATTTTGCTAACGGTACTGAAACATATCTGTCATAAGTCCTAAAGCTGACCCAACAGAATGGCTGAACACTTGTGCACAGTGCTTAACCTTCATTTTTGGTATGTGACTGGGCATGACATGTTGAGAAGTTAATTTTGGCAGTATTTTAGAGCCTTTGTAGTTAGGCGGCCTCTCATATAATTTTCGGATATGGCTCCATTTTGCTGTTTGGGCTTTGCCGTTCATAATATAATTTAAATCTTTGCAAAGCAAATTATTCCTAATGCTCTTCAACAGATGTGGAGGATCATACAAGAAATAAATTTTTTCTTCATTAATTTCAAAGAATCCTTCTCTATACTCTATATCTTTTCTTAAATATTTGGATTTGGTGTCTGTTACTAGACTGTTAATCACAGCAACATTTGTTTTACCCTGGTCACAAAAAGTGTAAACTTCTTGTAGTTTGGTGATAACCTCTATAATTTGTTTTTCTTTTTAGTTATCATCTTAGTTGTACCGGCTGAATAGCTGAAATAAACAGGTTGCTTGTATGTCTTGATAATACCTCTTATCATGAACACCAAAACATGGTCAAAATACTTATCTTCTTTTTGGTCACCATTGTCCACAAAGCCTTCAATAAAACCTCTTGTTTTGTTGTAAGAACAAGATGGGGCAATGGCCATTTCATCAAACACCAGTGAACAGTGTCTCTGTAGAGGGCAGATCTTGAATTTGTGGGCTAATACTGCATAATTATTCAACCAATTGCCATTTTGTCAAAAAATTGTTTTCTGTAGTGATGTAGGTATATATGTATATGTTAAGTACAGGAGGAAAATAGGAAAACAAAATATTTTATTTATTTATTAAAACATTATTTATTGCAAAATAAGATGACAGGTCATGGATGGTTATTTTATATAAATTATAAAGCAACCTTTCTGCATTTTTGTGCTGCACATTCTTTTATTTGGTCATCGCTTTGCAAGTCCTTTGTTAAATCGCAATTTATGGAAAGAACTGATAAATGATTTAGTCGATAGTTCGACATTGTTGTCCTGTATTTGTTTTCTATAAAGGATATCCTGGAGAAAGAGCGCTATGCTTCACAGTTAGTAATCGGCATCGTTAAAAACATCTTTAAGATGGTATAGCAGTTTGGGAATACATCAACATGTTTTTTTTTCATAAATTAACCAAAATATTTCACTGCAAGAGGTGTAAGACTGCAGTAAGTAAAATTTTAACTGAATGCACTAAATACTCATGTACGTCATTTGGATAATAATCAATAATATTACGTACTCTTTCCATATCATATCTATGTTCTTTAGTAGTTGAATGTAGTTTCTGATACAAAAGCGTAGCGTTTGTTACTGATGCACAAATCAAAACATTTAAATCAATCTTTTTATAGCATGCCAGAGACTTTCTTTTAGGGTCATAATAACTTGAAAGCTGATCAGATACATCTATTCCCTTTTTTCGCTCATTGTAATAGAGCACGGCTTTCGGTTTCAATTTAGGTTGATATCCCAAAGATATTTGCATACTAGCGTCAAGGCATATAGAAATCATTGCAAAGTCGCGTTTGTCTCTCCATTTCATCACTGTTATATTGTCCTTCTGACGAGCAACTGCTTCATTTTTTTAGGGCCCATTTTTTCCGATCTTATTACCCATGGAAGTTCTTTTCTATTTACCCGTAGAGTGCTGCATAAGTCTATCTTACGCTTCTGTAAATATTTAGCTAATCCTACGGTATTGTAATGGTTGTCACGCACAATTATTCGTCCAGCTTCTAGAAGACCATCACATAACTGAACTACGACACTCCCTGGTTTAGACGATACATTCATCAGGTGTTAGACACTGACAGGTCTATGGAAGTAGATTATCTATGGAATATTATGCATGCATGGAATCTCCCTCATTTTGACTATGCCCAGTTTAAAAAAAAACGATGGGTTATAGGAATTCCAAGAAGATTGGCAGCATAAACATATAGGGCGAAAATTTAACGATTTTTGTTTTGCCCATAACATCATTATACCTTTCTCGCGTTCAGTACTTTAAAAAAATAACAAAGCACTCCCTATTTCCGTACCGCCTCCTTTAGCTATTTGAAAATGCCATACATAATAATATCCTATTTTTTGTATGGAATCAAACACGGTGAAATTGTAACATGGATACTTTTTTATAATAAAACGTGCTCACTTCGAATTTAGGTACACTTAAAACTTTTTGCAAGTTCAATATTGCTACTGTAGTATTATCTTTGTCAGCTGTCTCTATTTCTTCTCTTTTTTTAATTATCTTAACTTATCTTTTCTCTTTAAATGAAGTCTTTGTTTTTCCTCTAGAGTGGCTTTCATAGTATTGTCTGATTTTTCATATCGTCGTTGCGCCTGACAGATTCCTTATGTGACTTTCACAAGGTTTTGGGAAGCAATAAAAAACATGTTATTAAATAAAGGGACACATATATTTGAAAACTATGAATGCAGTATTTTTTTTTTGAAGAATATTTACCGCGGACTTATGCGTCCGCGCCCTTGTTTACTTGGCTTGTATTGTTTACAGAATTGTTTACATTGTTACTCAGTTCCGTCTCCCCATCTCAGTGGAACGGCTGATTTAACTTCCTAACTTATAATAAACTTATAACTATGTGAGTCCACCTCTGACTCATTCTATTTTTTTTTCCTATAACTACTATTTCTTTTTTTATGTGTTTGTATTTATATTATTACACTACTTGTTAGTTCATTGTTAGTTTGTTATTATATGGGTTATTTCTAGGTAACATTTTTTATTAACATAACGACTGGACTTTTTTTTTCTAGTTAATCATTTTAATCTTTTTTTCACACTTGATTGTTTGTTTGTTTCTTTTTTTATTATTTTTTTTTTTTTGCTTTTTATGTTACCACTATTTGTTACTTAGTATCTACTAGTCTAGTGTTACATTATTTTATTTCGTTTTTGGAACACAAGTTTCCATTACTTATTTTTACTACAGTACAATTATTTTGACATTTCAGTTTTTTTTTTTATGGTTACGGGAGTGGGTGGGATGTTGGAAATTTTATGGGACTTGGTTTCTACTTTGTTGGTTATATTCTTTTGTTGAGGGCTTTCACCACCTCCATTAGGGCCTCCACGACAGCGGTGTCTCGATGCTGCATGGCCGTCTTGAGGTTGTAATCGACGACCATTTTGGTTGACGCATCCATCGCTTTCCGGGCAAAACGCCCTATTGCGTCGCCGGTGTCGTCCGAGTAGTAGACACAGTTGGAAGTGTGTCTTGACACTGCGACGACCGCGTGGGAGACGCTTTCATGGATCTGGAGCCTCCTTGACTTGGTGTTTATTATGACGACGCTGTCGCAGGTCAACCCCTGAGCCTCGTGTATGGTCAGGATACGCGACCCTACGCCGGAACCGTACCCCTGGTCGGCAAGAGAAGCTTTCTCCTCCTGTGTGTGGACCAGGAATAGGGTATTAAGGGCGGTTTCCGGTATTCGCGCACCTGTATACGCTGCGACTCTCAGGGAGTGGGCCCGCGACAGCGACGTCTTGGAGGAGTATATACCTGGGTATGCTGTTCTCTGAGATCTTTGGCAGCTTCGGTTGTTGTGGTCACTACGATGTCGCTCTCCTCGCTGAAGTGTTTTACCACCCACGTTGTTTTGCCGCATCCTGGCACCCCGTTTTGTCACACCCGGCCTCCGTCACAGTTCCCCACTATAGGGGTTATGGATTGTAGATGAAACCTAAAGTTTATACATAAATATCTGGAATGACTGAAATTAAAGACATACCTCCATACACATACAAAGTTTATTCACTATAAAAAGAAGTATCACTTTGCATAGAAATACAGTGAATGAGGCAACTAATCATAAATAATACCTCCCAGACTTACACACTAAGATGTGTAACCCTGTTAGACCCTGTCTCCGTTCCAAGGTATAACAGAGGTACACCACATGAGATATTACAAAACAACGTCTCAGGTCGCTTGTAAGGATTCGCGAGATGAACGCCTAAATACCACTAGCTCAATCGCAAGGTATTGACCAACCAGGGCTGTGCACGTTAAGAAACCTACTCACTATGGTACAGTATACCCGTGACACAACTTAATACAAAAGGAAGTTATTACTGGTCTTGTTACTTAACACATTAACAAAAGGCCTAACTCTTTGTATGAAAATAATCCCAGTAGACAGGTCTAATGCATCTCCCTCATAATAATTAATAGCAGCTCGATTACTACTCAATTAGTGCTCAAGTAGCACTTACTTAATGCTCAAGTCTCTCTAAATCAATGCAAGACTACTAAATTAGTCTACTCAATTAGTGGAACAGAATCCCTCGGCATGGCACCAAGTTTAAAAACCTTGGTACCCACGAACAGACGCGGCCTACGGGAGAAGTCCAGCAGGATTGCTGTTACCTGGAACGGCGATGTTTCCTCAACGAGGTTTCGGATTGGTAAGGCCTTCCTGTACCATGGACGGCCACACTGTCTCAAATATCGTCGAGCCAAACCTGAACGATGCACGTTCTCCGGATGGCTTCAGGCATTCATCAATCCCGGACCTCAAATATCCAGGCTAGTAAAACAGCCAGACCTGGAACAAAATCTCCGTAGTCAAATACATGTACCTTTGGACTTTCAGAATGGGAAACAAATGGAGGACGGGTTCAGCCTTTTAATGCACTTGAAAACCCCTCGGGTTTCGGGTCACCGTTGAAAAAACAAGTGCCTTTATAATATCATTTGTTCGTCTCTCTGTGACCTCTGCGGTCAAAAAGGCACGCCACAATCTCTCCACCCTGTCCTTGAAAAGTCCTTTGCGAGAAGCTTCCATGCCACAGACTAAATACTCTCGATTCCGACATGTTCCTAATTATTTTAATTTATTAAACTTTATGCTTTTATGCAATTTTTGTGTGTTTTAATTAATTTACATCTACTTCTTTTTTTTATATATTTTAAGTTTTAAAGAGACGTTCGATCTCTAGCGCCATCTGTTGTTTAAACTATGGGCTCTGTCAAATGTGATTCCATTTGTCCGGTAAAGATGTCGCTGCGAGTTACATTTCTTGTTTTGCAACGTCACAGTTTATCCATTCGATGCTGGTTATCGAGTCCGAGACTCCCGAGACGGATTGCGCCATCTCGAGAATCTTGTCGTCCAGCATAATTTTGGTGCACTTGGCGGTAACCACCACCGGGTCTTCCTCAGGTGTCTGGAAGGTCAACTTCCCTGAGCGCTCCGTCTCCACTTTGTCCAGGGGTACGAAGCCACTTGTCGCGCTGTAGGCTACTGTGTACGACCCCTTCATTTCCCCTGAGATAACCCCTTCATTTCCCCTGAGATAAAGGAATTGGAGTTGTCGTACACCGCTGCCTCTGCTTCCTTGAGTAGGATCCCCAGCAGGCCCTCGTTTTTCCTTTCGAAGGTCTGCATGATCTTCTTGCATGTTGCCAGGTTTACCTCTCTGGTTGCCCTGACAACTGCTACGTACTCAAGGAATGCGCTCTTGACGTGGTCCGTGACGCCCGAGTTTGCTGCCAGGGTCGGCGGGCTGACTTGCCCCCTCTCCGCCCTGGTTGGTTTCGGTTTAGGTGGTGCCTTAACTTTTTGTGGTTGTGTCATGAATTTTTCCACTGCCCGCTCCTGCCTCTGTTGGTGATGAGCGGCTGGTTCCCGGGAGCAGTGCTTTGAGGAAGGTGCCAATTGTCCTTAGGTGGCTTGCGGACCGGGCTCGGTCCTCAGGGCTGGTGGATTTTGCCCGTGCCATCCTTTCTTTTTCTTCGGCAACCTCACGCTGTGCCCTTTCAGCTCCGCTCATGGTGGTAGGGTTTGTCGCGCTGCCCGTGCGGTCCATGGGGGCTTCGAGAAAACTCTAGGGTTTCCCCTCTATCCTCATAGACCACTAGTTCGTGCTGTTCTGAGGCTTTCAGGCAGCCGAATCGGTCTGCGACTTCTCTTCTGTCCCACCCTATCGCCATGGCGTCGACGCTGATGATGCGAGCTGTCCCACTCTCCCCCGCCCGCCCCATCTCCCGGAGCAACGAGCTCGCCTGGGCAAATGGAGTTTCCGCTCTCCACTCGAGTAGTGCGATTGTCTTACCTTTGAATCGCACTAAACGGCGCTTACGGGCGGCCACCTCCACCTGCTGTAGCGCGGCGTATTTGCTACCTTTTATGCTCGCTTTGGTCGTGCTCCCGTTGATTAGGGCGGCCAGGCCCGGTGAGATGGGAATTCGGGCTCTAGCTCGGCTTGAGCCAATACAGAAACTGATGCCGAGTTTTTCGGTTTCCCTGTTCATGAACAGGGCCACCCCACGGAGTCTGATGCCTGGAACTCCGCTTTCCCCGCATGCCAAGAACTGTGTGACTGACATGGTGGATTGGGGTGGTTGTGGATCAGTCTCTGTAGTCGATACCGCTGGCACTGCCCCCGGTGCAGGCTGTGGGTCTGCGTTTGTAGACGGTGTCGTTTGTAGTGTTGTGAGTGTTATTGTGTTTGTTGTAAATGTTACCGTAGTTGGTGTTGTCGTGATTGTTGTGACTATTGATGTTTGAGTGTTGTGAGTTGAGGTATTTGTTAGTGGTGGGTTTGTTGCGGTGGTGTTTTGTCGGGTAGGGGGTGGTCGGACTCGACTTCGTGCGGGGGCTTCAGATTTGTTTGGCCCAGCTGCGACTGTGGCTACCCTGCTCGCAAACGCCAAGAATGGAGTCCTCGTTTTTGGTTTTTCCATGAACTTATGGAGTGAGGACTGGCTCAGCTGGAGTCCTGTGCTTTGCTCCAGCTCCATTCTTTCGAGGCAAAATCTCGGGCATTCAAGAAGCAGGTGCCAGACTGTTTCCTCACTGGTCTGGTCGCAGATGCACGAGGGACTGTCTTTGAGGTGGAAGCGGTGGAGTTATGTTGCAAACCCTCCGTGCCCTGTCAGAATCTGAGTGTGGGTTGGTTCCAGGACTGTGTCTCTAAGGGTTCTTTTCGCCGCTAGGACGTCCGGGTTGACTGTCCCCTCCCGTATCTTCCGTCTCACGTACATATGATACGGGGACCTTGTCGTAGTCCGCTGTCTCCTTTGTGAGAGCTGCCTCCTTGGCCAGCTCATCTGCTCTCTCGTTCCCGGCTGTTCCTACGTGAGCCTTAAGCCAGAAGAGCTTCACCTCTCTGACCGCCTCTCTAATCTCCCGCATGCAGTTCTTGATATGGAGTGCCAGGTGGTGAGTGACAGACGGTCTCATTAGCAGGTCGAGCGATGATCTTGAATCACTCAGTATGCTTATGGAGGCCGCCCTCGATTCTCTTGCCATCCTGACAGCTCTGAACAGTGCGTACAGTTCAGACTGGAAGACAGTGTTGTGAGACCTCAGACCAAAAATGCTAGACTTAAACTCCTTACCTCCTTCCCAACAGGTTAGGGCAGCACCGACTTTCCCCTCGATCTTGCTACCGTCGGTGTAGATCTGGAGATCGGTTATCTGGTGGGTCTCTAGGGTTTCAGGAGTCCAGTCCTCGATGCGTGCGTACTCGGTTGGAGTGAGTCGCCCTGGATGGGGTCAAGGGTGGGACAAGTAGTGGATGTTCCTTTCCAGCTCGCAATCGAGAGGTAGGAACTCTCGGGAATGGCCCTTCTTGATTTTGAATAGGGCAGCCGCCTCTAATACACGTAGGTCCAGGGGGAGTTGACCCGACAGTACACGTGCTGATGTCAGAGACACCGTGCGGTATGCTTTGCAGATCTTCTGCACGAACCCCCTCTGCAGCGAGTCAAACTGATTACGTGTCATCAGTTTTTCCGCTGCCGGGGCCCATGCGCTCGCTGCATACATCACGATGGGCTCTATCACCGACACATATATCGTCCTGATAATCTCCCTATTTAAGCCCCACGTCACCTTCGCCGCGCACGCAGGTTGCTTGTAAATGTCTGCAGCCATACGACAGGTCGCAGCCACGTGCGCGTTGAATGTGAGTTTGGCGTCAATAGTGAGACCTAGCAGCTTGACCTCTTGGACTAGGTCTAGCCTCACGCCCGACATGTACAGAACCGGGTCGTCGTACTTCAGCTTTTTCGTTATCACCATCGCATTTGTTTTATGCGTGGCGAAACGTAACTTGTTTAGGATTAGGTTCCAAAACGTCGGACCGGCTATTGAGCCCTGGACGCATCCTTTGTTGGTTCCCTTCTCGCTAGACGCTCTGGCGTAGTTGACCTTGACGTACCGGTCTCTGAGGTATGAGGCGACGAGCTTGTATAGGTTTTTGGGACAGCGTTTTACCACCATCCGTTTTTTTAGTGCTGGCCACCACGCGTTATCGAAGGCCCCCTCTATGTCCAATGATACCAAAAGCACGATCTTCTTGGCTCTGATTTCGGCACGTATGTGCTCCATTAGGTCATAGAGGGCGTCCTCGGTTCCGCGCTGTGGCATGAACCCGTATTGCTTTTGGTGGAGTGTTGGGTGGAAGTGCCACTGGAGTCTGCCTACTAGGAGTTTTTCGACTATTTTCCCGAGGACCGATAAGAGACCTATAGGCCGGTAGGACTTTGGGCTGGTATAGTCCTCCTTGCCTGGCTTTCGGAGGATGCACACGTGGGCGACCTTCCACTGCTTTGGAAAGTGTGACAGCGACAGGCACTTGTGTGCCATTGCCAAGAACACTTCCCTATCGCTGTTTATTGCCGCTGTGCAGATGTCCGCTGTTAACCCATCGGGACCGGGGGCTTTCTTTGGATTTTGGTCCTGGAGGACCTTTTCCAGCTCCACGGCTGTGAAAGGTGGGTCGTCGGCGGACAAGCCTTGTGGATTTTCCTCCTCCGCTAGCTGTCTCAGCGCAGTGTGGTATCGTTGTTCGGCATCCGATGTGTCGTCGGGGTAAAAGGTTTTCGCGAGAAGGTCCGCTGATTGCTCAGAGCTGAGCGTATTTCCTGCAGTGTTTCTCAGGAGGATGTTGTCCTGCCTTCTTGCCGTCTTCCTTAGTACCCGATAGATGCCGTCCCACATGCTTTCTCGGTCCTGCCTCGAACAAAACTCTCTCCAGCTTGCAGTGGCAGCCTCTGTTGCTGCTGTGTTGTACACTTCTTTGGCCGTGACGTACTCCCGAATAGTAAAGTCCCTCCGGCTGGGTGCTGCGTTCCGAATTCTCCTCTTTTTTCTAACCGTGTCTTTTTGTAGACGATCTAAAGAGGAGTTCCACCAAGGGGGCTTTGCACTGTGCCTCGGAGCTCCCAGTCTTGGTATAGTCTCCTCGCACGAGCGGTGGATGGCTTCGATGTATTGACCTATTGTGCTTTCCAGATCTGCTGGACTCCGGATGTTCGAGACCTTGGCCTGGGTTATTTCTTTTCCGGCCAGGTTTGATTTGAGTTGCTTGCAGAAATCGGACCATTTTGCCTTCTTGGTGTTTGAGATGCGCGTCGATACTGGCCTTAGGGGTTCCAAGGCTTTCTCTAGACGCATCGAGAAGGTGATTACATTGTGGTCTGAGGAGGTTAGACCTCTTTCTACCCGCCACTCATCTATTTTCCCCAGGAGCGACAGGCTGCATGCGGTTACATCCACTATGCTTGTGCACCACCTGTCGCCCCTGTAGGTCTCAAATGTCGGTGTTTGGCCAGTGTTCAGGATCTGGAGGTCCCGCTCGTTTAGGTAAGAGCAGTACTCGGCTCCCCGGTGGTTTTCGGACACGCTGCCCCACCATTGGCTCCAGGAGTTTACGTCTCCTCCCACCAGAATGTTATGGCGATCTTCACACTGCCCCGCATCATGCTGCATATTGCGTGTCGACGCACCTACGCGCGTTCCTGCGGGAGTGCAGATCTGCATCATCGTGCGGGTTATTTGCGCACTCACGCGCGTAGGTGCGTTTTGTAGATTCACGCACGGTGGCTCTCATTTATTCGCCGTTCTCTGTGGTGGTCGTGCAGTACTTTATTACTTCCTCCCATTGCACCTTCTGCGCTCTGTCACTGTATTCATCACATTTCATGTTCCAGATAGTTGGGTGGTTTTCGATATCGAATATAAATCGATCGATATCGAGATCCATTTTCAAACACACACGTCACGCCCATTCAAAATCACGCGCGGCACTGCGGGATTCGGTGTGCCATACCTTGCGTCTCGCCCCGCACCTACGCGCGGGGGTGCATGTTTCTCCGCGTGTATGCGCGTGATCCGCATGATCGCGCGTGGATGCATTTTCTGTGTGTTGGACTGTGCGCGTTTTCCATACAAACGGAGATACTTACAAGCAACGGAAGAACACGCATCCACGCGCTACGCTGCATCATGCGGGGCAGTGTGAGAATCGCCTATTTGTGTGTAGCTGTGTAGTTATATGGGTTGTTGCGGAAAGGTATGGGTTAAGTTCTTGGTCTCCTTCAAAACAGACCGATAACACTCCGATCTTGAGCTGGCCTACCTTAATGAGGACGGCCGCAATGTTGTCGGTTACCAGCTGAGGGTCATGAATGACCTCCAGACTGCCCCCGAAAACCACTACTGCCGCCTTCACCGGCTTCTGGCGGTTTAGGCTGCACTGAACTACTTGCGTGCCTGGGCTTTGCTTCATCACACCTGTTCTTCCCACATAGGGTTCCTGAACTAGTGCGACGGAGATTCCCTTCACCTGTGCCGCCACCAAGAGCTCGTCCGTGGCCAGTTAGGAGCGTTGGAGATTGACTTGGATGAACTTCAATCTCCCTGCCGGTCCTTGAGTGTTTTGAGGGAGACTTTGTGGGTTTGTGGTGTTTGGGCTGCCCTCAGCAATAGGAAACGCGCGACCGCGCTATCCCATCCCACTTTTGGCGCTCCTGGCATTCTTTGCTGAAAGCGGTGTGTGCCAGGTCGCCTGCTGGTCTTTGCGCCACCTTGCAGTTTATGCATTTCGGCTCTCTGCCCTCTGCCCTATTTAGGCAGTCCCCTCCGTTGTGCGCTCCGCTGCAATAGAAGCAGGCTTCTTTTGCGGCCCCGCATATGGACTTGTTATGCCCATATCCGAGGCACTTTGTGCACTGAACTAGGGGGGACTGATCCTCAATAGAGCACTGCTTTATGCGCAGATGAACTTTTTGGGCTCGGGTGAGGGGCCACATCTTTGGAGAGAGTTCGACTACCGGGTGGCATTCGTGGGGGTTTCTCGCGCGCTTCCTGTATCGTACCCGGGCCGTCCGTTCACCCACAGCGACGTCTTGCAGCAGGTGTTTATTTTGTGCTAGTAAGAGATCTATGATCTCCCCGTCGCTGTAGCTGGACAGAACACCCTTTATACATGCCCGTGGGTTTTGGGGCTTCGACTCCTGGACTTTGAGCCCGCCGTTCTTCCTGAACTGGTCCTTGACCAGGGTCAGTTCAGGAAGAACGGCGGGCCGAGGGCTGGGTGGGGGGTTCTTTGTCCCGCAGTACGCGGAGGTCTGCTGATACAATTTCCAACCTTTCCGCTAGGGGCTGCAGGTGTTCCTTTATAGACTCTGTTTTTTGTAGAGGGGGGGGGGGACGGAGGCGCAGGTTTGCTCAGCAGTTCTTGTAGCTGGGCTTTGACTGTGCCTATTTCCTCTTCAAACCTCAAGTTTTTTCTTTGGGCTTTGATCCGCTCCTGGCTGGGTGGGATCAGGCTTGAGCTTTTCCATTTCTTTCCGGAGCACGTCCAGCTGGTTGGAGATGCTGGTCATCTGTGTCTCCAGTCGGGACATTCCACCACTCGAGAGGTCCCCTTTGGGAGCTCCAGGTGTCTTCTCCATGTCCTGCCGGGTCTCGTGGCCCAGCCATTCGCGGATTGTCTTCGCCTCCTTTTTGGTGTCTGTCAGGTCGGTTCTCATGAGTGGAGAGCTCGGTCTTCAGTGTCATGACTTCTCGAGTATGAGCTCTCTCGACCCGCACTAGTTCTTGTGCGTGTCGAGAACGCTCCTTCTCGAGATTAAACTTGTGTCTCGCTCTTGAGTCCGCTAGAGACTGAACCGTCTCATATAGGCCATGTAAGCACTCAAGAGCGGTGACCTTGCACTCCCGCTTCATGTTTCCCGCCGCCTCCAAGGCAGACTTCCCCCTCTGGAGCAGGTCGTTTGCCTCCCTCGTCGCCAGATCCATTTGGACACCTGTCTTCTCGGTGTTCGGTACAGGATGCTCTCCCTCTCAGGTCTGGTGTCCTGACCCGCCGAAGAAGCCACCGAGCTTTCCTCATCCGATATGATCTGGCGAGGGGGGGATATGCCACACTGCTCCCACTGGATCACCACCTCCGAAACCCTACTAGTGCGTTCTCCCACTAGTGGCCCAGGCCCTGATGGTGTCGTTCCCGAGATGTGTGACGCCCCCACAGACCCGTCTGAGACTTCGGGCTGTGGTTCCGACGACGCCCTCGGGGTTGGGGCTGGGTATTGTGGCGGCACGGATGGATGCGCCGCTCTCTCGGACACCGCTGTCTTAGTGGTGTTCTTAAGTACCTTCTTTCGGAGGTTAGTGGAAGCGCTCGCAGATGTTTTTCGCGATGCGGCTGACGCAGAGCTTGACGTCGACATGGTTTTGTGATTAAGGATGGATAAGGGTTGGTTGGACTGGATTTTTTTTTTTTTGGGTTGGGTGATGGGGTGAGGTTTCCCTATATTCTAAAGGTGTTAGTATAAATTACGGCTATGTTAGTTGTTGTTATTTGTGTTGTATTAAGGTTGTTTCTTTTTTATTATTATTAATTTAATTTAGAGGTGGACTCACGGAAGGAAGTTCTCGCTGGTGTTCTGCGACTGCGTCCGTCCGATGAGGAGTCCGGTCTGACAGAGCTCGATGTTGGTAAGCTCTGGGGCGATGGTGGTGTTATTATATGTTAAGTACAGGAGGAAAATAGGAAAACAAAATATTTTATTTATTTATTAAAACATTATTTATTGCAAAATAAGATGACAGGTCATGGATGGTTATTTTATATAAATTATAAAGCAACCTTTCTGGCACTCCCTATTTCCGTACCGCCTCCTTTAGCTATTTGAAAATGCCATACATAATAGTATCCTATTTTTTGTATGGAATCAAACACGGTGAAATTGTAACATGGATACTTTTTTTATAATAAAACGTGCTCACTTCGTATTTTTCTTTTCTTTTCTTAACTAAAAATTATCTTAACTTATCTTTTCTCTTTAAATGAAGTCTTTGTTTTTCTTCTAGAGTGGCTTTCATAGTATTGTCTGATTTTTCATATCGTCGTTGCCCCTGACAGATTCCTTATGTGACTTTCACAAGGTTTTGGGAAGCAATAAAAAACATGTTATTAAATAAAGGGACACATATATTTGAAAACTATGAATGCAGTATTATTAAGTATTATTTATATTTTTAAAGACAATATTTGGATTGCAAAATTTATAGCAAACATCAATTATTTAATGAGCGAGAATTATTTTAACAATTAATTACACACAAGTAGTTTGGGACCGTTCTAAATAATGACGTATCGTCGTTGCACTTGCCAACACTTCTATGTGTATTTAGTGAACTTTTCAGGGGAGACAATTAACTGTTTTATTTAATGATTGGTGAACTTATCAATAAATTAAAAATGCAGTATGGTGGAAAAAATATTACGTATGAACTGAGATACTTACAAGTAGAATAATAACATGTACTGTTCATCCACAATTATTTTTTTGCCATTTTGATGCACATATCAGAATTGTCTTGCAAGCACCGTTTCTTACAAGTGAAAAATGTACACATAACAGATTTGAAAAGGAACACAATGCGATCAAATTAATTCTTTTAAATGCACAGCAAAAAATAATTTAATTAATAAAAAGTCATTAAACCTTAGTCTAATGAGTAACACTGACAACGTTTGAAATGATTTATCCCCACCCCTAGTATTACGTATTTTAATTATGTTTAAGGTTGTCGTAGAAGTAGTGGTAATCCCGGTGCATGTAGTTCTTTAATAACTGTAAGCTGTCATATTTTGTTTCTCTATTTTTCTTGGTGATATTTTTCATTCTTCTTTGAGGTATTTGCCATTCGTCTGGATGGCATAATTTGAAAAAGATGTTTCCATCTTTATACAGTAAGCCTCTGATATCTGTGACTACAGGGTCACCAGCCTTTTTTCGTGGTCGTATTGAATCAAGCTGATATGCATGCTCATAGTTTTTGTTTTTTTTTTTTATTCCAGGTGATGAATTACATAAGGTATTGATGGTCCGGCTTGTGCCATGACATTATGTAGTCATTGGGTGAATAAATTGATGGCTTAAATAGCTGTTCGGTGAACATAATAAATGTTGTGTGATATTAGAAAATGAAAGGCAAAAGACCTTAAAAAAGTCCACCATCCCTTCATCAGAAGTTGAGTCAAATGGAAGCAAAGATTTAGAAAACCAAAGAGCTACATCTCTAGCCAGAAGCCATTTGTCATGTTTCGGCATGACTTTTGTAGTTTTTGAACCAAAAGCAGTATTAGTTTTAGCAGGACGCTTAACAGTTAAAAAGTCTTTGATGTTAGTTTTGGCTTTATTAGCAGCAGAAGCAGGTTCATCTCGAATGTCATGATCATCTCGTAGGTGACGAGTTAAATTTCCAATACTGACTGTATTACTATAACATTTTATTTTAACACTGTAACAAATTAAGCAAAAAGCCCATCACCTTCATGCCTGCTTATAAAATGTTAAATCTAAACTCAAATAAAAGATTCTCAGATGTCAATGTTTTAAATTAGAAATCAGATAATAAAGTATGCCAAAAAATTGCCTATAAGTATTTTACGCCTACGAAATTTGTTTTGTATAAAACTAGGCGTTAGAAAGCAGTGTAATGTAAACCATCATGATTAACATAAACTTTGATGATTGATAATATTTATGCATTTAAGCTAGGTATGTTTGTAACAAAAAACGCAATTTTTATAACATATAGAGTGCTGCTACAAAGCTCACTTTTGCAGGAATAGGCAATAATAAACGAATTTTAAGAAATAATTGTAAATTTGAGGTTAGGAAAAATTAATGAAACCTAAGAAAAGCATTTTTGTTTAAAAAAGTAAAGTACTTACGATTTAAATGTCACGCCGTCCCCATCACTTTCAGCTTTAACTGCTGTGAGACAAGCTGAGCAATATACTTGATCAGGATTCAAAATTTTCGCTTTGTTATTTTCTTCAGTAATGACAATATTTCCGAAGTACTTCCAACAAAAACTGCTAGGAGTTTTAGCATCATAAAAGACGGCTATAGAGAGTGTATTTATATTCATATTTAATAAACTGGTCATTTTAAAATGAAACAAAAAAACCCGAAACAAAATCGCAAGCAAGTGGCGGCGGCGACGGCGGCGGCGCGCGGGAGTGACGCGACGCCCATGTCTAAATAGGACGAAGTCAAATCAAGTTTTAAGGTAAGCCTTTTTATCATCCCACGTATCTAAGCTCCAGTAATACCGAAAAGTAGCTTCTCTTTGTTTCTTTACTTAGAGTTCAACACAAAAAAGTCCTACATGACTTCGCTTCAGTAGGGCTATGGGTACAAGTTTTAGTATTTATATCTCTCTGGCTTTTCGCAATAAAGCTGACCGTCTTCTTAGAATTTTCACTATCGACTGCTATTTTTCTTCCCATGTAAGGCTTTCCCTTAACTCTTTGCTTCTTATTAAAGTCCCTGTTTCTTTTGTTGTCATGTATTTCATTAATCACTCATCGTGATTTTCTTCCGGTCCCCTGGTTTCCTCGTCAATTTCTATCAACTGTCCAGTTTGTTCATCTAGAATGAAGTGTCCAGTCCCAATCCCCCGTATTTTTGCTTACGAATTCTCCAGTAACTTCATCTAAGTACGAACCCGTTTGGCCAACTATTGCCTTATCCTATGATTCAGCGGTCTCTATCAGCAAAGGCTGCAAGTTGAACTCTGACTCATGGCGTACAGTTAAGGTAACAATTGCATGCTTTCTGATTTTCAATAGGTCCTGTGGCAAAAATATCGTAGGATTGCATATCCCCATCTGCCTAATTAACAGGGTTAGCAACAAAATCGAGTGTTGGTGTGATCATACCGAAGTAATTGACCGACTATTTGTTTACATATACAAGGTTAAAGGTACAAGGACACGTACCTTTCAGCAGTTTTGTATGCGTAATCTTTGAATTTCACAGTATCTACATGGTCACCGGAAGTTATCGCTTGCAAAATAACAGCAAACCTGTGAATCAGTTCCGCATCGAGTCCTGTTATACCGGCAGTTTTCACTGGATCTTCAAAGAATTTTCTCGCTATGTTACCGTCATTGGTCGTATGGCCTTGCTTCACTACATCAATCAGTAATCCGAGTTCATTTTTAAAAGGATCTTGAACTATCTTCTTTTTTGTATCTCTTAGATTTTGTTCTTCTTTTCCTCTTACAGACGATTTTTTGATATCAAGTCTTGTATGATATATTTAAAAGGCATCCCATCACATTTATGCGTGCATGCAGCGAAGATAGTCCAAACTTCAACATTTCCGGTGATGTCACTCTTTTTTCTCCAGCTTCCAAGTTGTTCATTTCGGTCGGTTTCGCTAAACAAATGTAGCATGCAGCATTGGACTTAGCCTCTGAAAGATAAGTGCAAATCTTGGCATCAACCATCGTCATCATGAGGTTATGGGCTACTTTGTTAGTTTAATATTCGGTTGGTCGAAGATCTGAAATTTTCATTTTTGTTACTTCGGCCTTCACCAAAGCCTCACTTTCTTTTACAAATTGAAACTGCACAGGACGACAAAAAGCTGGTGAACAAGGTTTTGGGTTTTCCCAAACTGTTTTCTCTTCACACATAATTTTTAAAGGCACTAAGGATGTCATAAAAATGCTGGAATCATCGTCTGCAGAATCCAACTTTTGCTTATATCTACTTTGACTCGATGCACCGTCACAACCCCATTTCGATACCAGTATTATTTCTTTTCCTTGTATGTTATCAGGTAAAGATTTTAATATTCTTTTGGCTATAACGTCAAGTAGACTTTGTAGAGTAATTTTACCAAAGAATCAGTAACTGTGATAGAGTTCTCTGGTGGGTAACACTCTTTCTTCTTTTTTTGGAATTGGTAATACGAAGGGTATAAGTTACGAATGCCTTCTCGTATTGCTGTCTCTCTCAATGTGATGTATTGCCATTTTGACAGCTTCAGAGATAGCAATAAACCAAGAGCCTTCTGAGGTGTAAATATTTTCTTGGTGAATGGTTGTTTCACCATGACGTCTCGAAATTTGCCAATTGACTCAGGATTTTTCAGCATGTGTTCAATAACAGAAGCCATGTTTTCCCTTCCATCCGCCTTTAATTTTGATACAGCTGCAAAAACCATTTCACTACATTCACCATCCAAGTCGCCACTTCTTCTCTTTTTTTGTTTCGTTCCCAAATCCTCAAAAGCTTTCCGAGGATACTTCCTTTTGGTCATGGTTCCAACAGAAGATGTTGATCTAGATGGCTCTGCTTCATAAGCCGGAGTTATTTTGCCCTTGCACTTTGCTTAGTATGCAGCTAGGCCAGTCAATATTTTTTTGCAGCCAATTCATATGTCTTTCGGAATATGTCCGCTTTCCGACTTACTGAACGCCAACGTTTGTCGACAGCTCTAGCAAAGTTTCGGCAAAATTCCCGAAATGTCACACAATCTTCTTCAGATAAATTGCAGTCCAGTCGTGATAACACTGATTCGAACAAAAATTGGAAGTCCGTTATTTTATTCGCACTTTTTAATATCACGAATAAATCTAAGTTAAGTAGTAACGATCGCAATATTCTCCATTTTGTTTTTCTAAGTAGTTGCAGCAACAAAAAATATTATTAATGCATGTAGTAGTCGTTGACCTAGTTCGGGTTGGTTCAATGAACACATTTGATAAATTGAATGACTTAGAGAGACTTAAAAAGCGATTGCTATCTGAATTATCTTCAACAATATTAATATGCCATAACATCTTCCATCACCGACTCAAAAATAGAATAGTTTTGATGATTAGGGGGTCTGTAAACGCACACTATGACATGCTTATCTAGCTCAATACCATCAGAGTTCAATGTTATGTTCAACCGACAGTTCAACTAACTCTTTTCTAGTTTTATATTTAATAGAGTGCTTAATTAAGATAAGTGAACCCCCGCGCAGCATTGATTTACGGTTAAAACAACTGCCCAAACTATCCTTTAGCCAATGCTCTGTTACACAAACAATGTCATACATTGTTTTTTCTAAAAACAGTTCAATTTCCAATTGCTTTGAAGAAAAGCCTTGAATGTTTTGAAGGTATAGAGTAAAGGATTTCTGATTAGCTCCCTTTTTGTTACTGCTAGAAGATACCGTGTTGTTTACAAGCTCAGCCAATTTGTCTATGGTAGCCTCTGTTGTCTTATTACCTAGTTTAAATTATTTAAGCCAGCAACCAAGACATTAGTACTATTACTAATTGTGGTGCTAATACCAGAGTACTTCGACATACATACTAATTATGTCTTGAGTTAATATTAAAAACTAATAGCCTCGCTATTTGACGTCTAAAACTAACAGGCAGATACACAGTATCCCTAGTCGATTTAAGCTTATCAACAAAATTGTTGATGTCAAAAAATAAAAACTTGTCACTATGGTGACTTACTAAAAATTGCATATGCTTATTTAGCATATACATACATATTTTGCCTATAAGATAGCTGCTCAAAGTATGGAAAATCACACAAAATGATCTTTTTACGATTGATCTTCAAAAGTTCAGTTATACTATCAGTGATATCATTATTTAAACTATTCCCTACAATAATAGTTTTTAAGGAATTAAGATCATACTTATTCTCAGTAATAGATGATAGTATGCGGTGGTAGGAAGACTGAGGAGTGCAATAATTTTGAGAAACAAAAGGAAGGCTTACTAAGAAAAGGAAGGAATTACTAACTAATTTCCCTAACCCTCTTCCTATACTGTCTGAAAACATTACTGACTGTAAACAATCCTTGCTATTAGGAGTGGAAAATCTACTAACTGCTGAATATACCACTTGAGAAGATTTTTGCATAATTTCAGGATTGTCTTGGATGGGACCACAATCCTGAGTACTCATAGCTTGGGATGGGTCCTCTGTTACCACAGGCCGGGGGGCATTGAGGTTGCATTTGTCCTGACAAGTGCATTTGGTGTTGCTAAGAGTCAGCATGTCTACTCTGTCGACTAATTCGTTTGTAGCTAGGATATGTTCCTTAATTTGTTTTATACTTAATTTGTTTTATAACTTACATATTTATTATAAAGCGACTTAAGTGAATAAATAAATAAAAATATGAATAAACAAAAAAATAAATAAGGTTTCTATCTACCCAGTAATTCGGTCCGTACCCGGGCTGCGTACTGGATAGCACATACTTGGTTTGACCAGAAGAGAGATATGTTTTTTTTTAATTGGAGTGTTGTGTTTCGTAATTTATTTTGTATGAAATAAAATATTTCCTTCCTACTTTACCAGGATTAGGACTGTCAACTAAGAGCTTATTAATGAATAAATGAACTAAATTAAGTATAACTTAATTTTATAAATAATATGCTTCAATAAATAACTCCTAGCAGGCGTAGTTACAAGATTTAAAATCATTTTATTTACAATTATTTTCCTTTTTTTTAATTTATTTTTTTTAGATACTTTTTATTGGGTTTTTTTTATATTTTTTTGAAATTTTGTTATTTTTAGGACTGTTTGTTAGCTTGTTTAGCTAAGTTAGGGTAAATAACTTGGTTAGAGCTCCACCATTCTAAGGGATTCATGTTTGGGAGCAATACGCTGTCGTCTAGATATCTTTGGACTTCGATAATAGCCCTGCTGTTAGCCGTGCCTACCGGTCGTACTTCTGTATTTTCTTTATGTAGTGTTTCCAAATTAAGTTTTTTGTCGGTTGTTCTTGAACACTTGATGCTTCAGAATCTGAAGTTATAGGTAAACTTCTTCTGTCTTCTTCATTTAGCATAACTAAACCGATGACGTAATGTTTTGTGCTCTCTAAGACATTCGGATTATTGAAATATAATTTGTACCTTGGATCTAAAAAAGTTGCAGTAGCGAGTGTTCTACTGCTTTCTAAATTTCCTAAACGGTTGCTTATTTCCGAAAGCAAATCCTGTCGGCAGATTTCAACCTCGTCTGGAAAAATACTAATTTTATTTTCACTCTGGTAAACGGGATTAATAATTTCTTCCAGAGCTTTAGTGAGCCCGTTGTCAAGGGAATTACAGAGCTTCCAGTGACATATTTTTGGCCGCTCATTTCCTTGTTATTTCCTAGCATGGCCGCAACACCCATACTAACGACTGGCATATATCCCAGTCATAACTATTCATTGTTGTGAAATTGGCGGGATTCAAATTTATAAGGGCACAGTTTATTTCATCTTTCAATTCTATAAATCTCTAACATATAAAATCTCGAGTTCGACGGGGGCTGTCATCACTATCTGCAAACAAACTAGCTCATTGAATGGCAGCCCTGACGGATATTCTTGGGTTACATTAATTTTGTAAGTCGGGGGTTTTATTAATTATTTAATTCTTTTTCAATTATGTTTTTACCGGCGTGGGTTTTTTTTTTAATTTTCAATTTTGCCTTTTATTTCAAACTTTTTAGAGAGAACTTTACTATGAACATTGTACTACATATAGATATAGTTTATTTAATAAAAATAATAATTCTATAAGTATTTATTTTATGACCAATAAAACATTATTACCAGTGACTTTGTTGTGTGGGTAGGTACATGTAACTCAACTCGATATCATTACCTAGAATGAAATTTATAATAAGTATGTAAGACATTTTCAACTAAAGAAAGAAAGAAAAAAATGTGTCTCAAATAGTCAAGGTGTGTTTATCTTATCACTCAAGGTAGTAAAATATCACTGGGCAGGAGGTCCGCCGCCGCCGCCGCCTCTGCTGCCGCCGCGGGTTCCGTCGCCGCCACTGCCGCTGCGACTCCTAGTACTCGGGAGGGGGCTGAAATGGAGTGCCAGTAATGGTCCCATCGCAGCCTCCTCCAGAGACAAGTCGGCCGCTGTGCTATTGCGCAGTGGCTGATGCCTGTGGACGGTGAGCGTGGGTGGCTCGCCGTCCGATACCAGGCTGAGTCGACGACGCGTTGTGCTTCACGCGCGCCTCAAGGAGCCGTCAGCACCAGAGACGGGGCCCCATAGGGTCGGTGCCTGCCAGGGTTGCGGAATTTGTTCGAAAGAGTTACCGCGGCCCTGGAACGCAAAGGGCACATGGAGGAGCACGGGTGGGTTTGAGTCAGTAAAAGTCTGACACTCCCTACTGCTCCATCCAGGGCGGGAGGGGATTTGATGATTTCCCATCCAAAAAAAAAAGAAAGGTAGTAAAATATTACAACTACTATTGGTTTTCTAAACCTGCGATACGTCTCTTTGAATGATTTCTGATCCAATAATAACATAAGCTGGGAGTACCTCCATGCGGTGAAGGCGGAAACAGTTCCCAATACTGGCTAAAACTCCCAAACATTATGAATATGCCTTCGGGCTTATGTTGTTGTTGTGTTTTCTGACGCGCGTTGATTTATGATCTGGCTCGCTCCCCGGTAACCCCCTGCGTTACAGTCATTTTACATCAATACCATACCTAACGATTTTTATTAAATTTTTACTAGTTGTTACTATTAAGTTTAAGTAAAATTTGTAATGTTTTCTCTTAATGATTGTATGTGTGTACATAAATAATAAAACAAAAAAAAAATAAATAAATAATAGGATTAATAATAAATAAATAAATAAGTTGAAAAGAAACTTAAGAATTCGTTTTTAATTACCATTTTAGCTAGATTGCAATTATTATTTGTTAAGTTGTGCAAAATATCAACCAAAATGAGTCTAGGTCGGAAAACTAAAAAGTTAGGACCATACATAAAATACGTAGTAATCAGAGTTCAACCAGTCTTAATGGTCGTGTTCCGAAATTGATTCATGTTGATAAAAATCATGAAAAGAAACGAAAACGTCTAGCCAATGCTTATCGCATGGCTTTATTAAGAAGTCAAGACAGTCTAGAAAAATATGAAGCGAGCATTTCTGCCGGCGCATCTCGCATGGCTTCATTGAGAAGCCAAGAGAGCGTAGAAGAATATGAAGCGAGAATTTCTGCCAGCGCATCTCGCATGGCTTCATTGAGAAGCCAAGAGAGCGTAGAAGAATATGAAGCGAGAATTTCTGCCAGCGCATCTCGTATGGCTTCATTGAGAAGTCAAGATAGCGCAAAAGAATTTGAAACGAGAATTTCTGCCAGCGCATCTCGCATGGTTTCATTGAGAAGCCAAGAGAGCGTAGAAGAATATGAAGCGAGAATTTCTGCCAGCGCATCTCGCATGGCTTCATTGAGAAACCAAGAGAGCGTAAAAGAATATGAAGCGAGAATTTCTGCCAGCTCATCTCGCATGGCTTCATTGAGAAGCCAAGAGAGCGTAGAAGAATATGAAGCGAGAATTTCTGCTAGCGCATCTCGCATGGCTTCATTGAGAAGCCAAGAGAGCGTAAAAGAATATGAAGCGAGAATTTCTGCCAGCGCATCTCGCATGGCTTCATTGAGAAGCCCAGAGAGCGTAGAAGAATATGAAGCGAGAATTTCTGCCAGCGCATCTCGCATGGCTTCATTGAGAAGCCAAGAGAGCGTAGAAGAATATGAAGCGAGAATTTCTGCCAGCGCATCTCGCATGGCTTCATTGAGAAGCCAAGAGAGAGTAGAAGAATATGAAGCGAGAATTTCTGCCGGCGCATCTCGCATGGCTTCATTGAGAAGCCAAGAGAGCGTAGAAGAATATGAAGAGAGAATTTCTGCCAGCACATCTCGCATGGCTTCATTGAGAAACCAAGAGAGCGTAGAAGAATATGAAGCGAGAATTTCTGCCAGCGCATCTCGCATGGCTTCATTGAGAAGCCAAGAGAGCGTAGAAGAATATGAAGCGAGAATTTCTGCCAGCGCATCTCGCATGGCTTTATTGAGAAGCCAAGAGAGCGTACAACAATCAGCTGTACACATGTACAAATTGATTACTCAAATGTGCATTTCAATATTACGGACATTTGCCAAATAGCACCTGACTCCACTCTACCAAATCGCAATGAACGGTCCCATAATGATGCTACCCTGACAAACCGCCATAGTTATTTTCGAGACATTGGCAACGGACGAGAAATTCTAAGAGGATCTTTTCACCAGGGACATCGGAACTTTAGGGAAGAAAGTCGTGGAAAACAATGCACAGCGGCAGCAGCTGCATCAATAGCCACCAGCAAAATTATGGATATAACTTTGTGAGACTCTGGTGTCATTGATAATATTTTGATTGTGGTCGATAAACTGTATATTGAAAGTATCAACACTCGTAATGTGCCTAATATAGTTGAAAACGAATATCTCAGACCACATGAATTAAAAACTCAATTCGAAGTGTTCTCGCATATACAACATGTCCCAAAATTCAACGATAAGCCGGCACCAGAGGATGGACCTACTAATGACTACTCGAGAAAAAAAAAGAAAAAAAAAATACCTCTACTTTTTTTTAAAATTACTTAAAAAAAAGGAAATTCTTCGAAAATGTATACCCCTTATGACACTTTTAACTACCACAGACCACAATTTTTCAACTATTTCAGTTTTTTTGTTTGTATCGGCAACCTAAGTAGTACTACTATTCACCATAATCTTTGAAGATTACAGAATTTTCGTAGTTTTATTCAAAAAAACAACCAAAAAAAATTATTTCCCTAAAATTTTGAAAGATTTTTACGTTCAATAAACTTTAACTCATCGTAGTGTAAATATGGACACTACTATGGCAAGTTTTTTTAAAAATTAGCGCAACTAACCTAGATTTTAAAATGGTATAAAACTTTAAGAAAACTAGCCACAAAAAAAAAATAATGACACTTTTTCTAATCAAGAACCAAATTTCATAAGTTGTTGTTAATAGTAATCACTTCTACTATGTGCCCAAAATAGATTTTTGTTGTTGGAAAATGATGAATGAATGAAACAAATGGTGTCAATAAATGTAAATTTATTGCATTATTAATAATATTATAATAAATGTTAAAACTGTTTACCACCGGCATTAATACAGGCACGACATCGCCTTAAAAAAGATCGTTTTATTCGTCGTGCATATCTTCTACTATTGATATGATCCGCAGCCTGAGTAATTTTTTGGCGAAGGTCGTTCAGTGTTGCAATGGGTTTCGAGTAGACTCTGTCTTTGAGACAACCCCAATAGAAGAAGTCCAGGGGGTTTAGATCGGGTGAACGGGGTGGCCATAAAATAGGACCAAGTCGCCCTATCCAACGCCCTGGATACTCTTGGTTTAAATATTCTCGCACAGGACGGGCATAGTGAGCTGGGCAACCATCATTTTGAAACCATATGTTTTGTGAATCACTAATGGGCATGTCTTCTAATAATACTGGCAAGTCATTTTGTAAAAAGTTCAAATAACTATTGCCATCCAAGTTTCTTTGTAATTCAAAAGGCCCAATCACTTTTCCGTTTAATATACCCGTCCATAGGTTAACCTTGAATTGATATTGGGATTTGTCTTGTCTCATCAGGTGCGGATTTTCATTGCTCCAGCTATGTAGGTTGTGAAGATTTAAATAGCCATCTCTCTTGCAGGTTGATTCATCCGACCATAGAATATTATCCAAGAATTGGCGATCTTCTCTGTGCTTTTGCAGCATCACACGGCAAAATGCGACTCGTAGTGGATAGTCCCGCGGCAATAATGTCTGCACACGCCTGTAGTGATATGGGTGAAGTCTGTGACGTTTTAGGATTCGATGTGCAGTACTTTTTGGGATTCCCGTAGCTATTTCTATGGCACGTACCGACGTAGTTGAATCATTTTCAATTTCATTGAGAACTTCTTCGTCGCGTTCCGATCTAGGTCTTCCAGCATTTCTCCTGCCAGATGGTAAACGGCCCTCCGAAAACGCTTGATGCACATTAATAAATACTCGATAATTCGGGTATCTTTGAGCATTTGGGTACCTTTCTCGATATAATCTGCTAGCAGCGCTACCATTGCATCGGCACTCTCCATAAATGAGGTGCATATAAGCGTATTCCAACGGTGTGTATTGTATATGTCTTGAAATAGAAGAAGAGACCATTAGTGGACATCTTTTCGTTGATAACACAGATTATGGGTTTCCGAACCTCCAAAATGGAATAAGACAATTTTTTGACAAGTATGATTCTGGAATTTTAACAGCCAATGGGATCTCAATTGCAATTTTCAAAAGAGGCAATTCGTTTTTTGTTTTTATTTCACATAGTCGAGGTCCAAAAGGCAGAGTTGCGCAAAATGGTGCAAGTTGTGCAATTTACTTTAAGACGGCATAGAAAATTTACACCAATTCACGTGATTTTAGCAGACAATTCATGAAAAATCTTCTGCTGGTGTTGCGTTTTTTTGCATTGCTTTGCATTTTTTTGCATTGCATCATTAGTGTTTCCGAAATTTGGTTTTGGAACGTCTACAATCAGACCCATCTTGACCCTGAACTGTTCTTGTACATGAAGCTTCTTCTGTTTGGCTGTTGTTTTCTCATTCTCCGTTCTTAGTTGCCATTTTTTACATGCAGCTTATAAGCGAGATGCAGAATTGATTTCAAAAACGAATTCGTGCATGTAAAACAGATAGTCCAGAGACAAGCGCCTCCGGCTTAACAGCACCTTTTTTGGTTAGGCAATTAAAATCCTTGGAAGTCAAACCGCAGATATAATATCTCATTGTAGATGTTGTGTTAGTGGCAGCATTACACACCTTTCCATCTACCATGGTAAGCATCACCAAATATATTTTTTCTCCTAATTTTACTTCGTTTTTTTGTAAATTATTTGCGGCTTTTTTGACATAATTTATTTCTTCATTTGTTACATCATTGGTGTCTTTGATAAAAACGTTATCTAATGGGCCGACAATAACGTGGTGAGGAAGGTGTTGGATTCTGCCACAACGACTGATTATTAGTGGAGCAAATAGTCGCAGAAGCACAAAAGAACTTTAAAATAAATTCGCATCGGAATCAGAATCACACTCAAATTTTTTTTCAATTGAGCTTGTTGGGCTCCATCGCAACCCTACTTGCACATTAAAAGTAATGGTCTTCTTTCTTCATCATCGAGCGGTAACACCTCTTCTATGTGAGTCAATAAACGCGTAGCAGTATGGTTCATTAAACTCTGTAATTGTATTTCGACACATGTTTCGGTTACCCGATATGATTCTTTATTTGGGTAGCACTCCTGTTTTGCTTTCTGTATGACACTTATAACAAGGATATAACTTTTAATTTGTATTGCGTATATTTTCATATTGTCTTCTAGACAAATCAGCTTCAACAAACATAGACAAAGCTTGTATTGGAGTCGAACTGAGAAAGCGTAGCCTGTTGTTTTGTTTCGCTAAATACCTTTGTATTTTGTAGCTCGTTTTGGCGATATCAGTATTTCTTTTAGCACTGATGAAGCATCTCTTTCCTGTTTCACATAGTTTTGATTGTGTAGCATATGTGAGCAATTGTAACTCAGTTTGTTTGCGTAAATCCTCCGTTTCACTTCGTTTACTCCTTTCACTTAATTCTGAAAAACATTTATGAGGTCGTCCTGTTCGGTTTGAAGTTTTTGGTATTACAAATGTGCCTTCTAACCATGTTTCATTGTTTTTCAGAAAAAAATCTTCTTTATAGTGGGAATCAGTCCATCTTCTTTTAATTTCCGACTTGAACTTGACTTGACTTGAGGATATGATAAAATTAAGCAAGATTTATCAAGAAATCTTGCTTAATTTTTTCATATCCTCTTTGAAAATGAAAATGGGCCAAATTTTTTAAGGAACTTCCAAAAACTCAAACCTTTCATTAATATTATTTATATTTTCTGCCATCATAATGTTTTCACGGGTGTTTTCGAGTCATAACTGGGACGTTTGACGACCCTACAACAAAAAAGTGTCCATTTATAGCAATAAATAAGAAATCGATATTTTTTGTGTTTATTTTCCAGTCAGCTATTTTAAGCTATATTTCCAAATATCGGATAAAACCGGATAATATTTTACACGTATTGTCAAGACTAAAACACAGGATATTCCAAATTACTAAAAGCAATGTCGGGAAATATAACAAAATTGCTACAAACATAAAAAAAAATAATGCTTTGAAGCAGCACTTGCTAGAAAAATTGTATTAAATAGATTTCTAAGCTATAATTACAAGAAAAATATGAACAGTATACTCATTTACCTGCTTTATCACAATCCATAGCTTTCACTTTATTTTATTTGCTAACAAATATAGAAATACAGTCAAAACTTTCGTTTGCGCAGCGAACAAAAAACATTGATACATGCACTCAAAAGAACGATCAAGTTAGGACTGATCGTCCCGCACGGTAGTTCCGGAAAAGAAACAATGAAGTATGTTTACGTTTCTTAGAACTATTAGCTACCTGAGTTACCCTCACAGAGTATAATAATAATACGGAAAAAAGAGAGCCCTCTCTCGAATATTTTATGCATGACAGTTTAAGCGCCATCTGTATTTCTGAATTGGTACTAATTCCCACTCTAGAGGTACATATATAGCTATAGCTAAGTGACTGTTTTTTTGTTTTGAATTGTCACGCTAAAATAATGTATTGGAAATTGGAATAAAACAAGCCAGTCCAAAAGTATTAAACGTTTTTTATTTTCTATTTTTATATTTTTTATGTGTATCATAATAATTTTGGGCAGCAGTTTTTACTTCATCCTCTCCATCATATTTTAATTTACTGGCTAAAATACGATATTTAATGCTATATTTATAAGATATCGTTTTAAATCATTTAAAACGATATCTGAATTGAATGGATCATCTTTCAATTCAGATATCGTTTTAACACTGAATGGATCATCTTTTAAAATATCTAAAAATATTAAAATATTTGTTTTAATTTTCTTTTTTGGCATTTTTCTCTTCAAAATTTATGTGACCACATTTTGAATGTCTTTGAAATATGCTGCTACTTCCGCAGATGGGTAACACAACCATGTTTTATTTTGGTATTCTTTAATTAATGCATTATTTTTATTTTTTTGGTCTTAATTGTCTAATAAATTTAGCCTGCAGTGTTGATAACTTTTTATGTGTTTCAGGCATTTTTTTATCACCCAACCGCAAACATAATTGCCCTGACCAGCATCATTTTCGTTGGGCTGGTCAGAGAAAATTTCATTGGTAAAATGAATAGTATCATTTTGTTCAGGAACATCAGGAATAGTTTCTGTGAGGAAGAATTCAAAACTCTGAAGGCATTCATTTTGGTCTTCCTCACAGTTTGCTCTAATTGAGTGTGGCGAACTATAAAATTGTTTAGCATTAGAGCTTTGAACGCCCATTCAAACGCCACCGCGTTTGGGTCAATATTTCGTGCACCATAATTCCTGATGCTCCCAAAAAAGTTTTCAACTGGGTCTTGGTTTAAGTTTCTTGTCAACATAGCATCTAAACCATATTTATTAGACAATATTTTCCATAGAGATTCCCTGCCTTCTATAGTTTTAATAAAATTTGTTATAGATGGCACAATTGTTTCAGTCAATCGGGTTCTATCACCAACTTTTATTTTCTTTATCAATTTTGTACATTTTAATATTTCTTTGGCTTTGTACCATAATTGATGGTGAGGAGTGTTACGCTTAACAGGCCCTTTATACATTTTACCATTTGTTACAAATAAGCAGCTAACATTTAAGCTATCGAACAAATTATCAATTAGTAATGTAAAATCGATTAAATCTCGGCAATCATTGGGCAAGTCTCCTCTTGCTGTAATGTAAGGTGTTTAGTTACAACAGCAACACTGGGACGGAATAGTTGGGTTGCTGTTTTCACCCGCATTTATAGATTTTTTCCGGATTGACATTTGCCTCTGTCAACTTGTCTAAAAGTCGCAACTCACCGTATGATTTGTCTGCGGCATATACCATTTGATAGTAATTCCATATGACTATTTTTTTTCTTTGTTAATAGTGTGAATTAAATCCTTGGTAATTAAGTTATTACGAAGTCCTTTAATTAAATGTAGAGTATCTTATAATGGAATAATATTTTCTTTATTGAGACGAAACATATCATGACGCTATTGTTTATTTAATTTAAAATATAAGGCTTTGGTGTCATTTATTAATTATTTTATTGCCCCAACATTAACTGGACTTTGATCTCACATTGTACTAACGACAATCAAACCAGCCTCAGTTGTATGTTGGACATTACCTTTAATTATATTTTTTAAATATAACCTAAGTAAAATTACCTAGGTTATGGGTAAAATAATATGCTATTGGTTGTTTAAAATTGCATTTTATGCCTTTTACCATAAATACCAAGACATGGTCAGCAAATGAATTTTCTGCATTGCAAGCAAAACCTTCAAATGCATCTTTATGCGCATTGTACGTAACTTGGGGAGTTAGCGACATTTCATCGAAGATGAGAGTGCACAGTCGATCACAAGAATCTTCATCCAGTACAGTATTTTATTTTTTTCAAAAATTATGTTATTTATACCTGGGCTCAGTTTTATTCGGCCTAAAATCCGTCTCATACTACTAAACGACGGGAATGTAAAATATCAAAAAGGAAGGAAGTTAATTTTACGTCTGACCACGTGACTCGGTGAACAGATAATTAATTTGGCGCGTAGCTTGCTGGCGTGCGTAATGTTGCTAGCCCTGGCGTTTTGTTATTTGAGGAAGCGCGAACATACGGTAATTTATAATTATATCTGTATCTAAAGATTTTCTTTATATACAGATAAAAGCCGAGCTTTCGCACAATATTTCTCCCTCTGGCACGCATGAAAACATTGGTCTATCGTTTTCCAAAGAAATAACACTTTTTATTGTTTTTCCATACTTTCAGGTTGACTTTGCGAAAACTCGAAATCTGATGCAGTCGATGGTGAGTCACATAAAATCTGAGATAAATTCGAGACACAATTGCTGCCAAAGAGATCCTTCATTAAATCATAATCAAGTCCGGAGAAACATTTGTTTTCAATTGTGTTTCTAGCATCACTCACCAGGGTCCCTTACTTATGAACCAGTCTCATCGTGTTTTCTTTGACAAGGGGTTTCTTTAGACCTGAAAAAAAAAAACAGTTATATTAATTCATACTCGATTCTTTGTGGTATTTGCGTCATATTACACGATGTCAAGCGACCTTTATAAAAATATATATATTTGTCAATTACATCTTTAAAGGAAAATTTTACACTTTAAGGCAAATCATACGCTGTATTAAGTATTTACTAGTGATACCTCAGACAAAATAAAGGGCTGAGAGTGATACATAGAAAAATATTACAATAGAACATTACAATCAGCTACGTATAATATTTCTAGCTGGACTGTTTTCGAACTTTACGTAATTACAAAAAAAATTACGCGAAGAAGTGTCTTTCACATTTCACAGTATAGTTCATTTTGTTTAGGTTGCCCTTTTCTTTTAGAATTAGTCACCAACAAGGCCGTTTCTTGCTCTTCCTCACAAGTTAAACTGGCTTCTTCATCGAGTAAACGAGCAGTTACATAGTTTGATAATATTTTGCTTTGAAGGATCTAACGACAACCACGCTTGGCGGAGCATTTTATACTTGGGGAAGAGTAAAAAGTATTTTAAGTCATGATGGCTGTAACACTCACAATTTCGCCATTTTCTTTTAATTGTTTGGCTAAGCTTTCAATTTTCGAAATATGTTGAGCAATAGTATCACTAGATGACATTTTGTACTGATAAAACCTTTCTTGTATTATCATTTTATTCAATTCACTTTTTTGTTCATAGATTGATTCGAGTTTCAACATTATTTCACTAGCGGTTTCACAATTTTCTATTAAGCATATTTGCTTCAAGTCCATGTTAAATGTTATGATGTACATTGCCATTCCATCGTTTTTTAACCATGTAGAACTGTCTACTTCTGGCTTTGGCACATCTATGTTGATAACTTTGGCTTTGAGAGCACATTTGATTTGGAATTTCCACTGTCGGAAATTATTTCCATCGAATTTTTCAACACTCATCGACCGCGTGTCCATTTTGGAGGTTATGATTTATGACCAACCAATATTCGTGACTGAGTATTTATTTTTCGAACTGTTTTTGTTTGCCACTGATCTTCAATTTCGAGAGATTTCCCAGGCCCATAACCTGTTAAGGTTTAGGATTCTTCTAATGATAAAGAGATTTTTCGGTTGCACAAAAAACGTTTTAATACTTGTCTCATCAGTATTGCCACCACACACAGGTAATACAAAATGTTGCCAAGCAGTAAGATTGTTTGGTATAGTTTTCATATACCGCTAGTTTAGTCGAGTATAAATCCGCGCACCTTGAAACCCTACTCCTATTCGCTTCCTGCGACTAGCGCCGGTATATACGTCACGTTCAGTGTGCACCGAATCGTCGTGAAGTGAATATGCCACTCAAAAACTTTGCGCGCTCGTGGCTGCATTTGCGCCGGAGCACCGATAAATAACTCTCTCAACAAGGTGTTTGTGCTTCTCGTCATATAAGTGAACCTATATTTGTGAACTATAAGGAAATTGAAGAAAATACACGTGGTGTCGTGTCATGGACGTATGGTGTTACAGTGCAGCTAAGTTCTAGAAGAAATCTCATCGTTCAAACGCCAATTGCCTGTAAGTACCTAGCCTATTCCTTAATTTCCATCACCATTCCCAATTTACTCGCTAATAAAAGCTAGTCTCAGCCCGCCATCTTTAGTATTCAATAGGAGGCAAGTTCATCTAATTACACGCTTGACTTGTCAAGGTGAACTGTTCCTTTCAAAAGAAAACTTCATAATACCGTCCACTAAAAATTCCCATATCGGCGAACCTAAATTCACACCAAAGATAATAGACAAACTACATAGATAATATAAGTGCTTAGTGTTGATATATTAGTGGACTAATATATCCTATTATGTAATACAAAATTATATACTCAATTACTTCGGAAATATTTTGAAAAAAAAAAAAAATACCGGACTATCAAGTTCTAGAAAATTTGCTGGCAAGTCTTCGTCACCTGTGAAGCAGAGTTGCTGCTCATTTAGCAGGAGGTTCTGTTTTCTCCAACGTTAATTTAATTTCTGCTTGGCTTGACTGCGTCCTGATGCTTCAGGTCTAGATGATTGTCCTGGTTGAGGAAAGGTTTCAGAAGGAGTTGGCGGTTGGGAAGTACTACTTGATTTCTGAATATTTCCAATGATGGTGTCAATATTCACTCCATCAACCTCTTCAAAATTGTCAACTTGCATTGGCACCTCCCCCACCACCACCACCCACCAAATCCGGAACAAAATCAGGATCTGCGATGCTGTCGTCATAACCGTCGAATCCATGTTCACTTTCTGCATAATCAAAGAGAAACTCCTCTATTTGCTCGTCTCCTAGACCTCTGGATGCCATCCTGTCGGAATAATGAAAATAGTGTTCAATTTATGACATTAGGTGTACTTAGTAACATAATGTACCAGGACGGGCACAAACAAAAAACGGCAATTATTAAAAACAGTAAATTATTCAATGTTTTTAATAAATAGCAAAGACATGCACAATAAATAGAAAGTTTTTACAGTTGAAATAATTTTCTTCTTTTTTTTAAAACTTACGAAACAAACGTATTGTCCGAAACGTCAAGTTGATCGATTAAAATTCATTTATGTTGAAAAAGCGCCATCTATGGGGTATGAACTATACTAAACATTGAAGCGCGATATGTTTCAGAGCGGGAACTCTGTGTTATAACCTAAAAAAAATATTTGCTTAAGATTTTATATGGAAAAGATAAGTATGTTCCAGTACTGTCCCGCGGTGATATAAAGGGTCAACCCCTTAATGAACGAGTTCTAGAGTGGAAACCGCATCTCGGCAAACCCGGTATTAATAGTATGCTCTGTGTGGCAAACGTAGTGTAGGACGTCCTCAGGCACGGAGTGCGTGGGCGTGGAGTGACGATTTGTGCAGCCTGTGCAGGACGGCTGGCAGAAACTAGATGCGAGAAGCCAAAAATAGATCTAAGTGGCGTGTAATTGGAGAGGCCTATGTCCAGAAGTGGACTACAACAGGCTGTTGATGATGATGATGATGAATGAACAGCAAAAGTTAGAGGCAAAAGTTACAGTTAAAATTGTGAAGAAACGAATTTGACCGTTACTTTTACTTTATGACGTTACTTTGGTTGAAGAAACTGGCTGTAAATCATTTAAAGCTAAAGTTACATCTAACCCTTGTTCGAAGGCATACTATTCTATTAATGATAATTATTTTGACGATAAGAATAGTTGGTCGCTGTGTGTTGTTTCTCTATAAGTTACATAGCTTATGACAGGTTATATGAGTTCATATAGTACGAGTATGGTTTTTTTTTATTTATCTGATGACTATGTAGGTCAATCTGTTTTTACTTTTTTTTTATTTATGATTTCCATGTTCGATATTTTTTTTTGTATTTTTTTTTCATGTATATGACTTTGCATACTATTGTGTAAATTCAAGTTCTTAAGACGCAACAGACAGATGTGTTGCGCCACTTCTTCCCAGCTGAAACACTAGGAAATGGTGACGGGTGGGTAATTTGGGGGACTGTCTTCATGTAAAATCTTACGTTCAAAAAGTGCTGGCTCTCAGCCTAGTTTTAATAAATGAATTGATTTTGATTCGTTACAAATATGCAAAGTATTTCAGGTCACTAGCAGGGCGCGTACCCACCCTGACAAAATCAATATGCATAGAAATAATGAAAATAAGATGTTACTTACCAAAATTATTTTTATCTTTCTCGGACAACGTTTCAAAGCCTTCATTTGACGCAAGACAAATTTCCCTCCAAGTGGCGAAATTCGACTGTCTATTTTTATAGCACTCTTGGGTTTTACCTATTTATCAGTCCACATTATAGAATAATACCACCTAAACCCTAGCCCCCCCCCCCCTAAACTTACTACCTTATGTAATCCTTAATTCTTAAAAATCAGCATTAGTAACTATAAGTGCGGGAGAGTGTGAGATCTGGAATGTAATAATAATGTAATCCTGGACCTTTTCATCTGGTAGCTGGTTCCTTTCTCTAAATTCGACTCTTTCTAAGACAGTTAGTAAGTTAGTTTTTAAGATAGTGGTTTGGCATACTTATCCTTTAGTTTGTTGCACAGCTCAACAAAAGATATTTTCATGGGTTTGATTGGCGAACATAAATATGTTAATGTTTCAAACACCTTTGGGTTTAATTTTCTAATTAATAGTGCCACTTTCTTGTCTTCATCAATTTCATTGACAAAAAAAGCCGAATAGTGCCCATGCCACCGCGGGCAGGTCTTATGTCCCTGGCTTGCACCGCTGCGACGCTACAGCCGCTAATGGCTGCGATCGCAGCCACCACCTCTTTTGTGACCGAGTCATCAAGGTCGGTCACCTCCATGGCCGCCAGCTTTACCGGTCGTGCTGCCTTGACCACGTCCGCGATGGCCTCCTGCTGCCTGGCTGCGAAGAGGTCGGCGCTGGCGCTGTCCTCCGCCCCCAGGTACTCGAAAATTCGAGCCCCGGTTTGGGTCCGCTGGTAAGAGACTTTGCCGATCCCCAGTTGGGTGTGATCGGCATTGGCACGCGCCCGCACTAGGATGGACGCGTACATCTCCCTCTTTCCGTAGCCTCCGCAGTGAGAGTCACTACGACGGCTGCGGACTTTCTACTTCCTAGTCATCTGCGACTGGTTGGGAGGCGCGGCGGCAGGGTCGGCAGAGACGGCCTTTGCCGCCTTGTTTCCCTTGCCCTTCCCCCTCCCTACCACTTTGGAAGGGAGAAGCGCGTCCTCTCCTAGCGAAGAAGGCCCCGGCTCTTCACACCTCTTTTCCGCTGCAAGCGGAGGCCAGAAGTGTTATTCCGGCAAGAGCCGGTCCTCTATGCCTGCATTGCAGGCTCTTGTGAACGCCTGCTCCTCCTTTACGACTTTTCGGATGATATCCTCAAAGTTGGAGGAGGGGGCTTCCACCGCAGGTCTAGGATCCTCCCTTGACCGGGCGGTGGCGTCGCTTGCGGTCGGAGGTCAGCCAGCTTCATCAGAAGCTGAAGCAGATCAACCTTCGCCTGCAGTTGCCGCGTTTCGTCGGTCGCTGTCCTCTAGACCAGCTCCTCGACTATACCGCGCAAGCTCGCAGCACGGTATTTAAGGGCCTTTTGAAAGGTGCCCTTCAGGTTGGAGGACTAAGAGGCGACAATCATCTCCACCATCCGCTCCAGCTCGGCCAGGTAGTGGTCCGCGTACAGAACGTGGGACGCACTATACCCAGACCTGGCCCGAGCAGCGTGAGCACGCTGCTCCTTTGTAGCAACGCGCTCTTTCAGCTCCTGCTGGTGCAGCGTCCGCCGAGCCAGGTGTAACTGGCGTTGTGCATCCGCGAGACCCACGACGTGTGAGTCCGCGGCTGTTGCCGCTTTTTTGGGCTTTGACTTTCCAGTCGAGCTCGAGGCCGAGAAACCCTCGGATACCACCTTCCGGTACTCGCGCTTCCGCGTCCGGATTTCGCCTGCGTCGGAGACGCTGGCTAGGGATTCGCTATCCGAGCCTGACAGCTCGACCGCCCTGAAGCTAGCTGCAGACGGCGCGCGGCTGGCTTCTGACGCAGAAACGTCGGAGTGGCCCTGGGAAGGGCCTTTGCCTTTTGTTGGCCTTTTAAAAAACGCCCTAGGGCATCCCGCGGTGGTGCAGGCATAGCCTCCGCCGAAATCGTAGCAACAACGCGAGAAAGTGAGCTACGATGCACAGTGCACATTGGCCGATTCCAGTCTGCCCCTCCGTTACGGTGTCAGAACTGGAACCTAACCTTAACATAAAATTAATAATCAATAAGCCAATTTAGACAAAATCTTACATGTTCTAACCTTTTTTTTTAACGGGGGAAATCCTCATTGATGTCCTCCACCCTGAAGCGAGCGGAGGGGTCTGTCAGACTCTTACTGAATAAAACCACCCGGTGTTCCATCTCTCCCCTACGCCGGGCATCGCGGGAACGTATGCGACATCCGTAATCCCCGGCTGGTGCCAGCCCGCCTCTGCAGGCCACCTCGAGTCAGCGGAGGGAGTGAGGTGTTTGAGTCACCCCGTGAAGTCAAAGAGGGGCGCACGGGAAAACCACGCACCGCCAACTCGGGTCTCGGGTATTACTAGTATTACGGACTCTATACTCTTAAAGTTACCGTATAATTTCTTCCTTTCCGCCTACTGGGACCTAACTTAACAATAGATTCCCTTAACAATTTAAGTTGTATAAACTGTGACGTTAACTCCACTTCCGTTTAAAACTACACGCCACAACACTTAAGCTCACATTGGAATCACTGCCCTCGTCACTCCGTCCGTCCCTGGTCAGGCCATCTGCACAGCTTTACGAACCTCCCGTCGATTGATCTTCTCTTCGATCCAATTCTGGTGACACCTTCTATACATCCGGACTGCTACACAAACGATGACAACCGCCAAACACACAGCAATAAACAACTGCACCGTGTTGATAGTTGCGAGCTGCCCCTGCGTAACCGCTGCGGCATTAGAACCACCCGCAGCCGCCTGAGCGATAATCACCACCTCTCAGAACAACGTGATGTGTACAACTCCATGAGTCAACTGCAGGATTGCCTTCTTTAATTGGTAAGGCATATTTAAACATAGATCTTTTTTTTTTTTTTTTTGTTTTGGACCACTCGCAGTTCAGCACACTAAGGCTGGTTACTGCTTAACCGGACAATCCTGTGGTGGCCTCAAATGAATTTAAGGCCCCCAGCCAGGGCTAAAAGCTACTAAAAAGTTAAATGACCGCTTCGCTAAGGGCATCCCCTGTGGGATACAGGCCTCGGCTTAACGGGGTCATTGAGAGGGGCAGCAAGGGACAGGCTGGGTCAGTTATTATTATTTAGGGGATTTAACGCTAATGGCTCAGCGGCGCGGGCTGGCTCGTTAGGCAAAAGTCGGGGAGGGATGTTACTGGGGCGTCGCGATGGGCCTCGTCGGCGAGGCCGGAAGCCCGGAATACGGAACGCGGTCTGTTTTTGTTTTTACGAATCGTGCTGGTTTCCCTATTTACTCTCTTGAAGTAAGGTGATGGGGTCGTCGGGTTCAACTAGCTAGGGAGTGCCGTGGACGGCGAATCCTACTGATCTTGGAGGGAGTGTACCGGGCGGCCGATACAATGAGAGGGTTCTGATGTGAATCGGCGGACTCTATGAAACGCTTGTTAAGGCGCTTCATGAACTGCTTAATCGTTGGAATGCGGAGGTCGACATGGAGTCGATCGTTCCTAACGAACCACGGAGCACCCGTGGCCTTCCGCAGAAATCGGTTTTGAATTACTTGCAACCTATGGATCCGGTACGACTTAGTGTGCGCAAAGGTAGCACACGCATAGGTCATAATCGGGCGTATGCACGTTATATAAATGCGCAACTTGCATTTAAGGGAAAGCGGCGCGATTACGCACCGTCTTTATGTGCTCACCGAAAGTAAGCTTTCGGTCGAGGATTACACCTAAGTATTTGGCTTGCTTCACCCAAGGGATCGGCTTGCCAAACATGGTGATCGGACTGGGGTCTGGTGGAGGGAATCGAGCCCGCGGCCTGTGAAACAGGATCGCTTGACTCTTTTCCGGATTGACGTCTACTCTCCATTTCCGAAACCAGGCGCCTAGTGCGTCGGCGGATCTCTGGAGGTGGCCGGCTATTGACTTTACACATCTGCCGGAGCGGTAGATGGCCGTGTCGTCGGCAAATAGGGCAAGTTGCGTCTGAGCACTGGTGGGTATGTCGCTGGTGTACAGCGAGAAGATCAAGGGAGAGAGGACACCGCCTTGCGGTACTCCGGCATGAATGGGGTGGGGAGACGAAAACGCACCTTCGATACGGTACCGAAAGGTGCGGTCTGACAAATAGTCTCGCAAGATGAGCACGAGACGATCTGGCACACCCAGTTGATATAACTTGTATATCAGTCCGTTGTGCCAGACCTTGTCAAACGCTTTCGCTATGTCGAAGAACAGGGCCCCCGTAACTAAGCCGCGCTGATAGCGGTCGCTGATGTGCTCAACGATACGGTAGACCTGTTGGACGCATGAGTGGTTTGACCGGAAACCAAACTGCTCATTTGGGAGGAGGCTCTTTGCTTCAACGTAGTCTTTGAGTCGCTTATAAATAAGCCTCTCGTAGACCTTGCCGATAGCTTTGAGCAAACTAATGGGACGATAGCTGGACGGGGAGGACTTGGGCTTCCCTGGTTTGGGGATACCTATGACGGTAGCCTCTTTCCACGTCTGTGGGAACATGTTGGACAGAGCGCCGTTGAAAATGGCGGTCATCAACATGATCAGGGTTGCCGGGAAGAGACGGAGCACCTTATTGGTGATTCCGTCTGACCCAGGGGCTTTCTTGAGTTTGAGTCGCCCGATGATCTCCTTCACCTCGTCAGGAGTGACGGGGGGGAGAGGATCCTCGGGGTCCTCGACTGGTGGGAGGGAGGCTCTACGTTCGACTTCAGCGTTCACCTTGTCCAGGTGTGCTTTGTCTACTGGTTGAGAGCTGGGAGAGCACTGGGCCTCTAGGCTGTCGGCCAGGCATTCGGCCTTCTCATCGTCTTCAAAAGCGATGGAGTTGTCGGGGCGGGTGAGGGGAGGCATAGAGGCAACTTCAGAGGAGCGCAATTTCCTTTGGAGTTCCCAAAACGCTTGATGGTTGGGTTCGAGGTCGCCCAGCATTTTATCCCAGCGACTTTCACGCAGCTCAGCAATGCTCTTACTTACTTTGCGTTGTAAGTAGCGCATGTGAACTTTGTTAGCTTCGCAGGGAAAAGCACTGTAGGCACGAACTGCCGCGTTCTTCTCAGTCACGAGCTCACGCACTTCGTCCGGGAGTTTCCAGTGACGATCGCTCGTCACCGGGGACTCCTTTGAACTTTCGTTCAGGATCGACTGCACGTGATCCGTGAGTGAGCTGACCGCGGCCAGCGTGTCTGCGACAGTCTCGATATTGTCTGGGATCTGGTCCAGGTGGGCTGACGTGGTGACTTTCAGCTTTTCGCTTACTTGTCTCCAGTCAGTAGTCAGTTTGGTGGGAGGGGGTTGGGAGGGGTCCATGGGCCCCGACCTAGGAGCAAGCTCCAGGATCACTGGCCTATGGTCCGAGTTAAGCTCTTCGAGCGCCTCCACAGAATGCAACCGAAGGTTGACATTTTTGAGGAGAGCGATGTCGAGCACGTCGGGTGGATGGGAGGTTATGTGGGGATAGTGGGTTGGATGCATCGGAGCGATGACATCAAAGTTGAGGGAGCTGCACAGATCAAACACTACTCTGCCTCTGGCAGTGGTCGTGTTGCTGTTCCAGGAGGGGTGTTTGGCATCGAGATCCCCCGCCAGAAGGACGGAGTTACTCATGCCGAGAAGTTTTGTCAGATCATCTTTCACAGCGGGGCCGTCCGACGAGGTGTTAGGCGGGACGTAGGCTGAGATGATCGTGATCGGTTGATGGCTTGTCATGCCTAGCCGACAGACTGAGACCTCAAAGATGTCTAGTGGGGGCGGATCCATAGGGATGCAGTAGAGGGCAGATCTGTAATAGATTAGAGTACCTCCTGCGTGACATCGGGTCCTATCATTGCGAACCAAACGATAGTTCGCAATTTTAGGATCCCGATGCCGGGGCTTCAGGAAGGTCTCTTGGATCAGAAGTATGTCTAAGTGATGGTCGCGGAGGAAGAGGGCGATCTCATCACGCTGGCTCCTAAGGCCATTGGCGTTAAAAAACCCTACGCGGGGAGGGCTGTCGGCTTAATCCTACTTTTATAATGGGACTTATCCATTATTGGGGGAGTTCAGGGAGGTATATACTGAGACATGGTGCACAACGTCACCGAAGTCTTTGAAAACTGCAGGGTGATTCCCACCGCAGTTTTCTAGGGCCCTAGCCATGGCCAGCGCACGAGGCGAGTAAAACGCCTGGTACGTGACCAGGATTATGTTTCTGGAGATGTCTCCACTGTGAAACAGTGGTGGGGGGGGGGGAGGGGCAACTGCTTGCACCGGGGCTGGCACCTGAGTCTGTGAAGACACAGGGAAGGGGGGTATGGCTACGTCCATCAGGGCCGGAATGGCCTTGGTTGGGGTAGCGGGGGCCTTAGGGGCAGATTCAGACTGGGGCTGGGGCTGGGGCGCACTACTCTTCAGGGCAGGGAAATGGGCCTGGTGATTTAGTGCGTTCCAGGGGCTGGGACGCTGAGGGCTCAAGGGGACAGTTTTGTCTGCCTTGTTTCCAGAAGGGGACTCCCTTTGCTGACGCGCGCTCGCACGCTTCGCCAGCTTGGGAGCCGATGTTTTTGGGGCCTTTGGGCAGCCGCGGTAATTAGCGGTGTGCCCTGTCGTCCCACACAGCACACAGCTGGGCGGGTCGACGCAAAGGGAGCGGTCCTTGGGGCGGGGGCAGTCGGGAGTGCCGTGGTCTCCCAGGCACTTCACGCACCTCGGCTTGCCGAAGCAATGCCGCTGTGAGTGGCCGTACAATTGGCATCGGTGGCATTGCCCAACAATGCCACTCTGCCGCGGCTTTTCTACGGAGAGGCCAGAGAGGCCGCAGATCTTTGCGATCTTGAAGATGGGGTGATGGCCCTCGGTCGGGTCGCAGACGACGAGGACCATGTTATAAGATTCCCCTCCGCGGCGGTGCATGCGGTGCACCTCCGCTACGGGGATACCTTGTGACTCTAGGTCACTAAGTAACTCCTGAGTGGGGATCTCCCTTGGGACATTGCGGATCACCACCCTGATCTGGCGGTTCTCCGGGAGATTGTACGAATGGAAGTAAACCTTCCTGGACGTAAGGAGCTTGTGCAGCTCCCTATAGTCCTTGGCGGAAGGGGTCACAACCTTAATGCCCTGCTGGACGGCACGGGCGTGCGTGAAATTAATCTTTTGTACGGTGCAAGCCGCCGAAATCTCCGTCCACCTCCCTTTATCATGAATGAAAAGGGGGGGTGGGGGGCGGGTCTTGGGGGCTGCGGGTGCAGTCTCCATGGGGCTGGGGGGACGGGGGCTCGCCTGTGAGGCGGCCTGCGAGGGGGACGCTGGGCGCGAGGAGGGCGCCGACGAGGGGGCTGACGTCGGGGCAGCACTGGGACTGCTATCAAGGCAGGGGGGCCCTGAGGGGGCAGGGGGGGCGATGGGGAGGCAGACCCCGAGGAGACATACGACTCCTGCGAGAGGCCCTGAGTGGGCAGGGAGGGGAGGCCCTGAAGGGGCGGGGGATTAGGGCCCTGAGGGGGCGGGGGGAAGAGGGACTTAAGTCCCGCTGCTATGGCGCTGAGCCGGGCATCGCATGAGGACGCCAGCTCAGCATCATTACAGCTGCTCATCATGGTCTTACATAGACCCATGAGAGCATCGAATAAGTCGGCCACTGTCGCCTGAGGGGCGGCCATGTCTACTTTTTTGGGGTAGGGTGCGTACTAACAGGAAAATGGGGGGGGGGGTCCTAAGCTCCTAACCAGCCTCGAGGAGACACTTAAAACGTGAGCTCCCCGAGCAGTCAGTCCCTCAAAAACTCCCTTCCCCGCGAGTGCTTCCTAGTGCTGTTACCAGGGAGAAGAAACACTCGGGAACAAACTCCCTGGTGCACTGTCTGACTGTTTGGCCAGAAGGGCCCTAATCCTAGCTCCCCGGGCGGTAAAACCCGGGAATGTGTAACCCTCCCTGCTGGGTGATGCAGGGAGGTGTGTACCTAGGGTGAGCCCTAAGCTTGATTGCCCGCTGCCTATCTTATTGTGCAGCGGGGCCCTATGGGTCTTGCGACCGAGCTGGCGCCTATGGGGTAGACACACCCAATCGGCGCCAGGTGCACACTGAAAAAGAGCGGGGTTAAGCAGCTGGGCGCGACGAGGGAAGCCCCCAAGGCCGCGAACCAACGCCCTTCCGACTTACTCGGTCCTGAAGGGACCGAGCGGTGCGTCGGGTCAGCACCACTTGGGTTCGTTACCACCGCTAGGTATCCCCCAAGTACCACCAAACAGTGGATTTAGTCCAAAAGGGACCAAAACGCGAACGCCGATCGACCGCAAGCACTTACGTACTCGTAGCCGATCGTACGTAAACAATCGCGAGTGATAGGCGACTTCGTAGCAGCGCGTAGCTTGCTACGTAGAGCCGCGTAGCACTGCTACGATGTGTTCGAATCGGGCAGGCGACACGTGGGTCGGCCGGCGGCGGAGGTGTCGCAGGGGGCGGAGCGCTCGTAGCGCTCGTAGCTCGGCTACGTCGTAGCGATCGGGCAGTTGCGTGCGGGTGGCAGGCGTGTGCTCCGAACGGCTGCGCGAAGCGGAATGTGTATTTAAACATAGATCCTATCTTCTTCTTAATATATATAACTCAAAAGTGATTGACTGACTGACATAGTGATCTATCATCGCACAGCCCAAACCACTGAACGGATCGGGCTGAAATTTGGCATGCAGGTAGATGTTATGACGTAGGCATCCGCTAAGAAAGGATATTGATTAATTCTACCTCCTAGGGGATAAAATAGGGTATGAAAGTTTGTATGAAACTTAGTCAATTATAAACCGATCGGGCTGAGAGTTTCAAAATCGGGGGTAAAGTAAATATTCCACGCAGACGAAGTAGCGAGCAGAAACTAGTGTAATATAATACTAAGGCTACGAACACAGCTTATATACCTTAACTTAAACTATGTACTATACGTGACGTGCTGATGAACGTGTCTTCACCACACAGTAACCAGAATACAACAGTAAAATAATAGACCTGATAATATCAGCTGTTCAGTACATTTCATCGAGTTATGGGTAATTTTCACGAAATTCCGAAATTCGGCTATCTTATATATTATGTATATGATATCTATATGATAAAAAATATTGAAATTATTTGATATTTATTTTATGTGAATTTGATAGTACTAATGTTACTAGAATTTAATTATGTAGTCCCAAAAATTATCGCGTTTTTTGTACGTTATGAGGATATTAAAAAAAAATCAAAGTCAGGGAATGACAATTAAGGTGAGAGAATGATTATTACAGACAAGTCATAAAGCTTTTTAAATAAAATTTGTTTTCTTTCAAAGAAATATTTTTATTAAATGAAATTTTGTTCTTTAAACAGTAAGTTTAAATTATTGCAGCACTTTGGCATAACTTTAATTTAAACTTAGTTTTGTTTATTATGGATTCATTTAACAGCATTTTTAACAACAGAAAAACTTCTTATTTTAAACTTAAGTCTCATACAGAAATGAGTGTTTAGTATCAAAATCAACAAAACAAAATTTACAACAGTGGCTTTCTTCTTAACAAAAAAATACTTCTATTTAGTATGTACTATTAAAGAGTGAATTTACCTACTTTTAAAATTTGTAGTTTTAAAGGATTCAGTCTCAAAGTTACAATTAAAGTCTTAATCAGATACTTTAAACTAGTTTAAGTCTTTTATAAAATGATAACCCTTACTGATTAATTTTGGAGGCTCAATCTACCTCAAAAAGTCATGCCAGGCATATAACTGTTCACCTCTGATTTTAGGCCATTTCCAAGATTTAGTTCCTCTTTTCATACACTTTACCAAAGCGCCTTCCTCAGAAACTGATATTATTTCCCCCGGTAAACATTTTCGTCCCATTTGATAAGTACATAATCACCAATATTATAAGTGATATTACTGTCTGTACAAAGAACATCATTTGACGAATGTCCATCATCATAAGATTTGTTGTTGTGGAACAGCGGGAAATTATGCAACCACCCAATAAATAGTAGGAAGATAAATGAAAATGTGATTTAAAGTATTCATTTTTGACGACCTCCACCGCTGCTCCCAAAGACTACTATGTATACTAGGGAGATAGACGGTACTCTCAACCGTATTTCCGTGACCATACAAGCAGCGCCATCTATCCGCGGTGGTGTCGAACTAAATCCATAATCTATACCTATAGCTACTAACAGTACCTATATCTATTTATGGACGTTCCCATTATTCAATATATCGATTATAGATGGAAATAATACAATTTATACGAAATAAAAAACGTTTTAAAATTACTTACACACTTTTATTTTCGAACTTAGATAAAGTTAGGGTTTAAAACTAATTGTATAAATAAATACATAAACAAGTAGTAGGTAGGCAATGAATGCAAATCTCTGCTTGCTACGATCCCGACATAAATCCTTCACCTTGCAGGGCTGGGCAAAATACGTTTTATCATAATTTTTCCTCGTATTGTCGTCTAATCTGTAGAAACTGCGTCGATAGGATTTCTAAACCATTACAAACAGTATCTAGTCTCAAGAACCTATCTCCCATATAAATTCCACGGTGCTTGCATTGTTGAATTCAGGCCAGAACAAATCTGAATTAAATTATAGCGATCAAGAAAAAATACATTGCTGTTAGGTTAATATTTTTTGTATGTTTTTAAAATACTTACAAATAACTTTAAAATTAAAAAGTAAATACTGGCCAGCCCTGGGCCTAAGTTACATCTTCATCATTCAATGTCGATGCAAAACGACTAAAACTCACGGGAAAACATCGAAAATACTCTGATGAGATTTCAAACATATGACTGTATCATAAGCATCATTGCCTATGATACCGACTTTTCAAACATGTACCTCAATACCCGTTTGCCTCATTCTCTTCCTCAATTTATATTTTTGGTGGTGGTTCCACGCCTGAACTTTTATAGGATCATTTGTGTCAGTTAGTGGTGCCTTGCCACATAATATTTGGTTCACTTCTTTGCACCAGTTATTTAAACAAAACATTACATTTTTATTTAATAAATATTCTATTAGTTTTTCTTTGTGGGTTGGACACGATATGAAGTCCCACTGAACATGGATACAAATAATTGTTTTTATATATTCTAATATCCTTGTATGATTTTTCGAATGTTTTAGAATATCATATGTTATGCTCTCTATATGGGCAAAATTTTCAAATAATTCTCGTTTGGGATAGCACAACCAACGCTTATGATCATATTCTTTAGCATTAATAAATTTGTGAAAATCATGCATCTCATCACTCTCCAAGTTGTTTTTACAGTTTACACACGATTTATATATTCTCTTTTTTGCCGTTTTTACCAGCCAGCCGCTGCAATAGCCAATAGCGGCACATTTCTCCCGATCCACTGGAGATTTACTATTCACCAGTTTATTTAAATCTTTTAGTTCCATAAATAAATGTTCCTCGGCAATTTCTATAGTATCATTGATTGAGTCAGGCGTTACTTTGCGGAAATCCATTTTAATTTAAAATTGAAAACAATATATCTAGTTTTAATTTCCGCGAATATTAGTGGGTTGCAGGTATGCACCTCCCTCCCGCCCGCTATATTATGCACATGCAAGTTTACAAGGCAAATGCAAGGATTTTATGCACATGCAGGAAGGCAAAGCAATACCCAACACCATTACCGACACGTGTTTCGCCTCTCCACGAGGCATCCTCAGGGGACTCGCTGACCGTTGAGTCGCAACTCAACGGTCAGCGAGTCAACACGTCCCCGTAAACTTGCATGTGCATAATATAGCGGGCGGGAGGGAGGTGCATACCTGCAACCCACTAATATTCGCGGAAATTAAAACTCTCAAGTTTACGGGGACGTGTTGACTCGCTGACCGTTGAGTTGCGACTCAACGGTCAGCGAGTCCCCTGAGGATGCCTCGTGGAGAGGCGAAACACGTGTCGGTAATGGTGTTGGGTTTTGCATTGCCTTCCTGCATGTGCTTAAAATCCTTGCATTTGCCCAGTAATCTCGCATGTGCATAATATAGCGGGCGGGAGGGAGGTGCATACCTGCAACCCACTAATATTCGCGGAAATTAAAACTAGATATATTGTTTTCATTTTCAAATTTAAAATGGATTTCCGCAAAGTAACGCCTGACTCAATCAATTTTATTAAGTCAGCAAGTACAGCTGAACAGGCACGGTTATACATTAAGCTGACCAAGCTTCACCGCATGGCAGGTCAAAACGTTTGGTTCAATCAACAGTGCAAACGTTTGAAAGTAATCCCACATTATATTAATATTAGCACCAACACACACAGCCGGGCAAGTGGATTTGCTTTACTTAAAGCAAAACAAATTTGGTTGAATGAGGAATGTCGGCACTGGTTTTCGGTTAGAGATAATATCAAACTTCACCTCAAGGTATTGTACACCGAGTTAACTTTCAAATTACATAATGTGGAGTTTGATATTTTAGATAACAAGGCTAGGGATTTGGCGTCTCGGTTAGCTCACGAAAAATATTTAACCCAGGTTAGGAAGTTGGAGAGATTATCTGGTGAGGGTCGGTACAATCAGCCATGTAATTCAAATAATATATCACATACATTTTACCCTCGCGTTTTAAATTATACTAATACACAGTTTCCCCCCGAAGAAATGTCTTTGTTAGAGAAAGGTTTAAAATACAATATTAAACCCCGACTTTCCCAGGAATCTCTTCAAACTTTGGTGGTGGACACCGAGATAGCTTGCTTCAAAGGAAAACAGGATGATGTCGTTAAACATCAAGTGGCAACTCACATTAAGAGAGTTTTCACGTCCCCTCCCAATCAAAATTTAACCGAAATTCACCTTTATCGGTCAATTCAGCACCGTATTAGGCAGAATGATTTAATATTAACAAAGGCTGATAAGGGAAATTCTGTCGTCATTTTGGAAAAAACTGCCTATACTCAAAAAGTTCACGACATCATCCTGGGGGAGGATTTCGAACGTCTTGGTGCGGATCCTACAAGGAAGTTTGCCCTCGAGATAAAGGATGCCATTGAAAACACGTCATACATATCAAAAGACCAATTAAAAAACCTTGTTCCTATGAATCCGAGGGCTCCTTTGTTGTATGGTCTACCCAAGACCCATAAAGATAACATGCCTGTACGACCAGTTGTTTCTTACATTGGTGCCCCAGCGTACAATTTAGCTAAACGTCTCAACACTTTGTTGAGAAGTAGAACTTCTTTTAATCCCAAATATAGTTTGAAGAACAGCTTAGATTTAATTGAAAAAGTAAAAAATATCCAAATTCCTTCCAATGCAAAGTTGTTATCCTTAGACGTTGACAGCTTATTCACGAATGTTCCAATCGATGATTGTCTACGTATTCTGGGTATCCAATTTGAGAAGCAACGGTTACATCCTGGGGAAATTGCGGATTTACTTAACCTCACTAGTATTTGCATGAAACAAAATTATTTTAGATTTAATAACCAATATTATATTCAAAAGGAAGGGTTGGCTATGGGGTCGCCTTTAAGTCCACTAATGGCGGAGGTTTTTATGGATAACTTTGAATGTAAACATATAGTGAACGAACCTAATATTCTGTTTTATTATAGATATGTAGATGACATAATTATCTGCTGGAATGGTACCGTTCGACAAATAGACCTTTTTGTTAAAAAACTAAATAAAACTCACCCAAAAATTAAATTTAAATTAGAATTAGAGTCCCAAAACTCCCTTAACTTTTTGGATTTAACTATCACAAAACACAATAGTGACTTAGATTTCCAAATTTATCGAAAGCCGACACACACTGACACGACAATACCAGCCTCTTCTTGTCACCCTCTTCAACATAAATTAGCCGCCTTCCGCAGCTATATTCATAGATTATTTGCCCTCCCCCTTTCAGCAGAAAATTATGTAAAAGAACTTAATATTATTTACCAGATCGCAATTTCTAACGGTTACTCAAAGTCAATGGTAGACAGTTTAATTAGTAGAAAGCAGAAAGAAAGGGTTCGTTCACTATTATATGCATGTCCGCGTACTAATATTAATAGATATGTGGCCAGTCTGACCTATATGGGCCCCATTTCAGATAGAATTAGTAATTTACTTAGAAAAAACAACGTTTATGTAGCGTTCAGAACGGACCAGAATATACGCCGTATTTGTAACGGAAAAGATATTTTAGAAAATAGTAAAAAGTCTGGGGTGTATAGGCTGGTCTGTGATGAATGCAACGGGGTGTATGTGGGTCAGACGGGCCGAAACTTTGACATAAGGTATGGGGAACATGTTGCCGCGTATAGAAATGGCCATTCGGACAAATCGAATTTCGCGAAACATCTAATTGATACCGGCCATTCTTTGCGCGACAACAATAGTTTTAATATACTACATATTTGTGATAAGGGTTTCCGGCTGTGTGTTTTAGAACAATTAGAGATTTTTAAACATAGTAATAATAATAATTTTGCACTGTTGAATGACCAGACGAATTTGGTTTCTTCCCCTTTACTGCGAATGTTTGTGGGTAGTTGTACACAAATAACCAACGGTGGCAGTGTATAAAAGGGGGGTGCCTTGTACTAAATGCTCAGTCGCAACTCAACGGTCAGCGAGTCAACACGTCCCCTGAGGATGCCTCGTGGAGAGGCGAAACACGTGTCGGTAATGGTGTTGGGTTTTGCATTGCCTTCCTGTATGTGCTTAAAATCCTTGCATTTGCCCAGTAATCTCGCATGTGCATAATATAGCGGGCGGGAGGGAGGTGCATACCTGCAACCCACTAATATTCGCGGAAATTAAAACTAGATATATTGTTTTCATTTTCAAATTTAAAATGGATTTCCGCAAAGTAACGCCTGACTCAATCAATTTTTTTTTTTTTTTTATTTTTTTTTTTTTTTTATTTTTTTTAGGTCTCTTTTAAATAAATTTTTAAGAGATTTCAGACATTTATTTTCATCTTTTTCACAATTGGACCCAACTGAGTGAGCTGACGTCATATTATTAACTAATAAAGTTTTATAGGCTGTTTGAAAGCCTACAGAGGTTGGCATTATATTGCTAGAGCCATGAGCTCGCACTGCCCCAAAAAAGTTTTCCAAGGGGTCTTGATTGAAATTTCTCAACAAAAGCGAATTTACACCCATATTGCGCATTGTTTTCGTAATATTTTGAAAACCTTCAATTGTTTTTACCCAACTGGAGAGTGACGGAACTTTTGCCGATTTGCCGTCATTTGTAACAAATTTCATAGATTTAAGAATTGGCAGGCTATCAATCCATAGTTTATGATGTGGCGATTTTTGCGTTACTGCTGCTCTATACATCTTCCCGTGTTGTACCTCACTAAAACTTCCATTCACGGAGTCAAATAATCTATCAAAGATCATTAGAATTGTTGCAGTTTCTTTGGCCGTAGGTTGTAGTTTACCATCATCTGAAATAAAAAAACAAAATTAAGTTTGATATGTGAAATTCATTCATGTCAGTTATGACTGACAAGGTGACCCTAGCATTGTGTGAACCTAATTAATTTTTCAGAAATTCTCTGTTTAGTCTCTACATAGTATACTGAGTTATGTACCTTTCTAAATCTAGTTGAATCTGTTAGAAGGAGAAATATGTTGATAATAAACTATTATTGTCAAAATTACCTGCCATCACTCCCATTGCAACAGACACAGTGCTGCTAAAAACTTGGGTGCAATGTTTCACCCTCATTTTAGGTATCATGCTTGGCACCACATGTTGGTTTGTTAATTTGGGAACTAATGTCACCCCCATGAAGCCTGAAGCGTGATGATACAAATTTAATATATCGTCCCATTTCGCTACACACTGCTTGTCTCCATATTTATAATGTAGATTTTTTGTAAGTAAATTATTCCTCATACCTTTCATTAGATGTGGTGGGTCATAGAGCGGAATAATTTTACTACAATTTATTTCAAAAAATCCCCCACGCCATTCTTCATTTCTGCTAAGATAATTCTCTTTTGTTTCATTTAACAAGCTATTTATTGCGGCCACGTTTGTAGCGCCTTGGTCGCATACTGTTGCCACAACTTTTAGGGTTGTTTCCTCCACAGCTTGAACTACAGTTTTTATTAATCTTTTTAAATCAAGTGTTTTTGTGGAACCGGCGCAAAAGCTATATGCTACTGGTTGTTTAAATTTCTTCACTACTCCTCTCACCATAAAAACCAAAACATGGTCTGCAAATTCTGCTCTTTGTTGATGTCCATCATTCACAAACCCAATGATTTCATCGTTTTTTTTTGTCGTAGTTCAAGCTGGGGGCAATTGCCATCTCATCAAAAATTATTGTGCAGAACTTATGACTTTTTGGCAACTTCAAAACCCTTTTCTTCAAATGCTTCATCATTACTGGATTTATTCCAGGTCGCAAAGTTAAGTTTTGAAGCACACCTTGTAAAGTTTTCCTTTTTGGCAAAACACAGAGCTCACTTAGGTATCGGTATGCTTTTGGACTGGCTTTAAATAAGGATAGAGCCAAAACTTTTTCATCAAAAGTAAAACGTCTTCCCTTTACTTTTTTACCTATTTGGGTCACCTGCATTTTTAAAATGGTTTTGGTTGCTTTTGACATTTTTTGAGTAAGGACCTCAAATGCCCTTGTATTGATAGTCTTTGTTGCTATTGACAACCTTTTTTTGAAAGTCATTTTTTGTATTTTAGCTCTTCTTAAATTTCTCTTTAATTGGAGTACCAATTTTCTTAAATCTGATTCTTTATTGAATAAGAATTGTTTGTGTCCTGAAAAGAAGGAAATCAAGTAATGTAATCAAAGTAATAAACACAGAATTATAATCACTCTTAAGACCAATTTACCTACAGTACTTGTAGAAGTACAGTAGGTAGCGTAGGTAACCTATCTATACTAACATAAAAATATAAACTAAACAATAAAGTTGAAGAGTTTGGTTGTTCACTTGCTTAATCTCTTTGATAATTAATTCTCCAAATCTCTAAATCTATTGTGTAGTTTATAAGAACTAAGCAGATAGACAGGAAAAGAGAGTACATTTTATAGTACTACTGAGGAATACAGGCGTGATGTGTTAAGTTATAAATAATATAATCAGAAACTGATTAAAGTAGGTACCTTGCTTTTTCGGAATTAGATTAGGATTATCCAAAGGCATTGTTGGTTCTGAAGGTAAAATTTCCATAGGCGTGGCAGTGTTTTTGTGAACAGAAATATTCATTGTAGTTGTAGGCATGGTGTTTTCTTTACATGACCTTGATGTGGATGGTTTACAATCAACAATACCAGTCTTAATTTCAGCACCTAGAAAAATAATCATAATTATATTGTGTCACTGATAATTCAGTGTAGTGGTGAAATTATTATTTCTTAGTTATATTGTTTACAACTTTTTCAATTTAGATCAAAGCCAGGGCAAGTGCTCCCCTTTGTACCCATGGATGGGCCAAGTTAGGTTAGTAAAATGAAGTACAACATACCTGATAGGCTGAAGTTAGATATGTCTGATAGAACTGAAGTTGTTGGTTGCTCAATATTTAACATTTGAACAGGCTCTTCTTGATCAAAGTGCACACCTGAAAATAAAATTAATTTTAGGTATGAAAATAATTTCTGAAGTTCAGAAATATGTAATTTGTTTTCTAGATTATGCACAACACAAAATGTAACCCATGCCCAAACCACAGTGGGCAAAGAAATTATAACACAACCAATATTGATTTAACAATACTAATAATAATAAATTTTGATGAAAATCGGTATGGAGATGGCTTCGACCGTGGAGCTTGACATAAGATACTTTTTATCTGACACTACGTGGTTACATTAAGTGGTTCTCCAAGGATGCAAGTGACATAAGTACACATTTTATGCCATACATTCGCAAGGTAGGTATATTGTGCAAGCAATATATATTTATTTACCTTGAATGAATAATGTGGGTACTGCCAATTTACAAAGTCTATTCTTCGGGTAGAGGAAAACTGCTGCAAAATGTCTTCGACATACTCTTCGGCTCTTATAAATGAAGAAATCATCTAACTCTTTGATGGAATCTCCTACACTTCGAACCCATCTCTGGAAGCGATCTCTTTCAAGATTTGGGTTTGGAAATTTGTGTAGCACACCTGAAATATTTTTTTCTGATTAGTTACCTAGGTATCTGACTGAGCTAGTTCATGTTAAATTATAAAATAATATAAATACCTCCTTTTGCAGTGACTGTACAGCCAGGAACACAACAAGACATGAAAGACATTGTACGTGCTACAAAGTTGTACACCACAAAATTTTGAACAACAAGAGTCAATTTCTCACACTACGAGTCCTGTCTCAAACCAAACAAGATTCAATTTCTCACACAGAGTCCAATGTCACAACAACTGAACTCGTCACCTCGTCACGCCAATATGGAGGAGCAGCGGCTCAACTCGACGTATTAGGAAGAGGCAGGAGAAGAAAATCCAGGGCAAAACGTTTTTCAAACGTAATCTCACCCGAAATCCGAAATCTCGAATGAAATGAAATCAAAATAACGCATTTCTTAGTGACAGACGGTTGACAGTGTAACCATATGACTAATGAAATACGTTTTTGTAATTGTTTTATTTTTTCTATTTTTTTAGTTAGATTAATATAAAATCAATTATAGTTTACCTAAGTTATCTATATTGCTATTTTCGATTAAATAATATCACTGCTATAAAGTGGTAACCCGAAATAGCAAATAGTTTTCACCACGGGGGATAGATGGTGCTAGTTTCCATACAATAGTTTAGGACAGGCTGCAATGTTCTAAGAGAGCATAGCATGGCTGCTCCAACCTAACCGAACACTCTCCACGTCGACCGCTCTCCGGCCAGCCTGCATTGAATCCCCTCCCGCCGCGAGCGCCTGATTGGCCTTCGAGCATTGCGTGAGCGATCTTGCGATCATGATAAAAAATGCTGAAATAGCATTCTCTGCAACTCTTTGTTTTTTTTTTGGGTACTGTCTGCGGTAAATTACCCAAAAACTCCACGATTTTTTGTTCTGTGACACTTTGCTCCTCAATAAGTTTTCGTATACATCCATACATTCCAAGTCTCTTATTTTCTAACTAGCAGCACCCCGCGGTTTTACCCGCGTAGTTCCCGTGGAAATATGGGGATAAAATATGTCCTATGGTACTAAGGGTGAATGTAGCTTTCGAATGGTGAAAGAATTTTTGAAATCGGTCCAGTAGTTTTTGAGTTTATTCGTTACATACAAAAATACAAATCTTTCCTCTTTATAATGAAAAATTAATTATATGTTGGTACTTTAATTTCCATTTCGGGATCAAATTGCTTTGTCAACTTGCAGGAAGTTTTATGTTGAAGCCAACTTATCTAGCCAGGTGGCACAAGTAACTGAGCAGAGAACTGAGTTTTGACATATGTACATTCTAATTTTTATATAGCAGCTGCGTTGACATATTGACCAACACATTTTTTTTTAAGTTATCCCAAGAATTTTTAATGAAACGAAACAACACGGATTTTGTTGTTTTTTTATTTCCATCTATTATTATTATAAGTTTATTTGTGAGTGTCAGAGGAAATCCTCTAGTAACATTGTAATTTAGAAACACAAAAAGTATGAAAAAATACAGACAATAAAAGTTTTATTAGTATTAGAACCACGAAATGTCAAAAATATAAAAAACTGATTTTTCGCAACAAGTAATATACAAAATGGCCGAAATGGATGGTACAGATACGTTACAGACTGAGAACGGTCTAGAAGGTTCTAGTCTTTATTGGTGCCGTCGATGGTCTCGTCAGCGGAGAAGTAGGCTTGGTCTGTGTTTACGCTCGATTGTCCCTCGGCGTCGTCGTCGATCACAATGACGGCGTTGGGTTTGGGTCCGAGCACAATGAAGTCATTGTCGAATTCGATCAGATCAATTACGTCGTCGCAACAGCCGTTGGTGGACCGAGTTTCTTGCCCGGCCTTTTTCCGGGTTATTTTGCGCGACTTTCTGTTGCCTTTTTTACCTTTAGCTTCTTTGATTGGTAACATGAAGACCATCATTTGATTTTTGTGGCCAATTTCATTGACCAGCTCACTGAGAGTGTAATCTTTCGAGGTTGTTGGGTTTTCGGGTGACTTAGATTCGATTGGGGTCTTACGCGTGACTTTCAGGTTCGTCTGCTGTACCTTTCTTAACCTCGTTTCTGGGGCCTAAGTCTGCTATTTTTATAAATTTGTCATTCCAACACGACCCCATTGCGATTTTGCTATAAGTTCATAATCTGCTAAATTCATAATGGTCGATCATTGGTCGGTCAATGGTCATGTAATACTTTTTGATAACCGAGCTATTAAAAGCAATGACTGCACAATGACGTTCCAATAGTAGGTCACTGATCAAAGGAATTGTTAAAATTTTAGCAGACTACCGCATACGTCTGTCATTAATTTGTCATTATGTACGAGATTACCATTCTATGTCATTTCTTTCAATGGAGTGTCAGTGGTTGACCACTGGAAAGTCATAGTGACGCTTTTTCATTATTAGATTACCAAATTTATAAAAATGAACCATTATGAGATCAATGATAGACCATTCTGACACTATTGTAATAGCAGACTCAGGGCCCTGGATGTGGATACACCAAATTAGCATTATCATGAATTGATGAGGACACAATCAATGGCTAAATGGGCTCCGAAAAGACTTAGGTACTAACGATACGAGTATAACTCAGCCTAGCCTGTTCATAACTTTGCTCGGATCGGCTTCCATCATGACATGATGCTACAAAATAATATTTTACATTGAGTGAATGCCTATGTGAAATATTATACACTAGCAGCGCCAGTCGCGGCGAAATTTGGAAGTTTTATTTCATCTCTATCTTGTGTGTTTATAAACCGATTTCTATATTTTTTAAATAAAATATATTTTAAAGTTTGCTTTTTTAATATGGGAGGTTGATAAAGATATTATGTCAATGTGAAATACAATATATTTATGTATGTATTTAATACACTTTGAAGAAATGCCTAACGATTATACACGTTATTGTGGCTTATTTATAAAAGATAGATATATACTGTTGAGGACTTTTTGTATTTATTTTGAAGACATCATCTTTGTTATAAATTTTTTTGGTGTATGATCAACTTATGCGAGGATAAGAGCTCGAAAGCGCATAGGAGCTGATCAGCTCCTATGTGCCTTAGCGTTATATTATCTATACTTATAATAAATCTGTAGAGAGGTCAATTCTGTACAAGGAATATATTTTCAAAATAACTATCAGGGGGTGATTAGTGATCGATACTGGTGCCAAAAATGCAATCACTAAATTTTTTGTCTGTCTGTCTGTCTGTCTGTCTGTCTGTCTGTATGTTCTTTATAGAAACAAAAACTACTCGACCGATTTTAACGAAACTTGGTGCAATTATTCTTCATACTCCTGGGCAGGTTATAGTATACTTTTCATCACGCTACAATCAATAGGAGCAGAGCAGTGAAGGAAAATGTTGGGAAAACGGGAGAAGTTACTCCATTTTTTAAACTTCCGTCGCGTGTGTAGCCTTAATGGTTAAAGTTACATAGAAATCATGTATTACGGAAATGTTCTACATAAAATTATCTAAAAAATATCCCGAAACAGCATATGTCTATCTTTTGTCAATTTTAAACCGATCGGGCTCAGAGTTTCAAAATCGGGGGTAAAGTAACTATTCCACGCGGACGAAGTCGCTGGCAGAAGCTAGTATAACCTAAAATCTAAAAATCCCAGGAGTATGGACTACAATCGTACCAAGTTGGGTTAAAATCCCTTCTGTAGTTATTCGTAAGAACGTAGAAGCAAGTCCAACTTTCTTTGCTTGCGTTCCCATTTTTCACGAATTAAAAAAAAAGTCTTTTCGCATTATAGTATGTATGAACTTGTAATAAAATTTCTTTGGCTATACTATACTATTTGTATCTGGCTGGTTTTGGTATCATTGAAAGTTTAATTTTAAAGAACATTATTCCAAATTCAAATTAGGAAAATGTGTGAATTTCACTTGTTTTTCGTACCGTCAAGTTGAGTGACTCTAACGAAGAAAGGCGATACATTTTAAAATTTTACTACAAAAAAGGTAAAAATGCAACGCAAGCCGCGAAAAAAATTTGCGATGCTTATGGACCTAGTGTAGTGTCTGCGAGGGTAGCACAAATTTGGTTTAAGCGTTTGAATCCGGAAATTTTGATGTCAAAGATGCACGTCGCTCTGGTCGCCCTATTACGGATAAAATGGATGCCATTTTTGAAAAAGTGGAGCAAGATCGGCATATCAGTAGTTACGACGATTTCACATTGGAGACTCTGGGTCTCATTAGTGATAATCTAAAAGTTGCTCAAGATTTTGTAATTTTTTTTACCAGTATTCCAATTAAAACCACTGAAGCTTTAAATTCTTCGCCTTTGCTTGCTTTTAATTTATTACAGTCGATTGTTTCAGCGTGACCGACTGAATTTAATTTGAAGCATATAAACCTCTTAACAGTAATGAAGGTTTTCAAACAAATCAAAATTAAACTGACGGAAAATTAATGGGGATTGTCTAACAAAGTTTTTACCTCAATTATTGAGACTATAGCCCCTTTCTTAGCTTTAATATTTAATTTGTGTGTGGATCAAGGAGTCTTTCCGGACCTAATGAAATTCAGTAAGGTTAAATCACTTTTTAAAAACGGGGACAGTAAAGACACAAATAATTATAGACCAGTATCCGTGTTGCCAGTCTTCAGCAAGGTATTTGAAAAAGTGATGCTGCAAATGCTTTATCATTTTAACACGTATAACATCTGGCATGATAAATAGTATGGTTTCACCAGAGGACATTGTACAACTGGCGCTGGTGTCACCTTATTGAAGCATATATTAATGTGTGGGAAGAGATGCGCACAAGATGCCATACGCATCTTCTGCGACCTGTCTAAGGCGTTTGATTTTGTAAATCACGAAAAATTACTCCTGAAATTTGGGCACTACGGACTGGGCAAAACAGCTTTAAGCCTTGTTAAATCTTATTTAAATGATAGACAGCAAGTAGTTCAAGTAAACGGTGTCAATTCATCTAAGGCGTTTGATTGTGTAAATCACGAAAAATTACTCCTGAAACTTGGGCACTACGGACTGGGCAAAACAGCTTTAAGCCTTGTTAAATCTTATTTAAATGATAGACAGCAAGTAGTTCAAGTAAACGGTGTCAATTCATCGGGTTTAAACGTGAAAATGGGCATTCCACAGGGCTCAATTTTGGGTCCTTTTTATTTTTAGTTTATATAAAGTAGTCTTGTTTGCCGACGACACTTCTTTGATTTTTAAAATAAATAGACGTAGTAATAATCTTGACGTCGTAAATAACGCTCTTTTGCTGATCCAAATTTGGTTCACTGCTAATAATTAAAACGATGCGCATAAGATTTGCTTTACCAAATGTCAAAAGTAGTGATTTTGATATAGTATTGAACAGGGAAAAACTATTTAGAAGCTCAGCAGCATAAATGCTATAAAGAAAATCCGCCAATTTACAGATGCTGATACCGCGAGACTAGTCTATTTCAGTTACTTTGTTAATATAATGTCTTACGGTATCTTGTTATGGGGGCGGGCTGCAGACATCGAATCAATTTTTATTCTGCAGAAAAGAACCATCAAAGCGAACAATGTCGCGAAGAGCTGATCATCCGCGGCATCCTCCTTCAGTGACTTGACGATGTTCCAAGCGGATGTTGTAACACATCCGATAGGAACATTGTCAAGTCACTGTCGCAGGCTGGTTCAATCATTGCATTATACTCCTGGACAGTTGGCAGGAGGAAAGCGTCATTGTAAACATTGTCAGTTGTTCAATGCAGTTTGTCTGATATTTGTAAAAATTTTGTTCCATAAATCCTGTTTCCTCAGAACGGTAACCTATCGACAAGTTATTGATTTTGTTTAGTGATGATGTTCCAGATAAAATTGGTAAGTTCTCTATAGTATACGGTTTTCGGTAAAATGAGACCGCAGTTTTTTTTTTAAACTTTTGAAAACCAATATTATTATGTCCACTTTGACTCCGTATGTTCTCAAAAAATAGCTTGACATGGTCTTGGCTGAGTTTTTATGTTAAAAAAAAGCAAGCATGTCAGTTGCAATTAAAGATACAAATCAATACGGTTGTTGATGCACACTAACAGTCCTAATAATTCAGCATTATTGTGTGTTTAAATTAGTGGCACTGTTTTGGTTGAAAACACAGTTCTTATATCTGTACCAACTTAAAGAGATTTTTTAGTTGTAACATTAATTGTTAATGATAGCAATAGCAATTAATCTTTTATTTGGGACAAGAATGGCAACATTTTTTGTGAATTACCCCTATACAAAGGGTATTTAATGTAAATAAACTCTACTGTGCTTTCTGATTCTCTAAATAAGGGAATATTAATAGGTTTTGTTGCAAAACTCTATAGCTTTGGCAATGCTTCTACTAAGAAGTTGCATTGATAATTTCACGTTCATTATTTGATTTTTAAAATGTACATGTCGATGTGAAAGTTAATTCGCTAAATGTAAGCAGTTTTATTCTTGCAGGTTGTATAATTCCGATAAATATTGCCATCTAATTGATCATTCATCAGTAGATATAATACTTTCTTAGATTCGAAGGTGTTTCGCATTAGTTTTAACATAAAATATGATACACATCTAAAAGTATAACGATATTATAATCAGCACTGGGGTGTTTAAAATCAGTTCTTAAGTTTTTTAAATCATCCAACACGCAACCTAAACAACAAAAACAAAAAATAAAACTGCATCAGCCTGAGCATGTGACGTATTCCTATGGTATCTTCAAAAGTTGTTGAAGATGCAGTCTGAAAAGAAACAGACGCGGTTTATTGAAAACTGTTTTTTTAAGTATTTACAAAATACTTACAGAAAAAGTTTTCTTCTCATATATATTTTTTATACTACATATTTACCTAAGTCATTTGATAAAACATTTGGCATTTCTGATCATATAGCTATTTGCACTTTTATTGGACCGTGAATCTAAAAAATAAAACATTCACCTACGTTCGCCCTCCTGTAAAGTTATTAGAAGTACAGTTGACTCAGTGTAGGGGAGAGTCCTACAGTACCGTCACCTTAAGGTCTATCTACAAAAAAATCAAAATACTTAAGGTTAAATGGTCAATACCTCCTGATATATTTGCAAGAACTATTGTGCTATTAATAAAAACAACAAACAACCAAATCTTTCAGAAATAATCAGCTTTATTATTGCAATTCAAGGACTAGAAAAAATCAGACTAAAAAAAATGGTTTTCAGTACCGGCCAGTAAGAATGTAACCATTTAAACAATAAAATAATCGCAAATGTACTGATCGGATAGCTCCGATATATTTGCACAAGCCTTATGGACCCAAATTTCACAGTTTCCGCACTGTATCCAATTTTCTTCATGACATTCAGCGCACAAAGGGCAAACTGTCTCTTCTTCAATCGGTCTGTGAGTAGGAGGTAGGTTTTCGTTTGTATTTTTTTTTCTTACTGACATCTCTTCCTGACAGTAAACTCTTACCTTTTCTATTAATTTCTGACCTCTTTCTATTACTTCCTGAAACCTAATTAAGTTTTCTTGTTATTATTTTCTTCAAGAATATTTTTATCTGGCTTATGTGATTCTATTTTTTTCTCTTCCAGCATTTTTTTCCGGAGAACTCGTGACAATTATAAGTCACCATGTCTTTTCATGAACTAATAATTGTACTTTTTCACTGCAGATTTTTTCTCTTTATTCAATTGGTGAGGTAGCCTTAATTTTTCTGCCAGTTGAAAAGCGAGACGTGAAAATTCTTGCTTGTTGGTATTTTTTTGCCTCGTCTGACCACCACTTATATTATTTGGCATTTTTGTGTATCTGTAAGTAAAGCAAGCCTCTTAAAACTAATCTAAGGAGTGTCCGGTACTGCAGGATAGCGTATTGGCCGGCACTGGAGGAAACGAAAAATAATAAAGTTTTGATATCAGATGAAAACAAACGTGTAAAGGTTGCAATAATATTCGTTTTCTAATAGCTATATAAGCATACTAAACTTACCACGAGTTATTTGTTTTAAATTGAATCCTTGAACTTCGAAAATCACCAACAGAATTTTAATTACGTAGCGTACGTTCATCGCGCGCAACAGAAATGTTTGCACTGACAGTGAACCGATCGCGACAGGTCGACGCCGCGCGGGGCATATACTTGCATGAGGGTACCGCACTAATAGCCTAAAACTGTCAGCGCCATGTATTATAGAATTAGAGAACTTGCAACTGGCCGGTACTGGATGCTGGCCGGTACTGTAGGACTTTCCCCTACTTGGGAGCCGGCGATATGTGTGAGCTGTGAAGCTCCAAATATGATATGCACACAACACAATAACGCTCAACAAGAGTATTGCAATGACTGCAATACTCTGTAGTGTGTATAGTTCATTACAAAACTAAAGTAAACAACAGGAACTTCCCCGATAAACGATAAAGTTTGATGGACATAAATGTTGCCATAAAATAAACTCAACCTTCCTGCTGGATAAGTTGAGTTAAACTAGAATCAAATATAAATAATTTTACTTACTTCTTAATATACTATAAATTATACTTACTTCTTATACTACTTCTATTACTTCTAATTTCAGCTCCAGTGTAAATGTCTAAATTCCCCGCATTTTCCCCACATGAACGCTCTCCCCACAAATTACCCAATCGGACTGAAAATCCCCGCAGTTTGGGGAATTCCCCACAGATTGGCAACGCTGCTCAAAAGTGGCTTAAAAAACGTGTGGGAGCCCCGCTTCGCAGGGCTCACGGGTTTAAGAAAAAATAACCATTCTAACCTAACCTGTCAGAGTTGGGGTGCCCCATGTCCCGAGCTCGCTTCGCTCGCTCTTGCATCTTAATTTCTCCTTGTAACACTAGTACTGCGCATTAATTTGCTTAATAAGATTTGGTGATCATTTACTACATTTGGTGTTCGAATACGATTTGAAGTGCAGTCGTGACTAAAATAGCTAGTACTACTGTAATTTTGGACTTTAATTTGACCAGACGAGCGACGGCAATCATCTGTCACCATCACCGACTGGACGCGGTGTTTTCTTGCTGGTAGTCGCAGGGCTTGACGCAGTGCTTTGTCTTCTCGCCTAGCATCGCATGGTACCATCACACAGGATGCTGGCGGTAGTTGGACGCCGAGCGGGTTGTCGAACGGTTGCGTGAGTGCCTTCGCGCGTCTTGACCACGGCTGAAGGAGCGGTCGCACGAGCGACTGTCACGCAGCTACAGTGTCAGGTTTTTCATTGCACGCTTCAGCTCTGCGAGCTCAGCTACCATCTCGCTGAGTCAAAGTCAATTCATTTATTTCAACTAGACCATTAACGGCACTTTTGAACGTCAAAACATTTGAAAATAAAAATATTATAGTGACTCTAGTTGTCCATTCGCAAAAAGTAGATTCTTATGGAGAAGAACGGACAAGAAACTCCATAGTTACTCTGACTGAGGGTCCTGCTGCCGAAGTTGCTTTAACGTGGCTGGCTGGTGCGACGGTGTCCTGGATGCGGTCCGCTAGCTCGGCTAGCACCTCCAGAGTGCTGTCGAGCTGCAATGCCAGGAGGGGCTGGATACTGGTGGGGAGTCTGCTACACCAGATAGTGCGCACGAAGTCCTCGAGCACAGTTGGGTGTAGAAAAAGCTATTGTTCGAGTACTTGCAAAGCCCCTCGCACCTAATTTTTTTTTATTTTCCGGATCCTTGCTAAAACTGGATTCATCCATATTTTATCTGGACTACATTGTATATCCATTTTTTTTCTAAAATTTTTCAATCGTGTCGAAATATTATTTAAATATGAAGGGTTCACGTGGTGCTTTTCTCGACATTTCATCAGCATGTGGTTCTTTTAGTGTCAAGTTGTTTCTTTCATGAAAAGCAGCAAAACAGTCGTATTTCCTCATTCGACGACAATAATCGACTTTCCTTATTAAAGGGCGTTATTAGTTTTTTGTAAAGTATTGCGTTAATAATTTCTTAGTCTCTTTAGAGGAAAATCCGAAACCGTTATTTTCTATAATATGGAATGGAGGATTCTAATAACGAACCCCTCTTCTAAGTTTAAGGGAAGGTTCATATCTGACGGAACATGCGTCGCGTATTATCGGTCGCGTAACGCCAGAACAGACAAATGTATAGAAAAACACTCGAGCGTTCACACTCAACCGATGATACGTTAGTGCGTCGAGTGTGAACGCTCGAGTGTTTTTCTATACATTTGTCTGTTCTGGCGTTCGCCCTTGAAAAGGGACAATTGACTCATCTACGACAATGACGTCCTTTGGCGTGAGTAGTTTTCTATCTATCACAATAATATTGACAAAGAGTTCCATTTTCTAAATTTGAACTTACATTTTTACTATATCATTTGCAAGTGGCCAGTTCTAAAAACTTTCAGAGTCATCCTCGTACGCAGAGAAAAGTTTGAAAATTATGAATGAAAAATGATATCTGGAAAATGTCCACCAAGACCACGCTGACAGATGTCAATTCTTTCATCAAAGTGTTTAATAACTTTTTGCCAAAATGGCGGGTCTATTTCATTAATCACATCAAGGATTTTGAGTTGTAAGGCTGCAATCGATTCGTTCGGCTCCGTATAGACTCTGTAATTAACATAGCCCCTCAATAATCCAGTGGTGTTAAATCACACGATCAGGCTGGCCACTTAACAGCTGAATTTCGTGAAATTACGCGATCGAGAAATTTGGTTTGCAATAAATTGTGTATAACCTGTATCTTTGTGTATGACCTGTATCTTTTGCCTTGAATGAAGCACCACTTCCTTAAAATCTTCGATGTCTAAAACATCTTGTCTTTTAATTTTTCTTTCAATGCTTCCATTAAACTGCATCCGCAGTCATGTGTGTATGTCCTTTTTTTAAAGTCAAAGTCTCCACTGGAAGACCGATATTGACAATTGTAGTCAAAGCGGTAAATAATGTCCAGTTCTTATTTTGAGCTGTTGAATTGTCAGCCCAAATATGAAAATTTTGACAATTTCTATTGTTCCTTATGAATTTTAAAATGGCATCAACGATGTTGGAAGCTTCTCGTCCGGCTTTGCTTTCTTGCCAAATTATACAAGTAGCTAGATCAGGAGATTGTTTGTTAATTGGAGCAAAAGGTTGAATGTAACTAGTCTGCTGATCAACACAGTTTTTTTATTTGGGGCATTATACCAATGCCCATCCATCAGATCCATCGGAATGGCCCGTGGCCGAGTTTGACTCATCGGCCGTTTATAGCCCACCGGAAGAGAAGAAATGCTCGCTACTCACGTCGTCCATGCCACAGAAGGAATGTCTTATCCTCGAATTGGCAGATCGTGTTTTTTCATGGTTGAAACTTCTACGTTGAGTAGTTTACGTCTGCAGATTCATGAATCAACTTCTTCCCTAGCGAGGTTTCATTTCAGCTGCAGATTTGAGTTATGCCGAGCATATGGTTCTTCGCGAATTACAAATCGCATATTTCTCTGAAGAGATCGCCAAATTGCAGGCCGGAAAGCCTTGTAGTACACAATAATTTAAGTTCTAAGAGTCCTGATTATAATATTCAAATATTGAATGATACGGAAATAACTACCCGTTAAAGTTATATTTTGCCTCTCAGGATAATTCCAAGACGACCAGCATATCATCATGTCAAAAATATAAGAGATGAAATAACAGATTCCTGTATTACGGAGGGCAAAGTTGAATGGCAGCAAGAATATGCTTAGTTAGTTAGTTATATCGTTATCCAATCAAAACATATTGTTCGTAGTACGGTCAAGGACATAAATCGTTGAGCCATTTAGGGTTCAACCTTATGTTGCTTTTAAATTTATCGCGTTTCTGTTTTTTTTTCCGTACTGCACCTACCACAATTATTCTCTGCATCACCCAAAGGTTGACTGGTAGAAAATGCCTAAGGCATTAAGTCCGCCTCTGTACATTTGCGAAAAGTTTTAATAAATAAAAAAATAATAACCCTATTAAAGTATTAAACTTACCGTATTCAATCATCTACGAGGTTTCCTACGGTTATCCAAAAATTTGAGATAATTATATGCGAACCACCTACTCACATACACTTGTGATGCACCTGTAATAATAGATAGTCAATTTTATCAATTGATTATAACATAATAAAGTTCTCTTGTCCACATTTCGAAACGTCGATCGTCGGTCGGCGTTAACGTCGATCTCACAACAATTCTACCTCATAAAGTCTAGGCCACAGAGTACATTGCATATACTGAAATAAAGACCAATCTTCGGCCCTAAAATGGGTAACCACTTACGTCTAGCACACTAACGCAATCTGTTATCACTAGTAAGAATCATTAATCATACTATCCATAACTATAGATGATAAACCTGTTTATAGAGACGCCATACGTACGTACATACGTATATACTTGTATATCATAATTTCATGGACGGTTATACCATATTAAAATTAAGGTTTTAAGGATTTATAAATGAAACATTATATTAATCAAAACAAGTTTAATTGTGTGTTTTAAAGCACTTATTTAACTTCTTGGCTTTTATTTGTAAGTTGTCATCATCATCATCAACCTGTTTTCTCCCAGCTAATATTCTATTAATATTTTTGCAATAATTAAAAATCATACAACGAAGGACAATATCAATCAAATAATTAGATAATTTGTTTTTATGCGTTTTGAATTTTACAAATTCGAAATCAACAAATATAATAATTTGTTGAAAAAAGTTTTAATCATTTCTTTCAAATAACATTTTTCTATGTTTTCTTTTATTATTTCATATAATATGTCCTGCATATTTGAAATTAGTTTTACTAATTCTTTGCTGGGAGTGCAAAGCCATCGTCGACCTGCATATTCCCTGTATTTTATATATTCGATTTAATTTTTTCATGATAAATCTCCAATACATTCGCAGCAAGATTTAGAAATACGAGATTTTGTTTTTTTTTTTAGAAAATATCCGCTCATATATTGTATGGGAGCAATAATTCGGGGATTCCTTTCTTTTACCTCGAGTGGGGTATAATTAAATTCGAAAAATTTTGTGAAATCGAATGAGGAGCTGGTCGTGGTTGCTTTTGCATTTTCGTTGATGATGAGAATGCAATGCATCACAAAAGTCGCCTTCGCAGTTACCACGGATGTGAACACTGCTTACATTATTTATTAAAAGAGTAGTGAATGCGGATTCGACCTGGTCACAAGTGGGGTTAGTGTTGCGACACCTTTGGCTTCTCACACGCCAAAGAAATTCTCTAAGGGGTCCTGATTAAGGTGTCGCAACCATACTGACGACACTTTAAAATATGCTCTTATTATTTTTACTCTTTTTATTTTTTCCATTTACTGAGTCAAATATTTCATCAATAAAAAGTAGCAAGTCCGCAGTTTCTTTGCATTCTAAAGGAATGATGTTATAAAATAAATAAATAAATAAATATAAAAAATACATTTTATATTTGGGTATTATTAGCTGTCAGTAGTATACAGTGCAATATAACAAATAAATGAAAATTATCCTTTTAACCAATTAAACATAACCGCTATAATGCAGTGGGGTAAACTAAAAATTGTCTGTCTTATTGTTTAATTAAAATAGTAATATCCTAAATTAATCCTAAAATGTTGGCATATTATAATAATCTATAAGTACATCGTCTGTTTATCTAAATGTGCATATAAAAATCGGAATAATGTTTTGTGAATTTTCAATAATCATTTATTTACATGCATTTTAAAGTTTTCACATTTTGTAAATACTTATTTATGTAAGCAAATTAATCAAGATTGTTTTTCACTATTCAATAAACTTAACTGACTGAAATAACTTCTATATCTTGTACCTACTTTCTGTGCAAATAAATAATTATTATATTCTGAGTGTAGTAAGGAAAATACCATACCGAATGTTACCATAATAAATAAGATAATAATATATAATACAGTCATAATGTATGTAAAATAAGGCAAAATTTACCTGCTAGATGCTACAGTACAGCTGAATATTTGTGATGCAAATATTACTTTCATTTTATTTAGTTTTTCAGGGTTGACATGATTTTCAGTTAATTTTAGGATCAATCTAATGCCCTTGTAACCTGGGGGTTCGTATTTTGCGGTTTTAGTAACACCCTCTATTGTGGTGTATTCCAAATTTTTATTTAAAAGGTTATTTCTAATTCCTTTGAGAAGGTGTGGGGGGTCATATAGAGGTATAATTTCTTGGCCATTTAATAGAATTATGTTTTCCTTTAATTCCTCTCCTTTTCTTAAATACATTCCTCTGGTCTCATTAAGCAACAGTTTGAGAGCCTTTTGTTGGATCCCTGGTCACATACTGAAGCAACCACTATCAACCCTGCTTCTTGCAAATTTGTTACCACTTCTTTAATTTGTTTTCATAGCTCGGGTCCCTTGGTTGCACTTGATGAAAATGTGTTTGCAACAGCCTGTTTATAATTATAAATTAGACCACGCACCATAAAAACTTGGGCGTGATCTGCAAACTTACATTTTCTTTCTTGCCCATTGTCAACAAGACCTGTTACTTTATTTTTCCGCTCCTGGTATGTGACATTGGGCTTCAGTGAGACTTCGTCAAACATTAGTACACACAGCTTTTGTTCTGTTTTCATAAGCTGAGCTTTGGCTTTTAATTGAGAGAAAACGTTTTTGTTAATGCCAGGCTTTTAATTACTCATTTGTATCAATTTAATAAGAGTTTGCTGAGCAGGCAAAATAAAAATCTTCCTAAAGAATCTATATCCTTTAGGACTTTGCTTGAAGATTGATAAAGCGGCAATTTTTTCTTGCAATGTAAAACGTCGTCCTTTTCCCTTTTTTCGGTCCTCCCGCCATTGCATTTGCATTAATAATTTAGCAGTACTTGTGCAATTTTCGAGGCTTTCTAAGACTGCTGGATTAGACGCAAATTTCTTTGCCGTTTTCAAGTTCACTGACTGTTGTCTTGCTTTATTTTTTATTTTGCTTATTTTTATTCAAGCAGCGATAAGTTTTCGGTGTAGTTCTTTTTCCACATTTGTAAGGAATACTTTTTTAGTACTTATCTTAACAACTCTTTTTCTTTCTGTAAGTTAGAGACAAAACATGTTAGTTATTTCACACAATATGGATTATTTTATTTTACTATTATAATAACAATTACTTTAGCAAATGAAGATTCATTTGTACACAACAATATATCTACAGGATGACTTTGAATAGATGCGACAAAATGAAATGGGAGCTTCAGTTACAGTAACATAGTAATTATAAACTGTTTTTTCTACAATCTAAATCGTTAAAAAAAGTTACGTGGTTGGCGTTTTAAAATGATCCATCCATGTTAATATCTTTATTTAAGTACGAATTATCGGTATTCCAGAAAAATAATTAATATGCAAAATAAATAAGAAAAATTAAAGTATCAAAAAATCTCGTCCAACTAATCGCAGTGCTCAATGATCGTTGTGGAGTACTCGCGTTATTAAACGTTGCCATTCATAGCGGTGATAAAAGTTCATTAATTTTACATTTGGTATGTTCTAAATTTTCTTGACAACACGTATTATTGTATATTTAAATATGTCGCATCTATTCAATTTCACCCTGTATATCTGTATAGTTATGCAATGTACAGCTTGATATATTGTTGTGTGCACATAATTCTTTATTTGTTAAAGTAATCATTGTACTTACCAAGATTCTCTTTTATATTTTTCCTGGGAATTGGAGGATTTCCAAGTGGCATGATTTTCTCATGCCCTAGAGTGTCTAAATCTGAAATATGAGTATATTTTACTTTAACAATATATACTGGAAGAATAGAAGGAGCCTGCAGTGGGACAACATAGGCTACAAATAAATATAGTATACTTAAAGATTTTCAATATTTAACAATGTTAATCATATAGTATGTAACATGGCCAATTTTCTAAGAGATCAAAATAATTATTGCCATCAAAGGAAATTTATTATCTTATATATCAAATTCTCGTGTCACAATGTTAGTTACCATACTCCTCCGAAATAGCTTGACCGATTTTTATAAAATTTTATATACATATTCAGCAGGTCTGAGAATCGGCTACGATCTATTTTTCATAACCAAAAAGTCAAGGCGTTGGCAATGTCAAGAACACCGCCACGACCACCCCACCCCGGGAAATCGCCTCCCCCGTCGTGAGGGCTCTCACGCGCATGATGGCGTCCATCGTCGAGCGCCCTGTGCGGAAACCAAACTGGTTCTCCGCCAGATCCGGCCCAACTGTAACCAAGTGCTTGACGAGGCGGTTTGCGATGACTCTTTCAAAAAGCTTGCCCACCTCGTCAAGCAGCACGATGGGCCGGTATGCGGACGGAGAATCCGCAGGGCGCCCTGGCTTCCCAATAAGGACCAGTTTCCCCGTCTTCCAGCGACATGGGAACTGGCCCCTCTCCAAGCATGCGCTTAGGAGCCCACGTAGTCGAGGGCCGAGAGCCTCTGAGGCCAGGACCCAGGCTTTCCCAGGTAAGCCACCGCGTCCTCTTAGTCATTTCCCTGCTGCTGTTGCTGGGCGGTGCTGTTAACCGCCCTACCCTCTGGAGATCGCCTATCTTCCCTCTCTGCTGCTGGTCGCTTAGGGCAACTGGATCGAAGGTGGCCCTTTTCCCCACAGCCATAGCACCTAGGGCTGTATCCTTTAAATCGGTCGCAAACAGTAGCCAAACTATGATCCTGCCGCACAGCTTCCATCCAATAATATTATACGTCTTCTCCCCTAGCCAATAACGTACAGTTCAGTCTTTTATTCCCAATGTTTTTAAACAATATTTCTTTTTTATACTTTTAAATAATAAATTCTGGTATCACTTCGTCTTGAATTTGAGCTCTTAGTTCTCCTTTTCGTAGGTTTCTCATCTACCATTGAAGATACAAACATTTTCTTTTCGGTCAACTCATTTTCCAATAGGCTTTCAAAAATTCTGATCGAATTTCTTGTGTTCATTTTGAACAATACTTTAGCTTTGCCACTCCAACATCTCCTAGACATACAAATAGGACCTGTCTCTTGCTGGTATTACGTCACTTTGAACATATTAGGTACCATGTTTTTTAAATCCAATATGGAGTATATTGGACCGTCGCCGTTTTTTATTTTTTGCCAATTGTTTCGATTTCCTTTTCGCTCTCTTTTAATAGATTGCTTCGACTTTTCTTCTATTTCTCTTGCTGGAAACCATTTTGTAGTGATAATGGCCTCAAATTTGTTATGTCCGAAAGGACGACAAAAGAAGGATCAGCAACTGAATCATCTGAGGAAAAATCAGGATTATTATTACGATGCTCTATAACATTTACATTAATTTCAATACTGTATCATCTTTATTTTGGGTTGGATCGAAAACTGTCGGTAAAGGTAGCAAACTCAGATGTTTAGATTACCAAATTGCTGTTCTTGTCCCAATTCTCCTGACAAAGACGTGGAAACTGCAAGCATAGCGGGTTGATTAAGATTATTACGTTTATTTAATATTTTCCTTGTTTTTGCAGCAATATTTTTCGCTTTTCACATAGTTCTTTCAGAGTCAACACGTCACTGTTAATATCTGCATTTTATTTTAATATCTCCATCATTATTAAGAATAGAATACTCTTTATTATGTACACCATATAAGTTACAGAAAATATAGATAAAGAAAACATTACATAGGGTGACACAATGGGCGGCCTTATCGCTAATAGCGATGTTTTCAAGACAACCTTTGGATGGATTTTAGGTCTACTAATTATATATACAATAAATATATGCAATAGTTAAATAAATAAAAAAAAAATGACACAAAAAGCAAAGAACCCAAATAAAATCGATTAAAGAGAGAGGTAGTGATTTTTGACCATTGTTTTAAAAATGGACAAAGATTGAGCACGCCTTACCGATACGGGCAATGCATTCCATAACCGCACCGCTTGAACCGTAAAAGTTTGCCGTAAAAACTGGTGGAATGTATCGGCATCTCTAGTCTCAAGTTTTCCGATGACCTCAGATAATTATCTATTATGTTTGTCATGAAGGAACTTGAAACGTTCTTTAAGATAAGAGGGGCTGTGGGTTTATTTTACCGTAGAGCAGAAATAGAATATGAGAATTCCGGCGAAGACGTATGGGAAGCCACTTGAGCTTTGTGCGAAATTCAGAAATATGATCATATTTGCGCAGGCCAAATATAAATCTTATGCAAAGGTTTTGTGTTCTAACATCACTAGTTACTAAGCTACTAATCAGTACATCACTATGATTTCCGGATCAGGGGATTGCATTTTGTCTATGTGAGCATGGTGTACTGAACAGCTCGTCCTAATATTGTAATTGTGCTTACTCGAATAAACCCAAGTATTTGACCAGCCAAGTATTTTATTATAAATACATAAACACTACATGGTGTCAGAAGTCAAGAACTCAAGAAATTGAAGAAAGTCTGACAACAAAAAATGGTCCTGTCAAGTACAGAATCGTCGGGGTCAAGCGTCACGGACGACCATAATGGCGGTCAAGGTCTAAATAGCAAAATAAAATCACTGCATATTTCGTCGGATTCTTCCACTAACAACAATGCGGAGGCATGGAAACGCTGGTGGCAGCAATTGGAGCTGTATCTATTGGCCACAGGTTTGGAAAAGGCACCGGAAAAACGCAAGATTGCCATTTTGCTACATTTAATTGGTGAACAAGGATTAAATATTTTCAATACATTTAACCTCAAAATAGAAGAAACCAAGCTTGTGGATGTCAAAGCCAAATTCGATAATTTCTTTGAGCCAAGGATATATGAGCCATAACAATATGCCGTTATAGTTTCTTCACAAGGAGGCAGGAAAAATCCGAGTCAATCGAAGGATTCCTGGCGGATCTCGAGAATAAAAGTCAAGAATGTGAATTTGGAACGCTTAGGGAATCACTCATCAGGGATATTTTTATTGCAAATCTAAATACGGATTTAGCACATGTACGTCAGAGACTTCTTCAAGAACCTGATCTGACATATCAGAGGATGCGAGAGCTGGCGAGGACAATGATCGTCGCACAGCAGGATGCTGAAAAAATTGTCAAAAACACCGTTGGTGAAAAGTCTGAAAATGTCATGCATCTACGTCGGAGGAGCCGTAGTCGAGGGGAACGTCGGCAGCGAGCTTCACTAGTCAGTCAGCAGGATTCTGGCACAGGGAAGAGTCCCAACCCTGAAAAGCGCACGAAGGCGTGTAGCCGCTGTGGACAGTTTCACCGCTACAAGTGCCCAGCGCAAGGAGTCAAATGCAGGTCATGTAAATCTTTTGGTCATTTTGCTAAATACTGTTTCACAAATAAAAAAATCAGTCATTTAGAGTCGTTTAATTCGAGTAATAATATTAGTCAAAATTATTTTGTTGGAACTTTGAATCAGCAGAAATCAAGTCAATCAAAATGTCATTTAAAGTCGCATAACAGTCATTGTAAACAAGTCATGTCGAGCACAATTACACATAAGTCAAAACAAAATAAACACAATTATTGTAAACAGTCATGGAACATAAACATTGTAGTAGGTAACACAAAAATTAGTTGTATCATTAATTCAGGAGCTGATCTCAATATAATGTCAAAACAAACTTACTTATGTCTGAAACGTCAAAGACAAGTAACACTTGTCAAATGTCAAATAATTGTCACTGGATTTGGTGGCAAGTCAATACTCATTATACTTATTAACGCCTCGTCTGAGAAGATTTTGTAGTCTACGTACTTTTCTTCACAAAAATTGATGCAGTTAAAAGCTATTTTCAAGTCCTGCATTCAGATAACTCTAAAGACTTGACAACTTTCATCACCCCTTTTGGAAAATTCAGATTTAATAGAATGCCAATGGGTATGAACTCATCAAGTGAGGTTTTCCAACGCAAAATGGCAACAATACTGTCGGGAATCAAAGGCTGTATCAATCATGTTGATGATACCCTAGTGCATGGAAAGACAATAGAAGAACACGATGCTAACCTAAGACAGGTACTTAAAGCCTTACACAGAGGAGGAGTGACATTAAATCCAAATAAATATATTTTTAGAACAACTGAATGTACATTCCTGGGATACAAAATTACAGGCAATGGATTACAACCCCTACATGATAAAGTCAAGGCAATAATAGACCTTCCTGTACCAAAGGACCTGACAGCATTGAGACTTTGTGGGAGCAGTAAATCAACACTTGAGATTTCTTAAAAACACAGCTGATGTGAAAAAACCTCTTCGCGACCTTCTCAGAAAAGATTCTCCAAGAGTATGGAATGAAGAGCACACAAAAGCATTCCAACAAATAAAAAAGAACTACTTACTACAGCCCCTCAGTTAGCACACTATGACCCAAGACTAGGAACAAGAGTATCTGCGGATGCATCTCAATATGGAATGGGAGCTATACTAGAACAAAAACATGGAGATGAATGGAAAGCTATTCACTTTTGGTCATCAGCATTTACCCCCACTCAAAAGAGATATGCGATGATTGAAAAGGAAGCATGTGCAACAACTATGGCATGTGAGCGATTCAAACTATACCTCCAAGGTTTACCAATTATTACCATCCGTACAGATCATCGCCCATTACTTTCTATACTAGGATCAAAGCCCATTGCAGACTTATCTATAAGACTGCAGAGATTTAGAATGAGAATGACCCCATTCAACTACAAAATAGAATATGTACCTGGTAAATATGTACATACATGTACATAGCTGATATGTTGTCAAGAGAACCACTTCCAACTCAAGAAGAAGACAAAGATATTCTTGATAAAAGTGACAAGCTTGATGAGTCTACATTTCTCAGCATAACAAAAGAAATACCCATATCTGATGAGCGTCTGAGAAAGATAAAAGAAGCACAAGAAATTGACATTATAAGTAGAAAGCTATACAAGTATATAATGGATGGATGGCTCTGCTATAAAGATATTGAAGAGAAAATCAAACCATTTTGGAAACACAAAGAAGATCTAACTTGGTCAAGTAAAATGATAATATGTGGACACAGATTATTCATATCGTCTTCACTGAGGCAAGAGATAATAGAAAAACTTCATACTGCACATGTAACAAGTACCAAGAGCCAACTACGAGCTAAGCTCACAGTTTGGTGGCCAACATGGGAAGAGGACATTATTCAATGGTCAAAAAAATGTGAATTTTGGACTAAACGTACCCAACAGAGACCTGAACCGCTCATAATTGGAGAAGTGCCCCAGAATCCCTTTGAAATCGTAGCTGCGGATCTATGCACTTACAAAGGAAAAGAGTACCTTGTAGTAAGAGATACACTAACTACCCAGAAGTAATCTCACTAACCTGTACTACATCTACAGCAATCTAAGACAACTGAAATGTATAATGGCAAGACATGGAATCCCAAGAATCTTGAGGACAGACAATGGACCACAGTTTTCCTCAAGCCAATTCAAAGAATTTGCAAAAAAGTGGGAATTTACTCACATCACATCGAGCCCCCATTTCCCACAGAGCAATGGAGCTGCTGAAATTGGAGTAAAGATTATCAAAAAAATATTTGGAAGAAATCCTGAAGATCCCCTACTAGGATTACTCCACTACAGAACTACACCCACACAGCTAGGACCAGCTCCATCTCAAATAGCCATGTCTAAATACAACAATACCTACTAACTCCACAAATCTAAAGCCTGAATTGCAGGATTTAGATTTGTGGAGACAAGAATATAGAGACAAGCTAATCAAAAGAAGACAAAAAGCCACAGAAATACATGACAAGAGACACAGAGTCAAAGAACTACCTGAACTAGATACTGGACATAGAGTATTCCTACCAGATGAACAAATATATGGACAAATCACTGAAAAGAGGAAAGAGCCACGGAGCTACAAAGTATTGACAGAAAAAGGAAATGAGTCTAGGAAAAACAGAAGAGCAATAATTGAGTTACCGGATAAAGATGTGAATTCAAAGACACAGATCTCACCTATCCCCACTTCTACTCCATACTCTCTACCCTCACTAAGCCCAGACCCTCATGTCCATATTGTTCCAGAAAAGCTTAACCTGCTACACAAAATGACACCACTTCAGCCAGATTTAGATCAAGAATCCACTGAACATTGCAATGAATATCAAGACCCTGATTTGCCATTGGCACAAGATATGCGACCGAGTACGTCTACAGAGATCATCATGAGCACTCCTATATATGAGTCCAGCATTGAAACTGATGAGAGATCACCCCTGTCTACTTCTTATGCTACTCCTGACTCATCTACATCCACAAGTCTTGAAACTTCACCGGAAAAGGACAACAAAGCCATCACCACCCGCTCTGGAAGGCAGGTAAAGCCTAAAAAAAAATGTATGTGCAAAGACTGCTGATTTGATTGACTGAAGATTGTGTACGAAAACAAAAAAAAGAAGACATTGTAGTGGTGGTGTCGAGTGTTGTGATTAAAATATTAGGTACATTGAGTATTGTGATTAAAGTGTTACATCATAAGGACAAATTAGGATAATAAGTTACACATTCATTTGGTTCAACAATCTTTATTGTTACCAGCACATAAGAATATTTTATTTATATAGTAACCACTCATTCGCAACTCAGACTCTTGTATAACTTTATCTTAAGTTCATCACTTGATTTTACATACTGCATTTTGTGTGTTCAATGTTAGGAAATTAGATACTTTACAAAACAATTTTATATATAAACAATACTGTAATCTTTGATAATTATCACGTATAAATTAGAAATTTCATTTGTAAGATGTCAAAGTTGAATGTCACATAGTGAAGTGCGTTTAGTTTCTTTTACTTTTCTAGTGATGTGAAATCTACTTTGTAAAAAAGGAAGATGTGTAATATGTATGGCAACACTGTTTTTTTGAAATAATAAATTATCTATGGATCAACAAACAGTTAATAAATAAATTAAGAACTAATATGAGGCATGCCTTTTAGATTTGTCGTTTGAAAAAAAAAGCACAACTGGAAGCTTATAGTACTTTTTATTTTATTTTTTCAAAGTATTCACCACGTAGCTTAATACACTGTTCCATTCGCTCAAATTAGTTATTATATTATAACAGTAATATTGCAAAGCATTCGTGAATAATTTTATTTTACGATTCGGCATCCCTAAATCTTTAGCTAACGGATAGCAGAACAGAGATTATTTCTCAAGTTATGGAACAGGTATGTAGGTTATTAGAAATAGAAAAGTTAACATCCACTGCATATCACCATCAATCCATCAGCACCAAGAACGTAGTAATGAGGATGTTATTGATCTTGACATGGTACTCTTGTTCAGAATCACTCGCGCTATTATTGTCTCCCGAAGCGTTTTGGGCAATGACAATTTCCTTTTTCTCAGTTTTAGAGTAAGTTTTCCCCATTTTTCTTTATTTTTGCGCCTTGCACAACACAGCTACAATCAATCACGTTCGTGGCTCTAATATTCAGTTCGTAAAACATTATAACTTTGTGCACCGAGGCACAAAGGAATCCGCCTCGTTTGTACTTTGCGCCCGCTATCCGATAGCTTGCAAGCGTGTTCCTGGAACGCGTATGGTCACCATAAAGTATAGAGGTGTTAAGAAACACGTCTCGTTACTCGTCACCGGAAGGGGAGGATTTTTAAAACTTCACGCTATGCACAAATTAGGCGTTTAGCCGTCTTATATAAAATAGCCTTAATTTGTGCATGTGTTTCGGTAACAAGAATCCTCTAAATCCTCGGGAGAGTAACAGTCATGTTTTGCCTGCCTCATACCGTAAATGATGGGAATACCTGGTGTCTCGCCTTTATGCTCCACTTTCTTGAGGAGAGGCTTGTAGCTTTAGCGTCTACGTCTTATGATTTGTCGAATGTCTTGTTTTCGATTTCAGCAGTGTATCTGATCCTCGCATTTGTCCACGTCACATCAAGTTTCTTTTTCCTTACTATAATATTTTTGACTACATATACTTTTTTGCTGGATCAATACGCATTTTAAGGTGATTATACAAATACGTGGGTTGCTATTGAATTAACTAAGTTATTGGTAAGGGTGTCGACGGGATTATAACATTGGTCGAAGAAGCATCAGCACTGTGTGTAGAAAAATTCTCAACAAACTTGCGTATCTCGTATTATTTGTCGTATTTCCGGCTGGCAATAGTACTTCTCTTTATTCATCTTCACTTTCTGATATGTGAAGATTTTCTATCGCTGATGGAAGCACAGGTGCATATGAACTATCGTCATGGGCCTGGTCAGATGCATGACTAATTATTTCTCCCTCAGAAAAGTTGCTGCTTTTAATATCTGAGATTGCTCCTGGTTTCGGGACCAAAGACAATTCTTTGTGCTCTTAATTGTACCTATCTTAAAAGTAAACAAATATATAAATATACAGGACTAGCAGCACCTCGCGGTTTTATCCGCGTAGTTCCCGTTCCCGTGGGAATATGGATAAAATATAGCCTATGTTACTCTGGATGAATGTAGCTATCTAATAGTGAAATATTTTTGAAATCGGTCCAGTAGTTTTTGAGTTTATTCGTTACATACGAAATACAAAACTTTCCTTTTTATAATGTTATATATAGTATAGTAGTAGTATAGATGGGTAAAAAATCTAGCATCAAACGAAACAGGGTGATAGGGTTTATGCAGTAAAAACTCACTGTGGCAGAGCCCTAACTTGATCTTAAAAGTTATGACTATTTGAGTGTTTTTTAAAGAAGATACCAAAACTTGTTTCTTTTTTTAACATTTGAAATGATAATAATTTATTGTAATTTCTAGGGTAACTGACTATTTATTTGATAACTGACATATTTATACGAATTTTGAGAACGATTATATTTAATGTATTGTAACTTCCAAAAATAATGATTTTGCTTATCGTAAGGCAGAATGTAGCGGAATCACCAACTCTGTCCTATCTTAAAATTGTACCTACACTGCTCGCAAATAAATTATTCTGATTCTGACACCTCAGTCATTCTTTCTTTTGGTATTTCACAACTGTTTAGTGTTTCATCCGTACTACTTGATGCTACTGGTATAGTGATGAAATTTGAATCATTCAACAAGCTTTAGACGTTAACATTACAAAATAATTCCTCGTAGATTTATGCTAGGGGTTAAAAAGGAGTATCGTTGGGCTTGTGTTTCCCGAAACCTCTGGTGCCATAAAATGGTAATGCATAATCTATACTAATATTATAAAGCTGAAGAGTTTGTTTGTTTGTTTGTTTGAACGCTCTAATCTCAGGAACTACTGGTTCGAATTGAAAAATTCTTTTTGGGTTGAATAGACCATTTATCGAGGAAGGCTTTAGGCTATATATCATCAGGAGCGGAGCAGCGATAAAGAATGTTTTAAAATCGGGGATTCCTCGGGGACGAAGTCGCGGGCAGCAGCTAGTTTCTGATATATACGAATTTTGTAAGGTAACCTGAGAATACTTAACGTGGCTTAACGGGGCTCCCTCCCTACGCCTTTTAGATATAAGAGTTAACAAAAATAAACACGTAAAAGGTGCAGCCCGTTATAACCTGACATGTCCCAAAAGGATATCTTTTATTATCTATCTTTATCTCTTCTCCAGATATTTTTAAATTAAATCATTCATATTTACACGATTATCATAATTGACTTCATAATAAAAAAAGTATATGTTTGATGACACGCCACTGTTATCCGATTGTCTGTGTTTGTACAATTGCTGTCTTCGCCCACAAGAAGATTGTGGGGGTCTCTGTGATTCGCCTTATCCCAACAGTAAGCCCGCATGAAATCCAATAAGCCCGCCAGAAATCTGTGTATATGGTTAGTGTCTTCAGCCTCATGTTTCTTTATGAAGGGCATAAAACTTTGGCGGATCGCTCGTGAGTCACCTCCTTATAGCTTCCAGGATGGTGAGGGCCTGGTTGAATGGCCAAGGGTGAGAGGAGTCATGGCCTGATTTTTATTCCACCCGTTCGCTTTCATAATAAGCCTCAAACAGTATTTTGTAGGCCGATCAGGAAGATGTCCCATCGAACGGTGGCACTTTGAAGCAACGCAGCGAAAGGTGTAGTAGCTACGGAGGTTGCATTTTCATCTATTAAGATTGTCCAGCGTTTTCTTCATGTCAGCAATCACGTTGTCAACCCGATAATTTATTTTGTCGATTCGTATTTCAGCTTCCTTCAGGTGGTTCTTATTCTAAACCACCTTATCTTTAACAACTTTTATTTCTTTGCCGAAAGTGGCATGCAGATCCTTCATGAGGAACACCTGAATTGCGTCCTTCAAAGCTTGTTTTATTAATATTTTACATTTTTAGCTACATATCTTAAAATCAGCGTACATGAGAGGCATCCGGTGCTTGGAAGTAGCTAGTTATGTTTCTCGCAGCGCGAGTACTCGTGATCTTCGGGTAACTATTTGTTTTTGAATGCTTTATTACATCGTTTAATCCACCATGATAAATAATAAACTCTTTTCATATATATAGTTCACAGTAAGCTTTATATTCATCCCAAGTTACATTACACAACCAATATTTTTTTAGAAAAAGAACTACTCGCAGTTCAGCACACTAAGGCTGGTTACTGCTCAACCGGTCAATATACAACTAATTATAATCATTCAGCCAATTTGTACTGTCTTTCGTCAAGCTATGTTTTCTTAGTTTGTCTTTGGTGAGTTATGTTTTCCAGTTCCAAGCAATCTGAAATATCACTATTGGCTTCATCCATCTTAAAACAATTCTAATAAGTAAATGTCAGTTGAAAGAAAAAAAAAAAACACGTAAAAAACATTTTTGGTTGTTTAATGTGATTAAACTAAATTACGTACGCAACGCAACTCGCTTCCTTGCTTACTGCTATTCAAGTATTAAAACAAATAAGAATAAGTAGATATTATCTAAAATAGCAAAATCATATTAAAACTCGGGCATTTATACATGATCGGGAAGTTACAATTCATAAATATAATATGTACTCACATTCATTCCGGTTTAATCAGATATTCGTTTTTTTATTATGCTGCGCAATAATAGTCACTCTCGCCTCAACATTAATATTAGCTTGCATTTTTAGAATAACTACAATATCGCTATCTATTAAACATATGTCATTTAACCAACAACTACAGTCAATCGACAACGTTCATTCAGACTAGGTTTAATATGCATAAATTTAAAAACTCATGTCTACCTCACAGAAATCTAAATTCTTTATTTAGTTTTCTATGATATACGAGGTTGTATATGGTATAACTTTATAACTTAACGAAATGTGTGAACAAATAAAACAAGATAAAGAATATTATATTTCTGTCTCATTACTTCTAATGGAATTTTAAATTATTATTTAAAATTAATTGTAACTACAATCACTTGTGACAACAATTATGATGCATGTATCGTATTAGCTTGAACATATAAGGTAGTCAATCTAAACGTCAAGCTACTGCTTTGTGAGATTATAATAATAATAGTTGTTTATTTATCTCAAAAAGGTACAATTTTGGTACATAGTATGTAGGTTACAGGCGAATTCAACCTTTGTGAGAGCTGGAGTCTATACTGGGTTCGGGACCTGTATGACAGATCTCCAGACTCACACCCTAAAAATTACAATTAATGTACACTTACTTACTACAACAATAAGAACTCTCCAAGTGTTGGGAGAAAGAGAAATACTAATAATAAACAAAAGTACTGTGAGTGTCTTTGGATAGTGTAGTGTTCGTGAGTGCAATATAAGTCCTCACCCCAGAGCTCACAAGGAGCCCTTATAGACTTTCGGTGACCACTGTGCAAGACATGTCCAAGGCTTAATAGCGGTGCATTCAGTTTGGGAACTGTGCTGGTACAGAAGGCAAGGTAGAGTTGGACGTCCTTTTATTTAGATAAATAAATAACAAACCATAGATAACCTGCGCTGGATTCACACAATTTAAAAAACTTAATATCATAACGTGCAGTTTTCGTTTTGATATACTGTTATTGTGAGAAACTTAGACTCATCAATATAGATGTTCTGGTTTGGAGTATAGGTTCCGTAGGTAATAATACACCTACAATCCTTCTGATCCCCAGAACCACTGGCAAAATGTAGGGCTCGGCTTGAAAGCCATGACCTTTCTTCTTTGAAATCGTACCTGAATGTATCCATCTTCAATAGTAGCAACTTGCTAAAGCAAGATTTTACTGATGGCATTTTGATGATGCCAAGTATCATCCAAATTGCGAACACCGCCAATATCTCATGCATATTCGTATCATACCATAACCTAGCAAATCTAGTACTTTGCCCTTAATTTCTTCAGCTTGCCTATTGGTTTCATCGACAATCTGACCCAGGATGCCGTCATCCCAAAAGGATCTGAGGGCATTTAGGGATCAAGAAAAAGGAAGAAAAGAAGGGCCAACCGCATCGCGGAGAAAGCACTCTTTCTCACTATGCCAGCCATCCATCCCCTGCCACGTAAACTCTTCCCGATCTATTTCATAAAAAGCGCTTCCTTCTCAGTTATACTTTCACTGGCTCTTCACACATTTCCAGATCTCCTCATATTCTTATTATTCCTGTCCTAAGCACGGGCAATTTCCTCAGCCAAAATGGGGAGGGGTCAAGTGGACTGCGTGGGTTGAAGACAGCAAACTAACTGCACCCAAGCAAGATGTGGCTTCCTCATCAGCGTTATCTCTCCTGATGTCCACCATCAAAAATTTAAAGTTTATTAATCGGTCGGAAACGGTCGCCTAGCGAAGGAGGAGGCGGAAAGCGTGCGAGAGAGGGAAACCTCACGCCCTAGCCGCCGCAACAGAAGAAGACGTCCCGGGCGTCGAGAAACGCAGGGCGATTCCCGGCCACCGTAGGCGCGGGCCTGCGGATGGCGAGCTATGGGTGGCTTGCCGTCCGATAGCAGACAGGCCCGAGTCGACGGCGCGTAGTGTTCCACGCGCGCCTCAAAGAGCCGTCAGCAACGAAGACGGAGCCCCATAGGGTCAGTGCCTGCTAGGGTTGCGGAATTTGTTCGAAAAAGTCACCACGGCCCTGGAACGCAAAGGGCACAAGAAGGATTACGGGTGGGTTTTAGTCAGTAAGAGTCTGACACTCCCTTCCGCTCCGCCCAGAGCGGGAGAAGTCATTTGATGATTTCCCATCCGAAAAAAAGGCCTGTCTTCTAACGGAAGCTCTTGGTTGCCATATAATGCATTAGGAATAGCTAGATTATTTTCGGCTATTTGCTGCGGTGATATATTGTGACGATGTAGCCTCCTTGGCTGCAAGTCACAGGCAGTCAAGTTTGTCGATAGAACTTTGGAAGTGTCAGACTAAAGAATAAATAATACTTTGTTTGAAATACGAATAAGAAAGTAAAAAAAGACACTCAATTCATTTTATATCATGACTATTAACATTATCACCTATTCTATATCTGCATGGACTTATTCTATTATATATTTTGATTTAGAGAAATTAGTTGCTGCAATTTCCTGACTCCTAACCAGGTCTGCCTTTCATTAAGGATATTCCCTGCAGCAGAGAATATCCTTTTTTTTTTTTTTTTTTTTTTGAATGGACTACTCGCAGTTCAGCACATTGAGGCTGGTTACTGCTCAACCGGGCAATCCCGTGGTTGCCTTAGATTCTAAGGCCCCCAGCCGGGGCTTAAAACTACTTAAAAACTAAATGGCCGCTCGCTAAGGGCATCCCCTGTGGGACACGGGCCTCGGCTTAGCGGGGTCATTGAGGGGGGGCAGCAAGGGACAGGCTGGGTCTGATTGATATTATTTAGGGGATTTAACGCTAATGGCTCAGCAGCGCGGGCTGGCTCGTTAGGCAAAAGTCGGGGAGGGTTTTGACGGGGGCGTCGCGATGGACCTCGTCGGCGAGGTCGGAATACGGAACGCGTTCTGGGTTTGTTTTTCCTAAGAGTGCTGGTTTCCCTACTACTCTCTTGGGTCAGGGTGATGGGGTCATCGGGCTCGACAAGGGTATGCCGCGGTCGGCGGATCTTGCTGATCTGGGAGGGCGTGTATCGGGTGGCCGATACGATAAGGGGGTTTTGGTGCATTTCAGCGGACTCTATGAAACGCTTGGAAATACGTTTCATGAATTGTTTGATGGTGGGGATACGGAGGTCGACATGGAGACGCTCATTTCTAACGTACCACGGGGCTCCCGTAGCCTTTCGGAGAAAACGGTTTTGGATGACGCTACACACGCGTAAGTCATTATTGGACGTATGCACGTGGTGAAAATGCGTAGTTTGCCTTTCAGGGATAACTTGCTGCGTGCGTTCAGCATGTAATGAAGCCTACTGAGAGCGAATGCGGCACGATTGCGCACCGTCTTAATGTGCTCTCTGAAGGTAAGCTTTCGATCGAGAATCACGCCTAGATATTTAGCTTTTTCAACCCAGGGGATCGGCTTGCCAAATAACGTGATCGGACTGGGACGGGGGGGGGAAGAGACGAGTCTTGGGCTTGTAAAACAAGATCGCCTGACTCTTCTCTGGGTTGACTTCCACTCTCCATTTCCGGAACCAAGCGCCTAGTGCGTTTGCGGATCTCTGGAGGTGGCCGGCTATTGCCTTCTCGCTATTGCCGGAGCAATATATCGCCGTGTCGTCAGCGAACAGAGCTAGCTCTGTCTTAGAGCTAGTGGGAATATCGCTAGTAAATAGCGAGAACACTAGGGGGGAGAGAACACCGCCTTGGGGTACTCCGGCGCGAATGGGATGTGGGGACGAAAGTGCACCTTCGATTCGGTACTGAAAGGTGCGGTTCGACAGATAATCTCGTAAGATGAGCACGAGACGATCCGGCACACCGAGCTGGTATAGCTTGTATATCAGCCCGTTGTGCCAGACCTTGTCGAAAGCTTTTGCTATATCGAAGAACAGGGCTTCCGTAACGAGACCGCGCTGGTATTTGGCGCTGATATGTTCAACGATACGGTAGACCTGTTGGACGCAAGAGTGGTTTGATCTAAAACCAAACTGCTCATTGGGGAGGAGGCTCTTGGCTTCGACAAAATCCTTGAGACGCTTATGAATAAGCCTCTCGTAGATCTTACCTAGGACTTTGAGCAGACTGATGGGACGATAGCTGGACGGGGAGGACTTGGGTTTTCCAGGTTTGGGGATACCGATGACGGTAGCCTCTTTCCACGTCTGTGGGAACATGTTGTTGGACAGAGCGCCATTGAAGATGGCGGTCATTAACATGATCAGAGTAGCCGGGAAGAGACGAACCACTTTGTTGGTGATTCCATCGGAGCCCGGGGCTTTTCTGGGTTTGAGACGGCCGATGATCTCCTTCACCTCATCAGGTGTGACGGGGGGGAGGGGATCATCGGGGTCCTCTACTGGTGGGAGGGAGGCTCTACGTTCGACTTCGGCATTCACCATATCGAGATGAGCCTTGTCTACTGGTTGGGAGCTGGGGGAGCATTGGGACTCTAGACTGTCGGCCAGGCATTCGGCTTTGTCCTCGTCATCGAAGGCGACGGTGTTGTCGGGACGCGTGAGCGGAGGCATCGAGGCAACCTCAGAGGCGCGTAGTTTCCTCTGTAGTTCCCAGAATGCCTGATGGGTAGGTTCGAGGTCGCCCAGCAACTTATCCCAGCGACTTTCACGCAGTTCAGCGATGCTGTTACTTACTTTACGCTGTAAGTAGCGCATGTGAACCTTGTTGGCTTCGCAGGGAAAGGCGCTGTAGGCACGGACAGCCGCGTTCTTTTCAGTCACGAGCTCACGTACCTCGTCCGGGAGTCTCCAGTGGTGATCACTCACCACCGGAGATTCCTTAGAACATTCGTTCAGGACAGATTGCACGTGATCCGTGAGTGAATTGATCGCGGCTGTCGTGTCTGCGACAGACTCGATTAGGTCGGGGATCTGGTCGAGATGGGGTGACGTGGTAGCCTTCAGCTTTTCGCTTACTTGGCGCCAGTCAGTGGTCATTCGGGTGGGAGGAGGCTGGGTAGGGTCCATCGGCCCTGATCTAGGAGCAAGCTCCAGGATCACGGGTCTATGGTCCGAGTTTAACTCGTCATGCGTCTCCACAGAATGTAACCGAAGGTTGACATTTTTGAGGAGGGCGATGTCGAGTACATCGGGGGAGTGGGAAGGTGAGTGCGGGTAGTGGGTGGGATGCATTGGAGCGATGACATCGAAATTCAGGACGCTGCACAGTTCGAACACTACCTTGCCTCTCGGGTTGGTCGTGTGACTGTTCCAGGAAGGATGTTTGGCGTTGAGGTCCCCCGCCAGTATGACGGAGTCGCTCAGGCCAAGAAGTTTAGTCAGGTCATCTTTCATAGCGGGAGTGTCCACGGAGTTGTTGGGTGGGACATAGGCTGAGATGATCGTAACGGGTTGGTGTCCTGTCATACCTAGCCGACAGACTGAGACCTCAAACTTTCCAAGGGAGGGAGGATCCATAGGAATGCAGTATAGGGACGATTTATAGTAAATAAGGGTACCTCCTAAGTGGCAGCGGGTCCTATCATTGCGAACCATGCGATAGTTGGCAATTTTGGGGTCCCGATGGGTAGGCTTTAGGAAGGTCTCTTGTATTAATAAGATGTCTAGGTGATGGTCGCGGAGGAACAAGGCGATCTCATCACGTTGGGCTCTAAGGCCATTGGCATTGAAAAACCCTATCCGGAGGGCTGTCGGTTTGAACCTACACGTTACTCTGGACTTATCCATTATGGGTGGGTAAGGGTTGTGTAGATTTGGACGTGGTGAACTACGTCACCGAACTCACGGAAAACTGCTGAGTGGTCACCTCTGCAGTTTTGAAGCGCCTCGGCCATGGCTAGGGCGCGGGGGGAGTAAAAAGCTTGGTATGTGACCAAAATGATGTTTTTGGACACATCACCAGCTGGAATCGTGGCGGCTTGCGCTGAGGCAGGGGCAGGGGCTGGGGCTGTGGCCCGGGTTGCCTCTGTCAAGGGGGGGCGTGGGAGCGCTACGTCCATGAGGGCCGAGATGGCCTTAGAGGGCTGGGTGGTGGGGGTGACCTTAGGGGCCTCTGTGGTTTTGGGGGCAGGAGCGCTGGTCCTCAAGGCCGGAAAGTGGGCCTGGTGATTGAGAGCGCTCCATGGGCTGGGGCGTTGTGGGCTAAGGGCTACGGTAGTTTTTCCTACCAGTTGAGGACATTCCCTTTGCTGGCGATCGCTTGCGCGCTTGGCTAGCTTGGGGGCGGTGGGTTTGGGCGCTTTTGAGCAGCCACGGTAGTTGGCCGTGTGGCCAGACTTGCCGCATAAGACGCAGCTGGGCGGCTCAGCGCATTGGGACGGGTCTTTGGGTCGGGTGCAGTCTGAAGTGCCGTGGTCACCCAGGCATTTCACACATCGTGCCTTTGCGAAGCAATTCCGCTGAGAGTGGCCGTACAGTTGGCAGTTGTGACACTGGCCAATGATGCCACTCCTGCGGGGCTTTTCGATGGATAGGCCCGAGAGGCCACAGATGTGGGAAATGTTGAAAATAGGGTGATGACCGTCTGTCGGATCGCAGACGACCAGAATCATATTATAGGATTCCCCACCTCGGCGGTGCATTCGGTGCACCTCAGCTACGGGGATACTCTGCGACTGAAGGTCGCTGAGAATTTCAGCCGTGGGGATTTCACGTGGGACGTTCTTGATAACCACGCGTGTCTGACGGTCCTCGGGGAGGGTGAAGGAGTGGAAGGGGATTTTCCGGCCCGAGAGGAGTTTGTGCAACTCTCGGTAGTCCTTCGCGGTCGGGACAGTGACTTTGATGCCCAGCTGAACAGCTCGGGCATTGGTATAGTTGATTTGCCTGGCCTTGCAGGCAGTGGACACCTCAGTCCATTTGGCCTTGTCGTGAATGAACACGGGTGGCGGAGGTTTGACCTTTGGGGCTGAGGTTTTTGGGACTGAGGCCTCAACTGCCATCGGGCTGGCGGATCGGCTTGCCTGCTGGGAGGACCCAGCTGCCGAGGAGGGGCGGGATTGGGGGGCTGAAGACGGGAGGGAGGGGTGAGTGGGGGCAGCCTTTTTTGGGGCTTGCTCCTTGGAGGAGACTTTTTTCTTCCTCTTCCCCCCGGTGACGAGCTGGAAGTCGTCTTCCGAGGAGGAGGTGTCTGGGGAGGAGCATGGCCCTGTCAGGTCCATTTCCTCAACCTCTGGGGAGGGAGAGCGGGACTCAATTGTCTCTGAGACAATTGTTGGGGTGTCTACTACCGGTTTCTCGGTAGCGGTTTCAGCGGCGGCGCCGACTATTGTCTTGGAAACAATAGCCGGTTTCGCAGAAGTCGTGGGGGCTGGGGCGGAGTTTTGTTCTTGCCGCTTAGCGGCAAGATGTTTGCCAAGTTTGGCAGACAACTCAGGGTCCCTGCTCACTATAGCAGCAAGTTGCTTGCTATATTTGGTGACAAATTCGGTGTCCTTGAGGACGGTGTCCTTGAGGAACGCTAATAAATCAGCGTCCGTCATGGTGGGGGGGGGGGGGGAATCGGGGGATTTAATTCCTAACTAGCATCCGGGAGCAACGTTTCCGAAACTCCCTGAGCTTCCTACTTCCTAACTCCCCGGGTGGGATATCCCGGGGATGTGTACCCTCCCTGTCGGGTGTAGACAGGGAGGTGAGTGCCTATTTTTGTGTGCCCTAAGCTTGTAAACCCACTGCCGATCTTATTGTGCAGTGGGGCCCTAGGGTCAGAAGACCGGTCCGGTGTGAAGGGGTTGAGACACCCAACCACACCGGGTGATTGCTGGAAGAGAACGGGGTTAGACACATGGCAGCGACTAGGGAAGCCCCCAAGGCCGCGTACCAAAGCCCTTCCGATTTGACTTAGCCCTGAAGGGGCTTGGGCCGGTGTATCGGGTCAACACCCCTTGGCTTCGTTGGCACCGTGAGGTATCCCACCAAGGACCACGAAACTGTGGATTTTCCCTGAAGGGGCACTACGTTTCAACGACCTCCAAAACAGAAACAAGAAGTCGTCCACTGCCTTGAAAAAGGCGGCTTCGGATCAAAGTTGTAGTCGGCGACCACAGGTGACGTCACGACTGGAGCGTGACGAAACGAACACACACGACACTGAGCACGATAACGGGAGAGCAGCGGGGAGCGGCACGTCCGTCGCGGGCGGGCGTCGGGAGCGGAATGAGAGAATATCCTTTCGCAAGGAGCCGATGAAGCTATTGCGTTGAGCTTTTGTGACTGCTATGTTATATAAAGTGAGGTAAACCAATTTGTGCTCTCTCCACCATTCCAAAGGGTTTTTTTTTATTAGTAGGGCTAAATTGAGAAACCATTGATGGGCACAAGGCACTAACTCGCTGAAGAGACCTTGATTTAGCGAGGCAGTGATGTTATGATTTACCGTCTCTAGTTGTGAAATTTGACTTTGAGCCTCTTGCAGCTGTTGTTGCAATACATATTTGTGGTCCAGAGCTTGTTCATACTCCGTGCTACACTGGCTAAATCCGTCCACAATAAGCTGGAGCCTATCCCTGTCTTCCCGGGCATCAGTGTTTTTGACTGTTGGTAACTGAGCCATTTCATTTTTTAACTTCCTATTCTTTTCATGGGCTTCAAAGAGAACCTTCTCATTGTCATCCATTTCCTTAATTAGTCAATCACAGTACTTATAATAATCAAATCAAAAAATAAATAATCTTCTTGGCGAGCTTAGGCGCGTCGAGTTAAAAAGGAAATGATAATAAATTGGAAAAGACTAGGTAGTTGTGGGAAAAGTATAAAAGATAATTAGTCGAGGGAAATTAAAAGATACAAGGTTAAGAAGTTCTGTTACCAAACTAACTAAGGTTATGTTTACGATTTAGAGGTCAATGGCATCAATAAGTAGCCGTAATCAAAATGTACGATGTAAAAGTATTATACATACCTGACATCAAGACAATGCAAAAATTCACTTGGTCCGGTAACCTCTTATTAATACTAATACTAATTACTAATTACTATATTATTATTATATACGAATTACTGAATTACAGATAGAGGAACATTGGGAATATGTAATAATATTTTGCGTGTCAAATTAGGGCCCTTTTTTCTGGATGGGAAATCATCAAATGACTTCTCCCGCTCTGGGCGGAGTGGAAGGGAGTGTCAGACTCTTGACTAAAACCCACCCGTGATCCTTCTTGTGCCCTTTGCGTTCCAGGGCCGCGGGCCCTACGATATATCTTTAGAAGCTTGCAATGATTAGATTACTTAAGTAATCTGATAAAAAGTAATTACACATTTCAAATATGCTTCTTGATGGAAACAGTTGGCTATATAATCACAAAAGACCGTAGACGTCATACCGTAGTCGGAAAGATAATCATGGGATTGCACACCTGACCGGCAGCGGAAAATGTAAATAGTACTGTTATGTTTTCTTTGGCTGGCACTTTTTCGATTTCGTAAGCGTTTCTGGATCCTGTTTCAGCTAAAACTTTGCCAGTTCTTGGACAAATATTAAAACCAGTTTCATCAGCATTGAAACCCCGTGTGGGATCTTGAATGACAGCAGATAAACCTTCATCGTCAATGTATCTTTTTATTTCTTCGAACCATTTCCAAATATGATGGAAATGATACGGACACATGCATTTTTTACTCCCTCTGATGTCCGAATCGAGATGTAAGGATGCCGTTTTAAGAATGCTTTAAACCACACATCTCCAGCTGTATATCCTCTTTTTTCTGGGAAATCCTCGCTTAGCTTGTTGTATAATGAAGTTTTTCTTCAGCTTCAGTAAGCACTGGATCAGGTCCAGACTTAAACTTTGTGTTGGGATTTCGTATTTTAAATTAGATACTACTTCTGGGCACACCAAATTTTATAAGCTGCTTGTTGAATGGATGCTACATCGTTTTCAATAAATTTGATCGCCTCTTCTATTGCTTCTTTAGAGTATTGTCGTTTTTTTAACGACATTTTGGAAAATCTGTACAGCAAGAAAAAATCCGTCAGAAACAGGACATATTTATTTATTTAAACTTTATGTACAATAGTGATACATGGGCGGACTTAATGCAAAAAGGCATTCTCTACCAGTAAACCTTTGGGTTAAAAAGACAACATTGTTGTTATATATATTTATCACTTACAGGCCAGATACTTAAAGGAATATTTTGCGTGGTTGTGGTAAATAATTAAACGTATTTTAATTATACTTATTAATTATAAATATACTTTATTTCAGAATTTAGCGATCTCAAAAATGGAGGGAAAAAAACGAAGCACATTGCGAGTGACAACTATGACAAAGGCGCCACACACTCATAAAAAAAAACTTATTTGATCCATTCTCCACCAACAATGTCTGTATCTTTATCCGATATTTTTTATATAATAGTGTATCTAATACGGCTACTTAATACGTTTCATTTTAAATAAAATTCGAATATTAGTTTATATAACCCAGTAACTGGCAGGGGTGGCCAATAATTGAAATTATGCAAAAAATTCAAGCAAAAACAAGTCAGGATGGCATGTTTTTGCTCGAAATTTACCAATCTCGGTTAACAATAGATGCTGACACATTAAAACATTTGTAAAGTATCACTTACCATCTTTTCAACACACCAAAGACGATCAACTCACGATTACATCACAAAATACCAGAAAATTCAATCATTACATACAAGATTTTTGTAAGAATTTACCATTTCTGTAGAACTTGAAAACCGACTGTCACAAAATAATTGATATTATTGGCACTAGTGTCATAGTGGTTTTTTTAAATTTAATGAAAGCTGCTTGAGTAAGTAGTATAAAAAAATAATCATAGATGGTGTACAGCGAGGAGGAGGAGGTAGAAGGAGATACTGGCCAATTTATGAAAGCGGCCAGTTATACCCTTGTTTACCCTATTTCCTACAATTAGTAACAATACTTGAAAAGTTGTTTTCAAAACCTCCCTTTGTTTGAGCACAAACATTTATGTTCCTTAACCATTGTTAAGGCTGCGAAAGCCTTATCGGCGAGGTGACGAGGAGACTCATATCTTTTAACTTCCTCGTTCGTTTCAATGTCTGTATAACAGGCGCGAGTGACTGTACAATTTTTGAGTGTCAAACTACCTTATTTCATTCCAGTCACTTTTATCTAAATGTTGCAAATCATAAAGCAACTTCAAATGATTCTCGGTAGTCTTAGGCATCGTATGCTCCTTCAGCTTAGTTTCAAAAGGTAAAGTCGATTCTTTATCATTACGTGCACTAAAATAATCAGGTTCAACATGAAGCATTTGTTTGTAACGATTTTCATTAACACCGGATAAGTGATGTTGGATACGGGATATAAGTTAAACAATGGCTGCTGTAAACGCACTGACGCTTTATTTTTTCATTACGCAAACACGCGAGCGCGGACCCGCGGCGGGAGTGCGGGGTCCCGGAGCTACGCGTCGCCGTGTGCGCAGTAGCCGGCGCTGGCGCGATACGTATCTCTATTTGCTTGTATACATTCTGTGTACTAAGTATCGGGAATTTGTCAATAAAACAAAAAATACAAATTATTCATCTTAATTTATTTTATCGCCTTCAAAGTAGGACCCATCGCTTGCAATACAACATCTCCAACGCTTCACCCAGTCTTCCATACATTTTTCATAGGCTATTTGCGGTATGGCCTTTAGCTCATTCAGCGAATTTTCTTTTATGGCTTCTATCGACTCAAAACGTTTTCCTCGAAGTGGTAATTTTAACTTGGGAAATAAAAAAAAGTCAGACGGAGCCATATCAGGTGAATACGGTGCTTGGTCGAGAACTTTTGTTGAATTTTTCGTTAAAAACTCTTTCACTATAATGGCTGTGTGTGATGGTGCATTATCATGGTGCAGCATCCATGAGTTGTGTTGCCACAAATCTGGACGTTTTCGGCGGATACTCTCACGCAAACGCTTCATGACGCCTAAATAATATTCTTTATTCACTGTTTATCCCTCTGGAAGGAATTCGGAGTGAACCACACCACGGTAGTCAAAAAGTCGTAGCGGTTGAAGGTCTACCAGAACGAGGCAAGTCTACTACTACTTCTCGGCTTTCTTTAAAAGCCTTATACCATTCATAAGCCCTTGTTTTCGATATACACGATTCGCCGTAGGTATTCCGCAACATTTTTAGTGATTCACCACATGAAATATCATTCGAAACACAAAATTTAAGGCACACTCTTTGTTCAACAATATTTTCCATTGTAAAAATCGCCGAGAACTCAAAACTATGACCAACAAAAAGTGTAGTTTAAAACAAATTAAATGACAGATCCCGCTCAAATTTTGCGCGCTAAATCAGTACAGTGCTACCAACATGCAGTAAAAAAATTAGAACGACGTCTTTTACGCGGGTCTTTTTATTGACATATTCCCGATACTGTTTACACGGAGTAGTATAACAAGTGAGATGGCATCATAATCCAAATAAGTACTCACGCGTTCACCGTTGTCCTTTCAAACCATTTGCTGTCGAAGTATACGTACTTCTTTAGCTAATTTCCGAATCATACGTTTGGAACGATGCTTGCGTTTGCCTCTCTTTTTCTTGTTGCAGCGACTTCTCTTTAGCCGCTAGACGAGGTGCTACCACCGGAATTCGAGCTACTAGAACTACTCGATCGAGCTCGCCAAGTCCTGGAAGAACATCAATAACCGCACTATCAGCAATATTACACGAATTTTCCTTACTGAATTTGAATAAAACAGTTAAGATTCTATTCACTTGTGTGTTTTTTAACACTTTTGCTGCACAGAACTCAGCATATGGGTCGAACAATAAATTAGTTCACGACACACACCTAAGCACCCACAACTTGCGTCTAAGTCGTCGCTACATACATACTCGTACATATTATCAGATAATGATACACGAACAAATTATTGTTCGAAAGTGTTAAATAATAATATGAAAATTTTAGGCTATTAAGTGTCGGCACGATATTTATTTATTTATTTACTACTGCCACATCACATACTACATTAAAAAAAAACACATTTCATAAGTGGTCTGATGCACGTGACAACAATGGCGTTGTCAGTTTTTTGGCTCGTTGGTAAAATACTGTAAGTAATACAGTATGTTAACTAAAAGAGGGCGTTCCCGTTAACCCGCAATAGTATAGTATCCATATATTATAAAAAATATTACCATTCAAAAACAAAATGTATTTTTTTAAATATTATAATATTCACTAAAAATGTTAAATCGGTTTGGGCGTTGCTACTACGAGTAGGTACTATTCCGCGCTACTATTTTGATTTTAAACAGGATGTTTCTAATTTATTCTAAATTTTTTTATTTGGATTATTTTATGCGTATTTTTCTATACAGACATATTTATTTTAATCTATTAATGATATAGATTAACAAAAAGGGAACGCCTTCTGTTATTTAACATACTGTATAACAATACAATACAATTAAAATACAAACAAAAGATATGAATGAGAATGCAATATGACACTAATACAAAACAATTAAATCAACTACAATACAATAAAACACAAGATGAAAAATTTATTCAAATTACAATAGAACGTACTACAGTGTAACTGAGTTTCTGACAGAGTTGAAATACATAATTTATTTCTATATTCAACGTTAATCAAACATTTTTAAGATTTAGATTTCACTATAAATCATAATTTACTGGTTTTTTGTTTTTGTTTTATTTATTAATAATAAATACATGTAAATAATAATAATTTTTGCATGCCGAATGGTAAAATATGGCTGAACTTTGAATTACGTAAAAGCTGTTGTGTACCCATATTTGCAAATAAAATTCTATTCTATTCTAATAAAAATGTCCTATATTGAAATAAAATATTAACAAATTGATTTATTTATTTATTTTATGATTTAAAGGGGTATGCCAAGCCGCCATAGTGATTTAGGCCCTGAGTGCCCACAAGTAACATCAAATGTTAATATTAGTATGCCCCACAAATAATATATTGATAAAAGAAACTTATTGAAAAAGCTTGGAGTTTCCAAATTATAAGGTTTTTTTAATGTGCCCTACACAAGTATTAAAAAGTTATTGAAAACTCTTCCTATATAACATATTAAAGCTAAATATATTATTTAATGATTTCCAATGGTTGAAAATAAAACAGTATATGAATAGAAAACATTTTATTCATCATAAACTAAGACATCGTCCAAAAATTGAGCAGGAGGAAAAATATTAGATTGATGCCGTGCCCACCCCAAATACCATATCACTGTCATGACATGGGCACAGCACCCAACAGTACGACGGCCAGCAATGCAGTTACAGCAATACTGCTTTATCGCCTCACGACCTACTTCGGTATTACTAACTAAAATATACACGAAGTATACTTTGTGACTGATATGCCTACTTCTATTTTTTGCTCTTATAAAGTAGCAATTCGACCCAAAAATGACTTCTTCCATCGTTCTATTCCTAGGGTCCCTAGATACTTAATTTACATAAGATCCATTAAATCTGATGTGCTCTCCATAGTAAGAGCGGGCTTGTTTTAACTGATATATCCCAAATTAATATTAACTCGCTATAATTTAATCTTGGGAAGTCCCTTATATGTTCCCTGTCTACATTTATATTGTGAAAATCTGCCCTAGCTCTATTGAGATTATGCTCCCTAACATAGTCTGAGAGATCATTATTTTTATTCATGTTTCTATTAACTATTTGGATTATTTCATGGGCATCATCCCTATCCCTTAATTTGGTGTGGTATTTATTTATAAGAGCTGCAGCTACAGAAAAATCTATCATGAGATGCTTGGAAGCCCTATTAAAAAACTTTTGTCTAAATAATTTAAACTTGCTTTTAAAAATACCGTTCACCATCTCCACAAGCCAACGACATAATGTAACAGCTCTGGACTTGTTGGCTTGGCTTGTTGTAAGTTGAGTCCCTGAAACCTCTATCCAAAATAAAAACATCTCCTGCTTGGAAAAATTGACGGAATGGACTGTTTTCATTTTCAAACTCTTGTATCATAATATCTGCATCTGTGGTTGTAGCAGGATAGGGGCCCAGTATATCAATAATATAACCATCACTGCATACTAATAAGAATGGCTTTACCAGATTGCGGTATTTATGTTATGAATAGGTTTTTTTCTGGTACAAGTAATTAGAACTCTTTTCTATATATATGTATGTACCATCAGCAATTATAATTGGTGATCTCTCTGGCCCTCCATATAAAGAATTAGGAATAAGGAGATTCCTTTGAGCTATTTCTGTTCTTGTGATGTGATCAAGGCCAAGATTTCTGGGAACAAAATCTTGGTGCAATATTTCTCTTGCTATGTTCATAAGACCTTCTAATGTACTCCTTGGGACTTGCAATAGAGACGAAATTCGCTCATTACTATCACCTGTACGCAATTTCATTAATTATGCAGCTAGTGCAAAAGAATCCCTATGTCTATATGATAGTCTAGGAATTTCTAAAAGCATTTGCTGAAACTGTTCCTTTGAAAAGCTCAAGTAATAGTGAACAATGTGCTCTGGCATACTTAACCCTTAAAGTCACTTCGTATATTATACTATACATCATACTTTCAAAAATTCTACTAGATTTATTTATGGTTGTAGAATCTGTTTTTTGAGCAATTTGATATTTATGAACGTTTCTTCAATTGTTAATAATAAAAAACTGCGGCTGTCAATGTCAATTTCGAATAATTGGTGAAAAATAACCGACCAGATGCGTCCGCCAGTTTCTTCTAAGGTAAGTTTTAAAAATTAAAAATGTTTTGAACGCTAGTTATGGGTGTTTGTTGAAAAGTATGGCTTGCCAAAGAGTTATTCTAAAGGTTTATTGTATAAACAAAGGGCTGTGCACGGTATTTTGCATTTTTTTTTTACGTTTTCTTTCAATGTATAGCATACTATACATCGCTACCATGACACTGATCTAACACTTTTTTGTTATGTATAGAATAATATACATTGCTACTGAAGAGAGGATAATGTATTTTATATTTATAGGAAAATTTATACGTAAAATCAAAAATTATACGCTTGTATTTTATTTATTTTACATCGGTTTTATTGCTTATGGTTGTGGTTTGCATGACCGCTATTTTTGCTTTGTTTTAGACTGCTTCAAATGAAAGGACCAAACGAGTTTTAGCGTTAGTCCCCGCAAGAGATTCTGGGTCAGACGCTAGCGATGGATCCAGTGGTGATGATGAATGTAAAACTCCGCAAAGCTCACCTGCGCCTTCATTAGATGCTTCATTTGAGAGGCTCAACATCTTAGAAAGTTCTGATCACACAGACTTTACCGATAACGAAATTGACCGAGAGATAGAATCTTCCGTTTTAGATCAAGATCAATTTCAAGCTCCTCTTACGCCGGTCCTTGATCAAGTGTTTCTAAGTCCCTCCCAATGTAATTATGAAGCTCTTTCATCTATTTCATCATTGCCATCTTTACCATCTGTTGAACCAACTACGCATAATTCTACACTGCCTTCTACATCCAGTCCATTGGTCACTCGTGCACAAAGAAAGCGTGCAACGCCTACAATCCTCGCTCTTAAAACCAAGAAACGGTTTATAAAGAAAATTAATTTATCTTTCCACTGGAAAAACGTACCATTCCAGCATACTGCCGAAATTCAGAATCCAGTTTTTCAAGAAGTTATTCTATCCGACTGGTCACCATTAGATTATTTTTATAACTTTTTTCCTAAGGAGCTGATTGCATCTATTACAGATAACACAAATTTATACAGCGTCCAAGAAACAGGAAAATCTATCAAAGTTAGTAACGACGAAATATTGGATTTTTTGGCCATAAATATTATGATGGGTATAGTTGTTATGCCGTCCTACAAAGATTACGGGAAAACGTCATTCTGTTACGCAAAAGTTATTAAAGTAGACACGACAAAATGGGGAATGTCATGAGGAAGAAAGACCATTTGAAAGAATTTAGGTATGAAGTTTTTATGGGACTGTTGAAGAGAGATAGAGAAGTTGCTGTAAGAAATGTAGAATCTGTATCGGAGAAAAATAAAATAAAGAAACCGGTAGCCGAGAGGAGTGATATGAAAGAAAAAGCATTTAGTGATAGCGTGACGGCTGACAGGACAGAATGGAACAAAATAAACATGTTGCGCAGACCCTAAGTAACATGGGATAAGGGCAGGAAGATGACGAGGCCTAGTGACCAAATATGATATGACAAATTTGATCACTGGCCACAGCTGACCGGTTATCAGCGGTGTAAATACTGTAAAACTGGTCAAGCCAGTACTATGTGCACAAAATGCAAAGTACATTTGAGCTATGTTAAAAGTAGAAACTGTTTTTTGGCTTATCATACGAAACAATAAAAAGCACAATGTCTAATATACTATACATTGCCAAAAATAGTCAGTTTGTACTAGGAGTAGCATTGTATGGTATTCTATACATATGATTTTTCCAAAATTACAATATTCTAATTTTTTTTATTGTCATAACTATGTCTTTTTTATAAGTAATAAACAAATTAAACTCATATTTTTTGTTTTTGTTCACATCATATACCTTGCGACTTTAAGGGTTAATATATTGTCAAAATCTAAATGCATATAATCTTTTAATAAAGAAATTAATTCTTCCATATGCTCTGCACTGAATGTCCTGATAGGATTATAAATTGAATCTAGAAGTATATCCCATGAATTGCTTCTCAAGTGATAATTCTACAATCTGGAGGCACATAATAATTGAAGTCGCAAAGTAAACTTACTCGGCCGTTTCTATTTACCTGGAAACTGGGGTCAAAAGATACGAAAGAGGGGTGACTAGAAATAAAACGCTAGGGCTGTCAAAACTTGTTTTTATTAAAATTAGGTAAGTAGGTACCTTGTAGTAGTAAGTACAACAGTGGTATGATAGAATATATCGGGATGGAAGAAAAAGAGTGTTGAATCTATTGTGGTGAAGTTTGGGGTGTATAGGGGGATGTGTTCGAAGATACCTATATCTAAGTAGGTATTTTTATCTTAGGAAATTAGATAGAACTAAGTAAACACGTTTAAAATAATTAAAAAATAACAAAAATAAAAGAATTCTCCAAATTCAAACATAAACAATAAAAAGCTACGAAAAAACGGGTTATTGTAAACTTGTCACCGTGTGATTTTTTTATGGAATTTACTTTGTGGCAATCACCTGTGACGAGTTCAAAATACAAAAAAAAAAATGCAACCTATTCATATTTGGTAAAATTTCTTAGGTTTTATATAATGTCTTGTAGGTTGAGATCAAGTAGGTATCACAATAAGTCACAAAATTAGGCATAAATCTATTTATGCCTAATTTTGAATTTAATTCATATGTGATTTTTATTATTTACTAGGTAGTAAATAATAAAAATCACATATGAATTAAATTTTGGAAATCAAAATAGGAACATATTACTTTGTAGTCTAAGTCCATAAGATCTTTCAAAATATCATCGTCATTCTTGTAGTAACTGGGCCGTCTAGAAGTGCGTGCAGTTTTATTTGACAAAATTTTCTTTAATTCAGAATTGCTTACTAGGGTATTAGAAAGAATATTAATATTTTTCGATTTCTTCTCACAATTTTCAACTTCATCGGTCCTTACAACAGTTTCAACGTGTCCAATATAATCCAGATCGTCTTTAAAAATTACAGGAATAGTGTTTATGTCAAAAGGACTGACTTTATACGAACGAGTTGCAACTTCTTCATCAGGTTGATCTGCTTTTTCAATTATCGCTGTGTTGACATACGAACAACTTGCAACTTCTTCATTAGGTGGATCTGCTTTTTCAATTACCGCAGTGGTGACATAAGAACAACTTGCAACTGCTTCATCAAGGTGATTTTCATGTTTAGGTGGATCATTTTCTTTCAAATCGCTTTTTTGATTAAGTTTTGTTTTTTTTCCTTTACCCTTCCCTTTGCCGACTCTGTCCGTTGTTTTATTTTCTTTTTGCTGTTTCTTATTTTCTTTTAGAACTGAACAAGGTATGAATTCTGGGTCAGTCTCAACATAGTCCTCATCGCTCGAACATAACACACTTTTTCCGGCCTGAACTTGTAGCTTTTTCTTTTTTTTTGGTTCAACTATATGAACAGTCCCGTATCGCATATCTTTTAAGAAATCTAATATTGTCTCATCAACAGTTTCGGTTTCTTTAGTTTCATCGATCCAATCCGGCAATTTTTTTAAAACTTCTGATGGATTAAACGGATGTATCCCTGTCTTCCTGAATCCAGCTAAAATATTGGCTGGACCATTTTCCTTTAAGGTGTCTATTAATTTAATTAACAATTTGGGAAAACAGCCTTTCGGAATCGATGACTGATTTCGACCATCTGTTTTCTTCCTCTGCAGTATAATATTTCGCCATGCTATCTTCATTGGTCTGAAAAACGCAACGTCTAATGGTTGCGTTAAATGAGTAGAGTTTGCTGGTAAAAATATAAAATGTATGTCTTTTTCTTGACATTTTCTTATTACATCAATCGAAAGGTGGGAGGATAAATTATCACCAATTAAACATTTTTTACCAGGCCTATTTTCAAAATATGGTAGAATCATAGTCGTCACCCAATCTTCAAAAATATTTGAATCAAACCAGCCCGATTGGCTTCTATTGAATCGACATCCTTTTGGACCACATTTTGTCCAAGTGTCAAACAAATTTTGCGCCTTGTAAACAACATATGGGGGTAACATTTCTCCTGCAGCCGTACCTGCCACCATAATAGATACTGCAGCTTTGGAGTGATTCATCACCCTTTCAGGATATTTTGTACCTCTTTTGGTAATGATTTTTTTTCGGCCGGGATCGTCAGCCAAATTTGTCTCGTCGTAATTAATAATATTTCCTACTGGTACATCAGAAATCGACATTTTTAAATGATCAAAGTAGGTCTGAATAATTTCAGTAGAGACGGCAGCTCAATTTCTTTTAATTTTCTGTGACACCCGCTGTGATATTTTATCACTATGCCTCTTTAAAAAAATTCTTGAAAAATCCGGCCCCGGCATATTATTTTTAAAACGTTTTTCAATAACACCCAATTTATCTAAATAATTTTTAACTAAAACCCTTAGTCGTATTGTTCAAGGGGATACCCCCATTCAGCACAGATATTGATGTATTTAATGAATAACAACTCCACCTCTTTGGACAGAACTGTCTGGCCCCCTTGTGATTTTAAATTTTTTATGGTATGCCTATAAAGGACAGACTTATCGATTTCGAATTTTTTGGCGATGCAGGTCAAGGAATCATTATTTTGGTTATATTCCCGAACAGCCTGCTCAAGCAGTTCCTTAGGATATTTTCTATATCTCTTACCCCGCGGATCTGGTTTGTAAACTCTGGGCATGGTGAGCGCAGCGCAATGTGGTGTACCTGTTTAAAATAAATATCAAGTATTCACTGAAGAAAAGACACAAATCCATCAAATTCATCAAAATTGGTTCAGCAGTTTAGTAAAACATAACAGACAGGCAGCCAAAAAGATAAATATATATATTTATATTATTAGTATGATTATTTTTCTAAGTGACAACCGATTGACAACCCTAAAAATCGTGTTTCTTTTAACCCGTTTCGTTGCTATTAACCCCTCACTCGTATCTTTTCACCCCTTTCTTCGTGTCTATTCCCCCTAAAGGCGTTTCTATTCACCCCTCACCCGTATCCATTCAAAACTTGAAGCATCCTGATTTTACTTGAAATAAGAAAGATACATTTGAATATTGCCACTCACCTTTCTATCCGTAAAAGATGATCAACTTAACTATTAAAAAAAACAAATTTGTTAGGTGATAACACTGAAAAACTTAAGTTTAGCAAAAAGTTATAAACAGCCTAAAATCACTCTGTAGGCAAAAGGTGGACTGTATTTTTATTCTACAATAAAATTAGAAATCGCTGACACAACTGACTTTTAATATTTTGACAAGTAATAGAGAATAAAAAACATAAATATATAAAAAGGTCGCAACATCATCCCCTCCGTGTAGCGATGCTGCACAGCTACTGGAGCCCTTCCAGTGCGGCTAACTTTCTAGCGGGCCTCTTCAGTGTTCCGCCTTTAGTGACAACGTCAGCTACGCGCACGACCCCATCTTTTCCTGGGTACACTTTGGTCACGCGCCCCATAGGCCACACTCCTCGGGGTAGGTCAGGATCCACGACTAGGACAACGTCATCAACAGCTACATTACGATATCCTTCTCCTTGCTGTCTCTTTATCTTGAGAAGGGGTAAGTATTCTTTGAGCCACCTACACCAAAAAATCTCAGAGAGGCGAAGAGCTTTTTTCCACTCTTTTCTTAACGAAAAAACTCCGTCGTCCAGAGGGGTAGGTAACTGCTGATTTGATGAGCTGCCTATTAAAAAATGAAAAGGTGTGAGGCTTTGATATTCATTATTAGCTGCAACAGGTGTCAGAGGCCTCGAATTAACAATTGCTTCGGATTCTAATAAAAGCGTGTGGAGTAGTTCTTCTCGTGGGGCTCTTGCTCTTAAAGTCACCTGAAGAGCTGTCTTTACGGAGCGTATGAGCCTCTCCCAACAGCCACCCATAAAAGGCGATGCAGGTGGAATGAAGCTCCATTCAACTTTATTATCGGTGACAAAATCTTGTACAGTGTCGCAAAAGAATTCAGCTAACTGACGGTTTGCGCCAATAAAAGCGGTTCCGTTATCTGACAGGATTTTTTGTGGAGCACCTCGACGGGCCATAAACCGACGCAAGCAGGAGATGGCGGAATCAGCAGAAAGGTTTGATACAATTTCTAGGTGCACTGCTCGCGTTGTCAAACATGTAAACAGTGCCACCCATCGCTTCTCTCTACGACGACCAATAGAGACATCCACAGGGCCAAAGTAATCTAAACCAACGTTGGTAAATGGACGACTATAACAATCAAGCCTAACATCAGGCAAATTTCCAGTAGCCGGCGTTTGAGGTAATGCTTTTCGTTTCAAGCAAAATGTGCAATTTCTTGATATCTTCCTGACCTCACTACGGCATCTCAAAATCCAGTAACGCTGTTTTAACTCATTGCAGACTAATTCGTTAAAGGCGTGAGCAGCTTTAAGGTGGTAGAACTGTATTAGGAGGCGAACAGCTGGATGACGACCGTCAAGTATAATCGGAGACGTGATGTTGTAGTCCATATTCTTCATGTATTTTACCCGGCTGTCCAGCCTAAGTAAGCCTTCTTCGTCTAATACCAAAGCCAAGGAGTGCAGTTTGCTCATTTTAGGTATCTTGGATTGTTTGGGGTCGTGCAACACGGTCAATTCTGGGCCAAAACTGTCTAACTGAGTATTCTTTAAAATGGCGTTTTCTGCTTTCTGCATATCTGAACCAGTCAATGGTGAAAACTTGGAAGAAGAGGTATTAGTGTTCAATTTAGAATTTTGACCTTTAAAACGTGGTAAAAGAGATCGAAATTTATACGCGCATTGGTAAACGCGCGCGGTTGCACGCACCAATCGATTTCACTTACTGAAACGTAAAGGATTTGGAATTACCGGCGAAAGAAACTGACCACAACTTGTGAGACCCACAATCGCTTTAGATGGTTTCAGTTCCTCTGAACCGGTTGAGGTTTCAAAAGTTGGTGGTGGTTTAGGCCATTCGGACTGTGGGTACAAGAGATACTCAGGTCCGGATAACCAACGGCTTAAGTCAGTGTCACGGTCTTTTAACCTTGTCGCATCATCTGCTACGTTCAAACTACCGGGCACATATCTCCAACTATTTACATTTGTTGACTCAGTAATCTCACCGACACGGTTGGCTACAAATGGCTTGAAAGTACGAGCATCACTTCGAATCCAACTCAAAACAGTGGTTGAATCCGACCAAAAGTATGTATGGTCAACTTGAACGTCGTGACCGGTAATGATTGTATTAGCAAAACGAGCAGCAATCAGAGCTGCCTGCAGCTCTAAACGTGGTATAGATGTAGGCTTTAGAGGTGCTAAGCGCGCCTTTCCACCAATGAGTGACAGCTTTACCGAACCGTCTAAGAAAGTGAAACGCCAGTATGCAACACAAGAATACGCTTGCTCACTTGCATCAGCAAGTACATGGAGCTGTCTGTCACTTATTGTTTTATCTTTAAAACCATATCTATGCCATCTAGGAATACTGATTTTTGAAATATTGGATAGCTGCCGCGACCAAAATAGCCATTTCTGGACAATGTCTGATTGCAACTCGGTATCCCAGTCAATCCCTGTTCTCCATGTTTGTTGAAATAATATACGTCCTTGAATTACAAAAGGAGTTAAGAGACCAAGGGGGTCATAAACGCACATTAAATAAGATAAAACTTTACGTTTAGTTAATTTATCATTGCTATCGATTTGGGATTCGTTCTGAAAATTGAAGGTGTCGTTCTGAGGATGCCAAATAAGACCTAAAGTTCGAACGACATCCTCGGTGCCTGCGTGAATATTTTTGGAAGTTGCAGCACACAGGTCTTCAGGAACGCCAGTGAGTGCGGCGGGCTCGTTTGAAACCCAACCACGCATCTCCATTCCTGCTGACTTGTGAACTGTGATAATGTCAGCTGCAAGCCGCGAAGCCTCCTGAACGTCATCCATACTGCCTAAATAATCGTCCACGTAATGATCATTAATGATAGCTTTTGCGGCCGCAGGGTACAACGTCTGTAGTTCGTGTGCGTTGCGATTTTTAATATAAAGAGCCGTGCACGGGCTGCATACAGCACCAAAAATTACAGACGTCATTCTAAACTCTTTTAACTCGCTACTGTGATCCTGTCTCCATAAAAAACGCAAAGCATCTCGGTCATGTTCTCTCATTTTAATCTGAGGAAACATCTCCTTTATGTCAGCAGTCAAAGCAACACGACCTTCGCGAAATCGAAACAAAATATGGAGAAGGGATTATAGCAAGACAGGTCCCGGAAAAAGAAGGGAATTAAGGCTAATCCTGGAGGTCCTTGCAGCTGCATCATACACAACTCGTAATTTCTTTTTCTGAGGATGTATAACAGGAAAATGTGGTAAATACCAACGAACTTGATTGATATTATAGTTTGTTGAATTAATCGCATTGTGATACGTGTCCTTGGGGCACTCTTCAGCATATCCTTTTTCAAACATATTATTAATGAAAGTGCAGTAACCCTTTTTAAAATTGGCGTCACATGCCATACGTTTTTCTAGACCTAAAAATCTTGACAGCGCATGTGGGTAACTGTCAGGTACATCTGGAATATCGTTACGCCACAATAGACCGACTTCAAATCTACCAGAAGGCAAACGCTTGGCTGTAGATTCTAAAATATGTAGAGCATCCTTATCTTGCTTGGAATATGAAGTTTCTAAGTTTGAAATTCCTATGGCATCAAGACGAAAGTAGTCTTTGATAAGATTATCTAAGTTGGAACTGTAGTTGTCATCGAGAGAAAAGTGGTTCACGAAATGGACCGGCTTGGTCCAGCTACTACATTTCCCGTGCAATACCCATCCTAGAGCTATGCGGGTTGCTACAGGTTGATTTTTAGAACCCTCTCTAACTTCACGACTAACTGTCAAATACCAATGTTCAGCACCAAGAAGAATTTTGGGCGTTGCATTTAAAAGTGTGAGCTTATCAATTAAATCTGTCAAATGCGAATACTGATATAAATCGTCCTGGGTAATAGTTTGCGTGAACAAGGATAGAGTGTCCATAGCTTTAGCGTTAGTGACGGAAAATGCATCACTACAATTTTTACCTTTGATAGAAAAGCTAACATGTTGGATAGGTTTGTGCGTTGACATTCCAGCAACACCGTCGACCTTGATTGATTCCACGGGACCTGTCGCACCGATGCGACGTGCCACCTCTGAGTCAATCAAGGTTGCCGTGGATCCGTCGTCAAGTAATGCGTACGTGTCATATGTCCCACTAGGGCCGGTTACTTCTACAGGCACGATTTTGAGAAACACACGGGATTGAGATATATTTTTACCCAATAAAACAGACTCAGTAGTGTTGGAAATGGTTACGATACGAGCTTTATCATCAGCATCAGGTGAAATGCAATTTGAACCAGTGGGGGCCTCATTGGCAGTGTGGGCCGCATGTACAGGCAGCGCTGAATGCAGAAGCGGATTATGAAACCGTTCGCAGCCGTCGACGCCACATCGAGTGATCTTACACGCCTTCCACCGATGAGCCTTGGATTTAAGACACTTGTAACAAATCTTAACATCTCTCAGCCAACGCCACTTATCATCTAAAGATAGAGCCTTGAAATCGCTACATTCGCTCAATTCATGCTTATTCTTACAGTATCGGCAAATCCCTGCACTAGAGCTACGAGTTGACGTGACGTGCATGCTTTCACGCCGAACAAAATCGCTGCCGCCATGGTGAGCATTAGGACGTTTGGCGTATTCCGGAACTAAACCGAACCTATTTTGTTTATCGGCCTCAATATCAAGAAATGTAGACAACACTTGTAGTTTTGGTACACATCGGTCGCTACGGTAAGCAAAATCTTTCCACTGATTGTACAATATTGGAGTTAATTTACTAAGTACAGTATGGAATATTTCAATAGAATAAAGATATTCTTTTTGGTTCAAACTATTAATGACGGCTATGCAGTTACGCAACCTACATGCAAAGGAATTGAGCTCTCTTTGGTCATGGCTTATCTTAGGCAAATTCCGGACGAGGGAAATCTCATGAAGCACAATAGTCTCGGGTAGCGCAAACGTCTGCTCCAGGATGTCTATAACTGCCTCAGGACGCTCGGCAGTGTACAGCAACGCATACACGCTCTCCAGGGCGCGCCCGCGTAGCGCGCAGCGTAAGCGAGCGAGATTTTCTGTAGGCGTAAACAAATGTTGAGTGTCATGATAAGTGCGTTTAAACATTAACCACTCAGCAGCCTTTCCGCTAAATGGCATTAATTCTATATATTTATGAGAAAACCTGTGGGAATTGTTTGTAGGATTCATTATAACCTCAGGTCTTGTCAATTTTTGGTGTGACGTTTCAGCTGGCCTAATTGTTGCATGAATATCATGATTCGGTTCCAAGAAATGAGACATGTCCTTTCGCGGTGGGTCATTCTGTGGGAGTTGACAACTGTCGTGAACCCAAGATTGTGTACGGGATTGACTCACCGAATGAAATGACTTTTCATCAGCCTCCTGCGACGCCAGGTTTGCTAACAACTCGAGCTCTTCCACTCGTGTTACCTGCTGAAGGAGCTTACGGTCACGAGCTAGCCGCTGTTCGGCGAGCTGCTGCTCACGTACTAGTAGTTGTTGTTCCCTTTCCAGTGATTTTCTAGCCAAAAGTGCCTCTGCGGTCAACTTACGTGCCTTGATAGTGGTTGATGACCGCGAGGAACCTGACACACCAGATCTAGAACTTTTAGCAGGTTCAGTGCTAATAGTGGGATTCTGGCGAGATGCCCCGGAGACCGGATCGACGGCCGCGGGTGTATTCGTGGCTTCGGTCGAAAAGGGGTCCAATTCGGGGGACCGATCGAGCCCACCGACGACGGGCGCATCTGACTCCGAATGCATTTCGCCAGTATCCCGGAGCTGTGCCAGCTTTTTCTGTTTAAGTCTCGTGTTCATTTTACGGCGAGATAGGACCAAAAAATGTAGGCAAAAGGTGGACTGTATTTTTATTCTACAATAAAATTAGAAATCGCTGACACAACTGACTTTTAATATTTTGACAAGTAATAGAGAATAAAAAACATAAATATATAAAAAGGTCGCAACACACTCGTACGCACACGTTCACTTTAACCGCTTTTTTCTTTATGTCATTACACTTGACGTAAATTTGTGGGTAGCCAGTATAAAGGCAAAATATTGCCATGTAATAAATAGTGGAAATAAATATTCGCCCATAGCCACTGCAGACCCACTAGAGACAAGTTTATCAGACTTCAGAGTTTGTTTCTATTCACCCCGCGATTTCTATTCACCCCATTTTACGGTACTTCAGTTTGCGTTCTAGAAGAGTCTGTGTCCAATGACGGAAGACTTGGTACTGATGATTCCCGTTCTGAAGTCAAGCGTGAAGAAGCTTTCTCGGTCCTTCGCCAACAAGTATGCAGTAGCCAAGAGAAATGGTAAAATGTACACAATGTCATTCAGACAGCATGATGCTAATGCTATGGTTGGAAAGGTAATATCAGATCTGAGGGAATGGCATGCCAAACTAGATCACCAAGACATAAATCAAGTGAAAAGCATCTTGAAGAAGCAAGATATTAAGTTTGAAAATAGTGAAGAAGAAACCTGTTTGCCATGTTTGAAAGGAAAACAACATAAGTTTCCCTTCCCATCTAGTACCCATAGGGCAACGAAACCAGGAGAGGTTATCCATATTGACATTGGAGGTCCAGTAGAAGAAACTTCATTAGGAGGGGCAAAGTTATTTCTGCTCATTAAAGATGCTTATTCTAAATATAGAAAGGTGTATTTTCTAAAGAATAAAGGTGAGTCTGTAGAATATTTAAAACAGTATCTGAAAGAAATACAAGTTAACCCTGATCACATAGTGAAATACATAAGGAGTGATAATGCAAAGGAATTTATCAGCAAGGATTTTGAAAACTTGCTGAAATCATATGGGATACAACACCAAAGAAGTGTAGCATATACTCCACAACAGAACGGTTGTATAGAGCGAGAGATGAGGACGGTAGTTGAGTCAGCACGAACTATGCTTCTGGAGAGCGGCCTAAATAAGCAACTGTGGGCAGAAGCTATCTATACAACTGTCTACGTCATCAACAGAACTGGTCCTAGTCGTGTGAAGGGCAAAACACCATATGAACTTTGGTAGAACAAAGATTTTGATGTCAACAACCTTCAAGTTTTCGGTAGTCAAGTATCCGTACATATTCCTGATCAAAAACGGTTAAAGTTTGATAGCAAGGCTGAATTAGGCTATTTCATAGGATATGGAGAAAATACAAAAGGATACAGAATATATTTTCCAGAGGAAGAAAAAGTAGACATCAAAAGAGACATAGTATTTATAAAACAGTCTATAGAGAACAAAGATAGAGACAGAAGACAAGGAGTATCACATAGTTTTTGACACTCAAGAAGAAACAGAACATGTTTCAGAAGAAGAAGAAAGCCAGTATGAGGATACTGAGAACCCTGAAACAATAGGAAGTGAAAATGAACAAGACTCTCCATTCATTCTTTTCATGAGCAATCAATACTAGATGAAGAGGTAGAGGAAGAGATAGAAGAAATACAAGAAAACTCACAGGAAACTCCAGAAACTTCAGGACAGGCAGAAGAGGCAACAGAAAGACCCAGAAGGGTAAGAAAAAAGCCAAGTTGGTTTAAAGACTATGTACAAGGAGAAGAAAGCCTGTTTCTGAGTTACTGCTGTGATGAACCTATTTCCTACCAAGAAGCTAAGAAAAAAGCTGATAAAACTTAATGGGAGGAAGCCATAAATAAAGAGTTGAAGACACTGGAGGAAAATAATACTTGGGAGGAGGTGACAGAAGTTCCTGATGGAGAAAACATAGTGAGCAGCAAGTGGGTATTTAAAATCAAGGAGGCAGAAGGAAAATCTCTGTATAAAGCTCGCTTAGTAGCCCGAGGATCTGAGCAGAAGAACTATCACAACCAGACATACTCACCTGTTGCCAAGTTAACTACCTTCAAAGCTATGATGGCTGTAGCTACCCAGAAAAGACAACCAGTGTACCAAATGGAGTCACAGGAGCATTTCTTTATGGAGACATCAATGAGACAGTTTTTATGAGATAACCCACTGATAATAAGGTATGTAAATTAAAAAAAGACAATTTGTACGGGGCGGGCGTGATCGACTGGACTGTAGGTGGCCATATCCTATTCTTCAAAAGTGGACTGTATGGTGACAACCCACCTCGGTATAAATGATCCAGACGCGCTGACGCTCCGTCTATAAGCTACGGGCCATGAGGTTGCAACCGTTAGTTATTTACTTGCTATACTTGCTGTTATTGACACAAGATATAGGGGTAGGTATTGAGGGCTTACCAATAAAAACACAATAAAACACTATTTAACTTGTTCACTATGCACTTAGCGATTTGAAGGGTGAAATTCGCGTCTATATGATTCTACATTTAGTTATAGGTTCAAAATATCTTGCTAATGACTACATATTCTGTTAATTTTCTAAGTTACTATTGTACGGCGTAACTATACCGTACCGACACCCAAAAAATCACCGTGTGTGACGAAGTTTATTAACTAAAATTTTCATTATGCTAATCCTAGAATTTAGACTATATCTAGGCTTAGGTCTATATGAGTAGGGGTTGTCGTACCTCTATGGATAGCCCTCGGTATGCTCCATGCAACGGAATTCACCCCTTCATCCCCCTCCATATATGGGGTGGGATGCCAAAAACTATACAAAACAGTTATAGGCACGAAGCTATTACCTATTTGGGGTGAATTTACCGTAAAACTATGCTAGGAGGGCTATACAGCTATATGTGTTTCTATAGATACGACAACCCTCTACAAAACTATATATGTTTCTGATAGAATTGGAACGCAACCAGATTAGTTCCTTATATTGACACTTTTTTATTGGAGCCACTTTTCCCTTACATTCTATGCGCTGTACATGTTCGTTTTTAAACTTATTTGCAAAACTAATAATTACTTCAAAATATATCTTTATTTGCTGAAAATCCTACATGGTAGCAGAGCGTGGTTGCAAATAAAGCAGAAGAAACAATTGGAAAACAGTAATTCGGAAGTTTTAGGCGACGTGCATTTGAGGTTAAGTGCAACGTGCAAGAATACAACAATCATGTCGAGCTCAAGTATGTTTAATATCGATAAGTTGAATGGCCGAGACAATTTTTCTACGTGGAAATTCAGCGTAAAAACTTATTTGGAGCACGAAGATTTGTGGAGTTGCATAGAACCGGGTTCAGGAAAAGTCGACCCTGGGAAGGATGTGAGGGCGAAATCCAAACTTATCCTACTTATTAACACTCAAAATTATATTCACGTTCAAGAGTGTAGTACCGCTAGAGAAGTATGGGACAATTTACATAAAGCATTTGATGACAACGGGCTGACCAGAAGAGTAAGTTTGTTGAAGGAATTGATCAATACTTCTCTTGAATCAAGTGAAAACATAGAACTTTATATTAGCAAGATAATGAATGCTGCACATAAACTTAGGAACATTGGCTTTGAAGTGAATGACGAGTGGCTTGGGACTCTTATGTTGGCCGGTCTATCCGATGAGTATAAGCCGATGATAATGGGGTTAGAAAATTCAGGTTTGAAAATTGGTGCTGACTTTATAAAGACTAAATTGCTACAGGAAGTGAAAACTGAAAATTCAAGCAATGCCCTTTATTCTAATCTGACAAAAAGAAATGGAAGCAACAAGTCAAAGTCCTCAGTAGAGAAAATGAAAGGGCCCAGATGCTATAACTGCAATGGTTACGGACACTTTGCAAAGTTTTGTAAGAAGTCAAGGAAAACACAAAATAAGGAAAAAAAGGAAGATAGTTTTATAGCAGCTTTTTCAGCATTCTCAGCCAAAAATATTGAAAAATGGTACATTGATTCCGGCGCTTCCATGCATATGTGCAGTAATAAAGAATGGTTGTGCAACATTCGTGAGCCATCAGTGAAGACAATAACAGTGGCAAACAGGGAGCCATTGTCCGTAGAGTGTGTTGGAGATATCTGCATTAATATTTCACAACATGACAAAATTAAAGTGAAGAATGTCCTATATATACCAGGACTTGCAGTCAATTTACTGTCAGTCAGTATGATCACAAAGCATGGATACAGAGTGTCCTTTAATGAGAAAGGCTGCAAAATAGAAGATAGGTACTGCAGGGAAATTGTTATGCTCTGCTACTTTGATAAATAAATTATATATTCTGGATACTGATCTTGGTAAGAAAGAAAGTGCCCACCTGGTGTTAAACAAGGTAAATCAAAATGATATAAATTTAAGGCATCTTCGGATGGCACATCTAAATGTTTCAGCTCTCAAGAAACTGCCAGACTGTGCTGAAGGGGTTAGCATAACACATGGTCTGCAAACAGATGTTCAATGTTCCACTTGTCTCGAAGGGAAGCATACAAGAATGCCGTTTAATCATACAGGGTCTAGAGCATCAAGAGGTTATACATTCTGATTTGTGCGGGCCAATGGAAAAATTATCCTATGGAGGTATGAGATATTTTGTTTCTTTCATTGACGATTACTCTAGGATGGTTCACATTTATTTTTTGAAAGACAAACAAAATGTACTGGATGTTTTCAAAGACTTCAAAAATAAAGTAGAGAATCAACTCAGTCATAAAATTAAGATCATAAGAACTGATAACGGTATGGAGTATTGCAACTTGAATTTTGAGAAATATTTGACAAACTGTGGAATCACACATCAGACCTCGGCTCCGTATAGTCCTCAGCAAAATGGACTAGCCGAAAGAATGAATAGAACACTTGTGGAGAAAGCGAGGTGTATGATTTTTTATGCAAAGTTAGATAAACCCTTATGGGCAGAAGCTGTTGCCACAGCTGCATACTTAGTGAATAGATCACCAACTAGAGCTCTAGGCAATACTACACCGTTTAAAATGTGGACAGGAAAGGAACCCAAACTAAATCATGTGAGAATATTTGGTTCAAAGGTAATGGTACATGTGCCGAAAGAGAAACGAGCAAAATGGGACAAGAAGTCAAAAGAAATGATATTGGTAGGTTACTGTGAGAACACAAAGGGTTACAGAGTGATGAACCCCATGACTCATCAGGTCACAAAAAGCAGAGATGTAATTTTCTTTGAAAGTGTCAATGAGATTAATGAACATTCAATTTCAGTTAACCCCATAGCTGATGATCCAATAGAAGATCATAGTAGCACAGAACAACCAAGGGAGTCTGTCAGTACTCCTCAGTCAGCTGCATCTCAAGAATCAAGTGAAGACTCAAGCGATTATGAAACAGATTCAGCTGATTTGGATGACACTTACCATCCTCCGAGACACTTGATTCAGCGAGATAAACAGACTGGCAATGTGACCCTCAGGCCTCACAACAAAATTCACATATATAGATATATAGATAAAAAGGGTTATTTTTGTTTTTATAATAATGTCACAGACCCACAAAATGTAGAGGAAGCTTTATCATCCCCGCATGCCAATGAATGGAAAAAAGCAATGGACGAGGAATACAATTCTTTGATAGAAACTGAAACATGGCAGCTTGATGACTTGCCTGCTGGAAAAAAGGCATTGCCAAACAAATGGATATTTAAGACGAAAACTGACCAACATGGAAATATTATACGATACAAAGCAAGACTTGTCATCAAAGGTTATGAACAAAAAAGGGGCATAGATTATCAAGAAGTTTATTCTCCAGTAGTAAGATACACTTCTATTCGTTATTTGTTTGCTGTTGCAGCACAACTCAATCTACACATTGATCAAATGGATGCTGTCACTGCCTTTCTCCAAGGAAATATAGATGCCGAGATATATATGCTACAACCAGAAATGTATGCTAAATGTATCTGGATAACCCAATAGAGTTGGTTTCCATTGGCCCGCATACATCAGCGTGTACTAGTTCCAGCACTTCTGTAGCTCTTGTGCTTGTGGGGAACAGTAGTCGTGATTGTTTTCCCTCACAACAAACTACACAATTTGATTTTGTCACTTCATATGAGTCTTCATAGCCAACACCGTCCACGGCACCATTCTTCATTTTATTCAAGTCTTCTGTGTTTATGTGACCTAACCTCCTGTGCCATAATAAAGCACTATCTCTGGCAATTAAACATTTTGTTGCCAGTTTATTATGTAATTCTAGTTTATACACACCATCAATGAGGTTAGCAACAGCCACTAATTCCTTCTTTGCATTGTAAATCAAACACTGACTATTTGAAAAAAAAAACACTGTTGATGGTTTTTGATAATTTGGCTTACTGACAGTAAATTGGTTGTCAGGCTTGGTACACAAAGAAAATCCTTAATTTTGATATCGTAGCCTTGCTGCGTTGATATTTCCACACTACCTTTGCACAATACATGAAGTTTCTCATTATTAGCTATCATAATCTCGGAGCACGTTTCTGGATTCGATACATCTTGCAACCAACTTGAGTCAGCCGTCATGTGAACACTGGCTCCTGAATCCACGTACCACTCGTCTTTACTATATCTAGCACTCAAGAAAACAGCACTAAATGCATTTGTCAACTTATTCTTGGTTGATTTTTCCAACATTGGACATTGATTGCGATAATGACCTGGCGTTTTGCATTTATAGCAGGTTATATTTTTACTTCCACCTGTCAATTTGACGTTTGGGTTTGTTTTCCCGCCATATCCGCTTTGACTGGTGTTGCCTGCTCTGGGTTTTGACTTCGCCCATTTTGATGCAAACGCCGCCTCTGTATTCTGCGTTTCTTTCAAGGTCACTCCGGTCATTTCTAATGGCTCCGAATCTAACAACTTTGTCTTTATAACATCGGCGGTAATCGCAATGCCCGAATGTTCAATTGCCATAATCATTGGTGTGAATTTATCTGGTAGTCCTGCAAGCATCAATGAACCGATCCACTGATCCGTTATTTCAAAGCCGGTTCCACTCAATCTTTGCGATGTCTCCACTATTTGAGTCACGTAGGTGGACATATCTTCACAATTTTCCCGCCTTATTGAAATCAAGTGACGTAATAACGAAATCTTTCTCGAAAATCCTGAGTCGTCATACATGGATTTGAGGTTATCCCGCAACTCTTTCGAAGTTTTCGTCTTCTTGATATGCACGTACAAAGCCGGGTCGATAGTTAGGCATAATTTGGCCCGCGCCTTCGCATCGTCTTCGGGTTTTATGTCTTTTCCTACCACTGGCTGTACACAATGTAACATGCCTTCCAATATAAGCACATTTTCTACTGCAAATGTCCACTCGTCAAAGTTCTCTCTGCCTTTTAATTTAGGCACACTAGCTAAATAGTTAGTCGTCATCTTGCACAACACAATCGTGATAAAAAAAAACAACTTTTAACACTATATTTTAAGAAACGGTGAACGCCCATAACCTATTAATAAAACACGTCTGGTTTTTCTGTGCAGACTACCTATGTATATCCTTTATTACCAATGACAAATTGAGTGATTGACATAGACTATATTTTACTTATTTTAATCCTCATACCATAGACTAGATATCGCTTGCTATAGTTATGGGGCACTAGTTCGTAGTAAACTTGAGTCTAGTGCATGCGTATGGAATCCTTTTGAGAAGCAATATGCGTTAGCCTTAGAAAAGGTTCAAAAAGCATTCCTCAGATACCTCTACAAGCACTTGTACGGGTTTTATCCTTTCCTGTATCCCACTAAATTCCTGTTGGGTTGCTTGGGTTTCAATTCTTTAGAAGTAAGACGATCGCGCGATCAGATGACGGTAATATTTAAAATTCTCAGGGGGATTATTGATGTTCCTGATCTTCATAATGAAATCTGCAAGCTATTTGTCCCAGACAATTACTGTCGTAACAGGAAACACCGCTTACTGGCTGTTCCAACTTGCCGTACTGTTGCACACTCCAAGTCACCTATTCCTCGGACATTAGCCGCTATTAACGCTCTCCTGAACTCAAACAAAGATTTGGATGTATTTGCGAATGAATGGAAGGTGATACTGTCGGAATGTTTGAATTTTTGTGAGAAGAATGCATGATGTGTTTAGTCAATTATATGTAAAATAGGTTAAATAGTGTAAGTGGCTTCGGCCGTTCTATTTAATTAAATAAATAAATAAATAAATAAATATTTTGATACAATTATATCCAATAACAACATGCAGCAGTATTTATTGCTTCTTCTGAGTACTCTGATGACTGGTATGTTGATTCTGGTGCCTCAGTACACATGACCAAACACAAGAATTTGTTATTAGAAGAAACAAGTCCAGATATAAAAACCATTAAAGTTGCAAATAACAAATCATTACCGGTTCACAGCTCTGGAAAAATAAGTTTATGTGTTCATAATGAAAGAGGTCAACAAAATAACTTATTGTTCACAAATGTGCTTTATGTGCCTGAACTAGCTACAAATCTGCTGTCAGTAAGTCAAATAATTAAGAAAGGTGGCCAAGTGAAGTTTAATAAGAATGGCTGTATTATACTAAACAAAAACAATGTCATAGTAGCAACAGCAAGCTTGATAAATAATATGTACCGCTTGAACATGCCTGCAGTGCATGCTTGCATATCAGATGTTATCGAGCAAGATACTTACTTGTGGCACCAAAGGATGGGTCATCTAAATTTTCAAAGTTTAAGCAAATTATCTGAGAACACTGCTGACTTAAAGCTTGGTGTACAAGCTAGCAATGTGAAGTGTATCACGTGTCAGGAAGGTAAACAAACACGTCTGCCATTTAAAAGTCAAGGGTCTCAGAGTAAAGACCTGCTTCAGTTGGTACATTCAGACATCTGCGGGCCAGTGGAAACTCAGTCATTCGGCAAAGCTAGATACTTTGTGACATTCCTGGATGATTACTCAAGAAAAATATTCGTATATGTAATGCACAATAAATCAGAAGTCCTAGACAAACTTATTGAATTTAAAAGGTTAGTTGAGAATCAGTTAAACCGTACAATTAAAATTCTCAGAACTGATAATGGACTTGAATATGTGAACAGAAACTTTTCAAACATTCTCAAAGATGCTGGTATAATACATCAGACGACCACACCTTATACGCCAGAAAAAAAGGGGACAGCAGAACGAATGAATAGAACTTTGATAGAAAGAGCAAAATATATGATGTTGAATGCCAACGTACCTAAAGTCTTATGGGCTGAAGCAATTCACACTGCTGCTTACATTATAAACCGCTCTCCAACTAAATCTTTGTGCTATAAAACACCAGTAGAGATGTGGTCTGGACAAAAACCAAATGTCAGCCATATGAGAACATTTGGATGTGAGGCGATGGTTCATTTACCAAAAGAGAAAAGAAAGAAATTGGATCCAAAATCACAGACAATGATCTTTGTTGGATACTGTGACAATACAAAAGGGTATAGATTTTTATTACCTAATTCAAGAAAAGCAATAAAAAGTAGATGCAATATTTCTAGAGTCAACTGTTAAAAGAAATTATGTGCCCATTCAGTTAACTACAAATGAATGCAGTATTCAAAAGGAGGACTGTGAAGAAATTTCAAGCGATGACTCATTTAACACTATGACAGAGAGTAAATCACAGTCTGACAGTGAGTACATGCCCGATGAAACTTTAGAATCTTCACCAGAAAGGAATGTTACAGTCACAGTCAGAACACGAAGATAACATTTAATTTCTCAGAAACAAGAAGAGAACTCTTACCTGTGTTTTGATAAACAAATGTTAAATTATGAAGTTCCTGAAAACTATGAACAAGCAATGAAGTCTGTTGATGCTTCAAAATGGATAAAATCAATAAAAGAAGAACTTGATGCTCATCAACAAAATGAAACATGGACATTAGTCAATAAAACTCCTGATATACGAGCCATTGGATGTAAATGGGTATTTCGGATTAAAGAAGAATCTTCTGGACCACGTTACAAGTCTCGGCTTTGTGCAAAAGGGTACTCACAGACCAAAGGTATTGACTATCAAGAGACATTTGCACCTACTGTCAGGTATGATTCAATCCGCCTATTACTCTCAGAAGCTGCCCAACATAACCTTCAAATGATACAATTAGACATCAAAACAGCTTTCCTGTATGGTGAGCTTGAGGAAGACATACATATATGACTGTACCTGAAGGCTTAGCCTGCAACACCAATAAGGTATGTAAGCTTAATAAATCATTATATGGCTTAAAACAATCTCCCAGATGCTGGAACTCTAAATTTGATTCAGTTTTAAAGAAATTTGGGCTAGTCAATAGTAAAGCGGATCAATGTGTGTATGTGGGCACCATTCATGGAGAAAAATGCTATCTGTGTTTATATGTTGACGATGGACTGATATTCTCTAGGGATAGTTCAACCCTAAAGGAGTTAATTAATGACTTACAGTCAATATTTGAAGTAAAAACTTTTCCAGTCAGAAACTTTGTTGGTATGGAAATATTGAAATCTGAAATATATATTTTCATACATCAATCAAGCTATATTGAAAAACTACTAATAAAATTTAATTTGGATAATTCTAAACCTAACAGCATTCCAGTTGATCCACATAAAATATTGGAAAAAGGAGAAGGTCAAACAGAAAAGAACATTCCATATAGAGAAGCTGTTGGATCTTTGATGCACCTTGCCACAGTAAGCCGGCCTGATATTTCTTTTGCTGTAAGCCTGGTGAGTCGATTTTTAAATTCTTACAATGAAACTCATTGGAATGCTGTAAAGAAAATTTTCAAGTATTTAAAGGAAACTAAGGAGTATGGTCTATACTACACACCATCATCTGAGCCTAGTGTTGTGATAGGGTATAGTGATGCAGACTATGCTAATGACCCTGATACGAGACGTTCAGTCACTGGATATGTTTTCATTAAAAATGGAGGAGCAGTAACATGGGCCTGTCAGAGACAACAGACAGTGGCTATCAACCACTGAAGCAGAGTTCATGGCAGCATGTGCTGCTACTAAAGAGGTCATGTGGATTAGACAGCTATTATGTGACATTGGTGAATTTAAACAAAAGCCTGTGTGTTTAAATTTAGATAATCAAAGTGCTATCAGTGTAATCAAAAATACAAATTTTCATAAAAGATGCAAACATATTGACATTAAGTTCCACTTTATTAAAGAAAAATACTATAACAAAATTATTCAGTTAACAATATGCTGATATTTTTACTAAACCTCTGAGTAAAGTTAAGTTTTGTTATTTAAGAGATAAAATTGGATTTAAATCTAGCAATGTAGTTATTAAAGGCTAGTTATTGGCTGTTATTTTGTTAATGTTCAAAATTAAACATGTTTTTTAAAAGGCTTAAATTTTGGAGGAGTGTTGTATATGTATTTAAATTTCGCGCCTTTTACTCAACTGACAAGAACTGTCTTTCTAATTTCAAATTGTTGTTCTCTCACTCTACTCTGTGAATATCACTAGCCGGCATTTTCGTATCGTATTAAATAAAGTATTTCCTAGTTTTTCTAATTAGAACTACTTGTTTTCATTTAATAATAACAGGATGTTTTTCAAAATTGCATGTGTACAAAAAGACAAAAAATTGGGCATTTATAGGTATTTTAACGTTGAGCCGATGGTGCCAACCCTCAACAATATTGGTGGTGCGGTGCCTTGTTTTTGAACAACTTAGTACCCTCATAGGAAATAGGAAACCTCATAAAAAAATCTAATATAAGTACTTATGTCATTTCAGACTTGTTTGGAAGTAAGGAGTAAAATCACAGGAACACCGTTAAGTGTCTCAACTATCAACCCCAAGTCCAGGTGTATGGTCAGTTTATAATTGTAAAAACGGCTTTGTAATAACTTTGAACGTACCATCTCCCAAATATGCTCCTGGAGGACATCAATTACTTTTCTCGCGATACGCGAAGTGTCAGTGGTTGACCACTGAAAAGTCATAATGACGTTTGTATATTAGTAGAGTACCAAACTTGTCAAAATTGGAACTGTAGCTTGCCACTACCTCACCCTGTCGTAAGTCAGTCTTGGTCAGAGTCTTGAGTGAGTCGGGAACAAATTCACAATTTAATCGTAACGTTCCGTAGCAGTCAGTATTGTAAAAATTGTCCATTATTAGAGTGTGTCCTCGGTGAAGTAGTGGATCTATTAAGTCAAATACAATTTTGGCGGTAGCATTGCTAGGCCGTGCAAAATTTTCGTCAGGTCGGTTAACAGTCTCGTCCTGTGGTTCGTCAAGCCGGTCATGCAACATGTCATTGGGCTGGTCAGTTAACTCGTCATCGGGTCTAACAATTTCGTCATTAGGTTCATCAACCGTATCGTCATTGGGTCGGTCAATCGAGTTGTCTTCAGTAGGTCGATTAGTCGGTGCAGTCTGAGTATTCTTCCCGACATATACAAAAAACTTCCAGAGATAACCAGTGCGAGACTCACATAGCTCATAAGTTTTAACGCCGACTTGGGCGGCTTTAATAGCAATTTTTTGAGCAAAGCTCAATCGCCCGTGCCAATTCAGGAGAGACTCGTCAATGGCTATCTCTTGGCCAGGCATGTATAATGTCGAAAACTTGTCGTTTAGGTAGTCGACGACCGGTTGAATTTTACTAAGTTTAGTCTTGTCAGTTAAAGTCTCGTTGTCAACGAAATGATACAACGATTTTAGCAGCAAGAACCGATTGAATGAAAAAATGCGTGAAAAATAAGGCATGGTCCCATACCCGTTAAAAGAAAAATACTTCTCCTCCTCTGGTATTGGGTACAGGCCTTGTAGTATCAACACTGCTAAAAACGTGATCATTTCGTTGCAGTCAGTCGGTGTCCACCTATGCAGACGCGATGTCGGAAGCAGCTTGTTTTCCGCTGTTAAGCGAGCTAACTTCTGCTCTGCATAGCGGTTAGTCTGTTCGCAAAGTCGGTCAATGAAATCAGTGTCGAACATTTTGTAAAAAATGTCGACAGGTGTCTTGTCAGTCACGTCAAACGTAGGTCCCGATAAACCAGTAAAAGTCTCTCGTCGCCCAGTAAAGTTTGCCCTGTCCTTCTTCCAGTCAAAACTGTAATAATCATTGTCAGGCACCATGTCGCGTAAAACTCGGTCATTAAGTTCGTCCTCAGTCTGTAAGACTTGAGTCTCTAACTCAGTCATGTCAACGATACATGCCGTTTCTGTCGTTGCATCATGCATGACCGGAAGTAAACAACAGTCACCGTCGTCAATGTCAAGGTCAAAATCATCGTCGCTGTCATTACCTTCCAGCCAGTTGTCGATTGTAAGTTCAAAGTTTTTGTCTGTTATATCTGAAACAAATAAAACACGTTTTCGTTAATCCGAACATATAGACAAGTTATGCCATGGCAATCCTACTTCTATTATAAACTCGAAAGTTTGTGAGGATGTATGGAGGGGGTGTTAGTTACTTTTTCACACATTAACCGCTGGAATAACACGTGAGCTACTTGTTATCGTATTACTACGAGAACGAGATTTATTTGGGTAACACCACGGGGTGCATTTAATACTTACTAATTAAATTTCTGTGTGAGGTGCTCGGTTGGGTGACCACTTCCACTTCGTGCTCCAGGATGATGACGTCTATTAGAAAAAAATAAGACTTATTATAATATAACATCAGAGTAAGTGACCGCATGAACGATTATGTAAGTAATTGTGTGCGAATGACTTATTCGGACGACGATGGAGAGTGATGTCGCCTCTTCCTAGGTGTTCGTGAAGCCCACTCTAAACTAAGTGCAGTTGAGAGTCGGCTTGGCGAACTATAGGGGGAATTCGGGACAGTATCTGCATCTGGCGTACCCATATTGTCATATTCAGGTTCGGGCTGGAGTGCGGGTTCGGGCTGGTGTATGGGATCGGGCTGGAGTGCGGGTTCGGGCTGGAGTGCGGGTTCGGGCTGGAGTGCGGGTTCGGGCTGGAGTGCGGGTTCGGGCTGGAGTAGGGATTCGGGCTGGAGTGCAGGTTCATACTCGGGGGCGGGCACGTCTTCTGTTAGTTCCTCCACCAAAGGACATGCCACACGCTCCGGGGATGGCTTCCTGCAAGATAATTGTATCATATAAATCTTATTTATAGTAACAGAACAAGAATATCGAAAATATTGATATTATCATTATGAAGTAATTACCGTGACTGTCTTTTTCGCGGAGGCGCATCAGGCAGGAGAACCCGCTGAAGCTCCACTTGTCTCTTGCGACAGACGTACTCCTCCCGAACTTCAGTGGGCATTGTATTAATTCGGCGCTTAGTGAGGGCCTTCTCCGCCCTCACATTAATTAACTCTAGACTGCAAAAAAGAAATAACCTACTATAGTGAACCAATCTAGACATTTAGATTTACTGCTTTAAAACAATATATACCATGTTACCAGTAATGAACATTGAATTAAACTTTACAAAACACAAATTATACTTACGGCAGGGGATCGTCCGGCCTATTACACCCACGTCCGCGTCCACGTCCCCGTGCCCTAGCGCGTCCATTGCCACGACTTGTCGAGCTAAAATGAATATTTTAAATGTATTTCTTTGCAATACATTTAATGGTAAATGTTACTTTAAAAGGCACAATCATTATATTTACAGCTGAGGCTCTTCCGAAGTATTGCTCCCTTGTCCGCGTCCGCGTCCGCGTCCACGACCCCGTCCTCGAACGCCTCCAGTTCCTCGACTTGTCGATCTGAAATCAATGTTTTCTAATGTATTTCTTTACAATGGAGGTGAAAGTAAATAAAACAGTAATACAATGTGTACTTACGGCTGCGGCTCAAATTCATCTGGTCGGTCACTGTAATATAAATCATGATCATGTTATTACACATACTTGACATAGGTACTTTACATACAAACATACAACAAACACCAAAAATAAATGTACTACCGCGCTCAATAACGGTCGACCGCTTTTCACCCTTATGCCCTGAGTAATAAGGTTGAAAAGTGGTAGTACACTAGCAGCAAAGGCAAATTGCAAAAAAAGTTATTGTAAGAAGATCATTTGTAAAAATTGACTTGTAAGCATTTGCATATTAGCGTGCAAATATTTTTCGCGTAAATTCCGACAGTCTAATGCACATGCACATTTCGAGTACGATTTGAGCGAAATTTTATAATTAGTATTCCTATTTTTCGTTCGTCTTTCAATATTAATACAATAAATAATAATTATTATTGTTTCAACATAAAAGTAAATAAACATATAATCTAAAATATATAATTTTATGTATCTTTTTATTCTTTCATATTGAAAAACGAAAACATTAAATAAACACCACGCTTCTAGTAGATAGATACATAAACAAAGCCAAAAAACAAAACCACAAAACATTCCCAAACAATCAGACGCTCCGTGTGAACAAACTGTTATTTACGTTCTAAGTAGAACTGTCCATGGGGACTCCACTCACCAACACTAAAATCATGAATTACGAGTTGCATTTTAATCGTTTCTAGACCGCATCTCAATATATTTCGTTTGTAAATGTATATTGACGTGTTTATTAATAAATAATTATCTTATATTTAGCATTAATTTAACCCAAACGACCAAATAAAATACATTTTAGACAATTTAAAGTTAACAAACGGTGATTGCGAAGTGATCATAGAACTTTTCCAGCTAAATTTTTATAAGTTACCGTTTCGAAATTGTCGTAGTAATGCGTATTTCGTAAAGAAAATATCTTCACGTTTAATTTGATGTAAGTACAATAACAATAGAAATAAGGTAATAAGAACAAAAAAACAAACCACATTTTGCTAGGAGCTCCACACAATAACACTTTGTTTACACAAAAGTCGAACTGTCACTTTCACTTTTTTTTTTTCTAAATATTGTGTTGTCGTTCCACAGACAAAATTTGTTCTGACGGTTGACAAATTTAATACCCTGCCATCTAGTAATACTCTACTAAACGACTATCGCCCGACTTTATCTATGTTTACGTTTAAAGTGAACGATATCGTTTTGGTGACTGTAGTCCCCACGGACGGGCAAGGCAATAATCATTCTGGTGACTAGAGTCCCCATGGACGCCGAAGTGGATACACACTGTTGTTTTTGATGAACTTGCACTCGTTAGCAGTTGACTCCAGTTTGTATCCTTTATCCAGTGCAGCACTCATGGAAAATAAGTTTGCCTTGAGGCTTGGCACACACTGCTTATTGATGTTTTAATCCGATTTTCACCATCATATGCCTCTAGGTTAATGTCACCATAACCTAGTGCTTTTATTACTGTCTCATCTCCAATAACAACATCTTTAGGTACTAATAACTTTTTATAGTTTATGAAACTGTCCACTGTACAGCACATATGCTCAGAAGCGCCACTATCTAAGAACCATTCATTGTTTTTTCTTTTTGACATAAGTCCACACACTGACATGACAAATGCGTTTTGCTTGTTATCTTCACTTTGTTGTTTATTTTCCTTGTTAAACCAACACTTTTCTTTTGTATGTCCTCGTTTTTTACATTGCTTGCAAAATTGACTATGTTCAGTATCGCTTTTGTGCTTCTTTACCTTACAGTCTTTTTTATAATGCCCCACTTTACCGCAGTTAAAGCATTTTCTTGAGTTGGAGTTAGTTTTGAATGCTGTGGAACTACTGTTTTCACTGTCTTGGTACAGTTTGTTTCTTTGTTCTTCTATGATGAGCCTGGCCGTCAACTCCAACAGGTTCGCTTGTCTATTGGCACAGAGTCCCATGCAGAGACAGAGTGTCTGAACTTGTCACCCAGCGAACTTATGATTTTTGTAACAATCATGTTTTCAGCAATCTCACCTTTTGCTTGTCTTATTTGTATCACAATGGCTTCTATCTTTGCTATGAATGTTGATACATCCTCCGAACTGTTATACAGTGTGAAATCTTAATGGTTGTTTTCCCGCGGCAGGACGATTACCCATCAGTAGTACTATCGAAACACAAAGTTGAACTAAAAAAAAACTTTTTACAAAAAAATACAACCGACTTTTACACAAAAAATCAAAAAAGTGCAAAATAACTTTAATTTCGGAAGTCGGTGTTCAAAAAACGAAAAAGCAACCAACCAACCGGTGTTGGTTGGTTGCTTTTTCGTTTTAGTTATTTTGCACTTTTTTGATTTTTTGTGTAAAAGTCGGTTGTATTTTTTTGTAAAAAGTTTTTTATTTTTCACTTTTTAGTGGTACCTACATCCCCTCCCCTCCCCCCACCTAAACGAACCAATCACATTGGTGTAAAAAAACGCACTGCTCCTTTGCAGAGTAAACTAAGAGGTCGTCAATGTAGACAATGTAGATATTTTTTTTAGATTTTTCAAAAACCGCTTGGTCGATTTCGATAAAATTTTCATGGGACCATTTGGGAAGTATACCCTTTTCAACAAAAAAAGAATTTTTCAAATCGGTTGACAAGCGACGGAGTTATGCGCGAACAAACATTAAAAAAAAAAATACAAACATCCGAATTGAGAACCCCCTCCTTTTTTAGAAGTCGGTTAAAAAATAAATGTTTTTTTTTTCAAATCATTAAAAAAGTGTTCACAAACTCGAAAGAGCGAGAATTAATAGTAGTGCACTAGACATAAAGTAGGTAGATACCTACATGAGACGCACGTACCGCCGCGTACCTACATATCGCGCGATGCACTACTGTTGGTTCAAGTCGCTTTCGAGTTTTGTTTATCACAATTGTTAATCTGCCATTTATGGAGTCTAATATTTTTTATACAAATAAATCGACTCATTTCGCTTCGGGAAAACAACCATTAAAATTTCACACTGTATTTCTCTTCGAAGAAACGCTGCTGCAATATGTGGAGTGACACATCAGATTTTGTTCATACACTGTATTTAATTTGTCCCACATTTCTCTAGCTGTTTCACAATTTTGAACATGCAGCATAGCTGTGTTACCCAATCTTCCTACGATGACTCCTTGGGACTTTGCATCTAATCTTTTCCACGTGGCTAATTTTGCATCATCTTCATTTTCAGGGCATTTTGATGAGCCATCTACCAAGTCAAAGACATTTACCGCCTTCAATATGATTTTCACTTGAAATTTCCATGTATGCCAATTACCGACATCTTCTAATAACAGGCGATTATTTGACGCCCCAAAAATATTAAAGCCCTCGCCGTCCATTTTTTTTTCACTGCTTGACCGCAGAACCACACCGCCGCTTTATCACAGCTTTTTTCGTATTATTCCTTTATTTCGCTCCAGGCGCCTGGGCCCATAACCTTTTCGGGTTATTATTTGCAGTGGATGGAGCGAAATAAAACGGTTTGTAGAAGGAATAATTACGTATTTATTTTAATTTTAGGTACAGTACAAAAATGGACGTGTCGTCGCCTTGACCGGCTTTTCAAGAGAGTGTTGCCATACTCTGCTACAAAGACTATGATAATTAAAATATAAATGTTGCCACTTTATTACAATAATAATTGAACATTTTTGAAAAAGTGTTTGGCTTGCCATTTTTTTCCGCAATTTCGTAAGCAATATTTTTTTCATTGCATGTGTGTTGAGTATTAGCACTCGGTAATCTATACTAATATTATAAAGCTGACGAGTTTGTTTGTTTGTTTGAACGCGCTAATCTCAGGAACTACTGGTTCGAATTGAAAAATTCTTTTTGGGTTGAATAGACCATTTATCGAGGAAGGCTTTAGGCTATATATCATCACGCTTAAGCGAATAGGAGCGGAGCAGCAATAAAGAATGTTTTAAAATCGGGGATTCCACGGGGACGAAGTCGCGGGCAGCAGCTAGTAAAAAATAAGATTTCTACATATTTGAATGACGGTTATTAAGCGTACGTTTCACCTTACAAGATTCATGAGATCAAGATATTCAAGACTTCCCTTTCCCGCTATAGTACGAGTTCAAGAACAAAATTTGGTCTAACTTTTTTGGCTTAAGCCTGTTCCTCCTTTGGTTTGTAACCAAACCAGCCTTAGAAAAAAGTCGCTCTGATGAGACAGAGGAAGCCGGTATGCACAAATATTTAAAGGCTATTTTCGATAAAGGGTTGGAAAAATATGTTTTCGCTGTTCCCAAAATTGTAGCGGATTTTGTTTTCTGTCTAAGGCAAATCTAAATATTGTTTCAAAACCATTGGAGCGGACGATATTGGTGTTTGTTGTGTTACAGTTTCACTCAGTTTTTTGTCAAAAACATCCCAGATTTCATCATCTGTAGAAGTTTGCGACGTAGATACAGTCGGCAACCGACTGGTCGGTGTTGAGCCAGGTATTGAGCAAATTCCTCAAGGACAAATTTAAACGCATTTTCGGCATTGCTTTCTACACCAAAACCTTGGACTCATAGACACATAATCTTCTATCAATGACTTCCAGCAGCGACCGCTGGACATGTCATCCAGCTTCGGTTTTTGGAGACTTATTGTAAACCGAATTTTGTAATCCTCTGACTATTGGAATAATACAGGATAGCGTCGGATACGATTCGCCAGCTCGTTTGTACGTCTTGTTTAGAGTTTTATTGCATCTAAATTCATTTGGCTTTGCATTTCTCTCAGTGCATTGGACGAGTTTATGCTCTGCTTAAAATGAGTAACTATGGAGCGACTTTTTGAAATGACTTCTAACACAGCACCATTTTTTAAATGTGGGTGGGTATGCGTCATTTTCTGTTTGAATACAGTCTATGACGGCAAAGTTTATGGTGTGTGCAACACAGAAACGATTTCTTTTATTTAAAAAATCTTTGTCGGTCACAATGGTAACTATTTTGTCGAAAATTGTTCCATTCAGTTAAAATAGCTCGCAAAGCGTTTGCTATATTTAACGACGTATGCTGGTCGGAAAGTTCAGATGTTGATATAACAAGCGATTGTAATTTTGAACTTTGAATGAAATTAGCAGTAACACTAATATAATTTTTTTGACTGTCTGAACTCCAAATGTTGTGTTAGGGCAATAGATTCTACATCTTGTAATTTTTGTTTTATTTCAGAACTACATATGTTATATTTTTCTTCCAGTATTTGTGCTAGTTTTTTTCTTGATGGCAATACATAATCAGCGTTTAATTTTTTTGAATATTTTATAAGACCCTCGTTTTCAACAATTTAGGCTGTTCTCCTCGGGAAGACTTCCCCTACTTCTTCCTCTTACCTCCAGTGATGACTTTAAAATCGTCCTCGGAGGATGAGGCATCTGAGGAAAAGTCCTCGGACTCGGACCGGGCGGCGGAGCATGGCACTGACGTGTCCATGTCCTCTGGGGTGTCGCTATTAGAGCGAATTTTTTTAGAATATAATTCCCGCGGCCTATATTTCCTAAGTCCCCGGGTCATCTCCCCGGGATATCCCGAAGATGTGTACCCTTCCTGTCGAGTGTGGATAGGGAGGTGAGTGCCTATTTTTGTGTGCCCTAAGTTTGTAACCCACTACCGATCTTATTGTGCAGTGGGGCCCTAGGGTCAGAAGACCGGTGCGAAGGGGTAGAGACACCCAACTACACCAGGTGAATGCTGGGAAAGAGCGGGGTTAGACAGATGGCAGCGACTAGAGAAGCTTCCAGTGCCGCGTACCAAAGCCATTCCGACTTAGCTCAGCCCTGAAGGGGCTTAAGCCGGTATATCGGGTCAACACCCCTTGGCTTCGTTGACACCGTGAAGTATCCCACCAAGGACCACGAAACTGTGGTTTTTCCCTGAGGGGCACTACGTTTCAACGACTTCCAGGAACAGAAACAGATATCGTCTACTGCCTTAAAAAAAGGCGGCTTCGGTTCGGTGTTGTAATCGGCGACCACAGGTGACGTCACAGCGGGAGCGAGATGGCACGAACACATGACACTGAGTAGATAACGGACGAGCGGCGGAGAGCGGCACGTCCGTCGCGGGCGGGCGTCGGTAGCGGAATGTTTTTAATGTTGCCAATTAAAAACTAAATATTATGGTTTGGTAGATTTTGACGTGGTACAAATTACGAGCCGGTCCGATTTAGGCAACTCGACCCTACTACAAAATCATCTAGTTTTCAAAGTTTTATAGATACAGCAAAATACTTTTTTGGTCCTCGTTTGTATCCTCCGAAACACTTACAGCATTTGGTATGTGTCTGAAAATAATATTCTATTGAGGTACAGCAACAAATTGTATTTACGCTAAATAAGCACACTTACCGTGACTTTCCGTGGATACACTGTTTCCTAATCGTATAGCACTCAGTCGTGACGCGAGCACCGAAACGAGATTAGCACCAACTCCGTCAGGCGCTCCTTTGCCATGCCTAGCTTCTAGATAGTTCCAAGTCACAGACTTCACTTTCGGAAAATCGCGATACAATTGGCTGATCATATTAAATATAAAGCGATTTCGATACTGGCTCGTTGGGCTATCAGAAATAAAGTGTATTGTATCAACTTGGGTCGAAATTTCTATGACGTAGACAATGGTTGGTATCAAATGCGCCCAGATAGCTGCAGCATGTTGGTTACATTCACTGCTGGTGCAAAAACTAAATTGCTTTTGAATCCCAACTTCTGGGTCCATCGAGTACATGACACATATAGTGTTAAGTGATAACTGCATTTTACTACCGCCAAAGTAAAAACTCTGTATTTCTTCGTTATATTTAACGCAGTAGTTCTCACTGAAGTCAACATGAATAACGGCCTCTTGTGGTGTAAGATTATTTTAAGCTTTTAAATGTTTCTATACTGAGTTAAAATATTAGTCTAGTGTTTCATGTAGCCCACAAAAGCGTTTTCTAATTAGAGTATAATGTTTCGTGGATAATCATAGAATGCTTCTTTTTTGTGACTAATTTTGTCTTCTCCTCATCTCTCACAATCATACTATTTTTCAGAGCAATCTTGTAATATTTAATTTTCTTGTCATTTTGGAATTCGGTGTAATCTAAGTTTTTCAATTGACATTTTTCGCGAGTTCGATTCAAACAATTTTCAACATTAACGTTGCAGTATAGGCTTTCCAAAACACCTGTCCCGTTAGCTTTTCTTAGTATTTTATTTGTATTAAGACATTTTATTAGTAAATCGACGGTAACGTGAACTTTGCAAGCACAAGTATTTCTATTAGACTCTTTTAGGTATAAAACCCAAAATGAGCGATATTAGCAAAAAGTTTGATATGTTGTCTTTACATCAGAATTATGGTTTTTTTTTTGTACATATTGGATAATGTGTCCGTCAAGTATCTTTTCTGCTTTCGTATTTTATTCTTTGTAATATATTCTTTTTTTCAGCTGCAATCCTAGTCACTGCATCATCGTCGAAAATTCTTGAATAATACTTTTTATTAATAAGAAAAAGAAAACAGCTAAGACTGAAAACATGTTCTCACATTTCTTTTTCTCTCACTGGGGGCTATCCCTCTTTATCGCTCGGAAGACTCACGTTTTAACACCTCATGGTACGCCCCCAGTAAATGATTTTGCTTTTGTCATAAGTTTATAATTTTTAAATCTATCTTTTTTAGTCATAAGCATTAACTGTCCAAGTTTTTCTCTGAACCATCAACTGTATAGGTGTCATATTTTCTGTACTTTTTTTTCTATTCTTTTCTTTTAAAGTATCCTGCTCTTTCTTTTTCCTTTAGCTCTGCATACTTTTCAGCCTGAAAAGTGACGAAAGACCCTGAAAATTTCAGGGGCTTTCTTAATTTCTTCATACTTTTTTTGCTTCTGTAATAGATTACGCTCTCGTTTATGCTCTAACGTTTGTTTTGTTTTCTTTGGCATTTCTAATCTATACTTAATTAATATTATAAAGCTGAAGAGTTTGTTTGTTTGTTTGAACGCGCTAATCTCAGGAACTACTGGTTCGAATTGAAAAATTATTTTTGGGTTGAATAGACCATTTACCGAGGAAGGCTTTAGGCTATATATCATCACGCTTCAGCCAATAGGAGCGGAGCAGCCATAAAGAATGTTTTAAAATCGGGGATTCCACGGGGACGAAGTCGCGGGCAGCAGCTAGTTCTTAATAATCTGTAAAAAGATACATCTAATGTTTGACGTTTGCTGGCCGAGTGAGACGTACGCGGTGGAGCTGGCGATGATAGCGCATTGAAGGTCATACGCATACTATAATATAGATTTACTTTCAAACCGATGGTAATCAGAAAGAATAAATGTTAAACATTTATAATTAAAAATGTATTAGTTTACTGAGTTACTGTTGTTTATATTAGATGTAAACTGTATTTTTAATGTAGTTTCTTAATGGGTCATGCTACATATCGATACCTTAATTGGTAAACCAGCTAACTCCTTAAGAGTAAGTTTTTCAAGAGACACTTAAAACTATACAATATTTTTTGCAGACTACTTATGAAAATATCTAAGATACAGTTGGTAGATATTATCGTAAATGATTATTTTTAACACTCTAAGATCTTTTATAACTTTTCATTACAATTCTACAAAGTTTTAAAGGAGTTATCCGTTTTTTATTTTCTGCAAAAGTATGTAATCCTGGAGTTGGCTGGTTTGCTTGATAGATTAATTTTAAATAAAAAGTTATTTTTTTTAGTTTAAATTTTATTTAAAAGACAAATACACTTAATAATAATAATCAGAAAATTTTAAAGATAGAATAGGCACTCAGCACACAATTTTAGGCTTCATGAGGAAGGATATCATAATAGTTTTGGTAATCTTTAGGCATTGAATTCTTTAGTTGTTGTAAATCTAGGAACTTCTTTTTTGTAATTTTTCGGCGTTCGTTGTACAGATTAGGTAAATTATGAAAAGGAATGTTGTTAATTCGGGCATTCCTGCGTTGATTAAGTAATTTATATTCTTCAATGAATTTAAGTTTATAAAATATTTCTCCAGCTGGTGTATATTTGAGAGCTCGTATGTCGGTAACCTGGAAAAGAAAAATAATGTTTAACGTATGATGCAATATAGTAGTAATATCAAATAATTCATTAAATGTAAGTAGTTTATGTACCTTGGCGTCGCCCTTCATTTTTCCTGGTCTTATCGAGCTGTAAAAATGCAAATCTTTAAAATTCTTGAAGTAAGAGTAACTCAGATATTCAACAGAGTACGGTTTTGACTTTTTTGCGTTCTTGCAAATAGTGATATACTCTGCTGGTACATTTATCACTTGATTTTTTAATTTCTTCTCAATCATAGCATGCATACTGTCTACTTCCATTTGGGTGTGGCCCAGTTCTAAATATTTGTGCTCAATTGTTACGTTATGCAGCATGGACAAGTTGAGAAGAGCGTTGCTTAAAGTCACATTTCTGTTTTGGTATGTACACCCATCCGTGAACAAAGTTATTTGTCTGTTGCCATCACCCATTTTCGGAATTACTGTATCCTTAAAAAAGTTAGTTAATATTGTAGCAAATTCATCTGAATTCAGACCACCTTCGGCCTCATTCCATAAGAAACAATACCCATCCGTAGATTTCATATCATAAATGCACCAATTGTGAACACATAGTTTGGTCTTATAATAATTAGATGCCACATTCGATCGCGGTGCTAATAGTACTGCTTGAAGATCTGCAGTAAAGACAAATTCCTGTTTTTCCTTATCTGATTCTTTTTCCATTCTTGCTTCGTTCTTTTTATTTACGTGTTCTTCGTAAGTCTCTTTGGCAATATGGCCCATTTTATAGCCATTACATATATCGCATAAGTCTTTTTTTGGTTTGAATATAGCTATTTTTTGTATTGTTAGAGTGTTAGTAAAAGTGGCAATAGATAGTGTTTTTATGTTTTTTGACTCACAATAATCTTTATACATTTTATAAAGTTGCTGTTTGGATGTTATATCGGATTGAATATAAGTCTGTGTTGTCCTTTTCCTACAATAGTGTGAAGGCATTTTTGGTAAGTCATCTAAAAAGTCTTGTAAAGCTTTAATTTCTTGGTCAAATGGCTTTCGGGGGGTAGTTTTTGGTAATTGTTCATCAGTAGTAGTTCCAGCAACTTGAATCTTCCAACCCCAGATACAAGATTTACCAATCGAGAAAGTATTTAGGAATAACGTCTTACAGACTCTAATCATATTTTCACCTTTTTTTAGGTGGTAAATAAAAGTATTAGCTCTTTTAGACTTTTGAGGGTCTTTCCTATCTCTTTGCCTATTCGTATGTATAATTTTTACTAAATTATCAACGAAAACTCGTTTTTCAGGCCAAGTCATATTCCAAAATTTATCAAACAATACTTTTCTGTCATTTTCAGATATACTATGACACTGAATAACACTATTCCTTTTTTCCTTACAACTACAGCGTGGCTTCAACACTTTTTTTGGTTTCTTTATATTTTTTTTCCACTCTCCATCAACTTTTTTCTTGCCGCAATATTGTTTACCCTTTTCTCTATTCTTTTTATTAATTTCACTTGTCCATTCTTCTTTCTTTACTTGACACCTTTTCTTTCTTTTTATAACCGGTTCATCTGATTCAGATTCAGAGTCACTGTAATCGACTAATTTATTCGTTAATTCAAGACAGGCTGTTGGGATTTCAGGTATAGTTTCATAAGTTGGTAGTTCTTCCTGGGCCAAAGGAACGACTAAATCGTCATCCGATCTATCAGTACTTGTAGAGGGGTATACATGAGTTGTTTCAATGCTATGAGAGTCATTTTCAGGATTGTAGTTATGTGATGGTGTAAGGTGAGAAGATAGCAAACTTGGACTGAGTTGTTCAAGCGGAAATATATCTTCAATAACAACATTCTCAACTATTTCATATGTCTGAGACGTATTAGAACATCTTCGGCTATCAAAACTTTTATTGTTAAACGATTCTGGGTTATATGTATATTCCACACCAGGCTGTTCATTTTCAATACAATCAATGTAGCTATTATCAAAGAAAATAGAAGCAGAATTGGAAGCTACGCTATCATGCCCAACCAAAGCATCGTAGGGTTTTGGAAATTGGTTATTAACAAACAAAACAGAGTCAGGGTTATTTGTTTCATCAAGCATTTGTAGTTCATTTTGCATGCTTATTTGCAATATTCTTTTAGCGCGTGAGTTGGACATCTGCATGCAAAACAAAAAAAAAACCATCACCATGAGCACAAAAATGAGCCAAAAAATTTTTAAATAAAATAAAATTTTACTTTAAAGTTAAATTGTATTAAAAAAAGTACATAAAAGGCATTAAATTCATGACTATATAATTTAACTTTTAAATTAAAATTATATATTATAATAAATAAACATAAAAATGGATAACTCCCAGCACTAGTGTAATAAAGTAAGAAGCAAACCGGCTAACTCCAACCCAATATTAAATCTAATAAATACTGAATTAACAAGCACTGTTTTGTGAAAAAGTAAATAATTATCCATACCTTGAATCAAAGTGCAACTGTTTTACAACACTGCCTCTCTTATTGAAGGGTTTTGATAATTTTTCATTCAAAAAACGCAGAACAGTGACCGCACACGACTCAGACGCCATACAAAATGGCCGACTTACTGGAGTTGGCTGTCAAAATCGTCACGTTCCGTGCGACGCGGAGTTGGCTGATTTTCGAATAGCGATTTATGGAAAGAATTGTGATTATATCGGAGTTGCCGTTTTTGCTAATCACGCCGTATTTTTATTGCCTAATAACTAAAAAAAAAATTTTTTTTGACGAAATGTGGTGTTGGCTGGTTTGCAAATTAAGGTATCGATATAGGGAAAATAATTTAAAAAAAATAAAACATCGATTTTCATATGCTTATTAGATTTACTATAAATGATATATGATTTTTATTTTGTAAAAAACACACGACAATCTTTTTTGGCCGTTATAATTGAAAATTAGTAACACATCTTAACTTAGGTGAAAAAATATTGTTCGCTAAAATAATTATGATTAACTGCTATAATACATACCTTGAAAGTTGAATAAAATTTACCGAACTACATTTGTTGCCCCAAATGAATTCATTTGAAAGCAATTGTTATATTGTTGGATATTTGTCAAAAAGTGTATGGAATCTGTTCCTATTCCTGAAACCAATGAGTACAATGGCTCTGGTGGTGGTTCCAATGGTATCAATTTCACTTTACCATTTGCGCAACACAATCCATTAGCTTCGTTTTTATATTTCAATGCCTTACAATGTGAGCAAACCGAGTTCATAGAACCAATAACAACACATTGGTAGTTACTGTAGTCAATTGACACATTGTAACTGAAAACAGTTTGATTCAAACTTGCGCGATTATTAGTTGAATGTCGCGCTCGCGCTTCACGCGTTTACGATATCTGAATTCTTTCACGTTCATTTCGGTCTTCACGTTCTTGTGCAGCATGATTAGATCGGTAATTAGCTTGATTTGTAGCATTTCGGGTTCTTCTACCTAAATTGCTTCGTCTTATAGGAGGCATATCTATATTATAGATTATTATGTCACACGCAAACATGCAAACTCAGTAGAGTAGGTAACCGAAAATCCAAAAAAAAAACAACACTTGTACAGCGGCAAATCGACATTGACAGTTTGTTGTTGTGTCAACTTTTTTTTAAATTTGATATGACTTGGAGTCAAATCCGCGAAATTAAATCCTCAAACGATGGATTCTGTGCTCCTACGCACACTGTTTTGATAGATATAATTGAATTTGAACTTTATATAGCGGTCATAAAGTGCAAATTGACTCTTTACTGTTAGGAACATACCTACATTGTTTAAACAACAGTGAGTGCTTGTAATTTAATATGAACTTTATACAGTAGCAATAAAGCTCAAATTGTCTCTACGTTTTAGTTATAAAACGTTTGTATGAGAAAAAGAAAAGGGCAGTTATTAGGGTTTTTCCGGCAATTATTCGATTTTTTCTCGCCGTATGCGCTCTATAATATAAAAATGACCAACACATTTTGCGATTCATTTTTATATTATAGAAGATAACAGCTAAAGTAGAAGCTACTATGTGACAAAGACAATGTAACAGAATTACCCCATAGATGTGCAGTCTTTTTAACATTCAGTGAATTAAACGTCTTTACAATATCAGTGGAAGTGACATATTGGAATTTAAATTCAGCATCAAAAACTGGAACGTTTCCTTTAAGTAAAGCTTCTGCAGCACTGGGTGATGAATCTAGAAACTTAGTTGTCGATACGGGAAGCAAAGAAATATTCAAATGCCGCGGTGACTTGCGAATCTGATTCAATAATACTGTCATCAATAGCAAGGCTATAATCACTACTTCGATTGACCCATCTTAATCACTACTTCGATTGACAGATCTTCCCGTTTCACTATTAATAATATTCTATGTCATTTTAATCACATTACTATTTTTTTTTTTAACCCAAGTACCTAGACTTGGCTATATAACAAACCTTTTTAAATAATTTGGTATAATTCTTAACATATAAGTTAAACTCTACTGTATTAACATAAGTTCTTTCTTCATACAGCTCATAAAGCCGTTCTCTACTCTTATAAATACCAATGGTGGCCCAGTCACCGAAGGAAGTGTTATAGTTTGTAACGTTGCAAAACAAGAAATGTAACTCGCAGCGACATCTTTAGCAGACAAATGGAATCACATTTGACAGAGTCCATAGTTTAAACAACAGATGGCGCTAGAGATCGAACGTCTCTTTAAAACTTAATATATATATCAAATAAGTAGATGTAAATTAATTAAAACACACAAAAATTGCATAAAGTTTAATAAATTTAAATAATTAGGAACATGTCGGAAGCGAGAGTATTTAGTCTGTGGCATGGAAGCTTCTCGCAAAGGACTTTTCAATGACAGAGTGGAGAAATTGTGGCGTCCTTTTGGACACACACCACACCACAGTCCACAGAGGTCACAGAGAGACGAACAAATCTATACTAATATTATAAAGCTGAAGAGTTTGTTTGTTTGTTTGTTTGAACGCGCTAATCTCAGGAACTACTGGTTCGAATTGAAAAATTCTTTTTGGGTTGAATAGACCATTTATCGAGGAAGGCTTTAGGCTATATATCATCACGCTTAAGCCAATAGGAGCGGAGCAGCGATAAAGAATGTTTTAAAATCGGGGATTCCACGGGGACGAAGTCGCGGACAGAAACTAGTGATATTATAAAGGCACTTGTTTTTACAACGGTGACCCGAAACCCGAGGGGTTTTCAAGTGCATTAAAAGGCTGAACCCTGTGAGTATTTCGTCCTCCATTTGTCTCCCATTCTGAAAGTCCAAAGGCACATGTATTTGACTACGGAGATTTTGTTCCAGGTCTGGCTGTTTTACTAGCCTGGATATTTGAGGTCCGGGATTGATGAATGCCTGAAGCCATCCGGAGAACGTGCATCGTTCAGGTTTGGCTCGACGAGATTTGAGACAGTGTGGCCGTCCATGGTACAGGAAGGCCTTACCAATCCGAAACCTCGTTGAGGAAACATCGCCGTTCCAGGTAACAGCAATCCTGCTGGACTTCTCCCGTAGGCCGCGTCTGTTCGTAGGTACCAAGGTTTTTAACCTTGGTGCCATGCCAAGGGATTCTGTTCCACTAATTGAGTAGTCTTAATTGAGTAGTCTTGATTGAGTAGTCTTGATTGAGTAGTCTTGATTGAGTAGTCTTGATTGAGTAGTCTTGCATTGAGTGAGTGAGACTTGAGCATTAAGTAAGTGCCACTTGAGCACTAATTGAGTAGTAATTGAGCTGCTATTAATTATTATGAGGGAGATGCATTAGACCTGTCTACTGGGTTTATTTTCATACAAAGAGTTAGGCCTTTTGTTAATGTGTTAAGTAACAAGACCAGTAATAACTTCCTTTTGTATTAAGTTGTGTCACGGGTATACTGTACCATAGTGAGTAGGTTTCTTAACGTGCACAGCCCTGGTTGGTCAATACCTTGCGATTGAGCTAGTGGTGTTTGGGCGTTCACCTCGCGAATCCTTACAAGCGACCTGAGACGTTGTTTTGTAATATCTTATGTGGTGTACTTCTGTTATACCTTGGTACGGAGACAGGGTCTAACAGGGTTACACATCTTAGTGTGTAAGTCTGGGAGGTATTATTTATGATTAGTTGCCTCATTCACTGTATTTCTATGCAAGGTGATACTTCTTTTTATAGTGAATAAACTTTGTATGTGTATTGAGGTATGTCTTTAATTTCAGTCTTTCCAGATATTTATGTATATATACGTTTATAAATTTACTTTCACACGGTTGGAAACTTTAGGTTTTGTTGTGGACTGTATGGGGTCCTTGAATTAAACACTTTCTTCGAAGGTTTCTTCAGGTTTATTCTCGAGGTCGTTCTTGTTACAGAGCTGGAGACCGACTGTGTCTCAAACTTGAACTTGAACTTGGAAGTCGCTACGTCCCCGCTAGAGGACGCGGCGAGCGGTCACGGAGCATCGCCCCCTGCCCGCGGGGGCACCCCTCAGCCCATTAATATAGGCTCGTCATCGTGATGTTATAAAAATAACATAAAGTTTCGGGTTAACGCCTACTGAAAAAGTGATAGCAACGTTAACCCGAGTGTATAATGTTGTGTTACTGCAGGCGTTGTCGCGCCACTGTGTACAGCGCACAGCGAACGCTTTTTCACGACACCTCGGCGGTCGGACCCCGCCAGGTGAGACCCCCAGTTGCCTGAGGTAGGCCCAGCGAGGAACGACCAGCGACGGAGGTGCCGACTTGTTGACACGCCCGCAGTAATATGTAATCCCCGTCCGCCCCGCGCACAGATCGAGCCGTTTGCGGTTTGGACTGCGAGAAGGTAATTATGTTTGTGTGTGAGCGGCCGTGCAGTGTGAGTACTACCGCCCAGTGCATTTGCACCGAATAGCGCTTCCACTACGCCAATATTCGGTGCGTGAGTTCGAGCGAGTGTCGAGAAATGCTTATTGTGTGAGCGTTGCGCGACTCGCCTATATTAACTTAGAACGAGTCTCGCTTCGCGATGAGCGTTTTGTGTGGAGTCTTATTGTTTGGGTGAGCCGCGTGTTACGTGAATGCGACTCACTCAGGCGTCATAACCGGTGCGATGGGCCGTCAAACGTCCGCGATCAGGTCGCGGGGCAGGCGCCTCGCGTCAGGCGGGCGCGCGTGCCAGGGCGCAAGGTGCTTGACGTGAGGCCAAGCTGATGCGTTGGCACGCGCGAACATTGCCTTCGCGAGGCGCTGCGCAAACTCATCCAGGCTCTCAATCCCAAGATCTCGCTGGATGACGTCGTTCCTCACCAAGTAAGGGGCGTCGAGTATGGTCCGCAGCGCAAGGTGCTGTTGCGCGCGGAGCTTCTTCCGGTTCCCCTCAATGGTGAGGGCGAGCCATGCTGGGGCGGCGTATGTCAAGATTGGGCGTATGTACAGTTTGTACACGCCCAACTTGACACGCACCGGGAGTTGGGACGAGAGCACCGGTCTGAGCCTGTTGCGGACAGCTTTTGCCTGCGCGGCGACCGCGCGGACGTGCGAGCCCATCGTGAGTCGGCGGTCGATGGTCACACCCAGGTACTTGGCCTGGGGCGCCCACTCGACGTCGACTCCTTGCAGCTTCAGAGGTGGTGGGAGGCGCGATGAGCCTGTAACAATCGCCTGCGTCTTACCCACGTTAACCGAAAGTCGCCATTTGGCGAGCCAGTCGGGGAGGAGGTCGAGCGCGCGCTGCATCTTGGACGCCGCGTGGTCCGCCCTGATGGATGATGTGATGTACGCGGCGTCGTCTGCGTACAGCGCGAGCGTCGACTGTGGCGTGGTGGGGATGTCGTCGGTGTAACGTGAGTAACACTCTGGCGACAGGCAGCTGCCCTGCGGCACGCCCGCCCTAACGGGGCGGGGGGCGGACAGCGCGCCGTCGACCACCACTCTGAAGCTTCTGTGGGACAGAAAAGATTGGATCACTCTTACCAAGCGACGGGGTGCGTCGGATGTGGCCAGCTTGTAGATTAAGCCGTCATGCCATACGCGGTCGAAGGCCTTTTCCATATCGAGGAATACTGCGACCGCGTACTCCTTCTTGTTCATCGATGACGACAGCAGGTGCAGTACCATCGACAGCTGGAGCGTCGTGCTGTGTTCGGCCCGGAATCCAAATTGTTCCGGGCGCGGGACGATGTGAGGCGTCAGTTGTCGCAGCAGGAGCGCCTCGAACACCTTGGAGATGGTGGGCAGCAGGGTGATCGGCCGATAGCTCTCAGGCTTCAGGATATTCTTTCCCGCCTTGGGCAGCATAATGACGCGCCCCTCCTTCCAGGTGGCCGGGAAAACCCCCGTGCGCAGCACTCCCGTAAACAGGCGCGCCAGCGCCGCGACCATACGGGGCGGCAGGTGGCGCAGCGCTGAATTGGTAATGCCGTCGGCACCGGGGGCCTTTCTTGGCTTCGTCCGCCAGATGGCGCGTCTAACTGCCTCCGGCGAGATGAATGAGGCGTCCTCCTCAGGAGCTATCGGCGTGGCGAAGTAGTCCCCAAGGTGTTGCTCGACTGCCGCGACGTGTGCATGCTCGGTAGTCGGGTTCGGCTGGAACTGACGCTCCAGGTGTTCGGCAAAGACCTCCGACCGGTCCTCTGCCGTGTAGATGAGCACCCCGTCGCTGCCTCTTAGCGGGCGCACCGGGGCTGGGGTACCGGTCAGCTGGCGGCATAGCTGATGGGTCGATTGCCAATCAGTGGCGGCGGCGTCTAGTCGTTCCTCCCAGCTCGCGGCGGCCAGTGCTTTGACCTCGACCTTGACCTTCTCCGCGAGACAGTTGAGCTGCGTTTTTAGTGTAGGACAGCGTAGTTGTTGCCACTGCTTGCGTAGGCGCCTCTTCTCGGCAACCAGTGCACGTACCCGTGGCGGTAGGGGCGGCTGTAGCCCTCTCCCCTCCGTGGGTGGGATAGTGGTGGCCTCTTCTAAGGCGCATTGTACGCAAGCAGTGATGTCGTTGGCTAACGAGTCAACGTCCGCGGCGGCAGTGATAGGTCGAGTGGGCGTAGTGATCGCAATCTTTTCCGTGAACTTGTCCCAGTCAATGATGCGACGTGGCGCTGGTGGCTTCAGGCGGGTCGGCATTCCCGATAGGACAACGAGCACGGGATGGTGGTCCGAGCCCATCTCGTCGTCGATCACCTGCTGGGTGATTTGGCAGCGTAGCCCACAGTGTACTAGTATATCTAGTACGTCGGGCATGTGGTCGTGGTTTTCCGGGTAGTGGGTGGGCATATCTGGGCCCGACACCGTGTAGCCGTGGGCTTCGGCATCGGCGAAGAGTCTGGTCCCCGCCCTGTTGGTAGAGTACGCGTTCCAACCTGGGTGCTTGCTATTCAAGTCGCCGGCGAGGATGGTGGCGTTATTGTTGTAGTTTAGGACCGCCCGTAGTTCAGTGGTGTTGAAGTGGTACCCGGGCGGTCTGTACACGGCGTAGATGTTCAAATCCTCGCCGGCCACGTGCAGCTGTACACCCAGCGCGTACATGGTATGCAGCGTTATCATGGGGAGCTCTTGGTGAATGACCCTTCGCTTTACCAGCACTGCCAAACCCCGATATCTAGCGTTTAATGCCGACCGTTCGTCCTTCCTGTAAACGAGGTAGCCTGGGAACCTAACCCTATCTTCGGGTCCCAGGAACGTCTCGCTTATGAGCGCCACGTCGACATCTTGGTCCCTCAGGAGGAGTTTGAGGGCGGCGACCTTCGGTCTCAGGCCGCGGGCATTCCAATGTATTATCCTTAACGACTCAGCCATGGTAAAGGGTTAAAAGGGAGGCCAAGCCGTCAAGGATAACCTGCTCGACATCCTGACCCTGTCTGATGGCCTTAATAAGGTCCATCAACAGTTGGATGGCGCAGGCAGTGAAGTTCTTTTTGTTATTATCGTTATTCGAGTCGACATTCCTTAACTTGTTTGGTTCACGTGTAGTGGCGTCGGATTTCTTGTTTTTGTTGAACATTTGTTCCGACGCCACTATTTTCTTGCCAACTATATTTTTATTTGTTGGCGCCTGCTTGTCTGCGACGTTTGCCTGCGCCGTCCGTCGAGCAGTGGCGGCCTGAGTAGTCTCCCGTGGGAGCGTTTCCTCTTCCTCGTCTTGTGGTCCCCCCCCCCCCTTCTTGGGTTTGGGGGTCGGTCGCCTGGGGCTTGGGTTTTCTTCCCTTTCTGCCCCTCTTCCTCTTCCTCTTACTCCTAGTAGAGGAGGCTCCGTCTCTGTTTGTGGGCCCGTTTGCTGCCGCCATTAAGTTTGGTGCATCCCTTTCCGAGTCCACTTGGTTCTGTTTTGGGCGGGTATGCGAGGCCGCCGTAATGGCGGCAGTGCCCGCCCGCCTATTTTGACGTTCCCGCTTGAAAACGGGACACGTCACGTGATTTGCTGGGTGCGCGCCCCCACAGTTCACACATGTGGCTGGTTCTTCTTTGGGGCGCGGGCATTCGCGCGCGTTGTGTCCCTCGCCGCAACGTACGCAGGCGAGCGGGCGGTGGCACTGGTGCGACGAGTGTCTAAACTTTTGGCACCTGTGGCACTGGGCGGGCCCACGTTTTCCTCGCCATGCTTCGATCTTGACCCCACGCATCAGCATGAAGGTCGTGGTGTCGAATATGCGGCGCACGTCAGGGGTGCGCCGCAGCATGGCGTAGAATACGCAGCCGGGTCGTCCTTGTCGTGCCCTTATGTGGCGCACGTACTCCGGCTCGTACCCTAGCGAGCGGAGTTCCTCCTCTATTTCCTGGGGGACAGTATCCACAGGCAGCGCCCTTATGGCCACCTTGAACATTTTGTCCGCCGGCAGGGAATAGGCAAACCAGCTGATCCCGGTCTCCTTTTCTAGGTCGACCAGGTATCGCTGGACCAACCTGTACTCGCCCTCCGACTCCGGCGAGAAACGAACGCCAGTGCCGTATGGGCGGGCGTTGGGTGGTCGGCCCAGCTTGGCGGCCAGGGCGCGGAAGTGATGCGCCCAGTTCGGTAGCTTCTCCACTACTAGGGGTGGGAAGCGTGGCCTCTTATTTTTGTTGGTGTTATTATTTGTTCCCGGGGCCGCGCTGGTCGTGGCCGCTGCCGGGGTGGGGGCTGCGTTCGGGTTAGGTGTAAGTGAAGTCATTAAATTACTTACCCCTTCCTGCGTCGGGCTGCCCGGTGGCGTCGCGTCGTCGTCTCGGCCCTGCGACGAGCGCCCGTTCTGGGCGCGCGGCGAGCCGAGGCGGTGACGCTTGGCTTCCTCTTCTTCATCCTCGTCCGGTGATCTGGGCCGGCGTAGGGCTCGTGTCTTCCCTGCTGGTTGCGCGGCGGGGAGGTCGTCGTCGTCCTCCAGCGACGCGAGCGACATGTACGACCCGGCGCGCGACGATTGAGTCGAATAGGTTGCCGGCGATTCGTAGCCGGCAACTCGCGGCGGGGCGGGCGACGCGGGTGTAGACGGGGTCGACTGGGTTGCGGGTGGCGCGGTTGCCCTGTTCAACCTCGGATCGCGAACTGTTTGGGTCGCAGGTTGGGCCGCTGCGCCCGCCAGCAAGCTGCGGGGCGCGGCTGACGCGGTGCGCGGCGCGGCGGGTGCGCGCGCGGCGGATTGTACAGGTGAGAACGCGGCGGACTGCGCGTACGTGCGCGCCTGCGGCGCTTGCGAGCGCGCGGCGGCTGTATCGCGGGCAGGTACCGGAGCCTGCTTGGTCGCGGAGCGCGTCACCTCGGGGTGCGGAGGCGCAGGCCGGGGCCGGCTCGACGACGACGAGGGCGTAGCGCGCGCGGGCGCCGACGTCGTCGGTGCGTCGACCACTAACCTGCGCTCCTCTTGGTGCGGTTTCACCGGTTTCGGCGTCGCAGTGCGCTTTTGTTGCGACTGCGGTGGCGGCGGGCGGGCCGTCGCTGCGCCAGACAGCGTGGTGCCAACCTCAGACGCCGAGCCAGACAGCGCGGCGCCGATGTCAGGCAGCGACACTGCCCGATCCAGCGACGGACGACATTTCTTGACGGTTCCTGGCGGCGGGTCGGGTTCACGTGCGCCTCCACGGCCCAGGGAGCCGCGGGCGTCGGGTTTCGGCATCTCGGGGCACTCGAAGAACTCGAAGACTCGCGTTGGACTTGTGCTTCCGCAGCCGTTACAGAAAAAATTTTCAAATTTGAAAACTTTCCGAAGTCGCAGTGGCTCCGCCATGCGGCTGTGCGAACGAACTAGGCCCGATCACACAGTCGTAGGATAGGAGGAGAAAGATATCAAGGCTCGTACGGGTACTTCGCGGTGACTTGTGGATAGGTGTCTTCGCGAAGACGGCAACAGCTGATCCGACTGTGTCTCAACACTAAAAAGGGCCTTTTTTATACCCGATTTCCCCCCTCTGTTCTTGGCGGGGGCTAAAAGTGGCCGCTCATTGGCCGACCAATCAGAAGGGCTTATTGACAGCCAATCAGAACAAAGGGGGCGGGGCTTGCTTATTACGGCGCTCATGTGTAACTTTACCTTAACGAGAGCGCCGTACTATTTTTAATGATCTTACATTATTTATTATACTTAATCTACACAAATTATACATTTCCTTAATCTACCTACTTAGTTCTACCTAGGAAAAATATAAAGTATAAAATGCGGCCTAAGTTAACATGTACATATATCCCTACTTACTATTACGTGCCTACTTGCTTCCACGATGTATTTTATTTGTTCTGTATTACTTATGCTCTTATCCTACTTTGATATATATACAGGGAAACTTACGGCTATCCTACTCAAGCTTACAATTAAACTTATTCCTATCCTACTCAAGCTTAAAATTAAACTTATTCCTATCCTACTTAAAAACTACCATGTGCCATCCTGCTTTAAAATACCACGTGCCTTCCTGTTTTATAATAACACGTGCCATTCTACTTTGAAATACCACGCGATATTTCATACAGTCGGCAGCATGCTCGGCGTCCGTTACATTTCTCCCCCCGGCGCAGCTCGCGTAGCCTCCTCCTCTGTCGACACGACGACGAGCTTGCTCACGGGGCGTCGGAAGGTGCCGGTCCTGGTCCGCACCTCGACGATCCTGATGCCGCCGTCCGGTCCGCGATGCGTACGCTCGACGACCCCCATTGGCCAGGCGTTCCGGGGTAGCGTGTTGTCGACCACGAGAACGATGTCGCCGGCTTGTATCGGTCGCACGTTGTTCCGTGGCTCGCCGCGAGGTACCAATGTCGGAAGGTACTCGCGTAGCCACCGTCGCCAGAAGTGGTCAGCGAGTGCTTGACTAGCTCGCCAGGTTCTTCTCTCCGCCTCGTCACAGGGTCCTGTCGTTGGCAGCCCGTCTGATGACCCCAACAGGAAGTGGTTGGGGGTAAGGGCTTCGGGGTCGCGGGGGTTCACGCTTACATGAGTCAGTGGTCTTGCGTTGATGGAGAACTCGGCCTCAGTGAGCAGAGTCTTCAATACCTCTTCCGCCGGTGCCTTTTCTCGCAGGGTCACGCTGAGTGCCGCCTTCACGGAGCGCACCATACGCTCCCAAGCGCCACCTTGATTGGGCGCGCCAGGAGGGATGAAACGCCACTCCATACGGTGTAGAAACCCTTCGTCTCGCAGGGCTGGCATCCATTCTGCGTATGCATTGCGTAGCTCCTGGTCAGCCCCGCGAAAGTTGGTCGCATTGTCCGAGTATATCACTCTCGGCCAGCCTCTGCGCGCGGCCATTCGTCGATGGGGAAGCCCCAGACGGCTCGGATCTTCTCTTTCCCTTGTCTCGCAATTTGTGCTCGCAAAAAGAGAGCTGTGTCAGGCAAATGTACATTCCCTCTAGCGCGACCTATGTTGTCCCACTTCCTGTGCCAAGAGGCTACTGCTGCGGGATCAGCCAAAACGTCGGCCTTAGTCCTGTACCCTTTTTGCTTCCATGGCAACCCCGGCGATCTATTCTTTGACAGGTCCGGGTGATGCTCGACTCCACCGAGTGTGAGCGGTATGAGCTGCTGCTCTGGGGTCATCTCTCGTCTAACCGACTCAAAGGCCAGTTCGTAAACGGGATCTTGAACACGTGGTGCATGTACGCGATCATACTTCATCAAATCATCTTCGAGCGCTTGTTTGTATTTCGGACACTGCGTTAAGACATGAGCTTGTTCACACTTGGGGCACTTGTCCTTTTCTTCTTCCGTTCCCTCGGTCGTAGTGAAGACGCTCGCCTTCTTCTTGAGTGTTACGGCGGGTCGGGTTTCTTTCTTTTGAGGCACGGCACTTGTAGACGGAGCGTATGTGTAACGCAACAATCGGTCTGCTTCTCGCATCAGAAACCGTGACATAACGACGATCTCTTCGGCGTCCGTTACAGGTTTCATCTACAATCCATAACCCCTATAGTGGGGAACTGTGACGGATGACCGGGTGTGACAAGTTAACTGAAATGGTTTTGGGAACGAGTGTTGTATCAAACTCTGCGCAATACATTTTGAAAAAATCATTGTAATATTGTTGCGCGCCAGAATTAAACAACGAAGATAGTTGCATTTGGTACTACTAGCGCCATCTAGTATCGAGTAGCAGAACTAAAAAAGCCAGGAACCTTCTAGATTTTTCTGTGCTAGAACATTCTAGGATTCTCGGACCTTAATCGGGCGCGACCCATATGTACGCGAATTTTCTGGAACTACTCGGCGCCTTATATAAGGCCGCGGCACATGTGCCGACCGAGTCAGTATTGGATTTGCGATACAAGAGATAACTTCGAGAGCGATCTTCGACTGCGAACTCAAGTGATTAATAGTGCGATTGTGTTCTGTAATTAGTGAGTTTAAAGTGTATATTAGTGTTCTGTTATTAAAGTGTTATTTTTTGGTTATTTAATCGGCAGTTTTTATTGTCACGAACCCGAAGCTCGTAACAATATTGATTAGGGTCATCATTCGTTGACAAAGTTGGCATTTTATTTAAAAGTTTAGCCTTAAATGTTTCTAAACGAAACTTTGATTTTGGGTGAAACAGTGATATCTTTTTTTGTTTTTTTTTTTATATTTGGTATAGAGATAAATTGTCCCCCGTGATATGAATCCATTAAATTAATCATTTTTGTATGGGTAGGTACAACATCTGTATAGATATTATTTAGGCAAGTGGCACTAGTGGGAGTTATTCTAGTAGGGCTCCATTAATAGGTTTGCAAGATTGTATGTGTCGACGCACGACACCGGGATCAGGTTAGGCGGGGGTGACGTGGTTCCCTTTACGAGGCAGTGGAATAAAACCAGCAACATATAGTAAAAAGACTTGTATTCACGTTAATCCTAATACAATACACTTTACTTAAATTGCTAAAAGGTTTGAGTCACAATAATTACACCCGCTATTTACATAAATTCGGCACAACTTTACACAGACTTTAATACTTTAATACAATTTCACAGCACAGGGAGATAGCGAGTAGTTACTCTACTGGAGGATAAGTGAAGACTGACTCTTTGTTGTAGCAGTCGATGAAACAAACGTATGGGGGCGCGGCGAGCGGTCACAGGGCTTTCACTCTCTGCCCGCGGGGGCACTCTGGGGTGCGTAAATACGCATCCGTAGTTGGGTTGCTTATGTAGGCGACAAATGATGGCATGCGCCTGCGGGTGCGCAGCTGCGCACGCCTAGGTGTAGCTGTATTTGAGTACTGCAGGTGAGCCGCGACGTTGTCCCACAGCGTCGCCTCTTCACGGCGCTCCGGCGGTCAGTCCCCGCCATGTGAGACCCCCGGTTACCCGAGGGAGGCCCAGCGAGAACGACCTGCGACAGAGGCGCCGACTTTGTTGGCTCACCTGCAGCAAGTGAGTGGCCCCCGCCCTCCCCGTTTCCAGATCGAGCCGGTTACGGTTTGGACTGCGAGGCCGTATCATGTATGTATTCGATGCGTGAGTCCACGTGCATGTGTAGAGATGATTATATGGACAGAGCGCAACTTGCCTATATTAACTTAGCACAAGCCGCGCGCCGAGGTGTGAGTAGGTTGTGGAGTATTAGGCTCGGCGCCCACTATCGGCATCGGCACGGCTGAGGATTTTAGGTGATAAAAGCATTGTACTTTAACTTCATGGCAATAAAGTAGAAGTAGCCTCAAGCATACCGAAGCGGTATTTTTGTTACTATGATCATATATCATGGAAATGTCTACTTTATTGCCATGAAGTTAAAGTACAATGCTTTTTATCACCTAAAATCTCAGCCGTGCCGATGCCGATAGTGGGCGCCGGGCCTTATTGTGTGGGCAAGTCGCGTGGCGTTAAACAGAGAATATCGAAATTGTTAAATTTAAGGAATAATTCAACTTCTAAGTCCTTATTCATAAATCCTTGAATATTTTGATGAACCAGGTTAATAGTATTTATTGATTTTAAAAAAATATTTGAATTATTATTGACATTGGTGCTAGAGATAATGTCTGTTGTCCTATTTTCTAATTTAAACTATAATTTGGGTCAGTATTTGTTGCCAAGACATTGGCAGAATTATTTAAAATGTCATGGCATTGCTCAATAGAAGCAAATTGTAGTGTGCTGAGCAAAAATTAAAATAATATGATAGCGACATAACTCTCTGTCTTCGACAAAAGTTTGTCAGATAGCATCTGTCTACAAGATACCCATCTTTTGTCAAATAAAAATTATCACCAATAAAATTGTTGGTGTCAATTAAATTAAATAAATGATTATTAAATGCACATTGTGCAATTTCATATTCAAATTAAATCTAGTGAGATTTTCTTCCTGTGGCAAACTTTGGCTATATGGCAATGTGAACATAACATTTTATCTTAATCTAAGGTTTCTTCATGTCCTATAATATTGGAGCAATTCTCCTTTGTTCAAATTGCTCCTATTACCAACAAAAATCTCAAGTATAGTATCTTGGTTAAATTTACTTTTTATATTTTTTTTTCGTTAAACAAATAATGAACATCCAGGCATAAGATTGTTTATTATGGAGTGGCCTATTCACTTGTCAAAAAGTGGCCTAAGTCCTTACCTATTTCATCAGAATAAATAACAACTTCTTTATTTAAAATTTGCTGTAATAAACAAGTAGTAATTTGTTCTGGCAAACTGGCACAAGACTGCGGTAAGGTTGTATCATGTATTGACAATGAATGATGCGGTGCTGAATCAATAGATGGTGATTGACACCGCTCACAGTTATTTTGTTGTGAAATTACTAACTCATTCATAGCCAACACATATTCCCTCATTTGGTTTTCACAGGCGGTATATATAATAGTCATTGAATTTAACTTCTGCTGTAGACGGTCAAGTTCATAATGCAAGTCTTCAGTGTCAGTTTGGTATTTTTTTGTACTTTTTTCTAAGATTCAAAGATTCAAGAAAGGCTTTTGTTAAAACAATTAGATATTTACTATCTAATTGTTTTAATAAATTTAGCCTTTCGCTATCAATTTTTACATTTTTAATGAAAAACACAAGAAAAATGGTTAAAAACCAAATTTTTAACCATTTTCCTTGTCTTGTGAATATATTTGTTGATTTTTATATATTTTTTAAGTTTATTTTTGCTAGTGAGTAATCTCTTAGGTTTACCTGATTTAAATTCATCGTCACTAGTAAAATCTATAATATTGGAAAGGCTAAATTGAGGCACCATTGATGGGGCAATAGGCATCAACTCGCTAAAGAGACTTTGATTTAGTGAGGCAGTGATGTTGTGATTTACCGTCTCCAGTTGTGAAGTTTGATTTTGAGCCTCTTGCAGCTGTTGTTGCAATAAATATTTGTAATCCAGAGCTTGTTCATACTCCATGCTACACTGGCTAAATCCGTCTACAACAAGCTGGAGCCTATCCCGGTCTTCTATAGCGTCAGTGTATTGACTGTATAACTGAGCCATTTCATTTTTTAACTTCCTATTCTTTTTATGGGCTTCAAGGAGAACCCTTTCATTGTCATCCATTTCCTTATTTAGTTTGTCACAGTACTCCTTGGACACCTTTATTTCGCTCAAAGTCAGATTGAGTTTAGACTTTTCTTGGCGAGCATAGACGCTACGAGTCATAGGCACTAGGGTTGCGGAATTTGTTCGAAAGAGTCACCGCGGCCCTGGAACGCAAAGGGCACAAGAAGGATCACGGGTGGGTTTTAGTCAGTAAGAGACTGACACTCCCTTCCGCTCCGCCCAGAGCGGGAGAAGTCATTTGATGATTTCCCATCCAGAAAAAAAGGCAAGATTAAAAAGGAAAAGAATAGCAGCAGCAGTAGCAGTTGTGGTGAAAGTTTAAAACATACTTAGGCGAGTAGGCATTAATTTTGAAACTGCTGACGCAAATTTTATAGAAACAAAAGAAGGGGCAAGGATTAACTCCGCAACTATGTATTCAATTTGTTTTCCATAGATGACGATGCCGAATTTGTCTTTTCCTTGCTTTGACTACTCTCAAAGTGGCGCTTATGTAAAAGCAATGGTAAACTAGCAGATTTGCCTCTTTGATGCATCGAATAAATAACATCGATGTTTATTCGATGTTGACGTATTAACAAAACATTGGATTGATTCGATGTATCGATACTTTACATCGAGTGTTTTTAATACATCGATGTAGGTATATCGTCCATCCCTAGGACAGACGACTCACACACAGTCGTGAAGTAGATTTACGTTGGGTTGCACGTTTCGATGGCACCGTATCTCTCAAAACAACAAAAGATAGGGCTTGCCCTAGCTGTAACGATGGGAACAATAGACGTTAAGAAAAGGAAGAAGAGAAAGTGCTGGGTTCGGGAGTACTTACAATTAATAAAAAACTGTCTTTAAATATGAACATTGTGCACATTTTGGAACCAGATGATTTTAGAATTTTTTTAAGAGTTGATTCCGAGCAGTTTCATTATGTATTAAGTTTGGTATCTAAGTATATTGGAAAAAGAGATACGACATTAAGAGAAAGTGGTAGTGCCAAAAAACGTTTATTGGTGACATTACGTTTTTTAGCTACGGGAAACTCATATCAAGATTTAAAGTACAGTTCTCTGATATCTGAGCCACTTCTATCACAGATTATACCTGAAACATGTTGGGCAATATACAAATGTTTGAGACATTACATACAGGTGAGTGAACACTTTTTTGTGGGCTGAAAAATCAAAAACTCCATCATGATTTCTCCAGATCCCTCTGATAATACTGATAGCGAATTTTCTCGCTCTTGAGAAGAAGTAAAAGTAGTATTTGGGAAGAGTGACTGTGAATATTGTGTAAATGAAGAGTAAAGGGGCGATTGAGATCTTGTTGAGATAGTATAGCATGAGGTAATTCTGGTAATTCTAGCTGATAGTGTGCAGACTGTGTGCTATGAGGTGATTGTAGCTGAGGGTGTGGCGGTTGTGTTGGATTCGGTGATTGTAACGGGTGGTGTGGAGATTGTGTGGGATGCGGTGATTGTAACTGGTGTAGAGATTGTGTGGGATTTGGTGATTGTATTTGATGGTGAGCAGATTGTGTGGGATGCGGTAATCGTAGTTTGTGGCTTGGAGATTGTGTAGGGTACGTTCTTTTCTTTAATGTTCCGGGTTTACAATTCAGATTATCATTTTCTTCGTTTGATGACAATGAAGACTCCTGAAAAATAATTAAATAACGGTTATTATTTTTGTTACAGCTACCTGGACCAGATTATTGCATTATCAAATAATAATATTGAAATCAAATTTCTCATATTTACAAGTTTTTCTACGATTTGAAACAGAATATCAGTGATACGAAACTAACGTAAAATACGAAACCACTAAAACAAAATACCTAGAATATTTCGATATTAATAATAAATATAGGCTGCGCACTGCGCACCGCTAATGCAGAGGGAGCAAATTAAAAAAAGCCGTGCCAGCTACGCCACTGTCAAGAAAGTATTTCAAGATTGAAAATAGTGCTGTGATGGTGGCTATTGACTGGGTTTTATCGATTGTTGTTTTGAATTGCGGATTTAACGCCGAAACTGTGACACATATCATAATCATAAATGAAAGAAATAATAATGATATGTCACAGTTTTATTTTTCCGGTACAGATCTTTTAATAAAAACTTACTCTAGGTATAAAAATAAATAGTGCTTTATCGGTATATAATTTCGAACTCACTACTATTTTGTAGGTATTGAAGGATGAATTCATAGATTGGCGCTGAGAGCACGCTTTTTCTTTTTTGACGTGGCGGGCAAAAGGCTGGGTAAGACAGTACTTCTTGGCAATACTGGTGGCAATGCCCCACCGTTACAATCACACATCCCACTCACACGCACAAAACGTTTTGGGAACACATTCATTGTGCGTACAGGCTAGAAGTGAAATGGCGATTATCTCCAAAAACGATCGATTTTTAAATCGATTCGAATCGTAACCTGAATGAATCGATTCATAAAAAAAAATCGAGATCTAAAAGATCGATTTCTCAAAAATCGATTTATTTGGTCCGAGGAATCGATTCTTCGATAAATCGATTTCAGATCGTCATGCCTAAGTGGAATTCCCTGCCAGAGTCTGTTTCCTGATAACTGCAACCTGGGAGTCTTTAAGTCAAGAGTCTTTAATTAAATAGGTTACTTCTAGGTAAGTTTCATGTTCATATCATCATCATCGCTTACCATCAGGTGAGATAGTGGTCAAACGCGAGCCTATCAATAGGTTCTAAAAAAAACCGTAACGACTGCCAAAGATCTCCAAATGACAGCTGGGACCGGAGACGGTTTAACGTGCTTTCCGAGACACGGAGGAGTCTCGTTATGTTAAGATCACCCATCCACAGGCCAACTTCTGCAAGCATTGCTTAACCTTGAAGATCGAACCGCGCGGCTGTTATAATTTAGCCACGAGCTTCTCATTTTATGTATGTATCCACTGGTTGACGACATGGTTCTGCCGGGGATCCTAAAAAATTAAATGCTTCAAAGAACCAGAGGGTCGGTACGTATAAATCATCTGTTACTGCCCCAGTTTGTTTCGATGCTTTGACCTAAAAATTTAAATATGATAACGAAACATTTGTTATTTATTTGAACAATTACATTCTGGCAAAACAATAAGTAGATACCTAATCTTACCTACCTAAGTACCTGATTTTAAAATTGGCGTAAGAAAACACCAGTACCCAAAATCTGCTAGGTAGGTAGGTATTTATTAAAATGCACTAAAATATACCTACATACTTAGTTACATGTGAAGTTAATAAAAACCTTTTAACGAACGATAACAAGCACATCAAGTTGCATTTTGAAAACAACCACTAATATGACAAGACACGATATAAATATTATTAGGATATTTTAACGATAGAAATTGATGTGATGTTCACTACAGGTATAGATATAATATATACTAGACTTGCCCTTTTTTAATTCCCTAACGAATGTGGTTTTCAAATTGTCGATCTTTTTCTTTAAACAAGAAATGGTTGCATTTTTATCAATTTTTTAAATATTGCTAACAATACTTTGTAACCCTCATCACGCAATGTTTTATTAAAACAGTTTAGATCACTTTTTTTATAAAGATAGGGCATTTCCCTATACATTTCTATTATTTGTAATAAAACTTCTTTTTCAGCGGATAATGCCGCCGCCGCCGAATTGGTCATTTCTCTAGCGGTCATCCTGCTACACGTCCTTCCTGAACGAAGCGCGGGCTGGCGCGGGCGCTGACTGGTCGCTCTAAATCGGAGGGAAGCGATTACACCATCCTAAATCGGAAACAATTTAGGAAGGCGGGCGATCGGGACCTTCCAATCTCTCTAAATCGGTCTATAACCGTCCTAACTGCCCTGCACTATCCTGTTTCCTAAATTGGCTTCCTACAAATTGTATAGTGTAATAAGCCCTTAAGGTTATGTTTACGATTTAGAGGTCAATGGCATCAATAAGTGGCTGTATAAAAAGTGTACAATGTAAATAACAGTAAGTTAATAGGCCGTAAACTTTATAAAACCCATTAAAACAAAGTATTATACCTGATATCAAGATGGCAATGCAACAATTCACTTGAGCCGGTAACCTCTCACCTGTCACCGATTCACACTACTATTTTAACACTTTTTTGCACAAAGTTATACAAATCTAACACAAAATTCACATTAATATTCTATTAACTTGAAAAGTAAATGGAAATAGGCCTTAAAAATAAAGGAATTAAATAATTGAAATTAAAATTTTTTTCAAAGGACTACTATAAAACAGCTGTTAGCTGTAGTGTTGCCACAGGAAAAAAACTGTCTTTAGTAACATAAATAATCAACAAAATAATTAGTAACAGAGGTAATTTATGTTTTAATTATGAGGATATTGACATAAAATAAGACTATAACAGATGTGAAGCAATACGTAACAGAAATGATGATATTCTAAATAATTCCGGTTTACAAATAACCAAGAATTTATTATGAACGATAAATTGTAAATGTAAAACTACATTGTAATAAATTAAACCAAAATATGATTATTCTTGAATACAACAAGAAGACACAGAAAAAAAGTCTTAAAATATGATCACAGAAGAGACGTCTTCATCGTCACCTTCTTACAAATAACTAGCTAATTTGAGATCCATAAATATAAACGCATATTTGCTTGAAATAAATACTGATCAGGTACAACTTTTTAATACTTATAATTATATAATCAGACTTAGCTCTCATTTTCTTGATTTTAAAATATGTCTTCATCAGACGAATCAGATGGGAAAATATTAAAACGACTTGTTTTTGTAAAGTCCGAAGCTTCACTAAACACCTGATCAATTAATTGTTTCTTCTTAATTTCTTCGTTTGAATTTTCTTTAAATGAAGAACCATTTTTTCTATTCATGATAATAATAATAAAACTTAACATAAAATTGAGATCAAAATTGAGTTCATTCGAACTAAACATTAAACATGTTTTATAAGTATATTTATATAAATACTTACAAATATGTAAATATTTACATAAATTGAGATCATTTTGAGTATTTTCAAAACGAATGATACCTCTTCTTCCAATCCGAAGACATGGCAAACTATTTTTAACAGCCGATGTCGACACTTCAGTTAAATCAGCAGTAGAAGGCTCAACGAATATATCAAGGTGTCTTTGCTGGCTTTCTTTCTCAAACACCTAACTTTGATGAAATTATTTTCGTAGTCACACATTAGCACTTGCCCGACATAGTAGCGGTTTCGTTTATTCGTCTTTCACTACGCGTTTAGCTTATGGCACGACACCCAAAATTTGAACGAATAAAATGTGAATATAATCAATCTTAGATCAAATTTTGGGCATGAATCCTAAAGCTGAACAGTGCAAGATTTCATACTAAAATAAAGTCTTAAAACTTATTAAAAACATTAAAATAATGTGTTCAACTTTTGATAACTAAGTTCATACTTTTATTATAATTCATTTGAGTGGTTTTGTTTTGGTTTTTAAGCGTGAGTTTATAAGAAACCATAGCCGTAAAAATATGCACTTTCTATTAGTTGAACGCCGCCGTTCATCTATTGGATCAGCTGCCCTACCATGACGTCTTAAATCCATCATGATTCCTGTGTCAAAGAGAGACGGAGTTACACAAGACGAATAGCACTATCCCTTTCCCTCACCTGAATTATGATAGCATTGGCACTTCGTAGTACGGCCACTGATGAACAAAATTGAATCCATTACTTGAACATTGAATTTCTCTTAAAATACGGTAAATACTGTGTATAGTATGTATCAATATAATCAAAGCCAAAAATAACAAGATTTTAGTCTAACCATATCCACTGAAATCTATCGTTAATTATTTTGTAAAGTGAAAAAAAAACTTAAATTCATACATTTTTGGTTAACTAGGCATTAAAACCTAACAGTCCCGAGGCTTGGTGTTGAAAATTTGACATGTTAGAGTTATTGCTTTGAAGTGAGACTTTCAGGCCATAGTTAAGATAATAAATAAATGCCGTTTTATTAAAAAAAATTGTCAATAATTTGTCCGCCAGAATGACCATTGGGTTGGAATGACTATTAATAAAATATATTTTTTTTTGCAAAATGTCTTTATTTTCACTTTTCCTCAGAAATAATCAACATAATTTTTATATCTACCGTTACAAAAATCACCTTTTTAGAGATCAAATTATAATTAAATAACTTTTTAACTTTTCTCATATAATTTTAAAATGGACCACTACATTTATAAATCAACTTAGTCTTCTCCTTTTTTTTAGGAATGGAAATCCTAAAAACAGTCTTTGTGTCTGTTGAAACACAAGTGGACATTGCACTTAGTGCAAACGACATTAGTTTTCATTCGATGATAACGTTTGCACCTTTGAGAGTCCGACATAATCGGAAGGTGCTAGGCACCTTTTTTTCTCATTCTTTCCGATGGAGCTTTGAAAGAGCTTGGACGTCCTCTACCTCTAGACAGTTTTCGATCTTCATAAGCCTCACCGTCTTCCGAAGTGCCACATATGTACATCTGTTGCTGAATAAGCTTCGATCAAGTTTTCTCTAAGTTCTAGTTTGAAATCTCGTAATTGGTTAATTTTATTGGCTGGAACTTGTTCTGCTCTTTTGTGTTTTTTGTAGAGGAGCCACGAGTTAGAAAGGGCAAGGTCAACCATATGACTGAAGACACGCTGCGTCCATTTTTGTGTACGATACCGATTAGGGCACACTGACAACAGTCTATCAGCTAAGTCGACTCCACCCATATTTTGATCTTTCTACTTTGCTCCATCTTCTGCACAAATCCATGGGTCCGTTGGCATGTATTGCACTTAGTCAAAGCCAAATCACCATCTCTATTTGCTAAAACTTGAGTTGTTCCTCTTCCTTCATTTTTCGTATCCCTGTCTTGTTATAGCTTAATACTTGCCACTAATGGAATCCTATTTTTCATTATTGTACCCGCACAAAGCATGTTTTTCTGCAATAGCTCTTTCGCGAGTGAAATTGTAGTAAAATACCTGTCAAAGTATAATTTATGACCGGGTACAAAATCTTCTGTTAAATTGAGTAATGCTTTCATGCCGAGACCAAAATTTGTATTATCATATTCTGGGTATGTGGTTTGTCCCTGATAGATGTCAAAATTACAGACCATACCGTCAGGATTTGCAAGTACAAAGGCCTATAAGCCTGTTGGATTGGGTTTTCCAGGGACGTACTGTTTAATCCCACATTGTCCAGTGAAGGGTGTCATCGTATCTATTGATAGATGTTCTTGCTTTGATTGCATTTTGTATCCTTTCACAATGTTGTCGATCAATGGGCGGACTTTCCATAGTTTTTCTTTAGTACACGGATGGCGCAGTAGTTGAGCGTTCGGCTGCTGCTAACTTATAGAGAAAGCTTTGTACCTAGTTCATTGTAATTCTTTTTTATAGGGAATCATAGCATTCACTAACGTAGTATTAAGCAAATCAACGGCACCTTTAACTTTATTGTAGTTTACAACAATCTTTGGCTTTGATAACACATTTCCTCGTTTATTTACATGATGAAACGGTAAACGGAAGTGTGGAGAAAAAACTGAAAAAGACGCCAAAGGCAATCTTGGCAGCTCTCAACGTCAGAAAGACTGGATACCACAATGTGCTTTAAAAAAAAAAGTAAAATGTTATACAACAGATACAGGCCAATCGTCAAGAAGATATACTTATAATAAATCTGTAGAGAGGTCAATTCTGTACAAGGAATATATTTTCAAAATAACTATCAGGGGGTGATTAGTGATCGATACTGGTGCCAAAAATGCAATCAGTAAATTTTTTTTCTGTCTGTCTGTCTGTCTGTCTGTCTGTCTGTCTGTCTGTATGTTCTTTATAGAAACAAAACTACTCGACCGATTTTAACGAAACTTGGTGCAATTATTCTTCATACTCCTGGGCAGGTTATAGTATACTTTTCATCACGCTACAATCAATAGGAGCAGAGCAGTGAAGGAAAATGTTGGGAAAACGGGAGAAGTTACTCCATTTTTTAAGCTTCCGTCGCGTGTGTAGCGTTAATGGTTAAAGTTACATAGAAATCATGTATTACGTAAATGTTCTACATAAAATTATCTAAAAAATATCCCGAAACAGCATATGTCTATCTTTTGTCAATTTTAAACCGATCGGGCTCAGAGTTTCAAAATCGGGGGTAAAGTAACTATTCCACGCGGACGAAGCCGCTGGCAGAAGCTAGTATTATATAAATAAAGACGATGGAAGGAGACAAGTTTGTCAATTTTTTTTAATAAACACACTTGACATATTAAGTCATGCGAAGCTATTTATAACATCTTTGACTCTCGTACCCTCGCATTACTGCAGAAAAGATTCGACTCGCTTTTACCTATCTGACGATTTCAAAAACATTTCTAATTTGTTTCGCATTTATTCAAAAGTTTGTGCTGATAATGATGTAAGAAACATGTATTTTCAAACTGGTTAAAGACTCATTACAATATAGGCTAACACGTCCCTAAAAAGATAAGTGTTTGACATGTATAATACAGACTTATGATGCTAAAAATGAAGAACTGTCCAACTTTGAAGACCACTTGCGAGAAAAGAATGAGTCCTATAGAAGATTTCAGTGCCACCAGAAACTTAATGCTATATATAGATCCAAGTGTGATATGTGCAAGTTTTGATATGCAAGAAGTCTTAAATACACCGCAGGGTGAAAATATGGCCCTGTATTACTCAAGGAAAATAGCCATAATATAATATGTCAATTTATGAGAGCAATACTCAGGCAGCATTTTGTGGACTGAAGTTGACGCGGAGCCAATGACATTTCGACTTATGTGTTTAAATACCTTCAAGAAGTAGATGAACGTAAAGTAGTCAAAAAAGTACAGTTGTACTCAAATTCATGTTACGGCCAAAATAAAAATAAAACAATGTTGAGTATGTTAAGATAATGCTTTATCAAAATCTAAAAACATAAATGTAATTCAAATTAATTGATACACAGACACACTTTTATGCTGGTTGACAGCATGCACACCACAACTGAACGTGCTGTAAAAACAAAACTACAATATGGGCACCGTTTCATTGGCCGATAGTCGTCGAGATGTCGCGTAAAAATCCTGCACATTAGTCTCTGTATTGGAAGGTAAAGACTTTATGGGGTACAAAGATATCTTGAGAAGAATAAAACATTACAGATGTCTAAATTATGAACTGTAACGTTCAAAAAGTTAAATCCAAACAATATGTATATCAAATATCCGATGCTACCAGATGCTGAAGCTACACTTTACTGTACTTTTCACTTTATGTAGGCCGAATGGTAACCAACCGAAAAGCTGCCTATATTCTACAAAACTACTGGTATCGTTGCAAAGATACAACGACTTAAAAAAACTCGTCGACAAGCAAATAATACCCAGAACATACGCCAACGAATACTTATACATATGTATATCTAAAACCCGATAAAAAGCAAAAGTATAGCGTTACCCCATTTAGTAACTTCGCGCACCTCTAGGACCCGTCTTCTGCCGACTCGGTTACGCGACTAGTTACGACTGACCGCTACACTGTTCGCATATCTGAGTTCCGGCCGCCTTGTTAAATTAGTAAGCCTGGATATTAGAGAGTGACCAACCGATCTTCACATTTGTTTTGACAACAAGAAAATTATTAAAGTTTGTATGTTCTTCTGACGTTTTTCACGCTGATGCAACCTACAAATTGATATAGCAAGGCTTTCCTGTTTTGATTGTTGGAACTACAAATAAAGACAGAAAATTTTATCCCCTTTGCTTAGGAGTTTCCACTAATGAACAAGAAGAAGACTGAGATGATTTTTAGTGGATTAAAGGAGAAAGTTCATTCACTGTTTGATCATGATTTACAACGAAAAGTATTAGTGTGTGACGCAGCTCAAGCAATAAAAAATGCTTTTATCCATGTTTTTGGTTCTCATACTACTGTGCGTATGTGTTGGGCGCATGCTAAAAAAAATATGCAAAAATCTGTTGAAAAGTTTGTAGAAAAAAGATACAGAAAAGATATTTTACAAGATATAGACGCTTTGCATAATGCATCATCAGTTGATGTTTTCAATGCTGCTGCCCATGCTTTTGTTGCCAAACATGCTACTAAGACAGCATTCATACAATACTTTAAAAGGGAATGGCTAGTCAAAAACCCTAACTGGTACTTTGGGGCTGCAGCAACCCTTTCACCGACCACAAACAACGCTTTAGAAGCATTTAACAAGACTATCAAAGATCATAATACGATGCGGGAACGTTTTCCCCTTTCACGTTTCCTTGTTGTGACGAGTGATATGGTCACTCAATGGTCAAACCAAATCTCTGAAGACTTATTCCCGGAGACACACAACATTGAACTCAAAGAATGGACAGAAGGATATTGTTGGGCAAAGCAGAACATTAAAGTAAAGACTTTAGCATCGGATTATACAAACAATGTATATATAGTACCTAGTGAGAAAGCTATGGCTACGGATATGACATATAACGAAACATGGCATACATTTGATGAGTATAAAGAAAAAAACTTTGCGTCCTGGAAAATTGTACTGCCAAGAACAGAATGGAAGAAAGGCATGTGCAATTGCCCTCAATTTTTTAAAATATATGTTTGTAAACATATAATAGGCCTTGCCATAAGGTTGAAACTAGCCACTCCGCCTTTAGAGGCCAAATTGATTCCAATTGGTCAAAAAAGAAAGCGAGGGCGTCCTGCCAAATCTAAACCTGCCCTAATAATACAGTAATAATATATATTTTTGACTTAATCGTCAACTGGCGAGCGCGAATCTCGCGAGCGCGCGCGAGTTGGCACTTTTCGATTTTACCTACTTTTTTTGTCGTCAACTCGCGCGTCTATGTAAAGTACAGTCAAATAAAAAGAGATTGAAAACAAAAACTATTAATAATTATTTATTGACCGCGTTAGCTGATTCTGTGAAGTACTGACTTAGATTACGATTTAGAGGGCCGAAATGAGAAGGCCTGGGGAACGCATCCAATGACACATACTATCTCGTCTAACGCGCATGCGCACAACAGTATAGCTGTCATAGCGCTATCTCTTTCTAATTCATTTTGCAAACTGAGTGCCTACTCCTTATGCACTTAGTTACAAACGATGTACCTGTCACGTCTAACATGGCGGAAGTGATGTGTGTGTGTGACAGGGACGGGTACATCGTTTAGCCGTTCGAAGTTCATCAGGAGTAAGCACCCTAGTTATTATTTTAGTGACGTTAGTGTTACGTAAGCTAAGCTGACGTTTACAGTGCACTTACGGAGTAAACATACTTACAGAGTATAAATGTTTTTATTAAGTCTATAAGAATGCCATTTGGTGTGAAAATGTGGAAGTTTTTAGTGATTTTGATGTACTGTGGGGGTAAGTTTATAACAATTAAACTTTTCGGGTAATACTCTCAAAGTGTTCTGTTACTTTTATCAGGCATCTTGATTAGTTAAACCTTAGATTAACTCGTTGTTCTTACTATTTTACTTTTTTGAATTAACATATGGCTTTACCCGCTCGGTTGCTTCGCAAAAAAATGCAAAGAGGGTCGCTTGCCAGTGATTTTTGACCGCATCTGAGCGTACGACGCGCCGTAATAAAAACTTGACTGTGACTCGCTCCAGAAGCGCACTTCAAATGTTTTAACTGCTCTGAATAGCCATTAAAATAAGCCTAAACATTGTGTCTGTTTTTTAATAGATCTTGTTTCCGTATTTTCCTATGTACCTTGAAACTTTAACTACCCAAATAATATTAGCTACTTGTATGGAAAAATGCGTTTTACTAAAAACTAAGATCGACAAGAGTATTGTTTCTTATTTTATTTATAAACTAGATTAATTACTAGATACATTTAATAACACATGGATATATTGCATGTGGAATAAAATATTTAAAACATTAAGGGAACTACAACTTGAAAAAAAAAAAATGGCGACGTCAACTTTATTTCGTACCGTGTACTAAGAATTAGATTTATAATGTTGTCAACTTGTATTTGAAGGTCGGATGATATATCAGTCTATGGTTTAGAAACGTTTCACGAGGACTTTATGAACTACAACATAAAGTTTAAAGTCGATTAGTAAAAATTGGTTGTTGGAAACGATTGTTGCCAGAAGCAGTCAAGGGTGTTCAATTTTGGAAAAAATTGTTTCCTTAAGCAGTTTATCGGTTACTTAATTGTTTTGTTCACTTTAACTTGATTGTCGTTTACTTTCTTATAGTGCGATTGCACTTTAAAATAAATACCACGTGGCAATTTTACACAGTATATTTATTCCATAGTAAAAAATATACGTTGATTTTCCATTTTTTATATAGATAATTTATATTTTTTTGTGATTTAGCTTTTTAGAAAATGTTTGTCATTAAAAACAATATTTTTAGGAAGTGGACCACAGGCAGGTTCGTCCAGAAATGTAACTGGACACGACATCATTACATCTCAGCGAGGAAGTTCGATACTACTTCGTGCAGGACACAAATATAATAAAGACCGAGAAAATAAAGATGGTTCCTGTATCTGGAGGTGTTCGAAGAGGACTGTTTGCAAGGCAAGATTAATTATTGATAGCAATAACTGCATCAAACGAGATGACAAGCACGACTGTGAGCCTGATTTTGTATCAAATGAACTGGAGCTTAACTTCGACAAGTGCATGGAAAAAGTAAAAAGTGACTGTACTATACCCATACCAAATGCATTTCGACATACGGTCTCAACCCTTAAAGATAAAGGAATTGACCTCATAAAAAAAATACCTACATATAAAAATATTAAAAACAAATTTTACCGAAAACGGAATAAGTCATTGGGGGTAAGAAAGGTATGTTTTAAGTCGATTAAGAATGTTACTGTGCCCGAAATATTTGCAAACTTTTTACTAGCCGACTACCAAACAATCAATAGAATTTTAATATTCGCTAGTGAAAATTGTAAAACAATTTTAGCAAAACCAAATTTGACCATTTTATGCGATGGTACTTTTAAATTTTGTTTAAAACCTTTCCAGCAGTTGTACACTTTACATGTTGATTTAGGAAATAGTAAAACTCATAATAATATTATACCCGTTATTTATGCGTTGTTGGGTAACAAAACAAGAGCAACTTACAAAATTTTGTTTCGCCTTATCAAGAGCCAAATTCCTCAGTTTAATCCCAAAACCATTCTACTAGACTTCGAGAAGGCTGCAATGTTAGCAGTCAAAGACATATTCCCTGAAACAAGCGTTAGAGGGTGTTTCTTTCATTTTTCGCGAAGTTTGTGGCGGAAAGCTGACGAAATAGGCATAACAAAATCTGTACTATTTAGAAAACATATAAAGAGGTGCGTTGTTTTGGCACATTTGCCCAAAGAAGCTGTTGAGAATGGTTGGTTGTATATTATGTCTCAATGTCCGAATGATAAAAATATTGTAAAATTTAATGATTATTTTGTAAGAACTTGGTTGAATGAGACTTCCATTTTCGCAGACAAATGGTCTTGTAATTTTAGCCAACACCGCACTACGAACATGGTTGAGAGCTGGCATTCTACGGTAAATAAAAAATTAATAGCAAACCCAAAAGTATTGCACATTTTTTGACCATCTTAAAAGAAGAAGATAATTATTATCAGACTTTATACTTAAAGAAGTCTAATATAACTGCAAAATGTAAAGAAACTTGTGCTATTGACGAGCACATTACCAACACTGTTAACGAATTTATCCATGGGGTTATAAATATTGACTTATGTATCGAACTTTTGATCTTGTGATTTTTGATTTAATTTAGCATAGTCTGTTTATTTTAACGTTTGCTATAAAAATCATTTATAACAAACCATGATCTGTGATTGTATAGTCTGTGATTAGTTTTATTAGTAGGTCGTCAGTAATAACTTAGCCAATTGATGAATCTACTTATTGATAGTGTTTAGCGTTTTTTGTAAAAATCATTTACAACCATATGTGATCTGTGATTTTATAGTTTCTAAGACTCTTTCTATGGTTCCTAAGATTGATTTTATTAGGGAGCAATAATAAGTCAGTTTGTTGTCAATTACTATGTTTAGCTTTACTATTTTATACTTACCAATATTCAGTATACGAGTATGTGAGGGGAGTGTTTTCGTTGTTTCTATTTTATTTACTTAGTTTTTTACAATTTACATACTAGATAATAAGATAATAAGCCAAATTCTCAAATCAATGTGATATTGTTGATAATTAGTAAGGGAAATACTACTAATAATTTATATTTTGTCCTGTTGATTTATAATAAACTGATTTCAAAACGATGTATATTTTGTTTTATTTTAAAAATCAAATTTCATAAAGTTTCTTATACATTTATAGTAGGTAAGTACCTAACTAAATTAAATTTGTTATAACGTTTTTGTAGCTGACTATACATTAAAACATCAAATTATATAGACGCGCGAGTTGACGACAAAAAAAGTAGGCAAAATCGAAAAGTGCCAACTCGCGCGCGCTCGCGAGATTCGCGCTCGCCAGTTGACGATTAAGTCATATTTTTTATTTAATTGTGTCTACCTGCGTAACTTTTATTGTGTAACTTTAATACTTAGGTATAACTACTGTCTTCTCTGATTTTTTAAAAATAAATAAAAGTAATCTCTCTTTATATGTTTTTAATTTATTCACCTATAATTTTGAAAATAAAAGCCGCAAAATATTTTTTCTTCATGCCATTTTAGAGTTTACTTAAAGCTATTAAAAGTCACACAATATATGTATAATATAAGCTAGTTTATATTTATTCTCATACAAACAATTTTAGATAGAATCTGATTTGTATTATTTATGAATGCCCATTTTCTATTTTATTTTCATCATTAAGTTTTCGCTTAGATATTAATTCAGTTCCCAAAAGAAAAACTTGATGCTAGTTTAAATTAAAACGGAGCTTATAACTGATATATTAATATGCTACCTTTTACTTATTACGATACTCCTTATTAGCTGCCAACCCATTATATATGGTACCCACTCTATTTTTTTTTTAAACCTGTATTCGTTTTACTTAGTTGCTGCATTAACCTTTTGAGCGCCATGGTCACATATACGTGACAAGCGAAAACTGTCCCTGGACGCCAACGACACAAATACGTGACAGAAAAAGCGGTATACAGAAACACGAAATAAACAATTTAAACATTACTTTAATGCCTTTTTATTTATATTACCTTAAAATAGAAGCTTTAATTCTTGTTTATTTCTATTAAACGAATTAAATAGCATTATAGATATTGAGAAATTTTACATTAAAAAGTAAGAAATCAATTGTTAAAAAAAGACTGTTCTCACACGCCACTGACATAAATATGTGACCGCTAGTGATGTAACGCAAATTAGATAATATCAAAAATGTACATCAAAGATCGTTTTAAAACTTTCCTCTGGATTGTATTATTTTAGATATAATTTGGTACGAGGATAAAACAACATTAGTTTTATAGAATCAGTCTTAAAAAAAAAACATTTTAATAGCTACATAGTCAAAGATAAAATTGGTTGGGTCGAATTTCGATATTCGCTAATCCTGACTCAGGCGCATCCCTAACTCAACCCGAATTGTCAGTGCCTTGTACGCCATGGTCATAAATAGACGACAACATCGTGACGTCACAAGCGCAGGCGATCAGAAATAGTGCAATGCAGTTGAAATGAACAATATCGAAATATTTATTTTATATTAAGTGATGAATGAGTGAGATATAATGAGCGCGAATTTAATGACTACGGAAGAACTTCTTCGCATATTAGAAGGAGTTTCTGATAACGAAGACTTTTTGGAAACAAGATCTTTGGACGACTTTGATTTAGAGGTAAGTACCTACTTTAATTGATTTTTTATGTTTTTATTTTAAGCAAAAATTAATCTTAAAAACCAAGATAATATCAGTAAGTATGTGGCCCAGTATTAGTGTTTGTAGACCGAACGTAACTTATTTTTGTAAAAAATAAGTTAGACTAATGTTATTTTTTTTTGTGAAACAACTACTTACAGATATTTTTTTTTTATGTTTGAACGTACCTTTAGTATAATTGTTCAATAACTGATATACCTACCAATAAACATAAAAAAATGTCTTCGTTTACATATGGTTTAATTAAGATGGGAATCGGCACACAGTTACCTACTAAAAGCGCGCTGACTCGTTGTATTGGTAATGTATGTATCCTATTGATCGCTAACAGAAATAAGTAAAAACCTATATATGCCTAGGCGAGGGATCTTTGTGAAATATTAATTCGCCTTATACCTAAGCACTTACTATCTCAATTAATTATTATTATGAAATTGGCAGTTCTGTAGGTACTTAACTACACTTTTATTATATAATATTTTTGTGAATTAAAATGTAATTTTGCCTACCTAGTGATCTCCGAAAAGTATTTTTATTATAACATTTAAGTCGAGCACAGGGTTTCTGAAAGTTACTTGAAAAAGAAAAAACAAAACTTATTTTTATGATTTATTTTACGATATCCACAATAATCAAATATTATGTAACCTTTTGAATGATTTATTGTTAATTATTCGGAATCCTGGAAGCTCGGTAAACTAATATCATCCAAGTCTTTTTGTTTTCTTATTTTCCTTATGACATTAATTATATTTGCGTAAGTTACCGACCGTTTCTCCTCTGGTACATTATCCAATTCATGTGCGACCAGTCTTGCGAACGCTTTGTTGCGTGGGTCCTTTGGCTCTTCTTCAAAAGTTACAATAGGTAAATGTGAAACATCACATTGTAACTGATCCTTGTCCCATATACTGCGCTGGTACATATTTGCAGTTGCAATATCCTCAGTAGTCACTTGTGTTCCCTTGGATGTTTTCACTCCTTGACCACTTGAACTTGGTTGAACTGAGAACTTAATTTTCTTGTCCTGATGTATATTTTGTAATATACTTGGAGATGAAGGTCTGGTCTCATCTTCAGAAGACATAATTATAATATAAATAAAATATTTTAGATGTTCGAAACCGTTGGAACGAATGAACGAATGTCTAATAAAGTAGGGACTATTCTAGATGTAATGCCAGTATTACCAGCCTAAAAAAATGCAATATCGAATAGTGTTTGGGAATAAACTAAAAACTTTCAGACGTTATTTTTTAATCTTAAGCTTTTTTAATAATATGTATTGTTTTTTCGTGACAAATAAAATCTACAGTATTTTTTGATTAGGTAGACGAGATAAATTCTTTAAGAATTTTATGCAAATTAAATTACATTTTATAAAATGGCATTTTGGTTTACAAATAACTAAATATACAAAACTTACTTACTTGCTTTAATAAAAATATTATGCTCTAAAAATATTATTCAATAGTACAATAAAACTTGAGCCATGGTCATAAATCTTAAGCTTTTGTTTTGTTAGTCAAAGTAAAACATATGTTAAAATATTTTACCTTAATGTACGGGGCGGACGTGCTCGACTGGACTGTAGGGTGGCCAGGGTAGGTTATCCTATTCTTCGAAAGTGGACTGTATGGTGACAACCCACCTAGGTATAAATGATCCAGACGCGTTGACGCTCCGTCTATAAGCTACGGGCCATGAGGATGCAACCCTTAGCTGAATACTTGCTATACTTGCTGTTATTGACACAGTATATAGGGGTAGGTATAGAGGGCTTACCAATAAAGTCACAATAAAACACTATTTAACTTGTTCACTATGCACTTAGCGATTTGAAGGGTGAAATTCGCGACTATATGATTCTACATTTAGTTATAAATCCAAAACTATCTTGCAAATGACTACAAATTTCTTAAAGTTTCTATGTTTCTATTGTACGGCGCAACTATACCGTATCGACACCCAAAAAATCACCGTGTGTGATGAAGTTTATTAACAAGATTTTTCACTATGATAATTCTAGATTTTAGGCTATATCTAGGCTTAGGTCTATGTGAGTAGGGGTTGTCGTACCTTTATGGATAGCCCTCGGTAGGCTCCACACAGCGGAGACGAATTCACCCCTTCATCCCCCTCCATGTAGGGGTGGGATGCCGAAAACTATACAAAACTATAGTAGGCGCGAAGCTATTACCTACTTGGGGTGAATTTACCGTAAAACTATGCTAGGAGGGCTATACAGCTATATGTATCTCTGTAGATACGACAACCCTCTACAAAACTACATATGTTTCAACCCTGTCACTCAAGGGGTTGCAACTCTATAAGCGTATATATTTCAAGGGGATAAAAATAAACAGTTTTATTTAAACCTAAATTACGGCTTTATGCCTGCATACACTATAGACATCTATATATCCCCTGAAAGGACTTTTCAAGGCGGTTCTATTTCAGACATTTAGAAGTCTAGAATCTAGACTTGTTTTTTCGGGAAAGGAAGAGGGTAGATGCAAAGTGTTTTATTTTTGTGCATACCTTCACCAGGGCTATTTATCAAAAACCATTGACCAATCACGTACCAGCACCCTCCTGCTCTGTGATTGGTCAGTGTCGCTTTTAGCTATGCGACTACCTTTGACCTAATATTTCAAGTCTCAAATTACCAAGCCCTTTCTATTTACCTATGTATGTCTGTCTGTGTGTGTATATACCTCGATTACCTTATATACCACCGATCACCTTTATATACCTTTATATACCTTGATTACCTTTATATACCTTCGATTACCAGGGTTACCATGTGTTTACTGTTATGTGTAAGGGACAGGATACCCTACCTAACTATATTCTATTTACTTGGAAGAAATAAAGGCTCCAAGGGCTTATATACTGCCTCTTGAGAGCAAACGACTGTAACGAATGTGTTTTATTTCAATAACAAACTATGTATCAACTATAGCTACCTATAACTATCTATACTATGCAGCTTTATCTGTTTACAGCATTCTATGTGCTAACTAACTACCTATAACTACCTATACTATGTAGCTAAGACGCATCGTCGCGAACATCTCTCCCGCCGTGCAGTGCAGCGATGACTCGGTGCGATGACGTCGCGGCGCTGCAGAAACCCGGTGAGCGACGCCTGTAGCCACGTCGCCCGCTGCGCGGCGCCGGTGCTCGATGCCGGTGCTCGATGCAGCTGTGCAGTCGCCGGTCTGCCGCTTCCCTGCTGTGGGTCGCCTGCAGTCGCAAGGCTGTTGCGTAGGTTCTCGCAAATGAGCGAGCTGTGGGCCGGATGGCCCGCTGTCTGTGCGAGCTGCGAGTGCGCGCAGCATCGCCTGCTGCGGTGGCAAGCTGTGTAGGCAGCATTGCCTGCTGTATCGCCTGCTCAAAGCAAGGCGGTGGCGGGCCGAATATGCCCGCAATGGGGGCTGGCTGCGCCCGTGGGCAGCATCGCCCGCTATGTTGGCGAGCTGCGTGAGCAGCATCGCCCGCTACTGCTCGCTTGATGCGAGCCGAATGCGGACCGAATATGTCCGCGGGGTGAGTTGCGCCAGTGGGCAGCATCACTCGCTATGTTGGCGAGCTGTGGGAGCATCGCTGGCTACTGCTCGCTTGATGCGAGCCGAATGCGAACCGAATATGTCCGCGGTGGGGCGAGCTGCGCCTTGCGGGCAGCGTCGCCCATCTATGGTTGGCGAGCTGTGAGAGCATCGCCGGCTGTGTCGCCTGCACAAAGCAAGGCGGCGGCGGGCCGGATACGCCCGCAGTGGGGCGAGCTGCGCCTTGCGGGCAGCGTCGCCCAGCTATCGGTTTGCGTGCTGTGAGAGCAGCATCGCCTGCTGTGTCGCCTGCACAAAGCAAGGCGGCGGCGGGCCGGATACGCCCGCAGTGGGGCGAGCTGCGCCTTGCGGGCAGCGTCGCCCAGCTATCGGTTGGCGAGCTGTGGGAGCATCGCCTGCTACTGCTCGCTTGATGCGAGCCGAATGCGGACCGAATATGTCCGCGGTGGGGCGAGCTGCGCCTTGCGGGCAGCGTCGCCCATCTATGGTTGGCGAGCTGTGAGAGCATCGCCGGCTGTGTCGCCTGCACAAAGCAAGGCGGCGGCGGGCCGGATACGCCCGCAGTGGGGCGAGCTGCGCCTTGCGGGCAGCGTCGCCCAGCTATCGGTTGGCGAGCTGTGGGAGCATCGCCTGCTACTGCTCGCTTGATGCGAGCCGAATGCGGACCGAATATGTCCGCGGTGGGGCGAGCTGCGCCTTGCGGGCAGCGTCGCCCATCTATCGGTTGGCGTGCTGTGGGAGCATCGCCTGGCTACTGCTCGCTTGATGCGAGCCGAATGCGGACCGAATATGTCCGCGGTGGGGCGAGCTGCGCCTTGCGGGCAGCGTCGCCCATCTATGGTTGGCGAGCTGTGAGAGCATCGCCGGCTACTGCTCGCTTGATGCGAGCCGAATGCGGGCCGAATATGTCCGTGGTGGGGTGAGCTGCGCCTTGCGGGCAGCGTCACCCATCTATGGTTGGCGAGCTGTGTGAGCAGCATCGCCGGCTATTGCTCGCTTGACGCGAGCCGAATGCGGACCGAACATGTCCGCAGGAGGTGAGCTGCGCCGGTGGGCAGCATCACACTCTCTCTGTCCGCTGAAAGTAAGTTGGTAGCGGGCCGGATATGCCCGCACGGGGGGGCGAGCTGCGCGTGTTGGCAGCGTCACCCATCTATCTGTTGGTTGGCGAGCTGTAGGAGCAGCATCGCCTGCTATTGTCTTACTTGGGTAGTGGGACAAGTTTCTTCACTGGACGCTTTAAGGTGCCGCCGGATGTGCGCACCTCAGCTGTCCGGACCTCTCCATCAGCGCCCGGGAAAACTGCGATTATGCGGCCTCGCGGCCACGTGTTGCGAGGCAGCTGGCCGTCTGCGATGAGTACGGGATCACCCACCTGCAGATTGGGGCCACGGCTATGAGGCTCCCGCCGGTGTTGGAGCTCGGGTAGGTACTCACGTACCCAGCGGCGCCAGAACTGGTCGGCGAGTGCTTGTGAGCGCCGCCAGTGGCGCTTGCTGTCGATGTCGTGCTCTGTGAACACGCCAGGCGTCGGCAGCCGGGCTGAACCACCCAGGAGGAAGTGGTTCGGCGTGATGGACTCGTCATCGTCACTGTGAACTGAAACATGGGTTAGTGGTCGACTGTTGACCGTATATTCGGCCTCACACAACAGTGTGTGTAACACCTCTTCATGTGGGTGTTTTTCGTGAAGTATAGTCTGTAATGCTGTCTTCACACATCGGACTAGGCGCTCCCATGCGCCACCCATAAAAGGCGCTGACGGAGTGATGAAGCGCCATACTATTCCTCGGCGACTTGCCTCTTCTTTGAAGGCGTCTCGGAGCTCTTTGTCGGCACCGTGCATGTTGGTGCCGTTGTCTGAATGTATTTCTGTTGGACATCCTCTGCGTGCAGCGAAGCGGCGCAGTGCTAGTATCGCGGAGTCTGCGCTGAGGCTTGCGGCGATTTCCAGGTGTACCGCTCTGGTGGTCAGGCACGTAAATAGAGCCACGTACCTCTTCTGATGCTGGCGACCGACTGTAACGGATAGCGGACCGAAATAGTCGAGTCCAGTGAATGTGAACGGCCTCTGATGATGAGCTAGACGCGTTCTGGGGTGGTCGCCTGTAGCTGGTACTGGAGCGCACGCCTTCCTAATGCGACACGGTAAACAACGTGTCACTACCATCTTCGTTGTGGGTCTCATTCTGACGACCCAGTAATGCTGTCGGACTTCATTGATGGTCATCTCGGTTCCACTGTGTTGTAAGCTGCGGTGTGTCCAGTCTATGTTGTTCGCGACGATGCGTCTTAGCTACATAGTATAGATAGTTGTAGGTAGCTATAGTAGTACATAGAATGTTGCAACGAATAAAACCGCGACTACATAGTATAGGTAGTTATAGGTAGTTAGTTAGTACATAGAATGCTGTAACAAATAAAGCTGCATAGTATAGATAGTTATAGGTAGCTATAGTTGATACATAGTTTGTTATTGAAATAAAACACATTCGTTACAGTTGTTTGCTCTCAAGAGGCAGTATATAAGCCCTTGGAGCCTTTATTTCTTCCAAATAGATAGAATATAGTTAGGTAGGGTATCCTATCCCTTACACATAACAGTAAACACATGGTAACCCTGGTAATCGAAGGTATATGAAGGTAATAAAGGTATATAAAGGTATATCGGTGGTATATAAGGTAATCGAGGTATATACACACACAGACAGACATACATAGGTAAATAGAAAGGGCTTGGTAATTTGAGACTTGAGATATTAGGTCAAAGGTAGTCGCATAGCTAAAAGCGACACTGACCAATCACAGAGCAGGAGGGTGCTGGTACGTGATTGGTCAACAGTTTTTGATAAATAGCCCTGGTGAAGGTATGCACAAAATAAAACACTTTGCATCTACCCTCTTCCTTTCCCGAAAAAACAAGTCTAGATTCTAGACTTCTAAATGTCTGAAATAGAACCGCCTTGAAAAATCCTTTCAGGGGATATATAGATGTCTATAGTGTATGCAGGCATAAAGCCGTAATTTAGGTTTAAATAAAACTGTTTATTTTTATCCCCCTGAAACATATACGCTTATAGAGTTGCAACCCCTTAAGTGACAGGGTTGAAACATATGTAGTTTTGTAGAGGGTTGTCGTATCTACAGAGATACATATAGCTGTATAGCCCTCCTAGCATAGTTTTACGGTAAATTCACCCCAAGTAGGTAATAGCTTCGCGCCTACTATAGTTTTGTATAGTTTTCGGCATCTCACCCCTACATGGAGGGGGATGAAGGGGTGAATTCGTCTCCGCTGTATGGAGCCTACCGAGGGCTATCCATAAAGGTACGACAACCCCTACTCACATAGACCTAAGCCTAGATATAGCTTAAAATCTAGAATTGTTATAGTGAAAATTGGCGTTAATAAACTTCATCACACACGGTGATTTTTTGGGTGTCGATACGGTATAGTTGCGCCGTACAATAGTAACATTGAAAATTTATAGAATTTGTAGTCATTGTCAAGATAATTTGGATTTATACCTAAATGTAGAATCATATAGTCGCGAATTTCACCCTTCAAATCGCTAAGTGCATAGTGAACAAGTTAAATAGTGTTTTATTGTGACTTTATTGGTAAGCCCTCTATACCTACCCCTATATACTGTGTCAATAACAGCAAGTATAGCAAGTATTCAGTTAAGGGTTGCATCCTCATGGCCCGTAGCTTATAGACGGAGCGTCAACGCGTCTGGATCATTTATACCTAGGTGGGTTGTCACCATACGGTCCACTTTCGAAGAATAGGATAACCTACCCTGGCCACCCTACAGTCCAGTCGATCACGTCCGCCCCGTACATTTTCTGGTCCATCGGAGCCGGATATTTTGAAGATAGCCTGATCTAGCTATTTGGAAGTTGGATTTATAGAACCACGCAGCTACCCTGAAGGCGCAACCCCTATTGTGAAGTCGCACCCCCTTGAAGAAAAAACTACCCTTCAACATTTCAAGACACGAAGGGTGTCCCTAGAAGTTAAATAGAAGTCGGACCTTGAAGAAATCATCCCTTCAAGAAAACTACCCCTAGACAGATTGATGTTGAAAAATAGTGAAGCAACAACATAGAAGAAATTTAATCAAGCTGAACTTAGAAAATTCCGAACGACTTCACACTTTGAAAATTTTGAGGGGTCCCGACACTTAGAATATTTTTGAAGATTTTGAACTTGGAAAATTTTTTGAAGAATTTTGAACTTAGAAAATTTTCAACAATCCGGGACTTGGAAAATTTTTTGAAGATTTTTGAACTTGGAAAATTTTCAACAACCTGACACTTAGAAAAGTTTTGATCAAGCGGGACATAGAATATTTTTGAAGAATTTTGGACTTAGAGAATTTCGATCGACTTCACACATAGAAGATTTTGAACAGTCTGGGACTTAGAAAAGTTTCAGTCAATCCGAACTTAGAATATTTTTTGAAGATTGGGGACTTTGAAGAATTTTGAAAATTTTTTGAAAATTTTTTTTTTTGGAAACTTGGATTGAAGTTTCACCTGAGGCTTACCAGTGGACTACCGAATAGTTTTGAAGATTCATTGAAGACTTCAACAATGCCGATCACGAGGTCGCATGGCAAATCATCCGAGGCGTGGACAGTTCCGATACAGGAACCAACCGAGAGGGTTCCTGCTATCCATCATCAGGTGCCGCCGCGTTCGCCTTCATCGTCTGGGACGGCGCGATCGATGCAGCAGCGCAGTGAAGACGTGTCTCCGCCTGCTGCCGCTGAACGAATAGAACAGATAGAAGCTTCAGCAATAGAACGAGTACCTGCACCATTGCCGACAACAGTACAGAAACAGATGCCATCGACCTCAAGGAAGGGAACCCGCTTTGAGACGACTTCAGATAGTACAATGAAGCCGTCAAATAGAAGAGATAGCCGAGTCTTGCCAATGACTACCCGGGGTGACGCCCGTATAGAACATAGACGTCCGCCGTCGACCATTGACAGGTCACCGCGGTCATATAGAAAACTACAGAAGGCTCGCGAAGACTTATTGAAGATTAAGTTGGAGCTTGCCCAGTTAGCACTTCAGAGAGCCGAACAAGAGTCGGACGAAGAATATTTGGACGATAGAAACTCAAATGAAGAGTACGTGCGTTCCTGGCTGGAAGAGGCGCCTGAACCTGTTCCTGATCAGAGAGAGACCAACGCCGCCGAGGGGGACATCCGTGATAGTCGACAGCAACCGCCCCCCCCTGTGGACTTCGAACCAATAGTGGACTCTCGTCGAACGCACATAGATCCAGATAGTGCTAAACAGATAGAGCCACCACCTATGAAGAAAATAGAAGACGATAGGAGCGAGGATAATTTACGTCCATTCGTTACGGACCTTACGGCTGCTATAGCATCTTTAGTTGACAAGAAAACAGAACAGCAGTCACAGAATTCCTCCTCGGCGTCGAAAGTCATTATGACTTTACCGAACTTCAGTGGTGCGCATACAGAATGGTTGTCATTTCGAGCCATTTATGAAACAACTCGAAAATATTTCAACGATGTCGAGAATACAGCAAGACTTAGAAGAAGCCTGCATGGACGCGCTTTAGAAACAGTTAGTTCAGAACTCATCGGCCATGCAAGACCAGATGACATCATGAGGGAACTCGAGCTGCAATTCGGCCGACCAGATTCGATAGCACAGGCCGAAACAGATAGATTGCGAGGACTGACACGATGCAGTGAAAATCCAAAGGATATTTGCTCATTCGCAAGCCAAGTGAGGTGCGCTATAGTAACGCTGCGAGCATTGAAGAAGGATCATTACCTGATCAACGCCGAGCTCATGCGAACCTTGACAGAGAAGCTACCGAACTCGATACGCGTACAGTGGTACCGTATATATACAGAAAAGTACCAGTCCTTGCCAGACTTGTCGCTGTTTAGCGAATTCATTACCGAACAGGCTCGATACTGCAGCGCTTTCGCTCCTGCTGAAAACATCAAGACAGAGGGCTCATCCAACCGACGCACACCGCAGCAGAGGACTCACACAACAACAGAGAAGTCAGCAAGCAAGTGCCGACTGTGTGAGAAGGATGGCCATATAGAACGCGATTGCTCAAAGTTCAAGAATAGCAATAGTAACAAGAGATGGGAAATTGCGAAGAATCTAAACCTGTGCTTCCGTTGCCTGAAGCCAAGAAGAGAGCGGCATAAATGCAACGCGAAGAAGTGTGACGTCAAGGGGTGTACAGCCACGCACAGTCGGCTACTTCATTACGACAAGAAGCCTGCTGCGGTGGCAGCCGAAAAGCCCAGACAGACCGAAGTCAAAAAGGAGCCCAAGGAGACAGTCGCCAGCTCAAGATCATCGTCGAATCACGCCTATTTAAAGATCATCCCGGTCCGGGTCGTTGGACCGGCGGGAGAGGCATCTACGTTCGCCCTACTCGACGATGGATCGACCGTATCGTTGATCGATGAAGACATCGCCGACCAAGTCGGAGCCGAGGGCAAGATCGACCCACTGAAGATTGGTGCGATCGGTGACACCATGATCGACACTCCTTGTTCGAAAAGAGTCACAGTGACACTCGCGAGTCAGCATAGAAATAGGGTGCCGTTCAGAGCGCGCACCATACCGAAGCTTAATCTCGCGTCACAGACAGTCCGTGAAGAAGATGTCACACATTGCAAACATCTCATCGACTTGAAAGAGCAGCTAGTCTATGATGTTGGCGCGCCCAAGATTTTGATTGGCCAAGACAACTGGCACCTTCTCCTTGCCAGTGAAGTCAGAAGAGGCCCCAGGCACCAGCCAATAGCGTCACTTACAACGCTTGGATGGACGCTACATGGCGCGCACACTAGAATACTCGGTCAGCAGGTGCATTACGTCAGCGCATGCAGAGAAGATAGAGAAGATAGAGACGATAGACTGAACGAGCAACTTCGTGAATTTTTCGCACTCGAGTCCCTAATAGTTAATCCTCGGCGTCCAGATTCTGATCCAGAGAAGCAGGCTGAAGACATCTTGAAAAGACATACCAAACAGTTGACAGATGGGCATATAGAAACAGCTATGTTATGGAAAAATAACAACTTTGAAATGCCCGATAGTTATGGGACAGCACACAAGCGGCTGATCTCTATAGAAAAGAAGCTCGACAAAGATCCGAGTCTTCGAAATAAATATATAGAACAGATGGACTCGCTCCTTTCGAAAGGGTACGCAGAAAAAGCGCCCAAACAGACCACGCCAGGAAGAACCTGGTATCTGCCTCATTTCGACGTCTTCAATCCCATGAAGCCGGAGAAGTTTCGAATAGTACACGACGCCGCAGCTAAATCGAATGGAATGTCGCTGAACGACTTCCTACTTACAGGACCGGACCTGTTACAGTCGCTGCCCGGCGTCATGATGAGGTTTCGTAGATATCCGATAGCCATTTCAGGTGACATTACCGAAATGTTCATGCAGGTCAAAGTACGACCTGAAGATAGAGACGCCCTCCGATATTTGTGGAGAGGCAATAGAAGAGAAGGAGCCCCCGACGAGTATCGAATGACGTCAATCATATTCGGCGCGGCAAGCTCACCGTGCACGGCCATATTCGCGAAGAATTGGAACGCGTACCGGCACATAGAACAGCATCCAGAAGCAGTAGAAGCAATAGTGAAGAACCATTATATGGACGATTATCTGGATAGCTATAGAACAGTAGAAGAAGCGACACATATAGCAACAGCGGTGAAGAAGATACACCAACAGGCTCGTTTCGAAATTAAGAAATGGGTATCTAATGACATCGACGTCATACAAAAGATAGAACCGTCGCTTATAGAGACAGAAGTCGTCGACATCGGTGACCATACAGAGAAAATTCTTGGCCTAATATGGAGACCAAGAGCAGATACGCTGGGTTTCAATCTGAGCCTAGCCCGATTACCGAGTGGCGTATTACAGAAGGAGGTGCCCACAAAGAGAGAGGCGCTGAAAATAGTGATGTCACTATACGACCCACTCGGCCTAGCCTCACCCGTAACGATTCGCGCCAAACAGATACTCCAAGAAGCATGGAGAAGAGGAGTCGACTGGGACCAGCCATTCGACACAGACTTGGCCACAGCATGGAGAAGTTGGGTTCAACATCTACAGAATCTTGCCCAAGTCACAGTACCAAGATGTTACCCAGGATATAGCGACGCCATAGAAACGCAAGTCCACGTTTTCACGGACGCGAGCGAAACTTCGTACGCCGCAGCGGTGTACTGGCGTATCTCTACAGAAGATGGCAAGACTCATGTGAGCCTCGTCATGGCCAAGGCAAAGGTGGCGCCACTCAAGCTCCAATCGATACCCCGACTCGAGCTGCAGGCCGCGGTGATGGGGACCCGCGTCGCTGCAGCTGTCATCCGAGAACACGGAGTCAAGCCGGCCTCCGTGACGTACTGGTCAGACAGCAAAACCGTGCTGACCTGGATCAGAAGAGGAGCTCGAGTTTACAAACCGTTCGTCGCGCACCGCATAGCTGCCATAGAAGAGCATAGTAGAGTCGAAGACTGGCGATGGGTGCCCACTAAGAAAAATATAGCAGACGCAGCCACTCGTGATGTACCACACAACTTTGATTCGAGACACGAGTGGTTTTGTGGCCCCAGCTTCCTGTATGAAGAGTCGACAACATGGCCAATAGAGAAGCCTCCACTAGAGGAACAAACGGGTGAGGAGCGAACCTTAGTCGCTATAGAAAATATAGATAGAAGACTCACAGAAGTCATACCCGATCCAGCAAGATTTTCGAAATGGGAACGACTGTTGAGAGCGACGGCGACAGTACTACGCTTCGTCGCCAAATGTCGGCCGCCCAAAGAAAACACGTTCTATAAAAGAACGAGGAAAAATATAGAAGCGGATCCGGATTGGAGGAAACGTACAAAGACGGCAGTGCCCCCTCCTACAGCATCAGTGACGTCCCCAGTTACGTCAAAATATAGTCAATTAATAGAAGCCGAATACCTCCAACAAGCGGAGAGGTTACTCGTGCAAGCTGTACAGCAACAGATGTTTTCCCGCGAGTTGACAAGTTTGCGAGGAAACGAAGAAATAGACAAGGACAGCGCCCTACGACCGTTGCAAATAGAATTAAAGGATGACGTCATACGCCTCAGAAGTCGTATAGATAGAATCGACAAAATAACAGAAGACGTCAAGCGCCCACCCATATTACATGGCGACCATCGTATAACTCAGCTCTACATAGACTGGACACACCGCAGCTTACAACACAGTGGAACCGAGATGACCATCAATGAAGTCCGACAGCATTACTGGGTCGTCAGAATGAGACCCACAACGAAGATGGTAGTGACACGTTGTTTACCGTGTCGCATTAGGAAGGCGTGCGCACCAGTACCAGCTACAGGCGACCACCCCAGAACGCGTCTAGCTCATCATCAGAGGCCGTTCACATTCACTGGACTCGACTATTTCGGTCCGCTATCCGTTACAGTCGGTCGCCAGCATCAGAAGAGGTACGTGGCTCTATTTACGTGCCTGACCACCAGAGCGGTACACCTGGAAATCGCCGCAAGCCTCAGCGCAGACTCCGCGATACTAACACTGCGCCGCTTCGCTGCACGCAGAGGATGTCCAACAGAAATACATTCAGACAACGGCACCAACATGCACGGTGCCGACAAAGAGCTCCGAGACGCCTTCAAAGAAGAGGCAAGTCGCCGAGGCATAGTATGGCGCTTCATCACTCCGTCAGCGCCTTTTATGGGTGGCGCATGGGAGCGCCTAGTCCGATGTGTGAAGACAGCATTACAGACTATACTTCACGAAAAACACCCACATGAAGAGGTGTTACACACACTGTTGTGTGAGGCCGAATATACGGTCAACAGTCGACCACTAACCCATGTTTCAGTTCACAGTGACGATGACGAGTCCATCACGCCGAACCACTTCCTCCTGGGTGGTTCAGCCCGGCTGCCGACGCCTGGCGTGTTCACAGAGCACGACATCGACAGCAAGCGCCACTGGCGGCGCTCACAAGCACTCGCCGACCAGTTCTGGCGCCGCTGGGTACGTGAGTACCTACCCGAGCTCCAACACCGGCGGGAGCCTCATAGCCGTGGCCCTAATCTGCAGGTGGGTGATCCCGTACTCATCGCAGACGGCCAGCTGCCTCGCAACACGTGGCCGCGAGGCCGCATAATCGCAGTTTTCCCGGGCGCTGATGGAGAGGTCCGGACAGCTGAGGTGCGCACATCCGGCGGCACCTTAAAGCGTCCAGTGAAGAAACTTGTCCCACTACCAAAGTAAGACAACAGCAGGCGATGCTGCTCCCACAGCTCGCCAACCAACAGATAGATGGGTGACGCTGCCAACACGCGCAGCTCGCCCCCCGTGCGGGCATATCCGGCCCGCTACCAACTTACTTTCAGCGGACAGTGAGAGTGTGATGCTGCCCACCGGCGCAGCTCACCTCCTGCGGACATGTTCGGTCCGCATTCGGCTCGCGTCAAGCGAGCAATAGCCGGCGATGCTGCTCTCACAGCTCGCCAACCAGATAGATGGGTAATGCTTCACAGCTCGCCCCCCGCGGACACATTCGGTCCGCATTCGGCTCGCATCTAGCGGGCAATAGCCGGCGATGCTGCTCTCACAGCTCGCCAACTAATAGATGGGTGGCGCTGCCTACACGCGCAGCTTCCCCCCCCCCCCCGCGGACATATTCGGTCCGCAACCGGCTCGCATTCAGCGGGCAATAGCCGGCGATGCTCTCACAGCTCGCCAACCGATAGATGGGCGACGCTGCCCGCAAGGCGCAGCTCGCCCCACTGCGGGCGTATCCGGCCCGCCGCCGCCTTGCTTTGTGCAGGCGACACAGCAGGCGATGCTGCTCACACAGCTCGCCAACCGATAGATGGGCGACGCTGCCCGCAAGGCGCAGCTCGCCCCACTGCGGGCGTATCCGGCCCGCCGCCGCCTTGCTTTGTGCAGGCGACACAGCAGGCGATGCTGCTCTCACAGCTCGCCAACCGATAGATGGGTGACGCTGCCCGCAAGGCGCAGCTCACCCCACCGCGGACATATTCGGTCCGCATTCGGCTCACATCAAGCGAGCAGTAGCAGGCGATGCTGCTCACACAGCTCGCCAACCGATAGCTGGGCGACGCTGCCCGCAAGGCGCAGCTCGCCCCACTGCGGGCGTATCCGGCCCGCCGCCGCCTTGCTTTGTGCAGGCGACACAGCAGGCGATGCTGCTCTCACAGCTCGCCAACCGATAGATGGGTGATGCTGCCCGCAAGGCGCAGCTCACCCCACCGCGGACATATTCGGTCCGCATTCGGCTCGCATCAAGCGAGCAGTAGCCGGCGATGCTCTCACAGCTCGCCAACCACATAGATGGGCGACGCTGCCCGCAAGTCGCAGCTCGCCCCACCGCGGACATATTCGGTCCGCATTCGGCTCGCATCAAGCGAGCAGTAGCGGGCGATGCTGCTCACGCAGCTCGCCAACATAGCGGGCGATGCCGCCCACGGGCGCAGCTAGCCCCCATTGCGGGCATATTCGGCCCGCCACCGCCTTGCTTTGAGCAGGCGATACAGCAGGCAATGCTGCCTACACAGCTTGCCACCGCAGCAGGCGATGCTGCGCGCACTCGCAGCTCGCACAGACAGCGGGCCATCCGGCCCACAGCTCGCACATTTGCGAGAGCCTACGCAACAGCCTTGCGACTGCAGGCGACCCACAGCAGGGAAGCGGCAGACCGGCGACTGCACAGCTGCATCGAGCACCGGCATCGAGCACCGGCGCCGCGCAGCGGGCGACGTGGCTACAGGCGTCGCTCACCGGGTTTCTGCAGCGCCGCGACGTCATCGCACCGAGTCATCGCTGCACTGCACGGCGGGAGAGATGTTCGCGACGATGCGTCTTAGCTACATAGTATAGATAGTTGTAGGTAGCTATAGTAGTACATAGAATGTTGCAACGAATAAAACCGCGACTACATAGTATAGGTAGTTATAGGTAGTTAGTTAGTACATAGAATGCTGTAACAAATAAAGCTGCATAGTATAGATAGTTATAGGTAGCTATAGTTGATACATAGTTTGTTATTGAAATAAAACACATTCGTTACAGTTGTTTGCTCTCAAGAGGCAGTATATAAGCCCTTGGAGCCTTTATTTCTTCCAAATAGATAGAATATAGTTAGGTAGGGTATCCTATCCCTTACACATAACAGTAAACACATGGTAACCCTGGTAATCGAAGGTATATGAAGGTAATAAAGGTATATAAAGGTATATCGGTGGTATATAAGGTAATCGAGGTATATACACACACAGACAGACATACATAGGTAAATAGAAAGGGCTTGGTAATTTGAGACTTGAGATATTAGGTCAAAGGTAGTCGCATAGCTAAAAGCGACACTGACCAATCACAGAGCAGGAGGGTGCTGGTACGTGATTGGTCAACAGTTTTTGATAAATAGCCCTGGTGAAGGTATGCACAAAATAAAACACTTTGCATCTACCCTCTTCCTTTCCCGAAAAAACAAGTCTAGATTCTAGACTTCTAAATGTCTGAAATAGAACCGCCTTGAAAAATCCTTTCTGGGGATATATAGATGTCTATAGTGTATGCAGGCATAAAGCCGTAATTTAGGTTTAAATAAAACTGTTTATTTTTATCCCCCTGAAACATATACGCTTATAGAGTTGCAACCCCTTAAGTGACAGGGTTGAAACATATGTAGTTTTGTAGAGGGTTGTCGTATCTACAGAGATACATATAGCTGTATAGCCCTCCTAGCATAGTTTTACGGTAAATTCACCCCAAGTAGGTAATAGCTTCGCGCCTACTATAGTTTTGTATAGTTTTCGGCATCTCACCCCTACATGGAGGGGGATGAAGGGGTGAATTCGTCTCCGCTGTATGGAGCCTACCGAGGGCTATCCATAAAGGTACGACAACCCCTACTCACATAGACCTAAGCCTAGATATAGCTTAAAATCTAGAATTGTTATAGTGAAAATTGGCGTTAATAAACTTCATCACACACGGTGATTTTTTGGGTGTCGATACGGTATAGTTGCGCCGTACAATAGTAACATTGAAAATTTATAGAATTTGTAGTCATTGTCAAGATAATTTGGATTTATACCTAAATGTAGAATCATATAGTCGCGAATTTCACCCTTCAAATCGCTAAGTGCATAGTGAACAAGTTAAATAGTGTTTTATTGTGACTTTATTGGTAAGCCCTCTATACCTACCCCTATATACTGTGTCAATAACAGCAAGTATAGCAAGTATTCAGTTAAGGGTTGCATCCTCATGGCCCGTAGCTTATAGACGGAGCGTCAACGCGTCTGGATCATTTATACCTAGGTGGGTTGTCACCATACGGTCCACTTTCGAAGAATAGGATAACCTACCCTGGCCACCCTACAGTCCAGTCGATCACGTCCGCCCCGTACATATGTAGAGCTGAGTTATACGATGGTCGCCATGTAATATGGGTGGGCGCTTGACGTCTTCTGTTATTTTGTCGATTCTATCTATACGACTTCTGAGGCGTATGACGTCATCCTTCAGTTCTATTTGCAACGGTCGTAGGGCGCTGTCCTTATCTATTTCTTCGTTTCCTCGCAAACTTGTCAACTCGCGGGAAAACATCTGTTGCTGTACAGCTTGCACGAGTAACCTCTCCGCTTGTTGGAGGTATTCGGCTTCTATTAAAAAACTATATTTTGACGTCACTGGGGACGTCACTGATGCTGTAGGAGGGGGCACTGCCGTCTTTGTACGTTTCCTCCAATCCGGATCCGCTTCTATATTTTTCCTTGTTCTTTTATAGAACGTGTTTTCTTTGGGCGGCCGACATTTGGCGACGAAGCGTAGTACTGTCGCCGTCGCTCTCAACAGTCGTTCCCATTTCGAAAATCTTGCTGGATCGGGTATGACTTCTGTGAGTCTTCTATCTATATTTTCTATAGCGACTAAGGTTCGCTCCTCACCCGTCTGTTCCTCTAGTGGAGGCTTTTCTATTGGCCATGTTGTCGACTCTTCATACAGGAAGCTGGGGCCACAAAACCACTCGTGTCTCGAATCAAAGTGCTGTGGTACGTCACGAGTGGCTGCGTCTGCTATATTTTTCTTAGTGGGCACCCATCGCCAGTCTTCGACTCTACTATGCTCTTCTATGGCAGCTATGCGGTGCGCGACGAACGGTTTGTAAACTCGAGCTCCTCTTCTGATCCAGGTCAGCACGGTTTTGCTGTCTGACCAGTACGTCACGGAGGCCGGCTTGACTCCGTGTTCTCGGATAACAGCTGCAGCGACGCGGGTCCCCATCACCGCGGCCTGCAGCTCGAGTCGGGGTATCGATTGGAGCTTGAGTGGCGCCACCTTTGCCTTGGCCATGACGAGGCTCACATGAGTCTTGCCATCTTCTGTAGAGATACGCCAGTACACCGCTGCGGCGTACGAAGTTTCGCTCGCGTCCGTGAAAACGTGGACTTGCGTTTCTATGGCGTCGCTATATCCTGGGTAACATCTTGGTACTGTGACTTGTGCAAGATTCTGTAGATGTTGAACCCAACTTCTCCATGCTGTGGCCAAGTCTGTGTCGAACGGCTGGTCCCAGTCGACTCCTCTTCTCCATGCTTCTTGGAGTATCTGTTTGGCGCGAATCGTTACGGGTGAGGCTAGGCCGAGTGGGTCGTATAGTGACATCACTATTTTCAGCGCCTCTCTCTTTGTGGGCACTTCCTTCTGTAATACGCCACTCGGTAATCGGGCTAGGCTCAGATTGAAACCCAGCGTATCTGCTCTTGGTCTCCATATTAGGCCAAGAATTTTTTCTGTATGGTCGCCGATGTCGACGACTTCTGTCTCTATAAGCGACGGTTCTATATTCTGTATGACGTCGATGTCATTAGATACCCATTTCTTAATTTCGAAACGAGCCTGTTGGTGTATCTTCTTCACCGCTGTTGCTATATGTGTCGCTTCTTCAACTGTTCTATAGCTATCCAGATAATCGTCCATATAATGGTTCTTCACTATTGCTTCTACTGCTTCTGGATGCTGTTCTATGTGCCGGTTCGCGTTCCAATTCTTCGCGAATATGGCCGTGCACGGTGAGCTTGCCGCGCCGAATATGATTGACGTCATTCGATACTCGTCGGGGGCTCCTTCTCTTCTATTGCCTCTCCACAAATATCGGAGGGCGTCTCTATCTTCAGGTCGTACTTTGACCTGCATGAACATTTCGGTAATGTCACCTGAAATGGCTATCGGATGTCTACGAAACCTCATCATGACGCCGGGCAGCGACTGTAACAGGTCCGGTCCTGTGAGTAGGAAGTCGTTCAGCGACATTCCATTCGATTTAGCTGCGGCGTCGTGTACTATTCGAAACTTCTCCGGCTTCATGGGATTGAAGACGTCGAAATGAGGCAGATACCAGGTTCTTCCTGGCGTGGTCTGTTTGGGCGCTTTTTCTGCGTACCCTTTCGAAAGGAGCGAGTCCATCTGTTCTATATATTTATTTCGAAGACTCGGATCTTTGTCGAGCTTCTTTTCTATAGAGATCAGCCGCTTGTGTGCTGTCCCATAACTATCGGGCATTTCAAAGTTGTTATTTTTCCATAACATAGCTGTTTCTATATGCCCATCTGTCAACTGTTTGGTATGTCTTTTCAAGATGTCTTCAGCCTGCTTCTCTGGATCAGAATCTGGACGCCGAGGATTAACTATTAGGGACTCGAGTGCGAAAAATTCACGAAGTTGCTCGTTCAGTCTGTCGTCTCTATTTTCTCTATCTTCTCTGCATGCGCTGACGTAATGCACCTGCTGACCGAGTATTCTAGTGTGCGCGCCATGTAGCGTCCATCCAAGCGTTGTAAGTGACGCTATTGGCTGGTGCCTGGGGCCTCTTCTGACTTCACTGGCAAGGAGAAGGTGCCAGTTGTCTTGGCCAATCAAAATCTTGGGCGCGCCAACATCATAGACTAGCTGCTCTTTCAAGTCGATGAGATGTTTGCAATGTGTGACATCTTCTTCACGGACTGTCTGTGACGCGAGATTAAGCTTCGGTATGGTGCGCGCTCTGAACGGCACTCTATTTCTATGCTGACTCGCGAGTGTCACTGTGACTCTTTTCGAACAAGGAGTGTCGATCATGGTGTCACCGATCGCACCAATCTTCAGTGGGTCGATCTTGCCCTCGGCTCCGACTTGGTCGGCGATGTCTTCATCGATCAACGATACGGTCGATCCATCGTCGAGTAGGGCGAACGTAGATGCCTCTCCCGCCGGTCCAATGACCCGGACCGGGATGATCTTTAAATAGGCGTGATTCGACGATGATCTTGAGCTGGCGACTGTCTCCTTGGGCTCCTTTTTGACTTCGGTCTGTCTGGGCTTTTCGGCTGCCACCGCAGCAGGCTTCTTGTCGTAATGAAGTAGCCGACTGTGCGTGGCTGTACACCCCTTGACGTCACACTTCTTCGCGTTGCATTTATGCCGCTCTCTTCTTGGCTTCAGGCAACGGAAGCACAGGTTTAGATTCTTCGCAATTTCCCATCTCTTGTTACTATTGCTATTCTTGAACTTCGAGCAATCGCGTTCTATATGGCCATCCTTCTCACACAGTCGGCACTTGCTTGCTGACTTCTCTGTTGTTGTGTGAGTCCTCTGCTGCGGTGTGCGTCGGTTGGATGAGCCCTCTGTCTTGATGTTTTCAGCAGGAGCGAAAGCGCTGCAGTATCGAGCTTGTTCGGTAATGAATTCGCTAAACAGCGACAAGTCTGGCAAGGACTGGTACTTTTCTGTATATATACGGTACCACTGTACACGTATCGAGTTCGGTAGCTTCTCTGTCAAGGTTCGCATGAGCTCGGCGTTGATCAGGTAATGATCCTTCTTCAATGCTCGCAGCGTTACTATAGCGCACCTCACTTGGCTTGCGAATGAGCAAATATCCTTTGGATTCTCACTGCATCGTGTCAGTCCTCGCAATCTATCTGTTTCGGCCTGTGCTATCGAATCTGGTCGGCCGAATTGCAGCTCGAGTTCCCTCATGATGTCATCTGGTCTTGCATGGCCGATGAGTTCTGAACTAACTGTTTCTAAAGCGCGTCCATGCAGGCTTCTTCTAAGTCTTGCTGTATTTTCGACATCATTGAAATATTTTCGAGTTGTTTCATAAATGGCTCGAAATGACAACCATTCTGTATGCGCACCACTGAAGTTCGGTAAAGTCATAATGACCTTCGACGCCGAGGAGGAATTCTGTGACTGCTGTTCTGTTTTCTTGTCAACTAAAGATGCTATAGCAGCCGTAAGGTCCGTAACGAATGGACGTAAATTATCCTCGCTCCTATCGTCTTCTATTTTCTTCATAGGTGGTGGCTCTATCTGTTTAGCACTATCTGGATCTATGTGCGTTCGACGAGAGTCCACTATTGGTTCGAAGTCCACAGGGGGGGGCGGTTGCTGTCGACTATCACGGATGTCCCCCTCGGCGGCGTTGGTCTCTCTCTGATCAGGAACAGGTTCAGGCGCCTCTTCCAGCCAGGAACGCACGTACTCTTCATTTGAGTTTCTATCGTCCAAATATTCTTCGTCCGACTCTTGTTCGGCTCTCTGAAGTGCTAACTGGGCAAGCTCCAACTTAATCTTCAATAAGTCTTCGCGAGCCTTCTGTAATTTTCTATATGACCGCGGTGACCTGTCAATGGTCGACGGCGGACGTCTATGTTCTATACGGGCGTCACCCCGGGTAGTCATTGGCAAGACTCGGCTATCTTTTCTATTTGACGGCTTCATTGTACTATCTGAAGTCGTCTCAAAGCGGGTTCCCTTCCTTGAGGTCGATGGCATCTGTTTCTGTACTGTTGTCGGCAATGGTGCAGGTACTCGTTCTATTGCTGAAGCTTCTATCTGTTCTATTCGTTCAGCGGCAGCAGGCGGAGACACGTCTTCACTGCGCTGCTGCATCGATCGCGCCGTCCCAGACGATGAAGGCGAACGCGGCGGCACCTGATGATGGATAGCAGGAACCCTCTCGGCTGGTTCCTGTATCGGAACTGTCCACGCCTCGGATGATTTGCCATGCGACCTCGTGATCGGCATTGTTGAAGTCTTCAATGAATCTTCAAAACTATTCGGTAGTCCACTGGTAAGCCTCAGGTGAAACTTCAATCTAAGTTTCCAAAAAAAAATTTTTTTCAAAAAATTTTCAAAATTCTTCAAAGTCCCCAATCTTCAAAAAATATTCTAAGTTCGGATTGACTGAAACTTTTCTAAGTCCCAGACTGTTCAAAATCTTCTATGTGTGAAGTCGATCGAAATTCTCTAAGTCCAAAATTCTTCAAAAATATTCCAAGTCCCGCTTGATCAAAACTTTTCTAAGTGTCAGGTTGTTGAAAATTTTCCAAGTTCAAAATTCTTCAAAAATTTTCCAAGTCCCGGATTGTTGAAAATTTTCTAAGTTCAAAATTCTTCAAAAAATTTTCCAAGTTCAAAAATCTTCAAAAATATTCTAAGTGTCGGAACTCCTCAAAATTTTCAAAGTGTGAAGTCGTTCGAAATTTTCTAAGTTCAGCTTGATTAAATTTCTTCTATGTTGTTGCTTCACTATTTTTCAACATCAGTTTGCCTAGGGGTAGTTTTCTTGAAGGGATGATTTCTTCAAGGTCCGACTTCTATTTAGCTTCTAGGGACACCCTTCGTGTCTTGAAATGTTGAAGGGTAGTTTTTTCTTCAAGGGGGTGCGACTTCACAATAGGGGTTGCGCCTTCAGGGTAGCTGCGTGGTTCGATAAATCCAACTTCCAAATAGCTAGATCAGGCTATCTTCAAAATATCCGGCTCCGATGGACCAGAAAATGTACGGGGCGGACGTGATCGACTGGACTGTAGGGTGGCCAGGGTAGGTTATCCTATTCTTCGAAAGTGGACTGTATGGTGACAACCCACCTAGGTATAAATGATCCAGACGCGTTGACGCTCCGTCTATAAGCTACGGGCCATGAGGATGCAACCCTTAGCTGAATACTTGCTATACTTGCTGTTATTGACACAGTATATAGGGGTAGGTATAGAGGGCTTACCAATAAAGTCACAATAAAACACTATTTAACTTGTTCACTATGCACTTAGCGATTTGAAGGGTGAAATTCGCGACTATATGATTCTACATTTAGTTATAAATCCAAAACTATCTTGCAAATGACTACAAATTTCTTAAAGTTTCTATGTTTCTATTGTACGGCGCAACTATACCGTATCGACACCCAAAAAATCACCGTGTGTGATGAAGTTTATTAACAAGATTTTTCACTATGATAATTCTAGATTTTAGGCTATATCTAGGCTTAGGTCTATGTGAGTAGGGGTTGTCGTACCTTTATGGATAGCCCTCGGTAGGCTCCACACAGCGGAGACGAATTCACCCCTTCATCCCCCTCCATGTAGGGGTGGGATGCCGAAAACTATACAAAACTATAGTAGGCGCGAAGCTATTACCTACTTGGGGTGAATTTACCGTAAAACTATGCTAGGAGGGCTATACAGCTACATATATGTATTTCTATAGATACGACAACCCTCTACAAAACTACATATGTTTCAACCCTGTCACTCAAGGGGTTGCAACTCTATAAGCGTATATATTTCAAGGGGATAAAAATAAACAGTTTTATTTAAACCTAAATTACGGCTTTATGCCTGCATACACTATAGACATCTATATATCCCCTGAAAGGACTTTTCAAGGCGGTTCTATTTCAGACATTTAGAAGTCTAGAATCTAGACTTGTTTTTTCGGGAAAGGAAGAGGGTAGATGCAAAGTGTTTTATTTTTGTGCATACCTTCACCAGGGCTATTTATCAAAAACCATTGACCAATCACGTACCAGCACCCTCCTGCTCTGTGATTGGTCAGTGTCGCTTTTAGCTATGCGACTACCTTTGACCTAATATTTCAAGTCTCAAATTACCAAGCCCTTTCTATTTACCTATGTATGTCTGTCTGTGTGTGTATATACCTCGATTACCTTATATACCACCGATCACCTTTATATACCTTTATATACCTTGATTACCTTTATATACCTTCGATTACCAGGGTTACCATGTGTTTACTGTTATGTGTAAGGGACAGGATACCCTACCTAACTATATTCTATTTACTTGGAAGAAATAAAGGCTCCAAGGGCTTATATACTGCATCTTGAGAGCAAACGACTGTAACGAATGTGTTTTATTTCAATAACAAACTATGTATCAACTATAGCTACCTATAACTATCTATACTATGCAGCTTTATCTGTTTACAGCATTCTATGTGCTAACTAACTACCTATAACTACCTATACTATGTAGCTAAGACGCATCGTCGCGAACACTTAAAATATTATATTACCTGTCATAAAAGCTTTTGTGTTGTGTCATAGCAAAAACACATCGGCGCAATTAGTAATTTAAAAAATATAATTCCATTGCAGACACAATACCTATAAGCCGATAACTCGAGTTAGAGTACAATAGTATCCTCGGTTCTGTTGGAAGTAAACAACTATTATTTTTGGACAGGATTTAGAACAAAGATAAATGCTTCTTTTCTCACGCATAAGCTTCCCATAACGAATTATTGTTTTTATTTTACAGCCAGCAACTGTTGCTCATCAAGAACCAGCAAATGATACACCTTCGACGTCTCGAGATGGCCATCATCGACCTCATGAGCCGGAACCGTCCTTCCAATGGACCCCGGAACGACACACACCTGAACTACCTGACTTCAATGATTTTTCATCTGGAATCCATTTAGAGCCGTCTGAAATTGCTTCTGAACTCGACATATTTCAACATTTTATGGACACAGAATTTGTGTCGATGATTGTCCATATGACCAACAAATATCATAGATACTTTGTGCTAAATGTAGACTTACGTATGCATTCTCGTTTACGTGCTTGGTACGACGTAACAGTCCCCGAGATGTACATATTTTTTGCGATAGTAATGTTAATGACCAGAAACAAACATTTATCTATAGAAGAACATTGGTCCACAGACATTTTGCTACATTCCCCGATATTTTCTAAATTAATGTCAAGAAACAGGTTTTGCATGATTCTTGGTATGCTACATTTTTCTGAGCGGAGTGAAGAAAATACAATTTTATCAAAAATTGAGAAATGTGTATCTCATACAAGACAAAAATTTAGGAATATTATAACACCATACAAAACGCTATGTATTGACGAAAGCATTGTTCCATTTAAAGGTCGCTTAATAATTAAACAGTACTTACCGAACAAAAGAAACCGATTTGGTGTTAAATTATTTGTATTGTGCGACGTAAAAACGGGTCTCATTGTAGATTTTATTGTGTACTGCGGAGCAACCACGGAAATAGTCGATCCTTGTAATCTAGGTGTTGGAGGGGCTGTTGTTGATACGTTGCTTAAACCATTTTTGGGATCAAATCGACATTTATATGTGGATAATTGGTACACAAGCCCATTGTTATTTAAATATTTATATGAGAATAAAATTTACGCTTGTGGTACCGTAAAAAAAAATAGAAAGTGTATGCCAAAATTAAAAACTAATTTACAATTGCACGAAATGGAAGTGTTATATTCTGGTCCACTGATAGCCATTAAATGGAAAGATAAAAAATATATTTTTATGTTGTCCACCATCCATGATAATTCTATGGAGTTATCAGCGAGAATAAATCGTAGTACAGGATTGCCAGTAATTAAGCCCAAAGCAGTAGTGGATTATTCAAAAAACATGGGCAGTGTTGATAACGCAGATATGTTATTATCATCACTACAGTGCATACGCAAGAGTATTAAATGGTATAAAAAGTTATTTTTTCGCATATTAGATATGCATCTTTTAAATGCGTTTTTTTGTTTCCGGCATGTAAAAGATATGCCAAAACTAAAATTTGCCGATTTTCAATTGCGCGTGATTCGTCAATTAATAGAGCGATATAGCCACAGTAATAGCATTATAGAAGGAGCCACGTTAGCTACAACTAGCAGTAATAATCCTCTTCGTGTATTACCCCGTAACGCAAAGGATCATATGCCAAGTCGTATGGGAAAATATCAAAGGTGCAAGCAATGCGCAACTTTAAAACAAAGAAAAAATACACGTTTTAAATGTAACGTTTGTAACGTATATTTGTGTGCTGCGCCATGTTTTCAAATGTATCACTTGTAACATATCTCCTTAGGTTTTTAATATTGATTTTAATGTCTCTGTGATACTTATTGATTTTTTTTTGTGTGATAGATATTTAACATAATTATTATTATGTACTTTATTAGATTTTATTTTTTATTTACACATCATGGCTTACTATTAGACGATACAATGCCCGTTGCATTGTAGATTTTGTATAATTTTGTTCTTTTTTTAATATAAGACTGATTATTATTATAAGACTGATTGTTAACTGTGATAATTAATTAATTATGTTACAGGCAAAGTGATTAAATAGCATTTTATTATTGCATTTTTACTTTGGCTGTAACATATCGATTCGAATTATAATCGTTAATGTTTTGATCTGTTACTTTTTTTTGCCTGATTTATAGAAGTTAAAAATAAACACAAATAAGTACATACTGTATTACATTTAATTAAAATGTTGTATGCTATTATCGTTGATTACATACCTACTTAAACTATTTGAATAATTTTGAACTTATACTTAAACTGTTTGAACATTCGGAATTATAAAAATTATAAATGTACCTAATTAAAAAAAAAAAAAACTTGTTTTATTTATTCTAAAATAATATTGTACGAGAACACATCGATAAGCGAGATATTACGTTGCTACATCCTTATTTCGGAAGCGAAATAGTCATAAAAATGGCGGGCCGTCCACGCCATTGTCATAAATTGAAGACAGCTAATAAAGAATAGTGTTGTGCCTATAGTTATTACATTTAATTATATTGTCGTCTCATAACTGTTATTACAGTGTTATGCAACTCTGTAAATAATGTATAACTATTACTATAGTAGGAGGTAGTGTAATTTTGAATTAAATTTCAATGTTATAAGGACATTATGTTTAGAAATCGGAGACGAAAATAAAAATACAATTGAATATCGAGGTAGTATTGGAATCCCTATTTTTTTCGTAGGTATTTGCGCGGATTTTGTGGCTTGGCGTTGAGGGCAGGTTCGTGTGTTTTTGCTCTGGCGTTCAAAAGGTTAAAGGAGAAAGTTCATTCACTGTTTGATCATGATTTACAACCAAAAGTATTAGTGTGTGACGCAGCTCAAGCAATAAAAAATGCTTTTATCCATGTTTTTGGTTCTCATACTACTGTGCGTATGTGTTGGGCGCATGCTAAAAAAAATATGCAAAAATCTGTTGAAAAGTTTGTAGAAAAAAGATACAGAAAAGATATTTTACAAGATATTAGACACTTTGCATAATGCATCATCAGTTGATGTTTTCAATGCTGCTGCCCATGCTTTTGTTGCCAAACATGCTACTAAGACAGCATTCATACAATACTTTAAAAGGGAATGGCTAGTCAAAAACCCTAACTGGTACTTTGGGGCTGCAGCAACCCTTTCACCGACCACAAACAACGCTTTAGAAGCATTTAACAAGACTATCAAAGATCATAATACGATGCGGGAACGTTTTCCCCTTTCACGTTTCCTTGTTGTGACGAGTGATATGGTCACTCAATGGTCAAACCAAATCTCTGAAGACTTATTCCCAGAGACACACAACATTGAACTCAAAGAATGGACAGAAGGATATTGTTGGGCAAAGCAGAACATTAAAGTAAAGACTTTAGCATCGGATTATACAAACAATGTATATATAGTACCTAGTGAGAAAGCTAGGGCTACGGATATGACATATAACGAAACATGGCATATATTTGATGAGTATAAAGAAAAAAACTTTGCGTCCTGGAAAATTGTACTGCCAAGAACAGAATGGAAGAAAGGCATGTGCAATTGCCCTCAATTTTTTAAAATATATGTTTGTAAACATATAATAGGCCTTGCCATAAGGTTGAAACTAGCCACTCCGCCTTTAGAGGCCAAATTGATTCCAATTGGTCAAAAAAGAAAGCGAGGGCGTCCTGCCAAATCTAAACCTGCCCTAATAATACAGTAATAATATATTTTTTTTATTTAATTGTGTCTACCTGCGTAACTTTTATTGTGTAACTTTAATACTTAGGTATAACTACTGTCTTCTATGATTTTTTAAAAATAAATAAAAGTAATCTCTCTTTTTATGTTTTTAATTTATTCACCTATAATTTTGAAAATAAAAGCCGCAAAATATTTTTTCTTCATGCTATTTTAGAGTTTACTTAAAGCTATTAAAAGTCACACAATATATGTATAATATAAGCTAGTTTATATTTATTCTTCATACAAACAATTTTAAATAGAATCTGATTTGTATTATTTATGAATGCCCATTTTCTATTTTATTTTCATCATTAAGTTTTCGCTTAGATATTAATTCAGTTCCCAAAAGAAAAACTTGATGCTAGTTTAAATTAAAACGGAGCTTATAACTGATATATTAATATGCTACCTTTTACTTATTACGATACTCCTTATTAGCTGCCAACCCATTATATATGGTACCCACTCTATTTTTTTTTAAACCTGTATTCGTTTTACTTAGTTGCTGCATTAAATACATGCATTTAATATTGAGAGTTTTCAATTTTATGTTATGGTGGTTCACTCGTCTTAGTAAAAAACTGCTTCAAATTTAAGCAACGTAATGACATTGTTAGCTTTTGTCAGTAGAACATTGCATCGAACTGTCCTGTGTTGAGCTAGATAGATAGTCGGTTGTCCTTTAAAGTGAAGGCGCGTGAGCACATTCGCAAGAAGTTGGAAGAATCATCACAGCGTTTTAAAATCGTTGGATTCGTTTCTCTCAACGCCTTTGTTAATTTTATTTATATGTATGTATCTATGTATTTATGATTGTATATTTTTCCTCTCCGTTTGTTTTCCATTTAAGTTGCACCTGCCATGTTGTCTCTGCACTACCCTAAGGTTGACTGGTAGAAAATGCCTAAGGCATTAAGTCCGCCTTTGTACAGTTTTTTTTACTAGTGCATAAAGTTTTAATACATAAATAAATAAATAAGCATGTTATAGTGTGTGTGTACAGACCTCCAAACCCTCAAAACTTTAATTTATTTGAATCAACAATGGAAGACATCCTTGCGAAACTTGCAGCTGGTAACAAATCTGCGATTATTTGTGGAGATTTTAATGTTAATATTTTAGAAAATAATTCAGTAAGCAGTGGATTTTTAAACCTTTTTAAATCATTCAATTTATCTAATGTTTTTACAGAACCAACTATAATAACACCAACTTCTTCAACTTGCATCGATAATGTGTTCTGCGATTGTGATTATATAGATAAAGCCATAGTAAATTATCTACCGTCTGACTATAGTGGACTATTGGTAACGTTTAAGTTTAAAACTGTCTTACAACAAATTCAAATACAATATAGGCCAATTACAACTGGCAAATTAGCGAAATTCAATTGTATTTTACAAAATAAGTTAAATGATCTAGCCCATGACATTCAAGATGCAAATAAATTTTACGATAATTTCTTTTCAGTGGTATTAAAAGAATTCAATACAACATTTGAAAAGAAGTCAAAAGACACTTTCCCTAAGTTTATATTCAGTGACTGGGCGAATAAAGGTATTAGGATAAGCAGGGAAAGTCTATATGAACTATATGGCCTTAAGCCTTTCATTAACACGGAATCATTTAATAAGTATGTAAACAAATATTCAAGTTTTTAGAAACACTTGCAAGGTAGCTAAAGCCCTGTACATTAGCAAAAAGATCAAATGAGCTGATAATAAAATAAAGACAGTTTGGAAAGTTATCAATAACGAAACTAATAGAAATAAAGTACGGAACACTGATTTTTTATTGGAGACTTCACATGGGACCATAAGCTCAAATTTTGAAGTAGCTCAAGAATTTGTGAATTTTTTTACCAACATACCAATTAAAACTACAGAAGCTTTAAACTCGTCACCCGAGGTCTCAATTGCTTTATTAAGAGCAAACGTTCCAGACTGCCCGGTTGAATTCCAATTCAAACATATCAACCCTATGACAGTCATAAAAGCTTTCCGGCAAATTAAAATCAAATTGACCGAAGACCTATGGGGTATGTCCGTCAAAGTGTGCACATCCATCACACATCATCACAATGTTAAAAGTAGTATTGAGGAAATAGTATTGAATAAAGAGAAACTAGAATTCGTCGAAAGCACAGTTTTCCTGGGGATAACGCTCGACTCAAGGCTACAATGGGGACCTCATTTAGCATCACTTGCAGGACGGCTAAGTTCAGCAGCATATGCTGTCAGAAAAATCCGTCAACTTACTAATGTTGATACCGCGAGACTGGTCTATTTTAGTTACTTTCATAGTGTCATGTCTTACGGTATTTTGCTATGGGGACGGGCTGCAGACATAGAGTCTATTTTTATTCTGCAGAAAAGAGCAGTTAGAGCCATTTACAATCTCCGCCGGCGCGATTCTTTAAGGGAACTGTTTAAGGAAATTAACATCATGACGGTACCTTGTCAATACATTATATGAAAACATTATGATGGACGTAGTTAAGCAGAAAGGACTCAATCCACACTTTGACCAAAATTGAGTTAAGTATGCCATTGTACTCCTGAGGGTCGAATCTAACATGTAGTGAAAACCCTATTTTTGAAATGTACATGGAAAGTAGTTTTTCTGACTATCCTGACTCAACCCACAGTATGAAGAGCATACAAAATGTTTTTGCTGAACAAACTCATGTAAGGTTGTGACTTGGGAGACGAGTGAAACGACTGAATGCTGAGTAAATACTGAATATATTTTATAATAAGAATCAATATAAAGAGTCTTAATACTAGGTACATAATAGGATTAGTCTATCCACATCTCATCTCTACCGCAAATAGAAAATAAAATAAATGACAAATTTATTTTATTTTATGTCATTAATCCTAATCCACTCAAATATATGTATTTATGATTGTTACATTTAAATGATTAAATAGATTTTTAGTGATTACATTTTTTTTTGTATACACTTTTATATATATTTTCATTACAATTTCTTACCTAAGTATAATTATGTCGATACATACTTGCTTATGAAATAATTAGAATATTACTCAATGATTATCATAAAGAAACAGGTGGTACATACATTTTCGTCCTGTTTTTATGTACCAAGTAAGGTTTATTATTTTTCATAATTTCTACGTTTGGTGAACATTCTCTGATTACATTGTATGGACCTGAGTAAATGCTTTGGAATTTATTTCCTGTTTCATTTTTCACCAAAATTAAATCGTTTGGTTTATAAGATACTGGGTTAGTGTTACGATCGTACCTAATTTTCCTATTAATCTTGCTAGCTATAAGATTATCTCGCGCCTCTTTTTCTAATGTCTGTATTCTAAATTTTAGTTCTAAAGGATAATTATCGAAGTTATATAAGGGATCAACTTGATTTGAATTTAAATGTGATGGTAAGATGCATCTTTTTCCAAAAACAAGCTCAAATGGAGTAAATTTGGTCTCGGTATGCACTGAAGTGTTATAAGAGAAACACCAGAAAGGAAGCCAAGTGCTCCATGCCTCGGAATGATTTTCAGTTTGAATCCTTAAATAGTTACCCAAATGTTTGTGTGAGTTTTCCAATGCTCCGATAGTCTGGTGATGGTACGCCGTCGACTGTAATTGACTTATGTGCAAAAGTTTACATACCTCTTTCATAGTGTTCGATGTAAATTCAGCTCCCATGTCGGATGCAATAGCACGTGGAATTCCGTATCTAAGAATAAAATTGTTAACAAAATTTCTAGCAACCTCATTAGATGTTTTGGAAAATAGAGGATATGCCTCCACATATTTACTCAATTCACATTGTATTGTGAGAATGTATGTATAGTTATTATAATCTCTATCCAAAGGTCCCACCAGATCTAAATAGATCTTTTCGAATGCTGATGTTGCTGTGGTGGTAATAACCATTGGTTCTTTTGTATAATGTGTCGAATGTTTTTGTTTTTGACATTTGTCACATCTTTTGACGAATTCCGTAACATCGTGTTCTAGACCTGGCCAAAAATAATATTTTTTGATATTATTTACCATCCGTCTTATGCCCGCGTGGCCACTTGTGGGCAAAAGATGGAAGTCATTTATAATTACACGTTGGTCGTCTTTGTCATCAATTCTCTTTACATCCTTTAAAATACACAATCGTGGTCCGGACCATGTACCTATCTTCTGTATTTCTTTTATCACCTTTTCTATAAAAATATTATTATTCTTATTCTTTACAAAATATATTTCTGTTATCTTACTCCTTTCACAAAATCTATTCAGCTCCCTCACAAATTCGCCTGGCGATAGTTGCGATCGGGACACCGGATTAATAAAAATTGTATTAATTGTAGGCACAAAACAAAAACATTTATTTTCATATTTTATTTCTCTTAATTCACGATATCGTTTTAGTTCCTTGTCAGTAATAAAACGTAATTCCGTAAAATATTTAGGCTTACTTAGTATATCTACAACTTTCGGGTGATCAGGCCGATCGTCGTGAGATATTGTAGCATTTTGTGCTTGCTTTGCCTTTTGACGTCGCGTCATTACATTAATAACTCTCTCATTCATCTCTTTCAACTCCTCCGATGTAATATACAAACGTGATAGTGCATCAGCTACTGTATTATTTTTACCTTTTAAATACTCTACTATAAAGTCATATTCCTCTAAAATCATCCTAAATTTCGTCAATCTACTCGAGGGATCGCGCATTCCAAATAAAGCTATGAGCGGTTTATGATCCGTTTGAACTTTGAACCTACGACCATATAAATACGGTCTAAAGTGTTTAACTCCCCAAACAATCGCAAGCAACTCCTTTTCGATTGTTGGATACCTTTTTTCTGCTTTATTCAAGCTCCTACTCGCATATGCTACCGGTCTTCCATCACCATTACACAACACTGCACCAATAGCATACCCAGATGCATCGGTTTGCAAAATGAACTGGTTACTTTCTGAAAAATCAGGATATTGTAATACAGGGTGAGAAATTATACTTTCTTTTAATATGTTAAATGACTTTTGACATTCATCGTCCCATTTAAATGTTACATTTTTCCTACATAAACTATTTAGTGGATAAGCTTTTGCTGCAAAATTTGGAATAAATTTTCTATAATAGTTTACGAAAGCTACGAATCGCTTAACTTCGTCAATTTTTGTGGGAACTGGATAATTCTCTACGACATTTATTTTACTAGGGTCTGGTACTACACCTTCTGATGTCACAATATGTCCCAGAAAGAGCAATTCTTTTTGTAAAAAGTCACATTTTATTGGATTAAGTTTTAAGTTGACTTTACGGAAACGCTCAAAAATATCTTGAAGATTTTTTATGTGTGATGGTAAATCCCTACTGAAGCAAACCAGATCATCTTGGTAGACCAAACACTTTTCATACGTCAAACCTGTCATCGCAATCGTCATCATCCTTGCAAAAGAGCTAGGGCTAGTTTTCAGTCCCATCGGCATTCTGGTCATTTGAAATCTTCCCGAATCAAATGCAGTATACTTACGACTTTCTGTGTCTAAATTAACATTATAGTAGCCTTGGTATAAATCCAAATGTGAAAAGTACATGCACCCAGACAAAGAATCCAATATCTCTACAATATTTGGAAGCGGAAATTTATCATCTTGTATGGTGTTGTTTAGTTTCCTATAATCGATGACTAACCGCCATTTTTTATTCCCATTGCTGTCGGACTTCTTCGGTACAAGTAATAGAGGACTAGACCACTCGCTTTGACATGGTTCTATAATACCTTCTTTTAACATGTTTTCAATTTGGTTATTTATTTCACTTTTTAAAGAATGAGGTAAACGATAAGGTTTCGAATAAATTGGTTGAGTATCTTGTTTCAATTTAATGGAATGATTGTAAATGTTTGTAGTTGATAATCGATCCCCTTCTAAGTGAAATATATCGGAATATTTGGCGCACAAATTTTCCATACTTGTTCTTTCTTCCTCGTTTAAACGACTTAAATTTAATTTTGCAAACAATCGCTTAACTCGATCTGCATTGTTAACACTTTTGTCAAACAAACAGATATCATATTCTTTTGAACTTTCTATATCTAGATTTATTTCTGATAATGTGACAGCATTCGTTGTTGTATTTAAAACACGTATTGGTATTTTACCATTAACCGGAACTGCTAAACTACTTGCGACAAAAATTCCCTCACAAATTTCCTTCGTATATACTACACACTCATCCGTTAAGTTTGTACTTATATAGTGTATCGACTCTGACCTAGCAGGTAGTGTCATTAGATAATCTTTATTATTAAATAACTTTAAAATAATGTTATTGTTATTATAGCATAACGATAATGTGTTTTGTTTAAAGTTGATAACCGATCCGAACTTACTGAAAAAGTCCTGACCAAGAATTCCATGGGCCTTACAAGGCAGTGACTCAAATACATAAAATTTATGGACAATGTTTTGTTCATGTGTCGATAACTTTAAACAAACGTATCCAATAGCGTGGACTTTGCCACCAATTCCATTTATGATTATGTTTTCTTTAGAAATTGGAATGTTGAGCTCTACCACATGTTTATATTTTAATGCAGATATGGATGCGCCTGTATCAAGTAACAGACTAAGTGATTGACTGTTGTTTACATTAAACTTTACACAATAACTACTCTCACTGGCTAAAATATTATGACTTTTAGGAACGAAAAAACTTATTTTCGTTTATGTCTGTCGCATCTTGCTGTGCGGATGTACTAGGTTGAGGTTGAGTATCATCGGCTATTATACGAACATGCCCTCGGAACGATTTGTTTCCTCTGTTATTATTATTAAAAGAGTTACCTTGGTATCTTCCTCTACCTCGAGCTCGCTGATTCTCGGATCTGCTGTGCTGCGAACCTCGGCCACGGTGCTGGTAACCACGACTGTACCCACGTTGCTGGAACCCGCGATTATACGCACCTCTGTTGTAGCCTCTATAATTGTTTTGCTGGATCAGCTGCCTGGAATTGTTTTTATAATAGGTGTTACTGTTATTCCGTTTCATTGAAAGAATTTGAGCACTAGCGTTTGACGTCGAGCTATCCTCGTCTACTGCAGCTTGAATAGCGTCCTTGAGACAGTCAAATTTCTGAGCAGAAATAATTGTACTAATCCTGCGATTTCTCAATCCGTCGCTGAATTGCTTTATCGCTTTTTTTTCGTTAATTGTCTTTAAAATATCGTATTTTGCTGAATTCCCATCGGATTGCGATATAGTAAGATCGACAAACATTTCAGACAGTTTTTTACCAAAATCATCAATTGATAGTTCATCTTGCCGTAAACTGAGCAATTGTTTTTGCAGAGAGTTTGCGGATTTTTGTGGTAGTAAAATCCTTTTCATTTCAGTCAGTAACTGAGGCACACTATTATAATTGGATGCAAGCTTTAATTTTGCGCCTTGGGACAACCTGCTCTTCATTACGAAATTAATCAACTTGGAATGAAATTTAGTGTCTAGAACTGAACTGTAATAATCGATTCCATCAATTAACTGTTTTGTATTGGTAATTTCATCATTCATGACAGGTAATAAATTCAAAGCAACTTTCAGGTCAAAATCCATTGTTACGGTATCACTTATTTTTTCTTTAGGTTGACACAACTTTAATATTTCTGAATACAAGCTATTCAATTTCTCACAATATTCTGTTATAACATTTTCTTCATCTTTATGTGTCCTCTCAACCTTTGTAATATTTTCTAAATAAGTGTTATACTGATTAATAATTATCTTAGCCTCATTTAACTTTACCACTAAAATATCACCTTTCCTACGAGAAGGTCCTATCTTAATTAAATATTGTCTTACCTCTAATAATTCATTATACAACTCCTTCAAAACTCCTGCCATTAAATTTAACACATACTGTAATTATTACCATTATAAACAAAATATGTACCTTATTAGTTATTTTACCGTATCCACATCAGTATTGTTAACGACGTTAAATAAGTCCAATGTCCGTTGGAGAGATGCCGTATTTCACCATATTTTTTTTTCACACAGAATAAACCACAGAACCGATTTTATGCGCACTTTCACTGACTCTATAACCACTTTTTATTACTTTTACACTCTGGACTCTTCATTTATCACGTCGGGTCGAATCTGACGTCGCCGCAAAAACGAACCTCTGTTTGCGTTATTCAGGAACTCCTCTCGAATCCATTGCATATGACACCTCCGATAAATACGAAATGTCAAGTAGAGCACGCCAAGTACCGCAAAAATCACGAAAATCGTCAGTATTATGTTTGTAGAGGAAATATGAAAATTCAAATCTTCCAAGTTTAGATCGTTTCGTCCTCCTGCCGCGTTTTGGGCAATCACAACTTCTTTGCTTTGTGTTTTTCCCATTTTTCTGGACTACTAGTATCGTCGCAACTGGTCGTAATTATATTAATATTAAACATGATGAGATTGTGCACGAACACATCAATGTTTATGAAGCACGGTCCTTATTTGGTAGTTACGGGATCAGATTCACCACGGCACGCGCTACCCGTACGGAATAGGCAGGGTCGCCATGTAAGGTTGTGACTTGGGAGACGAGTGAAACGACTGAATGCTGAGTAAATACTGAATATATTTTATAATAAGAATCAATATAAAGAGTCTTAATACTAGGTACATAATAGGATTAGTCTATCCACATCTCACTCAATCCGCTTGAATTGTTTCTGAGTAATGACATTTCTATGAGTATGTACTTAAGGTCTATAAACCAGAATAAACTCAAACAGTTTGGATCCTTTCTAGGAATTAGTTTTGATTGGAAATAGCATTTTGTCAAATAACTGAAACGACTCAAACGGGTTGGGTCGATTCTGTGATATAGGTTTACAGAAATTAAATATTTCTTTCTGTTTATCAGAAACGACTCAAAACAATTGAGATATTTCAGATAAACAGCTTTTGATGAAGAGCTCATTTAATATCAAATAAACTAAATAAAGAAAGAACTAAAAGAAGAAAAGAAAGAATAAAATTTATTTATCGACTCGAAATCGACTCAAGTAGGCCGAGTCGTTTGTAAGGAATAGATGTAACACTGACACATATACGTTTTAATTATTGAAACGACTTAAAACATGTGTGTTATTGAAGTGTTATAGGTTTATGTAATAGTTAATCAATTTCTATTTTAGTAGGAGGGACTCAAACTACCTATCTCCTTTTTGTAAATGTGGCCAAGTATTGTAACGAGTTTGAAAGCAATTGTCTAAAATAAAATTACTTCGTTTTGCGTTGTTTTGATGTATTAATAATATGACTTATATATTACTTGCCAGAGACTTTTTATAGGGCAACATTTTGTTGGTAAATTACTCTCAACAACTGGCAACTCTGACATTTTTTCGCACACTGGCTGGTGGACGCGTTTTTTTCTTTTATTTCGTTTTAAGTGTGTGAAACAAAAGAAGTGAATTAAGATGCGACGAATTGATCGAATTTTGGTTAGTGCCTTGGGACATCGGAGTAACGAAAAGACTGCGTTTTCAGATGGTGAGTACCTAATGTTTTTTCAACAGGTTCTAACCTCAAAACAATTTTTTTTTCGTGTTTGTAAATTATATATCGATCTGATGTAGCTAACTTATTACAACGAACAGAGAGCGACTTGGAAGAGATTTCTGCTTCGAAGACGCCGGTGCTGGCGCCTGTAAAGGCTGACGTAGATCCATCAGGTATTTTATACATAGCTAACTAACACTTTTAGGGTTTCATAACCAAAGGGGCCCTATTATTATTCTCAGAGATAACTTTGTTTTTCATAGATTTTCTATGAAGTAAAAACTTAATTTTACTACAGATAATGAATTTGTTTAAAAAGTAAAGTAAGATGTTGATATGAATCATTTTTTCCAGCTGTAAACTGACGTGACGATCAATCGACATACTGAGTAGATTTAATTACCTACCTGCGTAAGAATTGTTAGTGACGTATTATTCTATTGTCTGTTGCACATTTTTAATGAGCTTAATGCACGTTATTGGTTTGCGGTATTCATGATAATATTAATTCTTTTCTAATACCGATTAGTTTTAAGCATGATCCAGCAGTAAGGGCACAGGGTTTAATGTTTGTGTTATTTTGCTGTACTAAATGCTATTGTTTGCTTTTTTTTAAATTTGTTATATTTAATTCCTCATATCTAATGTCTAATAAAATTGCACTAACTAAGCTTTATCTCAACACACTATTTACTAATTCTATACTCTCAATTTGTGGATGGAAATATACCTGAGGTTCTTTCAGGATTTGAAGCAGATGCGTCCAAGGATATCAACTGCGAAGGTACTTGAAATAAATTGAGTAATAAATGAATTAGAGACCTAAATGAATGACAGAATTGAGTGATTGGGGCTCTTTTTTTATTTTCAGATGACGAATCTCAAGATACTAGTAATCCTTTATGCTCTTCAGAGACTCAGGCTGTTAAAGTTAATGAAATTGTGGGATCAGGTTGGTATATCACTTTCCTACGCAGCACAATATTGTAGTTGGAGTAATCTATGTGAACTTACATTTTTATATCTCACTACCTATTTTCTTTACTTAACCAGATGTAGAGTCTCCAGCTGCTCCTGCGTACTCTCCTCTAACTCTGCTTGTGACTACGCGAAAAGCCATAACGGAAACATGTAAGTCAGAAACAGTAAATCCTATTTTATGATTATTCTTCTTTACTCAAACATGTAAGAAAATAAGCGGGTTAAGATATTAATGACTATTATGAATCTAATGCATTATTCTACTTGTTCTTACCAGGTGTGGAATCACCTGCTGCTCCTGCTTATTCTCCGCTAACTCCTCTTGCTACACGGAGAGAAGCTGAAAAAAATAATTAACCAATACCTCCAATGTCACCGAGTACATTGGAGCTGTTTGAAACCCTCAGCCAAGATTTCTCTACAGTTGAAAATGATTATATTGACTTCTCAAAAAGACACCATAGTAATGAAGTTAGTTATAGTGACCTTAAAGAAGATGGAGACTATGACGACGATACAGAATCTGATTATGTACCTGACAGTGGAGAAGAAACAGATGCTTCGCATTCATCTGTAAAGTAAAAAAGAAGGAATAGTTTTGAAATTCCCGAGAGCGACAGTTCGGAGAATGAAACCATAACAAAGGGTTTGATTCAAACTCATGTTGCTATGGTGCACGATAATCAAACCAGAACTGACAGAACAACACAAATACGACACAGTAAAAGCCCGCTTATTGTAACAAATGCCGTTTGTGAAGACATAACGGTTGGTGAAATAATTTCAATGTATCAAGGCTCTGATACTGAAGCTGTTCATCACGAAGTTGAAGTTGTTCATCCCATTACAGAAAACAATGACGCATTGCAAACAATGGGACGCTCCAAATGTGGACGCAAAAGAAAATATTCAATCATAATAACGTTTTACGTAATTTTGCTAGTTATATTATTATGGACAATAAATATATAACGTTTAATAATAGTAATAGTTTTATTTTCTTTAATAACTTATTTTCTAATCGATGGGTAGATTTGAGTCCATTCTGCGAAATAAAAAAAAATACCTGTCTTAACAAACTTAAATTTAATTGTAATGACTCAACCCACATTTCATTCACTATCTCGAAATCTATTGCAAAATATATAACTGTATTGATGGAAAAATAAAATATAAGCTATATTCTTAATAACAACAGACAAAAATTAAAAAGAAACTAACTTTTTGTTAGAAAAATTACAGCTGAAACTTCAAACGCAATTATCTCAAAAGTGACTTATTGTGGATATCAGATACTTTCTGCTTAACTACGTCCATATATGTTCGGAAAAATCTTCATATTTTTAATAAGATCAGCGACAGGCATAATTTTAATACTAGAAATAGAAACAAATTAGATCAACCTAGGTTTAGATTGGCTAAAGTACACACTTCTTTTAACAAAATACCAGTCTAAATTTCATAACAAAATACCAGTCGATATCCTTCAATTAAATGAGAGAAAATTTAATACATGCATAAAACGCACACTATGTAGGCAAGAATATAAACTGGAAGATTATATCCTTGATAAAAATGCTTGGCTAAATGCCGGTCCTGCTCCACAGCCTCAACCACTTGGGTAAACAAGTCAGGATTTTTTATTTGGAAGAGATTGCTCGCCCTTTTTTTTGTCTCATTTATTTATTCTTTTTTTTATATAATTTTATTTTGAGAATAAATAATTTCTCTTTTTTACTTGTTTTTGCTTGGTCATTGTGAACCATAGTTTTGTATAATGTAGAAGCAGTTTATTTTCAAATATTGTAAATGTGAGTACCATGGAGCCATTTACAGGTTATAGTTTACTTTGTGGCTTGAACTAAAATGGCAGTTTCGAGTATGTCATGCTCGCTCAAATGTCTCGCTGATGGTGGCGCGTGTGTCGGATCATTCGGTTCCCTTCAAAATGGTTGAGCTAAATGGTGCCGATACACGCGTCATGTTCGTGAACGGGCGCCGTCGATTGAGACTGGTCACCTCTTAACTGCCACTGACTTGTTTGAATCTTTATACTTTGAATTGTTTTATAACTTCCTTTTTTTTTCTTTGCATTGTCCTCACACATAGAAGCACCAAGGATGTAACCAAAGTTATGTAATACAGAACATGATTTAAAAGAGTGTCCGTGGAGTTTCTTGCACGTTCTTCTCCATAGAGGACTACGCTTTGGAACGTGCAGATAGCTTCACCTCTTTCGACTTGACAATTCAAAAGTGCCTGTAAAGGGTTTATTTGAAATAAATGCTTTGAATCTTGAATCTATTCATAAAATGGTATTTAAAGAAATATCATAATCATAATCGCAAGCCTTAGAATTCACATAGAACGAGTTATTAGGCGCTTACATGAATTTTACATGCTTAAGTCACATGCATGTGTTAATTTTAAATTTATTCAAATACTAGCTGATATAATTATCATAGCATGTTCTCTAGTTAATTTGCAAGATTCCTCAGTCAAATAAAACTAGTTTGTGATTCTAAAAAAGATTTTTTATTTAAGTAAACCACTTACTCTAAACTTTGATATAATAAAGGGTATATGTTCGTTTTCCAAAATTTTATTAACTTATTGTTAATTAAATCTTCAACATAAGTGAGGTTGAATGATACCTTTATTACATTCACTTTTTTATTATTTGAATAGTCAGGGTCAGCGACACAATAATAACAGTATTGAAGTGTGACGGGGTAAAATAATTTAAACGCTAAGTTTGGTGTAACTAGATTTTATATTACCACGTCTCTTCTTTTAATTAAATATATGTAACGTTATAAATATACTAATTTGAACGACAAACACTGTTTTATTTAGACGGACAAGAATAAGGACAAACGAGCAACAATTAACAAAGTTAGGCTTTAGCGGGAAACCTAGGTTGTGTTCCATGCATGTTTGTGTTTATGATAATTAGGATGGAACGTAATTGCAAAATGTCATGTGTCAACTGTCAAACGTGAAAATAACAAACTTTATTGTGGTGCGTTATGATGGAATGTTTTAGTGTTTTTACATTATTTATTACATCTAAATGGGGATGTAGACCGCTACAGTATTTCTTTTGTGATAAATACATTTATATCTGCATTTGGGCATTGTATTTTTAGAGAGCTATCTTCCTTCTTTTTATCCGATTCAAATTCCTGCTCTCTCTCATAAATCCTTGCTATTTCGAGCGTCTCCATTAAAGTTAAACTGCTTCCCTTCCTCAACAGTTTCTTCTTGAGTTCCGAATTCACACATTTGTCAATGATTTGGTCACGAATAGCTTTGTAATCTATAGGAAAGTTGCAATATTTGCTTTTCTTCTTAAGCCTCAAAGCAAATTGTCCAATTGTTTCATTATGTTCCATGGTCATAGCTCGGAATTCCATTCGTTCGTATACACTGTTTGCAGAAGGAGCAAAGTAGGTTTTTAACCTTTTTACAAGAACGTAGTACTCGTCTTTGCCCACCAGCTCGGGGTCGCTTACATCTTTTAAGGTTTCATATATTTCTTGAACCTCTATTCCGGCTTGGTGCAATAACCGTGCAGCCTTTTGCTTTGGAGATAAGCCGATCTGCCCATCCAAATAATATTGCAAGTTTCGCACCATCTTTCACCCACGTTGAGGGGGTTTTCATTTGCATTAAATGGGCCAAGATGCCGCGCCAAGTCCATACTCCGATACAGCCATCCTCGTCGCCAAAGTTGTTTGGTGGGCTTGATAGTAATTAAACGCAGATTTAACTGAATAATCACTTTTTAATTCTGCTCTCAGATTTTACTCCTATTCTTACAAAATGTCCGAATGCTATGTATGTTTTGGCGGCCTGTCAACGTCATGAGTGTTGCTAGCTCTTAAATATATAAATCAAACTATATTCCTACAATAACCTTAATATTAATGCGATATATACAATAAAATAAAAGAAGAGAGGAAAATGAAAGAGCCATGCGGAGAAAAATGCCGGTTACAGTGTAAATCTAAACTATCTGAAGATGAAAGAAAGTTATTATTTAAGGCGCGTCCCCGAGCAAAACGCAGCGGTAGCCGTTTTTTGTGTATTTTTTAGGAGCCATCTTCTCATTATCCATTAGACATATCAACAAATAAAAAATACATTAAATTTCTACATAATCTTGACTCCAAAATGGTAGTTTTATTTTTTTATTTTTAAGGCGTAATGTTTAATTATAGAGTCGCAACGAAACGACAGAAATGAGAAATAATTATTTTTAATTTGCATCTCCTCGTAAAGTAACCATTATTTTGGTTTGCTACTTAAAGTAATGGATAGGTAATTTAATAATAAACATTTTGCTAGTTTTATTTTTTATTTAACTCGAAAATTTGATTTTATATTGATTTTACTATAAAAATCTGAGCGTAATCGCACCGAATCTTGCGGGTGCGGCGAAGAGGGAACGAATGCTCAAGGTTATTTGGTCAGGGTAGCGCCTTAAGAACTTCTGGGCGTTAGGTGATAACAAAAAACAATGGGAATACATTTCAAAGAGTATGACGATCATTACACCAAAATATCGTTACATTCGTGAAGGCGGAGTAAGAAAACCTCGTCAAAAGAATCACGCATTTCATTTCAAGCTGCCCGATAAATCGGTTAGAGTTTGTAAGATTTTCTTTAAGAACACCTTAGGTATTAATGACCGGCCAATTCGCACCGTTTTAGAAAAAGAAGACCAAGTGGCAAATTGTCTTTTAGCTGATGACAAACGCGGTAAACATGATAAACATCCGCGAGTTGACGAAGCTATAAAAAATGCCATTCGTGAATACATAGACGCGATACCAAAAATCGAGCCTCACTATACAAGAGCCAATACAAGCAGAGTTTTCATAGATGGTAGTAAAAATATAGCCGACATCCACAATGACTATGTGGCAATCCAACAGAAAAAAAAATTAGACTTCGGCTTTTGGCTTTATTATTTATTTTTAGTAGTTTCCTTTTAAGCGCCTCGTGGAAAGATGGCATAGGTCACTCAAAGCGGCACTAATGGCAAAAATAAAAACAGAATCGTGGTTAAAAGAATTACCAACTGTTTTATTCGGTTTGCGTGCAGCAATTAGAAGCGATACGGGTTATAGCGCCGCGGAATTAGTATACGGACGCACAATTAGGTTACCAGGCGAGTTTTTTACACACAACCAAAAACAACACGAGAACATGGACTCCTATGTAAAGGAACTTCAGAACACAATAGGGAATCTAAGTACCAAAATATAGGGAAAATAGGGCACGCCCTCCGTTTGTGCATCCAGAACTCGAAACTTGCGAACACGTTTTTGTATGCAACGACACAGTACGTAAATCGCTGCAACCACCGTATGACGGCCCATACCGCGTCATAAGCAGGAAAGAGAAACATTTCGTTATAAAATTACCAAATAAAGAAACATGCATTTCAATCGACCGATTAAAACCCGCATTTTTGCTAGAAGAAGGTGAAAGAGAGGAAAACATAAAAAAAACGGTTCACAAGGACACGAACAACAAAAAACCCGAAAAACAAACAGGCACGAAAACAAACCAAACAGGGCCTATAAACAAAGAACCTATAGTCACTCGCAGCGGTCGCGTCAGCAAAAGGGTACGGTTTTTTGATGAATAGACAAATACACATAGAACATACAAAGTACCACATTAAAGGATAGTAAGAAACCACTAGAAATACGTCACCTTACAATTAAGAAATAATCTATATATATATATATATATATATATGTTTTGTACGGCGTGTGCATGCGAGGTATTGTGGATTCCGATGGGATGATATTTTTTATGGCAAAATACCAAACATGCACCCTACCCTTAAGAATATTATTACATAAGAAATATATATTAAATAAAGTCAGCCCTGGAAGCAGGAGTCCGCAATGTAAAGTAGTAATAAAAAGACTAAAACCCATCTGTACACGCCTGTATGTAAAACGCGTAGGAACCACCTACACATAAATTTATAGCATATATAATAATTAGGCAACCACAAACATTGCATAACCTAAGCTTGTCACAAATGCATTTTGCAAGGTAGCAGGTAACAGTGAGCTGAACAAGTCAGCACTTGCACAGTAGGTCAACTACGAGTATGTTCAAAACTGGTAGTACCAAAAAATACTGACTCCAGTAAGAGTAAGCCTGTGGTCTATACAACATAGCAACCAAATTTATAACTTAGAGAAAATGTGTAACAGCCAAGTAAAACCACAACAAAACAATGTCGCAGTGTCTCAAACGATATCTAACGAGAGTATCGGGCAACGTATCAGCATAGTGGAAATATTTATGATAGCATTCGGCATCATATTTGGCATCATACTACTGTGGCTAATCAGGCACCAGTGCAGGAAACAGGTGCGGAACTGGTTCCGCAAGGAAGCGGAAGTAATCGGGTTGGCACCGGTGGTTAAAGGCAACACCGTGCAACAACCAGCTACTAATCGGGCAGCAGATGTGTATTAAAACAGTGAAAAATAGTACATAGGTAATTATAAGACAAGTAACTTGTAAAAAGTAAAACTAACATAGTTTAAGTTAAGTGAATATAAAATGTACACCGTGACGACATGTAAAATGACACTTGTTATTGTAACGCAGCGCTCAGGGCCACGAACACTGTTGATAAGCAAAACCTAGGTGTCCCATTTTTGTATAATTTTACCAAATTATAAAGATAGGGGGGGAATACTGTAGTGACACAATGTTGCAAATATGTGAACGCAGCAAGTTGGATACACGACGCGCGGCCACACGCTCGGGGGGACAGTGCGCCCAGAGACCTACTTTTAGAACGTCGTCCCATATTAATTTGTAAACTAGTCTAAGTACTTTGGGAAGAAATAAACACACAAAGTTTTACCTTCCACATCTCCTTTTATTTACTCTGCCTACACAGCGAGAAATAACACAAAATACCCTTTTTTATAAAATATTCACTCAAGAATTTAATATTTCTTTTTTTACCCCTAAAAAGGACATGTGTGATGTGTGTGCTATCTTTGAAAACTCTGATAATAAAGAAAACCTAAAAGAAGAACATGATAAACATTTGAAGGAAAAAGAGCTATGTCGAGCAGAGAAGGCCAAAGACAAAGCTGATGAAAATATTGTAACAGCGGTCTATGATCTCCAGGCTGTATTTCAATGCCCCAAAGGCGATGTATCAGTCTTCTATTATAAATGTAATGAATTTTACAATTTGCGATTTAAAAACAAACAAAGTAGAATGTTTTGTTTGGGACGAGTCCAATGCTAATAGAGGTGTAAATGACTTGGGAACTTGCGTATACAAGTATCTGGAACAGCTTTCGTTACTTAATAATGACAGGAGTCTTGACATTGTTTTTACTCAGACAATTGCGCAGGCCAGCAAAAAAACAAGACAATGATTTCAATATATTTATTCGCACTGCAAAAGTTCCCTAACCTCCAAACAATTACACATAAATTTCTCATAAAAGGCCATACCCAAAATGAGGGTGATGCAGCTCATTCACTAATAGAAAGACAGGTCAAAAATTGCTAAAAGCTGGACCAATGTACTCGCCAGAAGCCTTTATCGGTGCTATAAAAAAAACTGAACCATTTCATGTGAATGAAATGTGCACAGAGAATTTTGTTGATTGGAAAGATGCATGTACTCAAATGGGAGTCAATTTGACGAAGGATGAAGAAGGAAATTCAGTTAAGATTGGAGATATAAAAATTTTGAAGATTGAAAAGGATAAGCCACGCGTATTGTTTTACAAAAACTCTTACGGAGAAGAAGAATTTAAAAAAGCAGAAATTATCAGAAAAGAAAAAAGAAAAGGATTGACGTAAACGTCAAGAAAGCTTATGATTGTAAACCAGGCATATCGGACAGAAAGAAAGCAGATTTGTTGGAAATGTTAAACAAAAACCTAATTCCACAGTTCTATGCTCGGTTTTACAATTCTTTGTAAGGTTTTTTTTCTACAATAATATTACGATAACTATAGTATTCTTTAACATTGTTTTGATTTTTATGTACCTTTATTTTGCTATAGAGAATGTTCTTTCTTATTTTGTGACAACATTATAATTATGTTACTACTTAATTGTCATAATTATTAAGAGAACTGAATTTTAGAGGCTGATTTTGTGATAAAAATATTAATTACTTAATCTATAACGATAACTGTTAAGAAAGTTGATTTTGAAGACTGATGGTGTGCCATTTCAATGTGATAATTTAGATTTAAGCGTTGTTGATTTTTTGAAAAGATGTTAACGTGACTACGTTGTAGTTCACTTCTGGTTCCTATATTAATAAAAAGTTTTTTCAACATCGACCTATTTTGTTATTATTACTTTAAATTTACCTCAAATTTAAAATGATTATTGAGTGTAATGTCATAAATCAAAATACTACAAAAAAAATATATTTTTATTAGCAACAATGACATAAGTAGTACCTTGCTGCGGAAAAAATAGCACAGTATGTCTTGTGCTCTATAAAAATAAGTTTTAATAATTTAACAGAAAACTATAATAAACACACTACATTTTTGTCTAAATAAGTTACCTAAGAAATCAATTATTATAGTATAATTTTAACTTGAAACTATAAAATTGCTCTCCTGTAAAATGATGTTTTTTGAGAAATGTCTACCTGTCGCAAATGAGCGACATCGTCGAACAGACTATCGGTGACCCAATGCCCCAGGTACATATTTGAAACTGAGTCACCCTGGAAAGTGGAGCGCCCCCATTAAAAAGCAAAATATAAATACCACCGAATCATTATTTTTAATACTTAAGTTTTCTCTAATATTGTTGCGCGCCAGAATTAAGTTAGGATGATAGCGGCATTCGGTACCACTAGCGCCATCTAGTATCGAGTAGCAGAACTATTGAAGTCAAGGACCTTCGAGATTTTTCTATGCTAGAATACTCGGGCCTTAGACGGTCGCGACCGATATGTACGCGAACTTTCTGGAGTTCTACTCGACGCCCTATATAAGGCCGGCACATGTGCCGACCGAGTTATTGCCCGGTTGAGCAGTAACCAGCCTTAATGTGCTGAACTGCGAGTAGTCCATTAAAAAAAAAAAAAACCGACCGAGTCAGTATTGGATTTGCGATACAAGTGATAACTTCGAGAGCGATCTTCGACTGCGAACTCAAGTGATTAATAGTGCGATTGTGTTTTGTGATTAGTGAGTTTACAGTGTAATTAGTGTGGTGTAAAATAAAGTGTCATTTTTGATGGAGGTGCAACGCCGCAGGCTACGGAGAGACAGCTGGCGACCTTAGAGGCCGGCCCGTCTACCGCTGCTCCAGCATCATCATCAGCACCAGACTTTGCTGCTCTGATGATGATACTGCAGGAGCAGACTCGCCGTCAGGAAGAACAGGCCCGTCGGTTGGAAGAACAGCTGCAGCGTGACAGGGAGGAACAGGCCCGCCGACAGGAGGAACTGGCTCGCCGTCAGGAAGAACAGGCCCATCGTTTAGAAGAGCAGCTGCAGCGTGACAAGGAGGAACAGGCCCGCCGACAGGAGGAACTGGCTCGCCGTCAGGAAGAACAGGCCCGTCGATTGGAAGAACAGCTGCAGCGTGACAAAGAGGAGCAGGCGCGTCGCCAGGAAGAACAGATGTTCCTCATGAAGGATCTGCATGCTACTTTCGGCAAAGAAATAAAGGTTGTAAAAGATAAGGTGGTTCAACACGAAAACCGCCTGATAGAAGCTGAAACCCAGATTGTGGAAATAAAGAAAGCAATGGACAACCTTAAAGTAGGAGATGGAATTGCAACCTCCGTAGCAACTACTCCTTCGCCACGGGGATTCAAAGTGCCGCCATTCGATGGAACATCTTCCTGGTCGGCCTACAAAATACAATTTGAGGCCGTTATGCAGGCGAACGGGTGGAATAAAAATCAGGCCATGACTGCCCTCACACTAGGTCTGCGGGACCAGGCCTTAACTGTTCTGGAAGCTCTCGGCAAGGAAGTGACTTACGAGCAACTCCTTGAGGCGTTAGAATCTAGGTATGGCGACGCTCATCTGGAACACGTGTTTCGTGCGCAGCTAAAGGATCGCGTGCAACGCATCGGTGAAAACCTGCAGCAGTGGGCCCTTGAGGTGGAGAAGCTGGTCCGAAAAGCATACCAGTCGGTACCTGCGCTCATTCAAGGGAACCTGGTGCAGGCATTCATTGACGGCATCCGCGACCTTGAGGTCAGAGCTACTGTGAGGCTCGGTCATCACGGGACGCTCAAGGACGCCTTGGCTCATGCTCTAGAGGTGGAAGCTGCGCGGCAGGATTATCGTTCCCATCGCGTCAGGGAGGTTACAGTGGCTACAGTTCGCGACCGTTCTAAAGGATACAGCCCTAGATGCTATGGCTGTGGGGAAAGGGGCCACCTACGGTCCAGTTGCCCTAGGCGAACTTCAGAAGGAGAAGCTGTGCGGCAGAATCATCGTTCCCACTATGGCAGGGAGGTTGCAGCAGCTGCAGTTCGTGACCATTATAAAGGGCGCAGCCCTAGATGCTACGGCTGTGGTGAAAGGGGCCACTTGAGGCCCAGTTGCCCTAAGCGAACTGCTCAAAGGGCAGATAGCCGACCTCTAGCAGGTAGAGCGGCTGACAATCGCGGACAGCGATTGGATGAGTACGACTTGGTGGTCGACGGTCGTAGCGGGAGATCTCATGGCAACGCAGATGCATTATCAAGAAGACCTTGCCCTGAAGACTGCAAGCATTGTACTCGGCAAGAGAGTAAAGAAGTCGTACCTGTGAGGATGATCAAGACAGATCTTAGTAACGAGTGGAAGGAAAACTTGGAACGTGCACAGCAGGATGATTTGGACATCAAGCCGATCTTGGAGTGGATGTTGTTGCCAGTGTTCCGAAGCCTACGTGGAGCGATGTCTCAGCGATGAGTTCCGTTACAAAAAGCTATTGGGCACAATGGGACAGTTTAGTGATTCAGGATGGAGTCCTGTGCCGTAAATGGGAAAATGCTCGGGGAGACAACTGTCATTTGCAAATGGTTGTCCCTAAAGCTAAAGTACCGGATGTTCTACAGCTGTACCATAATGGTTGTTCAGGAGGCCATATGGGAGTTAAACGGACTCTACTGAAGATACGAGAACGGTTTTACTGGGTCCACTGTCGTGACGATGTTGAGGACTGGTGTCGCAAGTGTACAAGTTGTGCGGCTGTAAAAGGACCTCAGACTCGTAGCAGAGGTGCATTGAAATTGTACAATGTTGGTGCACCATGGGAAAGGATAGCGCTAGACGTTGCGGGACCGTTTCCGGAAAGTAACAAGTATTTCATGGTGGTTATGGATTACTTCACTAAGTGGCCGGAAGTTTTCGCCATTCCAAATCAAGAAGCTTCAACAATCGCGGATAAACTGGTTCATGAAGTCTTCTGTCGTTTTGGAGTACCCTTGGAGATTCACAGTGATCAAGGAAGGAATTTTGAGTCTCAAATATTCCAGGAAACTTGCCGAGTGATGGGTACTCATAAAACAAGGACAACTTCTTACCACCCACAGTCGGACGGAATGGTGGAACGATTTAATCAGACATTGGAGAGATATCTGGCCAAAGTTGTGGAAAACCGGCAACGGGATTGGGACAAGCACATACAACCGTTTTTGCTGTCATACCGAAGTGCTGTTCATGAAAGCACGTCAGTGACACCAGCTTTCGCAAACTTTGGAAGAGAATTGCGGTTGCCTGCAGACCTGATTACCGGAATACCGCCTGATGCTCCACGCAGTATAACCGATTATGCGAATGACTTGCGGAACAAAATGAACGACATTCATGAGCACGTCAGACAATCGGGCCAGCAAATGTCTGAAAAGATGAAAACCCGCTATGACCGCAAAATGAACAATAAAGGGTTCGAGGAAGGTTCACTAGTGTGGTTGCATAATCCAGTTCGCAGCAAAGGGAAATCTCCTAAGCTTCAAGCTAAATGGGACGGACCGTACCGAATTGTGACGAAGATCAATGACGTGACCTACCGTATACAGAAAGGTACAAGAAGCGCTCCTAAGATCGTTCATGTTGATCGACTGGCGCGTTATTATGGCGCTGATAATGCTCGGGACGAGCATGTCTTAGGAGGGGGCAGTGTTGCGCGCCAGAATTAAGTTAGGATGATAGCGGCATTCGGTACCACTAGCGCCATCTAGTATCGAGTAGCAGAACTATTGAAGTCAAGGACCTTCGAGATTTTTCTATGCTAGAATACTCGGGCCTTAGTCGGTCGCGACCGATATGTACGCGAACTTTCTGGAGTTCTACTCGGCGCCCTATATAAGGCCGGCACATGTGCCGACCGAGTCAGTATTGGATTTGCGATACAAGTGATAACTTCGAGAGCGATCTTCGACTGCGAACTCAAGTGATTAATAGTGCGATTGTGTTTTGTGATTAGTGAGTTTACAGTGTAATTAGTGTGGTGTAAAATAAAGTGTCATTTTTGGTTATTGAATCGGCTGATTTTATTATAACGAACCCGAAGCTCGTAACAATATGTTCATTTGTCATAATAACTTAAGTGACTAAACCAGACCAAAAGATGTTGCGCCATTTTGTAATATTCTCGAATGTTGACGATGATTATGTGGCCCCCTACTTTATTTCTGTAGCTGTAGTATCGCTACTTCTGTCTTAAGATCTCTTCTTTGTTCAACAAAGGCCTCTTTTTCAGCTTCTATCATCGTATCAGAACTAAAAATGCGACACACTTGACTTTCTTTTCAATAATCGCTTGCTATCACCACAACTCAGCTAACTAAAAATGTTGTTCAAATTTTGCATCAATTGTCGCTTTACTGCTTTGCAAGTTGCGTATAATCTCTTACTGAGAGCTGCGTGGGCCCTGTAGAGTTCCAGCAGTAAGCTGATCTGTCACAATTCTGCGTCCCTCTAGGAGCTAGGACATGAACTCACTCGAGTGAGACAGCCATGATCTGAAATTGTAACTAATAAAAGAAACTTTGAAATAAAATAACTGTCGTCAGCGAATACACGTCAATAAAAAAAAACCTTGACTTTTCTGAATCGAATTTGAAATAAGTCTTTCATATGCCTCGTAAACATCGTCTTTCGTAAAATAAGAAGCGGCAATTCTTTATAAGAACATAAAGCCACTGGTATGATGTCGAGGCTTTCCAGCTTGTATCAGATATTATTCATGAAATGCGACACACTTGACTTTCTTTTCAATAAGCGCTAGCTAAAGGTGAAATATAACTTATATATAACCGAACACTCAGCGAAATGTATGGGGGGGAGGGATTTCCTTCGTTTGCGTACGGGGTGCTGCGTGATCTGACAGTTAAATGCTCGGTGAACGACAGTATCCAGCGCGTCGGCTATGTGGTTTGGGTTGTTCTCCGGATAATGGGTCGGCGTCTCAGGGCCGGACACCGGTAGTCGAAGGCCTCTGCGTCCGCGAAGAGCTGTCATCCCCCGGCGTTTGTAGTGTACGAGTTTCGTACGTCGCGCGTGTGCCTCATCTATATCCCTCAGGAATGGAATGGCGAAGTGGGGCGATCATGTTCCTCAGGCCGCAGGCATTCCAATGAATTTCCCTTAATGGCCTAGCCACGGTAAAGGGACATTCTCCAATGTTGAGGATAAAACGATTCCGGCCGTAGTATTCTAACTAATAAAACTACAATAGGAGAAAACCGAATGATTTCCGATATTTTTACTACTAGTGCAACTATCCATTGACAAAAAACAAATAAAAAAATAACTTTTTTTATTTGTTTTTATACATTTATAAGCAAAAATTTACTCAAATCGTCATAAACTCCTGTGTCCCATACGCCTTTTTCCGGCTATTTGGTCACATAAAATATTCAAATACAAATAAAAATATTTGTTTTAAATGCGAAGTTGACTTCAAAGATTTAATTTCTTCAAACCTAATAATTTTAAACTTTTCACTTCATAAACAAATAAAAAATCAGCCTGTTAAAAATTGTTACAAAAATATCGTCATTATTAAAACAAAATATGTTTGCAATTTATCTACGTCCCGAAAACTCACTAAGTCAGTTCAGTGCCTACGGGCTTACCCTTGCCCCTCAGTTGAGCCACACATTTTGAACGGACTGCACGTGTCGGATTTCTCTGAAAGGTAAGTTTGAATTTGATTCTCCAAAACGTCTTTTTTTTTAAGTCATTATCCTTTTTTAGCATATCGTAGCAATTAACTATTGTGCTTATCATAATTTCTGCTTTCATTATATGTACATATATCGTTAAAGGGTTTAAATCCCTCTTGAGGTGTTTAAGCAAGATCGTTTCTTTTTCGACAATTTACGACATGTTTTCTTGTGATCGTCATTATTGATAACATCATTATCCTGAAAACGTATGTAAAGTATAATGACGGATGGGTTAGATTAATGACGTCCGTGTTTTTAACAATGATAACTTATTAGGTTAATGACGCGGGGTATTGATATTGTTGTAAACATCACACTTTATTAAGTATCAACACTTCTTTACCTAAAAAAGGTCAAAAGACAAGTTGGCAGTGTATAATTATTGGGTAGGTACTACTATCTCGCACGTAAATATAGACGTAAAATACTAAAACGTGACCACTTTACGATTTTTTTACATGACTTATAAAAAATCAAAATCAAAAAAATCAAAATCATATTTATTGTGGACTAAAGGTATACATCATAAATACAGGTCTTAAATAATTAAAATAAGTTCAGCAGTTAGTGTATAGTATCTGTACTTTAAATACTGCAGATACTACCATATTGTACTATTAAACACTTACGTTTTAGGTATTTTTATGCCTTTATCCATTGTATCATCTCATTATGTTCACAGTTTACATGATTTATCTTTGACTTTTTAGATTATCTTCACAGTTACATATACTGAAGTTAATGAAGTGCTCGTATTAGTAGTGGAATTCGTTATTGAATGCCTTAAGCGCTGATTCTAAACGATTTCACTGAATATAAAATCACCTTTTAATATTTTTACTGTTTATTTTCTTGTTATGACATTCTACGTCAGAGTTTGTCAAACTGTATTTTTTTTCTTTATGTAATGGGGAAGATTTCTAGATCTAGTTACATTAATTGGTTCGGAGCGGTTCATAGTGTTCATACGAAATATTTTTGTATTGACGTTTATCTGTGCGACGTTTACCCGTGAAATGTATGTACCTGGAAATTAAATCAGCTCAAAGAAGAATTAAAGAAGATGGGTGCGTCTTGTAGTGGAAGAAAGGCAGACCTTGTGGAGAGGTTAGTAAATAAAAGTAAAAAAAAAATACTGTAGTACCTATTTCATATTTTCTTGGTGAATGTTTTTACTGATTAGTATTATACTCCTGCCCATAATTCTATGAACATTTATTCACTTCGTTAATTATTTTTTGTGAAAAGCAAGTTCCAAGCTATCTTCTGCTTTTGTAGGTTAGAAGGGTATGATAGAAATTTTAACTTCACTAATGAATCATGTCCCCCAGAACCATACAAACCGAAGTTATGGTCATACCAAATGACGATTATTATAAAGATGTAAACAGCAATACCCCATTGCCACCATTAAATAAACATCAAATACAGGATTATTTTGGAGAGTCGGTATATTTAATTCATTAAATAAACTTTTTGTGCCTATAAATGATATTTTTTTATAATCAGGAAAACAGTATGCTGTGTCACTCTATATACCTATTTAATTTTAATTCTTTCAGATGCAGTCAATCATTAATAAAGGGAAAAAGTTTATATGAGAATAGATACCTTCTTATATTAAGAGCTGTCTCGATAAATGATTTTACATATACCTATAAAAGGTTTGTGTAAAGCAGCAATGAAAAACTCAGTATGAGGTTAATATTAAATTATACAAAAATGGTAGATTAGAAGAGACTAATTGTGAATGTACAACCGGATCTGGAGTTAATTCACAGTGCACGCATGTTGCTACTGTACTGTTTGGCACAGTTGATATGATTGAACACAAAACTGTAGTATTAGAGGAAGTGTCCACTCAGAAGCTACAAAGCTTTCATCGCCCGAAGAAAAAATATTAAAGCACAGAATTTACCATACAAAGGAATTGAACGGAATTTAAATTTTCATCCATATAGAGGTATCATTAGCAAAGAAAAATATAATAAAAGAATACAGAATCCTGTGCTAAATTTTACAGGCAGTACTATGTCTTTAAAACAATGATATAAACCTGCAAATCCTTATTCAATCGAGTGGGTTCATGGCAGTTACAGTGATTCTTTAAAAAGTAAAATTTTGGTATCCTAATATTTAATAAATATTACCTTAGAAGATATTGAAAATATAGAATGAAACACTAGAATGCAAAGTCAAAATGAAAATTGGTACCAACACAGGAAAAATCGACTCACAGCAAGTAATTTTCATACAATTTGCCATTTAAGAGTCGAAAACATCTAGCCCAGCTTTGCAAAGAATCTATTATCTAAAAGGAATGTGTCAACCAGAGCTACAAATCATGGCAAAATTAGTGAAAAAGTAGCCCTAAAACAGTATTATGAAAAATATGCACTCAAAGTTAAAGAATGTGGATTATTCATTAATAAAGAGAAACCGTATTTAGGTGCTTATCCCGATTGATTGCTTGGAAAAGACACAATTGTTGAAGTAAAATGCCCTTACTCTGCTCGGTATTGCTCAATAAGTCCGGTTACTGTACCTTATCTGTGTGTTAGAAAATGGAGAATTGCAAATAAAAAAAGGACAGCCTTACTACTTTCAGATACAAGGCCAATTGTTTTGTACTAATCGGCAATTCTATAATCTAATCATCTATACTATCTATAAAGATCTCCAGGTTGTGTATGTTACAAAGGATGAAGTATTTATAGCAGAAATGGTAAGAAAATTGGACCTCTTCTATGAAAACTACTTTGAAAAAGCTATTTGTGGTGTTTACCATTAAAAGACGGACACATGGACCAGGGGAGTTTATTTAAAACCACATTGAGAATACAAAAAAACGGTTATAACATACTTTTTGTAGCACATTAGAACATTCAGTGTCACTTGAAAGCGAGCGGGGCAGAGACTAACGGCGCGCCCGCGCGGCCTCCTGTGCGCGTGGGGCTCGCTACATGTAAGCGTCGGCGGCAAGCGCTGTGATTGGTTACCAGTCCGTAAGGACGTTTGGCGGGGTATTTAAAAGGTTTAGTGATGTGCGCGCTACATCCTCCTCCTCCAAGTCACGACATCGTCCCGAGAGTGATTTGGAACAAATAAAAAAAACTAGGAGCGCGCCTTACTTTTTTGACTTAGGTGGCCGGCCTCGCCGACGGCGTGGTTGGACCGGCTCTATTGACTCAGTCTGATTACGAATAAGTGCCATCAGGTCCGAAACATGAAAACGACCTAAAAGATGACCCTGACTATCGACCAACTCGTAGGTTGTGGGGCTGATAACCTTTTTAATAGTATATGGCCCATCCCTCTGAGGCATAAACTTCCGAGTCAAACCTTTGGGTGCATTACTGAGAGAATGGGTGGTTAACAATACCTGGTCACCAACCTGGAAAACTGGAGATGGACGTCGGGAAGTGTCAGCATACTCTTTCCTAAGATCTTGTCGTCTCTCAACTCGATCTCGTATATCCCGTAGGGAATCAATAAATTTAGACAGATAAGGCGTGACCTGGGGTACATACGTTTCTTTGTCCAAGATTGTGCGCAGGTCATGCTGTGCGTCAAATGGTGTCCGCATTTCGCGACCATACATCATGTATGACGGTGTTAATCCTGTGGTTGAACAGGTTGCTGTGTTGAGGGCGAATCTTACCTGGGGTAGGAAGTGGGGCCAAGTGCGATGCTCATTCTTTACCAACATGGCCAGCTGAATTTTCAGGTCCCGATTCTTCCTTTCGGCTGGGTTAGCCTCAGGGTGGTAGAGTGGTATCAAGTTCTGCTTGATTCCGAATATGTACATGCACTGTTGCATTACCGCAGAAATGAATTGCACTCCATTGTCAGAAATGATACGCCTAGGGAATCCAAATCGAAGGAAATATTCTTCAATCATTAATTTGGCACATACCTCAGCTGTAGCCTCCTTGATGGCGTATAACTCCACCCATCGAGTGGCAGTATCCTCGATAAGGTATACCCATTTCTCGCCAGATTCAGCTTCTGGAAGAGGGCCAAATAAATCGACAGCCAGTACTTCGCCTCTCTGGTGTAGTATAGGTGTTTGCAAAAGTCCGAAAGGTTTTTGATTTGAGAACTTATACCTTTGACAGTCGATACAGTTCTTCAAATAGGCTGAAACGTACTTACGCATACCTGTAAAGTAGTATCGCTGCCTAATACGGTCGATTGTACGGTCAACGCCTTGATGACCAGCAGTGGGGGCGTTGTGAAACTCTTCCATGACGTCTTTAAGCATGGATACGGGAATCACCAACTGCGGCTCTTCGGACTCAGAGTCAGGAGCGTGACGGTAGAGGACACCCTGGTCCATAAGGTACCCGCGCTCTAACCAGCGGGTAGAAGACATGGGGTCAGTTGTGTTTTCTATATCCTTGATGATCTTACTCACCTCTGGATCATCTAACTGAGCAGATCGAAGGTCAGTCGCACTCTTGCGTGGTATGTCCAAGATCACCGAACAGACTCCACAGCTCTCTTGAGAAGCCTCACTACAGGTAGGACGGCTTAGAGCATCGGCGATAACGTTAGCCTTACCAGGTGTGTACTCATACTGTATGTCAAAAGCTTGTAATTTGAGAGCCCAGCGCATCAACCTGCCACTCGGTGACTTTAAAGTTAACAACCACTTTAGCGGTTGGTGGTCACTCCGCAGAATAACAGGGTGCCCATCGATGTATGGGCGGTACTTTTCTACGGCCCAGACTACGGCGAGTGCCTCACGCTCTGTAGTTGAGTACTTACGTTCTGCAGAGGTGAGCAAACGACTAGAGTACTCGATGGGGTGCACGTCGTGGCCTTCGCCTTGCAGAAGAACGGCACCTAAAGCGTAATTGCTAGCATCTGTATGAATAATAAAAGGTTTACTATGGTCAGCTTGCACGAGCACTGGTGCTGTAATGAGCCTCTTCTTCAGCTCATTGAAAGCTCGCCGCTGGTCTTCAGTCCAAGCCCACGGTTCGTTCTTCTTAGTAAGCTTGGTGAGCGGTTGAGCTATTTCAGAAAATCCAGACACAAACTTACGGAACCATGAACAGGTCTGTAGGAAACTTTTTAAGTGTTTGATGTTGCTTGGCTCATTCATCTGTTGGATAGCCTGTACCTTGGACTCATCGGGCATTATACCTTTAGGAGTAATAAGATGGCCTAAGTACTTAACTTGGTTACAGGCAAAGTGACACTTGTCCCTGTTGGCACGTAGTCCAAATACACGTAAGCGGTTGAATACGGCTTCCAGGTCTTCCAGGTGTTTCTGGAATTGCCCTTCTGAAAGGATTAGCAAATCGTCCAAATAACATAATAAGGTAACGTCCTTCAGAGTAGACCCAGACCGGAAACGGTTCATTAACCTCTGGAAGGTGGCGGGAGCATTCTTGAGACCAAAGGGCATTCGAGTAAAACGGTACGTACCCAGAGGTGAGACGAACGCCGTCTTGTCCCTGTCCACAGGAGATAAGCTGCTGATACACATGCTTGTAAGTAGCACGAAAGCATGCTATTTTTAACCAAATGCTATCAAGTAGCACGTGTGTATTGGGCCTTGCTTGAAAATAGCATGCTAGCTCGTAGTTTGCTAGTAAATCGATCAACTGTTGATTTTTGAGCACGCTACCTGAGGAGCGGGGTAGTGGGGGCTGCGTTTAAAGCAGGTCTGAACGTGTTTGCTCTGTAGCATGCTTGTTAGTAGCAAGCAGTCAGTGTAGTGCAAAATGGCGCGTTGGGGAGACGATAAGACGCTAAATTTTGTTATTAATTACCGTAACCATGAGTGTTTGTGGAATCCACGTTCACCTCTTTATAAAAACAACATTGCACGAAATAATGCTTACGAAGATTTATTAAGTACTATTGAAGAGCCAAAGTTTACATTAAAAATGTTGAAAAGTAAAATAAAAAATTTAAGATCGATATATCATACAGAGCTGAAAAAAATAGAAAGTTCAAAGAGGTCCGGTTCTGGTGCGTCGAATGTATACAAGCCCACTATTTGTTGGTTTGAAGAAATACACTCATTTTTGAAAGACTCGAATGAGTATCGTCCAACTACAAGTACTGAAGTTTCTCATGTAAGTATTATTAGCTTCTTCTTATATTTAAATTAAATAGTTCTATCCAACACCATTAATGATGGCACGCGACCAGTCTTTTTATGCCATATGAAATTACAATCTAAACTTGTGAAAGAAAGAGAAGCGCCCCGCTCAGAGATGAAGCGTAAGTAGATATTTAAATGTTGATCATATCATTTTGCCACGGTACGGCTTCTGTTGTTTCAAAAAGTTGTGCATATGCATTTCTAACGGCAACTGCTTGTCGAGAAGCGTGATTATTACGTGTCGGTGGCATATTTTCCAAAGCTGAGCGCATCTGCTGCCGCCATGTTCCTGGTACTACACGGCGCCGTTGTAAATCTTCAAAATCGACACACCGTTGTGTGATATACATATCAGAAGTTTTAATTAGCCAATTGTGTAAGGATATAGCTGCCCATGTAATACTGTCAAATTTACTTGGTGTCATTTGTATTGTTTTTAGAAATATTCGAAATCTAGTTACTAAAATCCCAAAAGCGTTTTCGGCAATCCTTCTGGCTCTGGATAAGCGATAATTAAATATCTTTTCTCTCTGGGTAGGTGTTGTTGCATACGGCTTCATGAGATACGGCTTTAAGGGAAATGCAGCGTCTCCAACGATGACAGATTGCTCTGGTATACTTAAAGAATGGCTTTCTAATGCTTGTCCCAAAGATGATCTTGCGAAAATACCTCCATCAGAAGCTCTTCCATTTGTTCCAATGTCCACATATGAAAAACAGTACTTATCATCAACTAAAGCCAGCATTACAATGCTGTGGTCACCTTTGTAATTGAAATAATCTGAAGTATTGTCCGGAGCAAAAATATTTACATGTTTTCCATCCAGAGCCCCAATACAGTTAGGAAAATTCCATTTAGTTCGAAATCCAGTTTCAATTAGCTTCCATTCATCATAGGATGGCATCTGCAAAACACACATTACGCAAATTAATATAATATTAATTGTGTCTTATCAGTATTTTTTTATTTTTCAGGATCACCCGGGATCACCAAATAATGACGACACCCAGCGGCCTAGAAGTGCTTTGCAGTCATGAATGAGTGAAGATAGCCCTGATTCTCGAAGCACTACACAATCGGAAATGGAAATTAGACCTCGGTCACAAGTAGGGATTGGGCCTATATCACCCACTGAAGGAGAATCGTCTACTTCGATTCATTCACGTCGAAATTTGACATATCAGAGATTCACTCGCAGAGGAAAAAACGCAGTGCCTACGTCAACATATAATTCAGTAACTGCTGCTTTAGAGCGCCTAGAACATATATCCTCTGATATAAATAATCCACCACATTTTGATGAATTTCATTATTTTGGACTAAATGTAGCTTCGCAACTACGCGCATTACCATTAAATGTTGCACTGGATGTGCAAGCTGAAATCCAAGCCAGTTTACTATCAGCTAGGCGTCGACAGTTGTATCCAAATATTGGAAGCATATCCATTCCAATTCAACCAATTGTGATTCAAGATAATCCAGCTAACTTACAAAGTGTCCAATCGTTGCCGCCATTTGGACAAGCATCTATTCAAGGATTCAAGATTCAAGATTCAAGATTCAAAGCATTTATTTCAAATAAACCCTTTACAGGCACTTTTGAATTGTCAAGTCGAAAGAGGTGAAGCTATCTGCACGTTCCAAAGCGTAGATCTCTATGGAGAAGAACGTGCAAGAAACTCCACGGACACTCTTTTAAATCATGTTCTGTATTACATAACTTTGGTTACATCCTTGGTGCTTCTATGTGTGAGGACAATGCAAAGAAAAAAAAAGGAAACTATAAAACAATTCAAAGTATTAAAGATTAAAACAAGTCAGTGGCAGTTAAGAGGTGACCAGTCTCAACCGACGGCGCCCGTTCACGAACATGACGCGTGTATCGGCACCATTTAGCTCAACCATTTTGAAGGGAACCGAATGATCCGACACACGCGCCACCATCAGCGAGACATTTGAGCGAGCATGACATACTCTCAACTGCCATTTTAGTTCAAGTCACAAAGTAAACTATAACCTGTAAATGGCTCCATGGTACTCACATTTACAATATTTGAAAATAAACTGCTTCTACATTATACAAAACTATGGTTCACAATGACCAAGCAAATACAAGTAAAAAAGAGAAATTATTTATTCCCATTATTAGAAATTAATTATTTATATAAAATTATAAAAAAAAGAATAAATAAATGAGACAAAAAAAAAAAGGGCGAGCATCTCTTCCAAATAAAAAATCCTAACTTGTTTACCCAAGTGGTTGAGTCTGTGGAGCAGGACCGGCATTTAGCCAAGCATTTTTATCAAGGATATAATCTTCCAGTTTATAATATGCTTGCCTACATAGTGTGCGTTTTATGCATGTTTTAAATTTTCTCTCATTTAATTGAAGGATATCGACTGGTATTTTGTTATAAAATTTTACGCAATACCCCATAAAAGAAGTGTGTACTTTAGCCAATCTAAACCTAGGTTGATCTAATTTGTTTCTATTTCTAGTATTAAAATTATGCCTGTCGCTGATCTTATTAAAAATATGCAGATTTTTCCGAACATACATAATGTTTTCATATATGTATTGACAAGGTACCGTCATGATGTTAATTTTCTTAAACAGTTCCCTTAAAGAATCGCGCCGGCGGAGATTGTAAATGGCTCTAACTGCTCTTTTCTGCAGAATAAAAATAGACTCTATGTCTGCAGCCCGTCCCCATAGCAAAATACCGTAAGACATGACACTATGAAAGTAACTAAAATAGACCAGTCTCGCGGTATCTACATTAGTAAGTTGACGGATTTTTCTGACAGCATATGCTGCTGAACTTAGCCGTCCTGCAAGTGATGCTAAATGAGGTCCCCATTTTAGCCTTGAGTCGAGCGTTATCCCCAGGAAAACTGTGCTTTCGACGAATTCTAGTTTCTCTTTATTCAATACTATTTCCTCAATACTACTTTTAACATTCGGTAAAACAAATCTAATACATTTTGTTTTTTTCTCATTTAATACTAAATTATTAGCAGTAAACCAATTTTGGACCTGCTGTAGGGAGTCATTTACTTCGTCAAGATTTGCAGAACGTCTATTTATCTTAAAAATTAAGGACGTATCGTCAGCAAATAACACCATTTGTGATTGTTTTTTCAAAAGATAGGGTAGATCATTTATGTACACTAAAAAGAGGAAAGGACCCAGTATTGAGCCTTGTGGTACCCCCATTTTGACTCCTAAACCACATGAATTTACACCGTTTATTTGAACTTGCTGCTGTCTGTCATTTAAATAAGACTGTACTAAACTAAGTGCAAGTTTACTAAGTCCGTAATGTTCTAGTTTTAAAAGCAAGGTTTCGTGATGAACACAATCAAACGCCTTGGAGAGGTCACAAAATATTCCTATGGCATCTTGGGCCTCTTCCCACGCTGCAAATATATGTTTTAGTAAGGTGACACCAGCGTCAGTCGTGCAACGTCCTCTGGTGAAACCATACTGTTGATCGTGTAAGATTTTGTTGGTGTTGAAATGATTGAGCATCTGATTGAGCATCACCTTTTCGAAGACCTTGCTGAAAACCGGCAAAACGGATACAGGTCTATAGTTATTGGTGTCTTTACTATCGCCGGACTTAAAAAGTGGTATAACCTTACTGTATTTCATTATATCCGGAAAGACACCTTGGTCCACACATAAATTAAATATTAAAGCCAAGTATGGTGCTGTTGTCTCAATTATGGATGTGCACACTTTGACGGACATACCCCATAGGTCTTCGGTCAATTTGATTTTAATTTGCCGGAAAGCTTTTATGACTGTCATAGGGTTGATATGTTTGAATTGGAATTCAACCGGGCAGTCTGGAACGTTTGCTCTTAATAAAGCAATTGAGACCTCGGGTGACGAGTTTAGAGCTTCTGTAGTTTTAATTGGTATGTTGGTAAAAAAATTCACAAATTCTTGAGCTACTTCCAAATTTGAGCTTATGGTCCCATGTGAAGTCTCCAATAAAAAATCAGTGTTGCGTACTTTATTTCTATTAGTTTCGTTATTGATAACTTTCCAAACTGTCTTTATTTTATTATCAGCCCATTTGATCTTGTTGCTAATGTATAGGGCTTTAGCTACCTTGCAAGTGTTTCTAAAAACTTTTGAATATTTGTTTACATACTTATTAAATGATTCCGTGTTAATGAAAGGCTTAAGGCCATATAGTTCATATAGTCTTTCCCTGCTTATCCTAATACCTTTAGTCGCCCAGTCACTGAATTTAAACTTAGGGAAAGTGTCTTTTGACTTCTTTTCAAATGTTGTATTGAATTCTTTTAATACCACTGAAAAGAAATTATCGTAAAATTTATTTGCATCTTGAATGTCATGGGCTAGATCATTTAACTTATTTTGTAAAATACAATTGAATTTCGCTAATTTGCCAGTTGTAATTGGCCTATATTGTATTTGAATTTGTTGTAAGACAGCTTTAAACTTAAACGTTACCAATTGTCCACTATGGTCAGACGGTAGATAATTTACTATGGCTTTATCTATATAATCACAATCGCAGAACACATTATCGATGCAAGTTGAAGAAGTTGGTGTTATCCTAGTTGGTTCTGTAAAAACATTAGATAAATTGAATGATTTAAAAAGGTTTAAAAATCTACTGCTTATTGAATTATTTTCTAAAATATTAACATTAAAATCTCCACAAATAATCGCAGATTTGTTACCAGCTGCAAGTTTCGCAAGGATGTCTTCCATTGTTGATTCAAATAAATTAAAGTTTTGAGGGTTTGGAGGTCTGTACACACACACTATAACATGCTTATCTAGCTCAACACAGGACAGTTCGATGCAGTGTTCCACTGACAAGCTAACAATGTCATTACGTTGCTTAAATTTTAAGCAGTTTTTTACTAAGACGAGTGAACCACCGCGTAACATTGATGTACGATTAAAACAACTGCCCACATTATAATTTTCGTAATTAATTAGCATCTGGTCATCCTTCAGCCAATGTTCACTAAGACATACAATATCAAACATTGTTCTTTCTAAAAACATTTCAATTTCTAATAATTTGGAAGAGACACCCTGAATATTTTGATGAAATAATTTCAAGGTATGCTGCTGACCCCCTTTTTGACATTTATTAAATTGAGAGCAAGAGGACACTTTAATGTTGGTAGGTAAAACTAATTGGTTATTAGTATCCTCTGTTGTCTTATATACTAGTTTAAATTTTTATCCAGAGTTTGCCCTATATCAATACTTTGCAATGAGTTCTCTATGTTAACCAATGAATTTTCCCTAGTGATATATGGAACCTCCTTCGTACAATTTCAATTCAATTCAATTCAAAAATTTTATTGCTCAACACAGTACATAATAATAGTTTTCCAGATGTCAAGTGAAAGCGCAGTCCACTGTGTTGCACCAATTTAGGCATGCAAAATTATTATCTAGATTATACAATATACATGTCATAACTTCTAATTAATACCTTCTAAAATGTCATAAATTCAAAATATTTCACCATAAAAAGAAAACAAAAAAAAAAAAAAAAAAAAAAAAAAAAAAAAAAAACACATTATTAATGCCCTATATATTGTCAATATTAAATTTAAATAAGTTATACAATATTAATTTAAAATTAAATATAAAATTAAATAAATCGGGCTTAACTTTTCACCATATTAAATGTCTTATACATACAAATTTTTATCTGACAGGTATTCATTTACTGTGTAATAAGTCTTACTTATCAGTAGATTATTGAGTTGCTTCTTGAAAACATTGATATCTTTAATATTCAATAAAGCATTTGGTAATTTATTATAAATATGTGGTGCCATTCCTAGTAAATTTTTATGAAATACTGCTTTTTTGTGTTGCATAATGCTTATTTTATTTCTATGCCGCGAGCTATGCAATTTTTCAAATAGGTGGAAGTTTGTTTTGACAAATACAGCCACCTCACATATGTATAGGCAGGGTACTGTCAATATTCGGAAATTCACAAAGAAAGGTTTGCAACTTTCCGTGCTTTGAATACCGCAAATTGCCCTGACACACCTTTTTTGCGCTCTGAATACTATGTCCATGTTCGTGGAGTTACCCCAATATATGATCCCGTATCGTAATGCAGATGTAACATACGCATGATACGCCGTAACCAAAACTTTTTGATTCACTTCTTTTGCGAGATTACGTAAAGCATATGAATGTTGACTCAGGCGTTTACATACACTCTCAGTATGAGTTTTCCACGACATATCTCTATCCAGATCAAGCCCTAAAAATTTTGTCGTTGTCGTTTCTGCAATTGTCTTTCCTCCATATTTTATGTCAGGTTTTTTATGATTTGTCCTTTGCTCAAAAGTCATTATTTTAGTTTTGTCAATATTAATTTTTAAATTATTCGCGTTCATCCATTCTATTAATACTTGCAGACAGTGGTTTATCTCTCCCTCAACTGTTGTAGCATCATGATTACCACTAAAAACAACCGTGCTGTCATCAGCAAACAAAACCATCGGGTGATGGATTTCTCTGGGCATGTCATTCACGTATATAATAAATAATAAAGATCCTAAAATACTCCCTTGTGGTACACCGTAGTTATAAGCTCTTTGACTCGATACATACGTACGCTCGGTTTTTGAGGTTATGCAGACCTTATCTATCCTCGTAACTTGTTTTCTATCGGACAAGTACGATTTCAAAAGATTCAAAGCATTGCCCCTAATTCCATACCTTTCCAACTTTTCCAACAATACTGTTCTATCCACGAAATCAAACGCCTTGCTCATGTCCATGAATAAAGCAGCAACCGGCGTTCTGTTATCAATGCCAGTTATAATTTTTTCAAATAGATTAAAAATTGCCATATTTATATTCTTTTTTCTTCTAAAACCATATTGTTCATCAGCAAAAAGATTTTTACGTTCAAAAAATATGTATAATTTATGTAAAGATTATAATTTGTGTAAAGATTTATAGCAATAGTGCTATGATTTTGGTTCACCACCTGATTCTTAGTATCATTACTAAACATTGTGGATTTAATTACAGAAGACTTCGACATACTACTTATGTCTGAGTTAATATAATTAGCTAATAGCTTTGCTATTGTGTGTCTAAAATAAATTGGCAGATACACAGTATCCCTAGTAGATTTTAAATTTTCAACAAAAATGTTGGTGTCAAAAAACATAAACTTGTCACTATAGTGAGTAGCCAAGAAGTGCATGTGTTTATTTAGCCTATGAATGTAGTCATTTTGTCTAATTGACAATTGATCAAAATATGGAAAAGCACACAAAATTATTTTATTACAATTTAAATTTAACATCTCAGTTACATTGTCTGTGATATCTGCTTTTTTTACTTGTAAACTATTACCTATAAACACAGTAATAGTGGTATTAGAAGTATAATTTTTGTTTTTTAATAATGCCATAATACGCTTGTAAGTTAAACCTGGCATACAATAATTTTGTGTAGAATTACTTAGGTTGTTACCAACCAGTTTACCTAAACCTCTTCCTATACTGTCTGAGAACATAACTGAATGATAACCACTATTCACAGCTGAAAAGCTACCAATATCAGGATGTTCAACTTGAGATAAATCTTGTACAAAATTAATATTATCTTGTTCAGTGAAGCAGTCTTGAGACAAATTCTCTGCCTGGGATGGTACCTCCGTTGCCTCAGGCTGGACAGCATCAATGTTTGATACTGACTGGCAAGTACACTGACACATAATTAACTCATTTGCAGCAAGAATGTGTTCTTTTATTTGATTCTGAGATTGTACATATTTATTAGATAGTGAGCTCAGACGAGCTTCAAGTACCTTTATTTCAGACTGTAAGTGCTGTGTGTCAATCTCATATATTTTTTTGCTGTCTTCTAGTTTAATTTGAAAATTATTTAATTTACTAATGAGATCAACACGTTCTTTCCTGAGTGGAATATTTTTAGAAAAGAGTTTTTGTTGCTTTTTGTACTGATAGCATTTTTTGATTATTCTATTTAATTTTGCATACTTTTTTAACTTGTTATGACTAACTTTATAGCTATTGTTCTGTTTCAATATAGAATCTTCAGTTAGGTCAATTGTAACCATAGAATGCGGGTTACAATTATTATAACTTAGTAATTCATTAAATAAGTGGTTGGTTTCCTTAACCTGAGTACTATGTTTTTCATTTTGTAATTTGATAATACAACTTTTTGCATGAATTAATTCATCCTCTAGGTCCCTAATTTTACATAAAGCCTCCTCATACAAGTTGCTACAGTTATTGAAGCCCTCAGTGATCACTCGCAGTTGGTCGCGTTCCTCAACAATATCTTGGTATTGTTGACTGAGGTCTACTAGCTCACGTTTAAGGCTTGTGTTTTTCTGAACTACTTTCCTTACTTCCACCTCACTTTCCTCTCTCTCTTGTAACAATTGTTGACATTGGAGGTTCGAGGCTTTTAGTTCCTGGAGAGCCGTTCTCAGTTTAAGTTCCATTTCCTGAGCAGTAGCCTTACGGGTCATCACAGGCATGGTTTGAAGTTAAGGTACTGAAATTAGAAGGAAAGAAACTAAGAGAATGTAAAGGAATGACAAAACAAAGAAAATTGGGAAATAACAGTAATATTAAGAATTTGGAAAAAATTAGTGCAGTTAAGTAAAGAACTAAGGTAGGCTACTAAATTGGCTTTAAAAGCTATTGTTTATATTATTTTCTCGCTTTTGATTGCCTTTAAATTATTATTTTTTTCATGTGGGTAGGATGCCTAAATTAAAACATACTTAATATTTAATAGATCACAATGCAAAAATAACGATTATAAGCGTTATTGATGTTGTATATTATTGAAAAAAAAAAAATACTAATAATTGGATTGGACAACACAGAAATAAGAAATCTTGAACATAAACAATGTAAACAAAGCGATATAGTCTCAACGCAGAGTCGTAAATCTGCGAAAAACTTATTAAAACTTTGCAAAGACGTGTTACTGAGATATGGTCACGAATGTGTGCTATTAATGCTGATGATTAAAAATAAAAGTAAACAATACTTCCCCGTTTATATCCGTAATTCGAACGTCAGCTGACCGTTTTAGGTTACCGGTGACAGTTAGTACCGAAAACTGTGTTTTTCTTGATATATTTACAGGAAAACAATTATCCTGTGTATTTACGCAGTTATAATACGTTTACACAAACAATTACACCATAATTTCACTTAAATACTAATTAAATCTAATTTTAAAATACGGAACAGAAATTTTACATGTCACTCGGGCAGTGTTGCCACTTCTTTTTTTCCTTCTAGAAGGAAGGGACTTCAGAAAGCACACAATATTCGTCAAACACACAAAATGAAGACTCTTTTTCATTACTTGGACGGACATCTATGCAAAGAACTTCAGAAGGAACAGCTGATGTCCTAAACAGAGCTTGGGATATGTCTTGAGTTAAATATTTCCCAATTTAATTATGATTGTTGCTATAAATGTTGATTTTTTAAATAAATAAACATTAAAAAAACTGTTTCTCACCTTATTATATTCCTTTAAAGCCATGGTTATCGCGGCACAAACTTCGGGTATAAATTGAGATATAGTAGATCTTGCTACTCGGTGAAGTGCCTCTAATGTGTGCAAAGAATCTCCAACAGCTAGAAATCTTAAAGTAATTTCTAATTTAACTCTAGCAGGAATAGCATCTCGCAGATGTGTGTCACGCTTTTGTATAGAGGCTTCAACTTTTGAAAGTAGCGTATCAAATTGATGAGGCAACATGCGTAAATGGTTTTTATAGCCCTCGGTATCTTCGTCTCGCATTTCTGCTAACAAACGAGTACTCGCTCCAAGATTGGCTCTTCTTGCTATCCAATCACGAACCCAAATCGTTCTATTTCTAGTTTTTTTGGTGTTTTTCAGCAAAATTTGCTTAGTACAGTTCACCGCGAGCAATAACACAATTTTATTGATTTCAGTACGAATAGATAGTTGATTATCCATTTCAGTGCAGCGCTTGTACTACTAGCACGAGTTAGCAAGTGTGACTGGGTTGTTTGCTTTGAGCATGCTAATACAACAGTATACTCAAAACTAGCATGCCAATACGTAGCATATGTAAACATTACGATAGCATACTCAATATTAGCATGCTTTCAAGCATGCTTAGTAGTGCGCTACTTTCTAGCACGTGTATCTATACCTATACACTTATTTGCCAGTAACCTGACCGCAGATCTATTGTACTCATGTACCCTTCCCTCTTAGTGGCGTGAAGTAAGTCCTCGATGACAGGCAAAGGGTAAGTGTCACTTTTAGTGATCGCATTAAGCCGGCGGTAGTCTACACAAAACCTATACGTACCATCCTTCTTAGGGACGAGGAGAGCGGGTGCAGCCCACGCTGACTCGCACTCCTCGATCACACCATCGGACAACATCTTGTTAATCTCTAGCTCCATTGTGGCCCTCTTAGCGGGCGTGAGGCGGTACGGAGGCACCGCAATAGGCGCATGCCCTCCTGTGTTGATTTGATGCTCGGCGAAACGAGTCGCTTCTCCTCCTAGACGGAACACATCTTCGTGGTGCTGAAGCAAATCTGTAAGCTGTTGGCGTTGATCACCAGTAAGTAATAAGCCTTCGTCAGCCCTTAGCGAAATAGAAGACACAGGGATTGGATCGTGCTGTACCATCGTCTCACCCTCATAGTCAAGCGGGTAGGTCTGCGTGCAACCAGAGTAGTGCCAAGAACAAGCAGAAAAATCAAGAACCATACCTGCAGCGTTGAGGAAGTCGATGCCCAGGAGAGTATCGTTGTTGTCAGCATCAGGGAAAATTATAAAATCTACTCGAACACTTTTGTCCACAGAGATGATGACGTCAACGCGAGCCACCAGAACCTCCCGAGGATGGACAACACCATCAGCCAGCTTCACGTTAACCTGCTTAGCACAAAAGGTAAGCCCCTTTTCTATAAATATTTTATAAAGCTTATGTCCTGCTATGGAACACCTAGCTGCTGTATCAATCAAAGCCGTGCCCCGCAAACCAAGAACCTGAATACTAAGCACTGGCCTCCGTAGCGGTGAGTGTACGGTCGTCGCCTGCAAAACGCGAGACGCAGATAGCAAGACCGCAGGCGTAACACCACCCCCAGGAACAGTAGTTGTCGCCGTATTGTCGGCGCATAATGAGGAAACTACCGAAGGCGTGTTCAACTGATCGACCTTTGAGCAGCACAATCCACGAGTTGGGACGATAGTTGGTGAGTTTACCCTAACAGGCGAGGGACTAACATTAGGTGCGATAACGGGTAAATTTACCCTACCAGGTGAGTTGCTGCTACAATTTCCAACAACAGGTGTATTTACCCTACCAGGTGAGTTGCTGTTACAATTTTCAACAACAGGTACATTTACCCTACTAGGTGAGCTGCTGTTACAATTTTCAACAATAGGTACATTTACCCTACTAGGTGAGTTGCTGTTACAATTGAAAGTATTATCAAAACGATCGCACGGTTGCGATTGCAAGTACGATGAATAATTACTACAATAACTATTAGAATCAAAACGCGTCTCACGTGTTTGTTTACATAGTTGAACACTGTTGTTATTATGTCTATCACTATTACGAGTAATAATATCATGACTTGGAGTGTCATTCGAGGACGTAGTAACATGTTTAGATTCACTTACCAAATCCGGGGAATAATTTTCGATAGTTAAAGATGAAAACGCTAAGTTATTGCTACATTTAGAGCATTGTGACCTCACTACCCCTTTTGCTCCGCAACCATAACAATAAAGAGACTTATCATTAGCACTGCACTTATTCAACTTATTACAGTCATTACGTACGTGTCCGTATTGTTTACAATAAACGCATTTAGGTTTCGCGACATTTTGGTTCGGAGGCGGATTCGCGGAACTATCTTGAGCGGCCGTTGTTCGTTGTGACGACGTCGCGTCGCCCGCAGGTGTACTCGACGACGGTGGTGCGCTGGCTGAGCTCGGCGCTGCTGGCGCTGCGGAGCGGCGCGGCGGGACCGGCGCGCGCTGAGCCGCGCCTCCACTGCGGCCGTCTGCGGTTGATGGCCGGGCGCTGGGCTGCGGACCGGGCTGATACTGGATACGCGTATCAGATTCTTCAATTTCTATGGAACGGGCGATGCGCAGCATGCTTGAGAAGTCTTTGAATTCTTCCCTTCTCAGGTGTTTTCGAATTCGAACGTCAAGTAGGCCGTAAACCATGTCGACTTGCGCTTTTTCAGATATGTCCCCGGCAGGGATTTTCGACAATAATGCACGGCATTTAGCGACGAACACGTCCGTGTTTTGGTGACGTTGTTGTTGCTCAAATAATTCTTTATAGATACGGTGTGGAGGTCTCTTATCACCGTAGGTACTGATCAATAAAATTATGGCCTCGTCCCATGAGTGGATTTCCTTCTTGACTCCCTGGTACCATATGGCGGCATTCTTCGTGAGCACCATAGAGAGACCCCTAAGGGCATTTTCTTCAGACACATTTGCGCAGTCCTTGTAGCTCTGAATGGCGTCTATGAAAGCGTCCACGGACTCGTCGGCGTCACCGCCGAACCTGGCGGTGCAATGCGTGAAAGTACCGTTACCGGTGACCGGTAATGCAGATGCAGAGGGAACTGGGGATGACGGCTGGCGACTTATTACTTTCTCCAGCAGGCGCTCGAACGCTTCGGTTTGGGACCGTTGCATGGCGGCCATCATGGCGGCAACTTGTCCTGATGAAAAACTTTCGGGGCTATCGGTGACCTTGTCATCGTCGACATCCACGTCGATCTCGTCTTCCGAGGGTGTCGCGGGATTCTTGCGCGAACGAGGCATAGTGATGGTTAACACACGCGAAATACGTTAACGCTGTTTAGTTCGCACGAGCACTAAACTTATTCACTCGCGGCACGTTGGGCAGCCACTTGTGGTGTTTACCATTAAAAGACGGACACATGGACCAGGGGAGTTTATTTAAAACCACATTGAGAATACAAAAAAACGGTTATAACATACTTTTTGTAGCACATTTTTTTTTTCCGTTTATTTATCAAAAACATTTTTTACAATTATTTTACAACATGTAAACATACCAACACAAACCATCGCGGGTTTAACAGCGGTATGTCAGACGCGTCGACTCGTTGCTACAAAATACTTTTACATAGGTGAATAGTAGGTACCTATGTACATACACACATGAGCTTGTCACTTTAAGAAGACACTATCTAGGTCGCATTGCAATCTAGAAAGTGTCTTTTCAGCACTCTTGGGCAGTTCTTTACATTTAAAACGTTACAGATTTCGACAGGAAGGTCATTCAAATAAGATGGCAGCATGCATTCCCACGTCCGTGATCCATAAACATTATTAGATTTAGGTACGATAAATGTAGGTAAGTATGTCAGAGTACGCAACGACTTTAACCTTTCGTATTTACGAATATTACTTATGTTATGGTAATTTTCGCTTATAATACGTAAACGTATTTTGTCAAAGACATTTACAATTTGACAATGCTTAAATAAACCCGTATCATTATCTTGGAATATATGTTTTATTCTTGTGGGTACAATCGTTTTTAAAATGCGTAACTGTAATTTGTAAATGTCCTCGACGTAAGTCTTGTATGTACGCCCGTAGCTACTTAGGCCATAATCAATTACGGAATCGGCCAGTGCCAAGTACAATGTTCTAAGTGTTCTATAAGGTAGTTTATACTTAAGTATCGATAGCTTTGCTAATATAGACCTAAGCTTATTACATACCCAACTAGCAAAATCGCTTTATAACGCATGATTTATAAGGTAATAACTCTTGTACATGTTTTATAACGGCATTAGTCTTACAACTCTCTTTATAAAAGCATGTTTTAAGTGTTTTTTGCTAATATGGTATATCGGTCTTATCACCTCGTCTTACATACGTTTATACAGGGTGAAATTGAATAGATGCGACATATTTAAATATACAATAATACGTGTTGTCAAGAAAATTTAGAACATACCAAATGTAAAATTAATGAACTTTTATCACCGCTATGAATGGCAACGTTTAATAACGCGAGTACTCCACAACGATCATTGAGCACTGCGATTAGTTGGACGAGATTTTTTGATACTTTAATTTTTCTTATTTATTTTGCATATTAATTATTTTTCTGGAATACCAATAATTCGTACTTAAATAAAGATATTAACATCGATGGATCATTTTAAAACGCCAACCACGTAACTTTTTTTAACGATTTAGATTATAGAAAAAACAGTTTATAATTACTATGTTACTGTAACTGAAGCTCCCATTTCATTTTGTCGCATCTATTCAAAGTCATCCTGTATAACTAATTTAAATGACCCTTATAAAACATTGGACATATAGAAGCATATTATATGGTTTTTCAGACATATAATAATTTAGTCTTGTAGTCGCATTGGCCTCATACTATTTGTAAAATTAATAGAGCTATTATAAAACCTATTCCTTTATAATGTTTATTTGAATGCAGCTTATGAGCCAATGCAAAAATGCAAGTTATATAGTTTCTATAAGTAAATAAAGTATTGACTGCACCACTGTGTAACAGGTATAAGAACTTTATTCTTATATGTATGTTTGACTTTGCCTTTACATAAGTTTATCGTCAGCCATGATATTTTAGAATCGGTAACTATAATAGCGACTCGGTATTTTGAAATTGGATTTAAATGACTGGAAAAAACTAAAGCGAAGTGGTTCTAGAAGAAAGGTGAAAAAAACTACGAAGCTATGATGTCATCAAATTCGTTAGTAGCAACTCCGTCCAGGGTAGAGATGAAATAAAATGTTATGGGTTCCGTAGAATTATTTAGCACAAAATTTTGACAATGACACTTTCGATGAAGATTTCTTAAAAGGTTACCTTACTCAAAGTGATAATGAATCATCTGATAGTACCCCTCCATTACACACAGATCTGATGCCGTTTTATTTCACACCCAATGAACAACTGCCTATGAAATCTTCGTGACGGTAGCAAAACGAACAAGCCACACGTTTTGAATAAAATGTAGAATTTGTGAAGGTAGGCCTGGTAAAGTTAGGGCACATAGATCAAAAATCTTGGCTCTTCATGAGATCTGACCACTTTTTCATATATTTTGAGTAACGTGTAGTGTAGACCTTGTAGGTTTACGGCCGAACCCAATAACCGATCTATCACATACTGGAGATAGAAAAACAAATGAAACAACAGAAAAATTATATAGGTTTTCTGTTGTTTCATTTGTTTTTCTATCTCCAGTATGTGATAGATCGGTTATTGGGTTCGGCCGTTAGAGCGTGCAGTCTTTAGAGCCTGTCTATCCATAATTTTGCGTTATTAATAAAAATAAACGTTTTTATTTATTTATTTATTTATAATAAAAAAAAACGTATTTGTGTCAGAAAAAAAAGCAAATAAGGCTTAAGGAAAGTAGCAAATTTCGCACTCGAATAATGACACCACAACGCACCAATAATGACTCACTTAAATAATGACACCATAAATGTTATCATAGAATAAATATTTTCTTTTTTCTTTTGTGAATTATCACAAAAGAAAAAAGAGTGAGAGAATTGGGACGGAAGATTCGAAGTAGATTGTGACATCCAAAGCATTCTTCTCTTATTATAAAATATGTGATTTGCCAAGGTCATATCAGTTCAGTAAACAATTCGTGGAAATCGACTTTTGTCAAGAAACAGTCCACATCTATATTAGATACTGTCTGGGTTCTGTAGAATAAAAAAGAGTGCAGAGTAATAGGCATTCACAAAATGTTATTATAAAAAATAAGTGGAGACTGAACCCTAAAATCTTTCAACATGGTTGAATATATTTGTACTAGCCTGCTACAATAAGGGTACATGACTTTTAAAGGATTTATAGAAACATTTGATTTGTTAATCCTTCTTATAGTAGTAATTAACAAGAACTCAGAAAAATAAAATAGTTTTTAAAATTAAAAAAACATAAAATTAACGAGGCGCATTAAAAATTTGCCATAAAACTTATCCACATTTCTCACAAATCTGCTTTTCCACATACATTTCCAGTACGATATACGAAAAAAGAGCGATGTAGTCAAGTCTAGCTGTAATGTAAACAATTAATGTATTTTATAAACCATGTATTGAGGCAAATCGCGTGAATATATCATTAACTTCTCATATTCATGTTGCGTTTGCTGCAATACGAGAAATCGCCCTTATAGTCATATTTTATTAGCGGTTATAAGGGTAATTTGTTACATAAAAGCAAATGTCTTGCCTATTTATAGTTAATCAGCCATACAATATGCCTTTACATGACGAGTTTAAGGGGAATTAGCTTATTATATGGTAACTATAAAATATCTACAAGGTTTGACTCCTTATAATTTGTGCCCAAACACAGTCTTATTAGCAATAATATGGCCTTTATAAAATATATTTTTTTGGCTTTAATGACATTTATAGAGCAACTTTTTGCTACTTGGGTACATGATCAATATGCGACCGCCAGTGGAAATTACTATCTATTATCACACCAAGATACATATGATGAGTCACCAACTCCAATTTCTGGCAACTACACGCTGTGGCTGGTCGGTGAAGGCAGAGATGCTCATGGGCAACGACAAAAGGCACACAAGACGCCAGCAGGCAAGGTGAGCGTATATGAAGTAGTTTGGTTTTTTTAGCGTTAATTACGAGACCCACGTCATGAGCCCACTTACATAAGAGGTCGAAGTTTCCCTGCATCACTTTCTGTGCCTCACGTATGTCTTTGTGTGCAGCAACCAAACATGTGTCGTCAGCAAATTGGTACACGGAGCCTTGCGTGAATAAGTTACACATGTCATTCACGTACAGTAAATATTCAGTCGGCCCGAGAATCGAACCTTGTGCTGTGCCTTTATCGGTTGGAATCATGCTACTTAGTGAACCTGAGACGTTTGCCGACGTGAAACGGTTCTTGTGGTAGTTTTTAAACCATTCTAAGAATGGACCCCGTATACCATTTTGCTGTAACTTATTAAATAGTGTCTTATATTCCAGACAATCAAAAGCTTTGCTAAAGTCAATGAGGACAACAAGTACGTGTTCACGATTGTTCAGGCACTTGTTGACCTCATTACTAAACTTAGACAATAATTGTGAGGTATTTTTGTTTTTTTGAAAACCGTATTGTTTCCCATTAATAACATTGTTTGGTTTCAAGAATTTGTTAATTTCCAGTCCGAAATACCTCTCAATTATCTTATCAATACATGATAAAATAGTTATAGGCCTGTAGTTGTTTACATCTTTGTACGAACCATTCTTATGGATAGGTCTTACTATTCCAATCTTAAGTTGATCAGGGTACAAGGACGTGGTAATGCATGTGTTAATTAAATGCGTTATGAGGGGTGTAATTTGCTTATAAATGTATTTTAAGTCTTTGACTCGGATACCATCGAAACCTGGGCATTTCTTATCATTTAGGTGTTTTATTATAGAGGATACAATATCCTCATTGGCCTTCTTTAATCTCATTGATAAGGTAAAATTATTAATATAGGAGTTAGCATCTAGAATAGGTGTGTTACACTGAAATTTGCATGTATTGTGAACATTGTCTCTGAATTCAAAAGCAAACTTATTAGAAACAATATTTGGCAATAGTTTGAAATGTTTTATAATTATGTCATCTATGGATTTATTGATTTTTCCACATAAGTTATTAATAGTTTCCCAAACTTTTTTAGTATTATGAAAATTTGATTTTATCTCCTTGAAAAAATAATTATTCTTTACATTATTAATATGCTTATTTGTTTTATTTCTGTATTTATTGTATAATAGCCTATTAGCCAGATTGCTTTGATCGTTAAGCCAGATATCTAGTAGTTGATCTCTTTTTTCACACATTTTTTCTATTCTTCTACTTTTCCATTTACACATTTGTCTTTTACCAATTTTAGTTTTTACATTGTATTTACAGTTTTCATATACATAAGAAAATTTATCTAATATAAAACATAAAACGTCTTTAGGGTTGTCGTAATCTAATGCCAAATTCCAGTTAATTTTACTCAATTCACTTTGCAACTTACTTGTTCGAGCATCTGAACGCACCTCTAACCACGTCATCTTCATCAGCCAATGATGACCGCCTATCACGTCATGAAGAGCCAATCGCGTTGTTTTTTGTTACCAATCAAATGTTCCATGTCAACTTTTAGTTTTAAGTTTTAACTACCATTTTACCTTACTTCACTTTACGCATTGTTCAAGAATAGATCAATTTTGATATCTCCGCATTTTTATTGAAATAAACACGAAGTCACCCTGAATCCAATTATTGCTAGAAATAGCAAACATAATTTGGTCCTCCGAGCCGGATATCAGCGATCAAGAATCTGGATAAACGCTACGACGACGGTTGGGCATTGATCGACGCAAGATCCTCGTCAATTATCATCAGCAGCATCGCAGCGCATTTGGTGAGACGAGCCAACCAGATTATCCAAGAGATCACACAGGGATATGGACAGGATATCCCTGTGTGATCTCGGTTTTTTGTGCTAAATTCCAGTGTTGAGCCACCTCTGCGTGACCTCTGCGTGACCGCTACGTGTCGGTTGCCTACTTCACGTTCAAACCAGGATTATCCAGCTGTAATCGAAGCTGCAATCATCGCTTCAGCTGCTGTGAATATCGTGCACCCGTTTAAACGTGAGTACTTCCACACTATTCCAGAATGACTGACGCTAGGGAGAAGATTAGAGAGCTTAATAATAAAAGAGGTCACATCAAAAGGACTCTCACTAATTTTAAAAAACATGTAGAAGGACTAGACGGTAACGTTCTAACTGTTAGGCAGCGTACAGAGTTGCAATTGCGTGTTTCAAGCATTCAAGAACTATATTCGTTATTCGATGACGTGCAATATAAAATTGAAACATTAACAACGTCCGAAACAGACATTCCAAAAGCATTAGAAGAACGAGATAGCTTTGATTCTGAATATTATTCGATATTAGCTAAAGCGCAATGTTTAATTAACAATGAAGATGAGGAAGCTGATAATTCAAATGCATCAACCAACAGTCATTCAGTTCAAACTTCTTCTGTTAAATTACCTACTATATCTTTGCCCGAATATGACGGTTCGTACGAGCACTGGCTGGAATATCGCGATATATTTCTATCCCTAGTTCACAACTGCCGATCAATTCCTAAAATACAGAAATTTCACTACCTTAAATCTTCATTAAAAGGCTCTGCTCGCTTGGTTATCGATTCGGTTGAGTTTTCTGCAGATAACTACATTGTTGCATGGGAATTACTTCTAAACCGTTACGATAATTCTACACTTCTTGCGCAGAAGCACGTCAAGTCTTTATTTTCCATGCCGTCTGTCACAAAAGAATCATCGCCGCAGATAAGGAAACTTATTGACATAACATTAAAAAATTTACGCGCTTTAAAACTACTCGGCGAAAGCATCGAGCATTGGGACATATTAATTATACATATGGTTGTTTCCAAGCTCGACCAAGTTACTGAACGCGAGTGGGAACAATATAAGAATTCTTTGTCAGTGACGGATGATTCTAAACGCATAAAACTAGATTATTTAATGAGATTTCTTAAGCAGAAGGCAGATATGTTGGAAACACTTTCACACTCCGTCTCACACAGTTCACCTAAAGCCAATTCAACACAAAACAAACCTTCCAACAATTCTTCCACACAGAAAGTTAATTGTAACATAGTTACACAAAAACCGGACACCAACACTAACACCAACACTAATACCAAAAACAAACAATCTCGCAAGCGAATGTGTTTTATGTGTAATGCATCACATCCTTTATATTCATGCCAAAAGTTCCTCGATCTTGGTTTGCAAGAGAGAAAACAGCTTGTAAGCAGGCACGAAATGTGCGAGAATTGTTTCCGTATCGGCCACACAGCTGCCGAGTGTAGGTACGGTCCGTGCAGAAGATGTGAGAAAAAACATAACTCATTAATATGTGATATTGTGGTCGGGAGCCAAGAACACAACCGCTCGGTCGCCCTGCACTCGGTAGCTGAGGTGCCGACCGCTGTGGACCTCCCCGCCTCTAGTTCCAATACGTCACATACACACGCACAGTCACAAAGCTATTCAATCCAGGTAAATCATGCTCACCCAGACATAAACGCGCAATCGTCATCCGAGCAATATGAATCTGTGTTGTTATCTACTGCTTTAGTCGAAATACCTGATAAATTTGGTAGTTTACACCAAGTACGCGCAATTTTAGACAACGGCAGTGATAGATGTTTCATTACACAATCGTTATGTGACAAATTAAAAGCGCAATTGATACAGTCCACTCAAAATATTCAAGGAGTAGCCTATTCTGTGACGCAGTGCACAAAGTATTGCAACATAGAACTGCGTTCTTTAGATAAAACATTTGCAACATGTGTACAATGTTTAGTTTTACCCGGAATTACGTCTAATTTACCAAACTTTACTTTGCCACGGAAACAGTTCAGTATACCTGACAATATTATGTTAGCCGATCCCACATTCAATGAAAGCCAAAAAATTGATATTTTGATAGGCGCGAACCTATTTTGGGACCTGCTGACTGAAGGGAAAATAAAACTAAATAATGGCCCGTACATTATTAACACAAAGTTAGGATGGATTATCTCAGGTTCTGTTTTAGACTACCCCCAAAATTCGAATCGTGTAAATTGTAATTTCACACAATCTATAGATATGCAATCTTTAGATAAACAAGTCCGCAGCTTCTGGGAGCTCGAAGAGTTACCCATTAGCACGAAATCAGCTGACTCACGCAGCGACGATGAGCGTGCGTGTGAGAATCATTACCAGAATACCATGAAGCGCACAGCTGATGGCAGATTCATCGTACGCATACCATTCAAATATGAACCTGACACGTTAGGTGATACATTCGCACAAGCCGAACGACGTTTTTATGCTTTGGAAAAACGGTTGGAACGTTATCCAGAATATAAAAAATTGTACACAGAATTTATGAACGAGTACGAAACTTTAGGTCACATGAGTCGTATCACCACATACGGAACCCCGCATTATTTCATGCCCCATCACGGCGTATTTCGTCCTTATGCAACATCAACAAAACTGCGTGTTGTATATAACGCAAGCGCGCTTTCAAAGTCAGGAAGATCATTAAATGACTTACAGTACGTCGGACCACCTATACAAGGTGACTTAATTTCTATTTTACTGCGATTCCGAGAAAACAAATATGTAGCTTGCGCAGACATAGAAAAAATGTATAGGCAGGTGTTGATTGATAAGGAACAACGTGACCTTCAATTGATTTTATGGCGCGAAAGCAAGTCGGATCCTTTAGGTATTTATCAATTAAACACGGTGACATATGGTACCGCGTCTGCGCCGTTTCTTAGCTGCAGGTGTCTGAAACAATTAGCACAGGAATGTGACGATTCAGATGTGGCACGAACGATTCGCGAAGACTTTTACGTTGACGATTTAATTTGTGGAAACAACGATAAAAGTAAATTAATTCAAATTTGTAATGATACCTCAAAAGTTTTACATACCGGATGTTTTCCGCTCTGCAAGTGGGTATACAATTTCAATGCAGATTCCGGTAGTGTAAACATGCCTAACGACGCAAAAGATTTTTCATTAGGTGAGCATGTGCACAGCAAAACGTTAGGGTTAGGATGGTACCCACACTGTGACGAATTATATTTTCACACGCAATTCGATTTTAACGCAAAACCGATCACTAAACGCACAATATTATCAGGTGCATCACAAATTTACGACCCGCTCGGTTTATTGAGTCCAGTTATTACACAAGCAAAGATATTGTTGCAAAAGTGTTGGTTGCAAAAACTCGATTGGGATCAACCATTACCGGATGACGTCACGCAAGTCTGGAAGCGGTTTGTTAATAATTTGTGTATGCTCAATAAAATTCGAGTACCTCGTTTTGTGATGTGCGAACAGCCCGTAATCACTGAACTGCACATATTTACCGACGCGTCACAAGCAGCCTATGGCACCTGCGCCTACATACGTACAATTGATAACGCATCAAAAGTCACAGTTAGGTTACTATGCTCAAAAGGTAGGGTCGCATCTATAAAGCCTGTTATGACAATACCTAGGCTCGAGCTGTGTGGGGCGCTGGTGGGGGCAAGATTATATGAAAAAATTAGAGGTTCGCTGCGATCTAGTTTGGATAAAGTAGTATTCTGGACAGATTCGACTATTGTGTTAAGTTGGTTACAAACTCCGCCTAACATGCTAAAAACCTACGTCCAGAATAGGGCCGGGGAGATACACGAATTGACAAAAGGCCATTCGTGGCGACATGTTAGTGGTATCGATAATCCCGCCGACTTAGTGTCTCGAGGTCAAAGTGTAGATGAACTGAACGTCAACAATTTATGGTGGTCAGGGCCACAATTTTTACAGGACCCTAAATTGGATAGTTTAGATAAAGATACACACATACAAATATCGCCAGAAAACTTACCTGAGCTCAAAAATCACAATGCACACACACTTCTTACTCGTCAAACTGAAGAAAACTTATTTCCATTTTACAGGTTTTCTCAGTATAATCGCATGCTGCGTGCCGCCGCTTATGTACTCCGCTTTATACATAACACGCGTTGTAAAGATGATCGGTGGAAGGGGGCGTTGAGTACATCTGAACTAAACAAGTCTGCGACAACGCTCGCTAGGCTGTCGCAGCGTGAGTCATTTCCCGATGCGCGCGATTCACTTCTTAGAAAGGGACAGGTAAACAAAACACAGACTCACTTGGCAAAGTTAGATTTATTTATCGATGAAAATAAACTGATTCGAGTTGGAGGTCGTATTAAAAACAGTCCCCATTTTGATTTTGATAAAAAACACCCCATATTGATCTCTGGTAAACATCGACTTTCATTGTTGTTATTCCGATATGAGCATAACCGGTTGATGCACGCAGGTCCGCAGATGTTATTGTTTACTATCAGGGATGCGTGGTGGCCATTAGGTGGTAGAAATCTCGCACGTCAGACCTGTCACATGTGCGTTACGTGCGTACGTATGCGAGGCAAAATAGTTACACCAAAAATGGCTGATTTACCAAAGGAAAGATTAGACTATGGGTTCCCGTTTATACATTGCGGCGTAGATTACGCCGGGCCACTGCTTGTATTGAACCGAAAGGGCAGGGGTGCTAGAACCGTAAAAGCATACGTGTGTTTATTTATATGTTTTACGACGCGCGCGGTTCATTTAGAATTGGTCAGCGATCTCACTTCGGAAGCATATTTATTAGCATTAAAACGTTTTATTTCACGCCGAGGTAAACCGGCTGAAATATTCTCTGACAATGGAAGGAACTTTGTTGGCTTAATGAATGATTTCAAAAAATTTCTTTCCAATTGTTCTGACGACATAAAAGAGTTCGCCACAGCTCAAAATATTAAATTTAAAATGATTCCTCCTTACGCCAGTCATTTTGGAGGCCTGTGGGAGGCCGGAGTTAAAAGTTGTAAACATCACTTGCGACGTGTGGTAGGCAATGCGCACTTAACGTTCGAGGGGCTCAGCACGGTTTTGACACAAGTCGAGGCCATACTGAACTCCCGTCCATTGACTCCTATGTCCACAGATCCGCATGACTATCTCCCTCTTAGCCCTGCTCATTTCCTGGTTGGCCGTCCGATGACTGCACCTGTCTGCGCCGACGTCACCGCCGTGCCTACACACCGCCTGACAAGCTATCAGAGGGTCGAACAAATCCGTCAGCACTTCTGGAGCCGCTGGTCCAAGGAGTACGTGTCTGAACTGCAGACTAGAAGCAAATGGAGAGAAAACCAAGGTTGTCTGCAAAAGAACACGCTTGTTCTTATAAAGGATGACAATCAGCCTCCACTAAAATGGGGCTTAGGACGTATTGTCGACGTTTTTCCAGGCAAGGATGGAGTGGCCAGGGTTGCCGATATCCAAACCGCTTCTGGCATCGTACGACGAGCCTTTTCGAAGATCTGCCCTCTTCCAATAAGAGATGAGTAGCTGCAGCGGGATCGCCTTGTTGCAGTCGCTTGAAAGTCACCACTTCCAAGGCCGGGGAGGATGTTCGAGCATCTGAACGCACCTCTAACCACGTCATCTTCATCAGCCAATGATGACCGCCTATCACGTCATGAAGAGCCAATCGCGTTGTTTTTTGTTACCAATCAAATGTTCCATGTCAACTTTTAGTTTTAAGTTTTAACTACCATTTTACCTTACTTCACTTTACGCATTGTTCAAGAATAGATCAATTTTGATATCTCCGCATTTTTATTGAAATAAACACGAAGTCACCCTGAATCCAATTATTGCTAGAAATAGCAAACATTACTGTTATCTAATTTGCTAATGATTTTATAGTGATTAGCTTTGTTTACATATGTTTTTTCGACTAGCGCGCAACCGGTTATAAAGTGGTCGGCTAACGCGTTCTTCACAACAGCTGTTTGTACGGCGCGGGAGTCGACACTACGTACAAATATATGATCTATACATGATTTTGTTATGCACTCACCTCGCTTATCTATTCGAGTAAACTGGTTTATTCCGGAATCAAGACCCAATTCACTGAGTGTGTTCAAATAAAGTTTAGTTATAGAATTTTTTTGTTTCAAATCGATATTCATGTCGCCTACCAGAACGACGTTGTTTATTGGTGAAATTTTGTTTAACTGAGTACGCAACTCCTCGATGAACAGGGTCTTATTTGTATCAGGTGGTCTATAAACGGCACACAAACCAATCGTCGAACCATAGTCCGTTTTTAGCTCGCCGGTTATACACTCGAAGTTATATGTACACGAAGGTAGTCTGGTGAAACAAATACTCTTGTGCACATATACGATGACTCCGCCTCCCTTCTTAGAATCACGCAACTGTGTATTCATATCGTAGTCTACAAGTTCGAACAATGATTTAGTCTTGTCAGAGATGTTTGCCTCGGAGATGATGACCAGGTGAATAGTTTGAGGGCAGTTCGTGATGATGTATTCGAGTTGAGAGAAATTCTTCAGCATTGATCTGATGTTTACGTGAAGCATTGTTATTGAGTTGTACATGTCTGGTAATTCGTCTGTGAATTCATTCCAATTTTTGTATGTATTTTCAATTATGTTTTCATATGTGTCATCCATTTTTGATGTTTTTTAGATAAGTAGGGATAAACAAATAAATATTAACGTGGAGGGGGCCTTCATGTTTCCTGATTATTTTTAAATTCAGAGATTATCCTCTTTAAATCCTTCTCGGATCGGATATTGTAGGTTTTTCCCTTTTCGTTCCTTTTTACTAATATTTGTCCGTTCTTGCACCAGACGAATTTGCATATATTTGTTCCTTTCAGAGCAGTCTTCGTTGCCCACAGCAGGTAGGCCGTTGTGGGTGATAGACTTTCTCTCATGTATATTTTGTTATCATCACCACATCCTAAGTCTTTTCCTGTAATATTATGAGTCTTAGCCACTTGCAGCCATGGTTCCCGACAGCCCTCCTTAAGAGTCACGGTGATTACGGGGGGAAGTTTTCCTGCTTTGGCTTCAGGTCGGTTACTTTTTTTCCTGTGTGTGGTGATGATGTCGTTAGATTTAAGTTTTAATTTAGTACATAGGTTTTTCATGACACTATCTACGTCTTCTGTTTCCGCTACCCCACAAATATCAATGTTGTTGGCTAATTGGCTTTGCTCCATTGCGTTAAGTTTTTGTTCCACTACATCATTTTTAAGTTCGAGGTTTTTATATTTGTTTTTCAGCTCAATGTTCTGGTTCTCGACTAATTTCAGTTTGTTTTCATACCCTTTTATCTTTTGTTCGTACTCATCGATTTTGTCGGAGTAGAATTGTAAGGTACTTTGCAACTCTTCTTTTATTATGTCGCGTACCTCTCGCCGTATATCGCTGAGAATGCGTTGGGTTATGTTGGTGTCCATAAGGTTCTCCGTATCTGTGATGTCTTCGTCATCAACATCGGGCAGGATACAGGATAGACGTTTGGGCTTGGCACTACCCACACATGAACGACATCTCCAGTCAACGGCATCCGTCGAGTATAATACGTTTAACTGATCTGCTGTTATTGAAGCACATGATGCATGAATCCATTTACTGCACTTGGAACACTGTATACCCGGACTTTTTTTCGTCACTAGTTTCCCACACTTAGCACATTTCACCATGTTGATGAATAGGTAGAAGATATTTCGTAAATAAAGTTGAAGTTATCGCACGCGCAAGTAATTAAGCGGTATACGTCTTATTGGTTTCGCACCGAGTACGCGACTGAACACATTAGAACATTCAGTGTCACTTGAAAGCGAGCGGGGCATTGACTAACGGCGCGCCCGCGCGGCCTCCTGTGCGCGTGGGGCTCGCTACATGTAAGCGTCGGCGGCAAGCGCTGTGATTGGTTACCAGTCCGTAAGGACGTTTGGCGGGGTATTTAAAAGGTTTAGTGATGTGCGCGCTACATATCTATACTAATATTATAAAGCTGAAGAGTTTGTTTGTTTGTTTGTTTGTTTGAACGCGCTAATCTCAGGAACTACTGGTTCGAATTGAAAAAATCTTTTTGGGTTGAATAGACCATTTATCAAGGAAGGCTTTAGGCTATATATCATCACGCTTAGGCCAATAGGAGCGGAGCAGCGATAAAGAATGTTTTAAAATCGGGGATTACACGGGGACGAAGTCGCGGACAGCAGCTAGTTTTAAATAAATATTTATATAAGTACTATGCAGAAATAATAAAACCTTGATTATCTTACTCGAGTGTATTTATTTAAATTTAAAAACAATTCTTTCTCTAAAATTACAAAGCATTATACATAATAAAAAATATTTTGGAAGTTAGTGGCACATAATAACTATTAATCTCAGATTTAAGAATGGTGTATGTTTTTTTGCTTGCACACTGCTGTTCATTTATATTTGGAATTTTACTATCCAGAGTTCCAGTATCACTAAAAACTAAGAAGTTTGGTGCGAATAGTTGTTTTTTTAGGTTTCTATTCCGCAGTCTCTCTTCCCTGGCAGCTGCGTAAGGCGGTAGAACCTTTGACCAAGGGAAAATAGATGGTATCGTATTCTCCCTTAAAACTCGGCGCTCTAAATTGAAACCTACAATTTACATAATCATGTTAGATATGAAATTTGTGAAAGATTTGAACAAAGACAAAATATAAAAATAAACCGACTCACCTGTAGACAATTTCACAGTTTTATAATCATTTTCTGTAAAATGATGTCGACATAATCGTAAATATGAAGACTGCGATTTCGCCAATTCTGGCCGTTTTATTGCTTTAGCCCACAACCTTTTCCTAATTTTATCTTTTGGGAATAAATGATAACCATTTTCTTTGCATCCCGACACTGCACACTTCATCATTTTTAATAGATTTAATTAAAAACGTCAAAAAGATTAAAATATAACGATGCACAGATAACCATAGCGGATCATAGGGATCGCGACACCTAGTGGGAACAAATGGCAAAAATCTTCCCCATTGCTCCATAGCTTTACTAAAAAGGACTGTAATATTTGTCTTTATGTAATTGCTCTATAGCCCGGTGGAACCATTTGGTTCCACTAGATGGGCGCGTGATTTTAGAGATATTTTTGTGCGTTAGTCGATTTATTTTACTATTCTAACGATTGAACTCTGTGGTGGATAATATTTTTAATCTGTGGTAACAAACAGAACGAAATAATATAGCTGTCAACATCAAACCACTTGAGATGTTTATCTTTACGATTTTTTCTGTGAAAGTTTAGTTAAGTGTGGATATAAGTGGGTGTTTTACTTTATTCTAAGTGTACTTATCATTTTATGGCAAAAAAAAAGCAACATTTTGTGTAAAGTGGTCGAAAAGTTATTTCAAAAACAACATAATCAGCATTTAAGGTGAGTTCTCACATTTCAAAAGTAAATGTTTATATTTCGAACTCTTATAAGAATCTTGTTTACATTGTAGTTCATAGCCACATCATTCAACTACCCGACACCGTTTAAATTGTTTAAATAGTCGCTATACATCCGGAGTGATTACGTTTTTAGTGAGCGTCGGCACGATGACTCATCGATGACTCTTATTTAATTTGATCCGCGGGGTCCTAGAGGTTAACTGTTTTTAAATACTAAAATTCACTTTATATTAATAGATTAATATAAGATGTTATGCTATATTCTGTTTTCCTTCTGTATAGCTATGTTATAAACTATACTTCTAAAATTCTTATGCACGCTCTCAGACTTAGATAATTTGTAAACGGAATACTGGCTATAAACCTCACTGGCACTCTAACTGATTGGTTTTGGAATTATTCTGGAAGAGAACATACGTTTTCAAAAAATTGAATATTTAATTATAGAACACGTGAGTCTTGGCTATATAAAGGATTGAGGAGCCAGGATTCGGGGGGTGTTACGACGGGGTTCAACGGAGAATCATCTTCGTGTATTACGCCGGGGTTCAGCCGAGAACCATCTCCGAAGTTTTCTCCGCGGAAGCGCTGGAGCGTAACGTCGCGAACGTAAGTACAGGCACTACTAAAGAGCCTCGCGAGTTGAAGTGTAACGTCGCGGACGTACAGGCACTACTAAGGAGCCTCGCGAGTTGAAGTATAACGTCGCTAACGTACAGGCACTACTAAGGAGCCTCGCGAGTTGAAGTATAACGTCGCTAACGTACAGGCCCTACTAAGGAGCCTCGCGCTGTGTGACAACCAGAACTTCGAGCCAACACTGCGAACTGGGACTGCGATCCGGCACTGTACCTATACCAGATTCGGACCTGCAGCCTGGTTTTCTGGCGTGAGCCTATAGGCCTAGCCAAGTAAATTTTACGAGTACTAACCCTTACTGAGAGCGTTAGGTAGGTAGTTACTAGGTTAACGATAGTTTAAATATTAAGGTTTAAATTTTCAATATAATTGTACGTCTTATTTCCTTTTCTTTTGTTTTTATTTACTTGTGAGGGAAAAACGTTAAAACGTTGAAACGTTGGCATAGAAGCGGAAGAGAAATGGTATGTGGAAAAAGTTAGACAATTCTACACTGCCCAGCCAGCACAAACCTTCTGAGTAAGTTTTGTTTAACAGCAGTCCTCTAGAAACTAATTGCTGAATAAGACTACCATAATTAGCTGATTTGGCGCTTACTCAGACGTTATTCAAGCAATTTGGGCACAAAATTATTCTGCTAATAGCTGTGTAATAGCAACGTAACAGATGAATAAGTTTTGAATAATTATACAACAAGCTGAGTATCGTCTGCATAAAAGCATTTAGTTCTTTTATACAAGTATTACAGCTCTGTTAGCCAGATGATGAATGAATGATGAATGAACTTTATGCTTAAGTCCTTCAAAGCTCTGATATGCAGATGATACACAGCATTTAGCTTATTTCAGTATATTTTTATCAAGTGCTATTCAAATTAAAATAAATTGACAATATTATACCGAACAATAAGTTAGGATCACTGTGACATAATTCAAGCTTTGGCCAAAATGTTGTACTAATCGGTAAGTAAATAATTTTACCCTTAATTAATGCCTATAGAAAGAAATTGTAGGTGCGCATGCAACTTTACCGTGTATTTACATACACATTTCGTGTAAAATTTTCACGCGCCACCTGATAAGCCGGGTTTTTGAGAAATAAACAACATTTCGTCTGCCGGTTTGTTTTTGCGAGAGAAATATTTTTTATGTATTATGCAATTTAAGGGTTGAAAAATAACTTTGTAATAATTTTAAAAGAATATTATAACGAATTCGTTAATGAAATTGAGTATTTGAGAATGAAATTCCACTTATTTAATAGGTTATGTTATTCATTATTATGGCGACTCTCATTCTGACTAAAATCTGCTTGACAGCGGCTTCTCGTCTTATGTCTGCATAAAAGACCTTATATATTCACTTAATAAGCTGTTCTCTGGTTAAAAGTGAACTTCACACAACATTTTTGCGATAACTGTTCTATAATCACACTCATTCGTACTGTAAATCAAACTATTAGGATTCAGCCATTAGTACTGAAAACCCACAGTTTAGGTAAATTATTTGATCTTTTTAGCTTTATCAAATTCAGATAATTATTTAATGTTCAATATAAGTATTATGACACAAGAAATTACAACTAACATAATTATTCTAGTAAAGAAGGTAGTAAAGAATAAATAAGAGTAGGTACACTCCTCGGTCGGTGCGGGCGCGCGGCGGTGTCTCAACCCCCCCGCCTCCCCACTCGCTTCACCCGTACACATCATGCGTGCGTGAAGCCTAGTCGTCAGTTCAGTTTGCGATCCGTCCGAGTGCAAGCGTACAGTCGTTTGTGGAGTGATAGCAGATTGCTGTCGCATTAATAAGTCAATTAGAGAGGAGAAATAAGTACACTGTTAAAATTTTTATAAGTGTAAGTGTAAGTGATAAGTGTGTAGTAACTACTTACGTAGGTGTGCCTTGCACTATTTAGGTTATTTTAAGTGGCCAGATGTACTTTCATACCTACTTATTAAGATTATTGATGGTTTTCAGAAAATATGCCGTTTAAAATTGTGTCAACTCGTCGAAGAGTGTACTGTACGGACTATGTACTGTTCCGGAAACATGGGAAGTCAAAGGAATATTGCGTTGGCCTAAGATGTACGGTGATATACTCGCCAGAAATGATAATACCCAGCCCCAGTCAGATTGGTTGACCTATAATAATTGTGTTGTGAAAAGAAACTACCGTACATACGAAGAAGCAGAGGATGAATTAACAAAAATGTTAGACAGAACAGACACGGACGACACCGATTACGGTGAACAATCCTACAAACGTACTACTACTCCAGAAAAAGTTCCAAATTTGAACGCTGCAGCTCAACAAATAATGGTGAGTACCTAGGTACATATATATATACCTAATGTTTGGTGACTTTTCGCGTCTTTTGTGGAAGTTCGTGATAAACAAAGTAGAAGAGTGCGTCACCGTACCTACGTACGTACCTACCTACCTACCTCCCTACTTATCTTCTATCTACTTCTTCTAGCTCCTCACGCAAGCAAGTCACCAACTCCGGGCTCACGTGATTTAAGTAATTCAAGAATTCGTTGCTTGGTAGGGACCAAATGTAGCAAAGTGCCTTACCTTAGGTACTACTCTGTTTCTTTCTCTCTTGCTTCTGCGCGTAAAAAATATTAAATTCAGCATGTAGGCGCAAGGCATGCCATGCAAGGGGCTGAATACAACCTGCGCAGCGGTCACGACTAAACTAAGATTTAATCTGTATCTAGCTAGCAGCCGCTTTACCCATTGTTTTAAGCAACTTAGAATTATTGGTTTTGAAATAATTTACAGTTGATTTTTTTTTAATAGTTCTAAAAGGTTTTTTGCATTGTTGCAGGTTAAATCTGGAAACCCAAAGAAAAGAATGAAACAACCAACTTCAACCTTGCAAACGAGGCAAATCTTACAAGAAAGTCCAAGCATACCAATAAGTTCAACCACACCAGCAAGTTCAGCTATACCAGCAAGTTCAACCATTTCAGCAAATTTATTCATACCAGCAAGTTCAACCATACCAGTAAGTTCAGCTATACCAGCAAGTTCAACCATACCAGCAAATTCATTCATACCAACAAGTTCAACCATACCAGCAAGTTCAACCATACCAGTAAGTTCAGCTATACCAGCAAGTTCAACCATACCAGCAAATTTATTCATACCAGCAAGTTCAACCATACCAGCAAGTTCAACCATACCAGTAAGTTCAACCATACCAGCAAGTTCACCTATATTTATTGACGATACACTTTATACGATAACCACTAATGATGAAAATATTAGTACCCAAATTAATAACATATACGAGATGCTAGCAGCAGTTTTGGACAACCAAGATAATATCATGAAAAAGCTCGCAGAAATGTCGGTTCAGTTACAAGAACAAAGTACTGAAAATATTACAGTAACAACTTTAGCTCAAGCTAAAGGAGCAGAAACTAAAAGGATGTGTATGGATGTTGTCGATAACATCGAAAGCTTGGAGAAACTCAACAAAGATTTATCTTGCCCTATAATACTTAAAACATACTTAGAAAAGTATGCGATATTATGTTCTGCGGCACCAGGATCAGGCTCTAACTGTGCTTATAGACTATTAGATTCAATTTTTACCAAAGATTTCCTTTGCCAGTGCTCCTGGACTGGAGGAAGTCGTGGAGATGATCTTAAAATAAGTTTCAAAAAATATAAAAACATATTAAAGTTCTTTTTCGAAATGGTCTATTATTGGGACAAAACGTATACAGTGCAAGATAATGAAAATTTTTTTTAAAATATATTGCGAAATGCTCTAAAAAGAAAGACAACCAAAAACATTCGTCAGTCGAGCAAGAAAAGAAGGAAATTACAACCCAAAAGAGTCCAACATAAGCCTCAGAATCAAAGAAGCGCAGCTAATAATAATGTCGATGAAGATATTATGAATAATATAAATAATTATGGCGAAGTCAATATTAATGATGATGCCAACAATGATGACGAAAATAATACAATTAATGAAAACGAAGGTGATGTAAATAAAGATGCAAATAAAGATCACGAAAATAATACAATTAATGAAAACGAACCTATAATTGAAGAGGATGAATAGAAGTCTTGATTTTTTTATATTATTATTAGTAGAGATTATATTTTACTAGTAGAGATTTTATTAGTAGAGATTATACGGAAATTATACTGAAGTAGTTTTTGACTGCAAATAAAAGAAAGACTGATTGACTAACGGCCGAACCCAATAACCGATCTATCACATACTGGAGATAGAAAAACAAATGAAACAACAGAAAAATTGTATAGGTTTTCTGTTGTTAAATTTGTTTTTCTATCTCCAGTATGTGATAGATCGGTTATTGGTTTCGGCCGTAACATAATTGTGTTTACTCAATAATCATAACTTGTTTTTTTTTCATACTTTGTTCAGTTTAATCGTTTGATAGGTAGAGATTTTTGTGGCAATTATGCTCAAGCACTTGCTTGAGCATAATTAGTTAAGTAGTAATTAGTTTTGAACTGAAAATAAAAGAAAGACTGATTGACTAACGGCCGAACCCAATAACCGATCTATCACATACTGGAGATAGAAAAACAAATGAAACAACAGAAAAATTGTATAGGTTTTCTGTTGTTAAATTTGTTTTTCTATCTCCAGTATGTGATAGATCGGTTATTGGTTTCGGCCGTAACATAATTGTGTTTACTCAATAATCATAACTTGTTTTTTTTTCATACTTTGTTCAGTTTAATCGTTTGATAGGTAGAGATTTTTGTGGCAATTATGCTCAAGCACTTGCTTGAGCATAATTAGTTAAGTAGTAATTAGTTTTGAACTGAAAATAAAAGAAAGACTGATTGACTAACATAATTGTTTTATTACAATCCACTTAAATATTATATAATTTAGTCAAACATCCAACATTTTTTATAAATAGCATGAGATCAAGAAGAGCACGCTATTTAGACCATGACCTGATTGGAATATAGTGTCAACAGTTTAAATTGTTAATGTATGTAATAGAGGAATGAAATAAAGCTCATTCTTGTATGTAGTTACTACAAACTTATAGCTAATGCTATTGAAACTTATATTTTCTGTTGTACGGTTATCATTCTGTACACCTGTTTTAAACATATTAAGATATGATGACTTAATAGGTAATTCGAAGATGTCAGATACATTTTCAATTCTGTACCCTTTGATATGGTCATCGGTTATTTCCGCCACTTCTATAATTTCTTCGTGTTTAGTCATAAAATACTTATCCTGTCTTTTGTTAGAAATTATGAACTCACCAAAATCAATTATTTTTCTGTTTTTGCAATTTGTTTTTATAATAGGATATTGGTTTGTATTTTCATTTTTCGCTTTATTTAATTTAGAATGAACATTCCAATCACTCTCTGTAAGCCTTTTAGCTATTTGTGACAATGGCTTGTTGCCAGCTCTAAGCATTTTTTTTATGCAGTACAGTTTGTTCTCAAAAGGGTAAGAATTAAAGGTGTTTAGTGGTCCGAATTTACGAACTTCATCAGTTATATGTACCAAATTATGAATGTTGCTAGTAATGTAGTTACCATAATATGTTTTAAAGTTTTCTACAAAATATAATAATAATTCGTGAGAAAGCTCCAATATTGAGCTGTACTTAAGGCTAGAGCAAATTGTTACCCCACAGAAAAGCGTCAAAAAATGTTCATAGGGACCTTTTGACATAAAGTCAGGTAGAATAACAATACTTAAATAATAGAAAAATGATCGGAATTCAGATGCTTTCCAATGATGAAGCTCATTTAGACCTCGCATGGATCTATGAATTTCGGAGGGTAGTTTACAGGTGAGCAAAAACTCTGTTACTTTCAGCGTATCGTCAGCTCGCCATTTTGTAGTAAGATTCTTAAAATTTCCATCACGCCATCCTACGAGTAATCGTTTCATTACTCCCAAGTCAATCAGATGTAAAGAATCAGATATAGGAAAATCTTCGATCATATCAATAGTTAATTTTAAAAGTGGTGTATCAGATTTCAGATGATCTCTATATTTCTTATTTCTGAATTCTTCATTTGTTCTTTTAGGACATTTTGAGTTTGGGAACACGACAGTATGATACTGATGCGAGTATTCTCCTATAGTCGTACATTTTAAACATCCATGCCTAGAGTTGAAGTTGCAAACACCTGAAAATGTAAATATTTTTAATTAAAGATCGTCATTATAGTACGACCTAAAATACCTCTTTTATTTATACATTAATATTTATTCATTGACGGGCCTGTTGGTCTAGTGGTTAGTGGCCCTGACTGCTAAGCCGGAGGTTGTGGGTTCGATTCCCACCCAGGACAAACTTTGTGTGATGAGCATGATTGTTTGTTCTGTGTCTGGGTGTGAATTATCTATAATATGTATGTATTTATAAATTATATAAGTATGTATATCAGTTGTCTGGTTACCATAACACAAGCTCTGCTTAGCTTGGGATCAGATAGCCGTGTGTGAGAAAAAAAAAAAAAAAAAAATAGTTTCATGATCTACTTTCACCATAAAATATGGAACAGATTACGGTGGCCACTCCAAACGTTAGTGCTAAACAGAGAACACATGCCGTCTGTAATGTAACACGTTTAAAGTCATCATTTACCTTTTATAAATGCTCTCGCTGGAGAGTCGCAGATGAAGCACCTTATTTTCACATTTACTATATTTTCTTTACCTTCTCTAACTAAATGAATTCCATTTTCAAGAAGACTTTTAGTTTCTGCGACAAAATCTTCCAAATACTGACTAAGGCTCTTCGGTTTTCCAGATCCATAATAAATTCCAACAACAATAGGCTCTATTTCTGGTTTTTCGTATATGTTGCAAAGAATTGGCCAAAATTCTTTTTTCGAGCTATTGAAAATTGGTAAGCCATCAAAATTCAAATTTAATTGTATAGATTCAGGGATTTCTAGCCATACAAAATTAATAATATCTTTTAAAGGTTCAATAAGTCCTTTGTGCCAGTATTCTCCACCTTCAATTTTTTTTATTACAATATTTCTCTTAGTCTGTAATAATGTTCTCGGGTCTACTGGCAAAACTCCTGGCAATCTTTGATTGACGACAGCTAATAATTCTTTTAAGGCTTCTAGAGAAATATTTTTATTTATGGCCCATTGTTTTAAGTTATTTCGAAATATTACATTCTTTTCATATTCCGTTTCACTTTTTACAAAATTATTGGAACTCTCATCACTATCTTCAGACGTCTGAATTGATTTATAATCTTCAAACAAAGTAGATTCATAGTCATTTCTTACGGAACCCGTTTCTATCGATTGTGGTCGCACTTGATTTGTACTTGGATCAAATGAATAGGAAGAACTTAATATTGTCTCAGCCGTTTGTTTAGCACAAATAGAGTTTTTTATGTTTTCATACCCCCGCAAGCACTTTCTTCGTATGCCTCCTGTTCTTTTTCTATTTTTCCATGAATTGGAGTAGTTTTTAGCAATTGTTTTTAAAGGGAGCATTTTTTACAAGCCCCTCTCAGCGCCGAACTCAGTATGTCAACTACTAGCTGCTAAATGCTAACTAATGTTGCAATATAAGTTCTTCTACCTTTAAAAACGTCTTCTTTTCGTGAATACCCAGCAAACTTCTGCATAAGAATCTGTTACTATTGCTTTTACCACAATTAGCTGCACATGACGGTAATTTCGTACTTAAAGCGGTATAAAGTATTTATAACAGCTATCAAAATTTCTGATAAGTTACTATATGCTTCATAACAGAAACAACACCAACTTTATACTGCAGCTGAATAACTGTCAAGATGTGTTGTGTAATACAGCTAAAAGAGAACAGAACCAAATTATCCAGTATCACGCTTGATAATGGAATTTTATACCAGTGTTATACAAAAGGTTACACACACTCTTGAGTAACAGGTCTGTTTATGATGATTATTCAGCTATAAGAAATAAAATCGGCATATTACATAACTAACTCATCTAAAAGCATTGTTATAGCAAAAAAAAACTTTAATACAGAACTTGGCAATACACTCAGCTTGTATACATTTATAATAAAGCTTAAGCCTGCATAAGGTTAAATTGTTGGCCAATTATCTGACTTGTGTGCTGCCTGGGTGATGATGCAAATAGCAGTGTTGCTGCCGGTAAGAAAGAATTTGTTACCAAAAACAAAATAAAGATGCAGAAACGATATCTTAATGCACATTTAAAAACTTTATATTACGAATTTCGATTTGAGAGCAACATAAGAATAAGTTACTCCTATTTCTGCAAATTGAGGCCTTTTGGACAAAATCTGCTACAAGAATATTTATTTTTACAATCTGAACATGCAAGATGGAGTTACAAAGTAAGTGTGTACAACGTGTACCTGTTAAACGAACCTACAAAGGAGAACAGAGTAGACATAAAACACGTTGGTATATAGCCTGTTTAGAGATGGCCAAAGTTTCCAAGTACGCAAGTATTTTTTTTTACCACTTTTAACATATCTGCGAAGAAAGTTGAGACAGCTTTAAGTAAGTTGACACTATCTGGAGTTACTGAACCAGATAATAGACGTAAGAAAGTCCCACCCAACAAAAAATCAGAAGTAGCCAAGGATATAATTAGAGACCACATTAAATATTTACCTACTGTTTCTTCACATTACTGTCGCAGTACGACGGAGAAAAAATATTTGCCTTCAGGTTTAACTGAAAACCGTTTGTACTTAGAGGATTGTAAAGAACGTCAAGTTGTACCTGAGAAGGCCAGTTTTTACAAGTCCATTTTTACAAACGAATTTAATTACAGTTTTCATCGCCCTAAGAAGGATGAGTGTGACCATTTTATTCAATTTAAGAATAGGCCAGAGCATGACCAGCAACTTCATAAAGAAGAGTATGATTTACACATTGTAGCCGGTGGGTTAATTATACGGGGGTGGATCGCGAACTCAACAGAGCTTAAGGAGAAGGTAAAACTAGACATGCCTGAAAGAGTAGCGCTAGAAAAGGGAGTAGTCACGGTAGAAAGAACAATATGTTTAAACTGGTCACCTAAAGACGATGAATTAGGTTTTGACCTTTCCTTTAAGCGATTGCCAACAGATTTATTGAACGGCAATGTAGTGCCCACTAAGCGCCAATTTTTTAGTTTGGTCATGTCAATTTATGACCCACTAGGTTTCCTCTATCCCTGTGTAATACAATCTAGAATATTAATGCAAAGAATATGGAAATCGGGGATCCAGTGGGACGAACTGCTGCAAGAAAAAGATGCCAAAACCTGGTTCAAATGGCTACAAACTTACATCTTTTAAATAGCGTTAAAATACAACGGTGGTATGGTTTAAACTAAGTCAACCTAGAGCTACACGTGTTCGGAGACGCGAGCGAGCTAGCTTACGCCGCGGTCGCTTACCTAGTAGACTATGACTCTGAAGGAAAAAGGAAGATTGTCATGTTGCTAGGCAAAGCAAGAGTAGCACCACAAAAAGTTATCTCGATACCTAGATTAGAGTTACAAGCAGCAGTGTTAGCCTGTCGAATAGCAGATACGGTTTCTCGACCGTCTCTGCTATTCGACAGGCTAACACTTAGAGTTAGGGTTAATGTTTAAAGATAAGTTTTATTGGACTGATAGTAAAACAGTTTTAAAGTGGATCAACTCTGATGCACATGAGTTCCAAAGATTTGTATCACATAGACTAGCAGAAATAGATAGACTGTCAGACAGAGGCAACTGACGCTGGGTACCCTCGGGGGATAACCCTGCTGACGAAGCGACCAGATTGTGTTGGCCCGATAATAGGGTATTTTACTGTAAAAATCTAATTAGTCCGTCTGATAGATTTACAAAAAATATTGGACACGTATTTTTCTTTTTTCGCGTAAACAAAAAATGAAGACGATACAGTGCGTTGAACACTCACGTGACGTCACGTCGCTGGTAAAAATTGTAGCAACGTAGTGACGTCACGTGAGTTTTCAACGCACTGTATCGTCTTCATTTTTTGCTTACGTGAAAAAAGAAAAAATACGTGTCTAATATTTTTTGTAAATCTATCAAACGGACTAATTAGATTTTTATAGTAAAATACCCTATTGCACGAAGTGGCTCTCGGGCCCCTCGTTTTTACGTGAACCACAGGAGCAGTGGCCAGCGTGTCACGAGCCTGAGGCGGCGGACGTGGATCTGGAGCGCATCCAACGAGTCCACGCATCGACTGCACCCGCGACACCACTCCTGGGCTACGAGCGATATTTTTCGTGGTCACGCATTCAGCGTGTGATGGCACGCATACTCATCTTTATCGGCCGATGCCGCCAACACCGGGCCACGATGGAGCTGCAGTCTCAAGATTTAGAAGTGGCGCAAGACTGTCTCATGAAGTTGTGCCAGGAGGACAGTTTTCAAGAAGAACGGGCTGCCATCTTAAAAGGGCTTCTCGTACCTACAATAGTAACATAAAGTTATTAGACGATGATTATTGACAATCCAGTGATTTTGGATGGACGTCACTCATTGTCTCGTAAGCTAATCACACATTACCTTGCGATGGCTTTGCACGCTAACCACGAGACTAATAACTTTCGAGAAAAATACTGGATTACGAAGGTCAGAACGTCAGTCAAAACCGTAGTCTCAAACTGCCAGCTCTGTCGAATTCGAAGAGCCAAACCCATCACACCTAAAATGGGCGATTTACCTCTCGCACGGCTGGAGTCTACGAGAAGAGCATTTGTGCGAGTGGGGGTAGACTACTTCGGCCCGATGGAGGCGATAATTGGCCGACGCCACGAAAAGAGGTGGGGAGAACCTGTGGCCCTGACGCCGAAACATATACTGCGCCAACATGTTTTGGCGGCGCTGGCTACGGGAGTATCTTCCGACTCTACAGTATCGTGATAAGTGGGCAAATAATGTGCCAAATATGCGAGTCAGTGATGTGGTAGTGATCGCGGACAACAATAAAGAGCGAAGTGCATGGACAAAGGGAAATATTAAATCAGTGTACCACGGAAATGATGGCATTATCCGTGTAGTAGATGTTAAGACTGTAAAAAACGGGGTCCTGCGTCGGCCCGTAACCAAAAATATTGTGCTTCCCACAGACCAGGAAGTAATGCGGCTGAACCCTATTACTGGGGGTGGAATGTAAGCGAAGCACAGTAATGTTAGTTTAATATATAGTAATATAAGGAATATGTAAAAGTTAAAAAAGGAAAACACTGTTTAAGAAATTTTTACAAAGTTTTTGACTGCATTGATCTCAGATTTACATTTAAGATTTTAAACACATTGCAGGTTACATTAATAGTTTAAGTACTATAGATAGTGGAGTGTATTATGTGCAGTAAATTATGTAGTGTTTCTTGTCTAGGCGAATGTTTTCGTCGTCGATTTTGCTTCCACCAGTTGTCAAGCAAAAGGAGACATAAACCGTGCCAATGTGTGATGGACGTTGCTCAGAGGCCTGAGCAGTATTTCGTGATGTTTTGTAGCCTGTAAAGAGTATTGTGTACATAAGCAAAATAAAACGCAATACTCCCCGGGTTTGATGAAATTTTCAAATCCGTCACCGTTGCGTTGAGTTGACAGCTGGTCTAAGTTTGCTTGTTTTTCGAAGTTATCGGGGCACGAAACACTGTACAATTTCTAGTTGATCCACTCCTTACTTTATTTTTACTATTTAACACTTATGAAACATCATTTAAAACACTTTTATGAATATTTCAAAAAAAATAACCTAGAGAACGTTTTTTTGACGCGGTTTTTTTGATATGATACGTTTTTTTTATATGTATTTTATTAAGTCAGAAAAAGGATGGAAAGTATAGTTAAATTGTTCAAGTTAGTAATTTTCCACAATTAAATTGATAAGGTTCCATTCTTACTAAGTAAACAAACCCGCTGGTTGATTAAGATTTTACATCCGGGTTCGAGCTCGACAGGTCGAAACTCGAAACATATCGAGACTTGTTTTTGCCGTCCGCAGGCCAAATTGGCGGGGAACAAAGGGTGAGGGGCGGGACGCCACCGTTTGTGCGCCCACGCTTGCGACCCAGAGACCCAGCGCAGGTATAAGTCGACTCTTACACGATCTGCACCCATGTGTATTTTTTATAATAAAGGCGGCCGCTAGAACAACGGGCAGTCTTACCGACACGCGACTCTCTCATACAATAAGACTCTACAAGCATAAAACGCACTCGGCGCGCTCTGTGTGCTAAGTTAATATAGGCATAGAGCGAGCTGAATCTCACACTCACATGACTCCCCAAGCGCTAGACTCACGCGATGAACGTGCGGCGCATATCACTCGCTTACAGGGCACGGTGTTACACAGTACAATACCGGCCCAACTCACCCATCGGCCCCTTAGTTCGGAGCGTGACCGGCTCGACCTGGAAGCGTAACGAACGGGGGTCAACCTTCTCAGCAGAGGGCGCCGCCAAGTCGGTACCTACGCCGCTGGTATGATCAGAAACCATATGTTTATCACTAACCACAGATATTTGGACAAGTACTTCGATGGAGTGCTACATCACTATGGGCGTGGACCCATGTCTACGGTGCGGCGCCGTGCCGCACCACGGCGTCGTGTACCGGCGCGTGCTCACTATTGTGTTGTCAGTTGCATAGTTCGCACGTGGTAATTTTTTGCTTAAAATGGCGGATGATTTAGATTTAGACTTTTTGATTTCACTAGTGGAAGCACGTCCCGTTCTCTGGGATAAGTCAAAGGAGGATTATAAGAATAAAAATTTAAAAACAGAAGGGTGGAAAGATGTCTGCCTAAATATTTTTCCATCATTCGACAGCATGGACAATAAAGAAAAAACGAAATTAGGTGGGTATATACCTATTTATTTATCTTTTTAACTTAATAAAGTGAATACAATAAACGTAAAAGTGAAGTAAATGCATTAATGCTTAGTATTATTATCAACTTGTCATTTACACACACTCAATACATTCGGTCGGTTCGATCCGTGACCTAATTTTAGTTATATTTTGCTTAGTTGCCAACTAAGCGCACCGACATCACTATTAAAGTATTTACAAAATTCGTCCCTTATATTGACAGGATTTGTTAAAGAAACGTCATCTGCTGTTTGTGGAAGGTTCAAAAGACAGTCGTCAATATATAACTCCTCTGATTTTTTAACTCCATCTCGACTTACAACAAAATTGTGTAAAACACAACATGCTTTGATAATGTCGGTCGCAAAATTATATTGAACATTTAAGGGCCGATGAAATACACGCCATTTATTTGCGAAAATACCAAAAGCACACTCGACATATCTTCTTGCTCGACTCAAACGATAGTTGAAAACCCTTTGTTCTTCACTCAGATGCTTCCCTGGGTATGGACGTATTAGATTGTTAAGTAACGGTAGGCCTTCATCAGCGATAAAAACATAGGGAACTGATTTTTGGAGCCCCGGTAAAGGCTTTGGCGCTGGTATGGGAAGTCGATTTTGCAATAATAATTCGTATAGTTTTGTATTGTGGAAAATGGTGGAATCACATTCCTTTCCATACGATCCTATATCAACATATACAAATCTATAGTCAGAATCCACCAGTGCCAGCAAGACTATAGAGTTAAAACTTTTATAGTTAAAAAAAAGGGACCCACTGTGGGCAGGACTACATATTCGGATGTGTTTCCCGTCCAATGCCCCCATGCAATTTGGGAAATTTGTTTTTACGTCAAAATCCATAGCTATTTTTTCAATTAGCTCTTCGGTTATTTTTGGTATACTTTCACTTAAAAGAATGTCCCATAAAGCACGACAAACATCTCGTACAATTTTTCCAATTGTAGATTTTCCACGATAATCTGTGAATTCCATATCTCTGAATGAATTCCCTGTTGCCAAAAATCTGCAAAAGAAACATTTCATAAAGTTTTACAGGACTATTATAAAAACATTTTTTTTATCAGTTCTATTTTTATAACGATTGTTACAGGTAATGACGTCATTAAAAAATGGACTAACATTAAGGATAATTTTTTCAAATATACAAAGAAGGTAGAACTTTCAAAGAAATCTGGAGCTGGTGCTAAACGTATAAAAGAATATCATTTGTATAAACAACTCATGTTTTTGCAAAAAAATGCACCAAATTTAACTGAAGATAGTATAGAAGAAGAATCTCAAACTCCGAACACAAGGTCAAGATATCAACCCTACAGAAAAACTACGCTAAAACGAAAACCAAGTTGCGATGAATTTGAGAAGCAAATTGTCGAAACTTTAGGTGCTTCTGAAAATCGACATCTGTCATTTTTTAAAGCCATTTTACCGTCTCTCAACAAGTTAAATGACCACCAGACCTTGCTATTTCAAAGTGGAGTTTTAAAGATTTTAACAGATTTCCATCAATCACCGTTCCAGTCATATAGCGGGTACCAGACAGCAACATCTTACGACGCTAACTATCACCAAACTGCCCAACAACCACAAGCTACAATGTCTTATGAAACTAACTTTCAAACAGTTTGTAATTCATCCAACCCAATTAGTATAAATCGTCGCCAAACATCACCAGTCTCACCTTTGGAAGACATCATGTCTAATACCACAGATACACTGGAATCCGAATACGATTTTTCTTAAATCATAATAAATACGAAAAAGATTACATTATTACTGATTTATATTATAACTAGTATTTCGCTTGGGGGCGCGAGTTGCAAGCAACCCGCGGTGTCTTTTTAGTATTTTTTGACTAACAACAAAGGGGTTGAAAGTAGGGGGTTGAAAAGGGTTGAATTTTTATTGGCCGTATACTCATCTAAATACCCTATATACAACCCCGAAAACCATTTTTCTCTACAATGTCAGGTTTCTGAGTTACGCAAAGGGGTTGAAAGAAGGGGGTTGAAAAGGGTTGATTTTTTATTGGCCATATACTCACCCAGATACCCTCTATACAACCCCGAAAACCATTTTTCTCTACAATGTCAGGTTTCTGAGAAATGCCAAGGGGTTGAAAGTAGGGGTTGAAAAGGGTTGAATAGGGTTGAATTTTTTATTGGCCATATACTCATCCAAACACCCTCTATACAACCCCGAAAACCATTTTTCTCTAAAATGTCAGATTTCTGAGATACGCAGAGGGGTTGTAAAAAGGGGGTTGAAAAGGGGTATTTTTTTTTTTCGTTTTATACTCGTCCAAACACCCTCTATACAACCCCGAAAACCATTTTTCTCTTCGACGTCAGGTTTCTGAGATAAGCAATGGGGTTGAAAGAAGGGGGTTGAAAAGGGGTAGTTTTAGATTTTTCCCATACTCACCCCGACACCTTCTATACAACCCCATATAAAGTTTTTCCCTCCTAGCACGGGAAGTGGGAGAACAATTATGTCAATCAGTGAGTGGTTTTTTAATTATATATAATATAACTAGTATTTCGCTTGGGGGCGCGAGTTGCAAGCAACCCGCGGTGTCTTTTTGGTATTTTTAGTAACAATTATTATCTCTACAATGTCAGATTTCTGAGTTACGCAAAGGGGTTGAAAGAAGGGGGTTGAAAAGGGTTGAATTTTTTTTGGCCATATATTCATCCAGATGTCCTCTATACAACCCCGAAGACCATTTTTCTCTACAATGTCAGGTTTCTGAGTTACGCAAAGGGGTTGAAAGAAGGGGGTTGAAAAGGGTTGAATTTTTTTTAGCCATATTTTCATCCAAATGCCCTCTATACAACCCCGAAAACCATTTTTCTCTACAATGTCAGGTTTCTGAGATACGCAAAGGGGTTGAAAGTAGGGGGTTGAAAAGGGTTGAATAGGGTTGAATTTTTTATTGGCCATATACTCATCCAAACACCCTCTGTACAACCCCGAAAACCATTTTTCTCTAAAATGTCAGATTTCTGAGATACGCAAAGGGGTTGTAAAAAGGGGGTTGAAAAGGGGTAGTTTTTTTTTTCGTTTTCTACTCATCCAAACACCCTCTATACAACCCCGAAAACCATTTTTCTCTTCGACGTCAGGTTGCCGAGATAAGCAATGGGGTTGAAAGAAGGGGGTTGAAAAGGGGTAGTTTCAGATTTTTCCCATACTCACCCCGACACCTTCTATACAACCCCATAAAAAGTTTTCCCCTCCTAGCACGGCAAGTGGGAGAACAATTATGTCAATCAGTCAATCAGTGAGTGGTTTTTTAATTATATATAATATAACTAGTATTTCGCTTGGGGGCGTGAGTTGCAAGCAACTCACGGTTTCTTTTTAGTATTTTTTGACTAACAACAAAGGGGTTGAAAGTAGGATGTTGAAAAGGGTTGAATTTTTATTGGCCATATACTCATCTAAATACCCTTTATACAACCTCGAAAACTATTTTTCTCTACTATGTCAGATTTCTGAGATACGTAAAGGGGTTGAAAGAAGGGGGTTGAAAAGGGTTGATTTTTTATTGGCCATATACTCACCCAGATACCCTCTATACAACCCCGAAAACCATTTTTCTCTACAATGTCAGGTTTCTGAGATATGCCAAGGGGTTGAAACAAGGGGGTTGAAAAGGGTTGAATAGGGTTGAATTTTTTATTGGCCATATACTCATCCAAACACCCTCTATACAACCCCGAAAACCATTTTTCTCTAAAATGTCAGATTTCTGAGATACGCAAAGGGGTTGTAAAAGGGTAGTTTTTTTTTCGTTTTCTACTCATCCAAACACCCTCTATACAACCCCGAAAACCATTTTTCTCTTCGACGTCAGGTTTCTGAGATAAGCAATGGGGTTGAAAGAAGGGGGTTGAAAAGGGGTAGTTTCAGATTTTTCCCATACTCACCCCGACACCTTCTATACAACCCCATAAAAAGTTTTCTCCTCCTAGCACGGCAAGTGGGAGAACAATTATGTCAATCAGTGAGTGAGTGAGTGGTTATTTAATTATATATAATATAATAACTAGTATTTCGCTTGGGGGCGCGAGTTGCGAGCAACTCGCGGTGTCTTTTTAGTATTTTTAGTAACAATTATTATCTCTACAATGTCAGATTCCTGAGATACGCAAAGGGGTTGAAACAAGGGGGTTGAAAAGGGTTGAATTTTTTATTGGCCATATACTCACCCAGATACTCTCTATACAATCCCGAAAACCATTTTTCTCTACAATGTCAGGTTTCTGAGATATGCCAAGGGGTTATAACAAGGGGGTTGAAAAGGGTTGAATAGGGTTGAATTTTTTATTGGCCATATACTCATCCAGACACCCTCTATACAACCCCGAAAACCATTTTTCTCTAGAATGTCAGGTTTCTGAGATACGCAAAGGGGTTGAAACAAGGGGGTTGAAAAGGGTTGAATAGGGTTGATTTTTTTATTGGCCATATACTCACCCAGATACCCTCTATACAACCCCGAAAACCATTTTTCTCTACAATGTCAGTTTTCTGAGATACGCAAAGGGGTTGTAAAAAGGGGTTGAAAAGGGGTAGTTTTTTTTTCGTTTTCTACTCATCCAAACACCCTCTATACAACCCCGAAAACCATTTTTCTCTTCGACGTCAGGTTTCTGAGATAAGCAATGGGGTTGAAAGAAGGGGGTTGAAAAGGGGTAGTTTCAGATTTTTCCCATACTTACCCCGACACCTTCTATACAACCCCATAAAAAGTTTTCCCCTCCTAGCACGGGAAGTGGGAGAACAATTATGTCAATCAGTGAGTGGTTATTTAATTATATATAATATAACTAGTATTTCGCTTGGGGGCGCGAGTTGCAAGCAACCCGCGGTGTCTTTTTAGTATTTTTTTACTAACAATTATTATTTCCCTGTGAAAATAATAATTTGTGTCAGGTTTCTGAGTTACGCAAAGGGGTTGAAAGAAGGGGGTTGAAAAGGGTTGAATTTTTTTTAGCCATATTTTTATCCAGATGCCCTCTATACAACCCCGAAAACCATTTTTCTCTACAATGTCAGGTTTCTGAGTTACGCAAAGGGGTTGAAAGAAGGGGGTTGAAAAGGGTTGAATTTTTTTTGGCCATATTTTCATCCAGACACCCTCTATACAACCCCGAAGACCATTTTTCTCTACAATGTCAAGTTTCTGAGATACGCAAAGGGGTTGAAAGTAGGGGGTTGAAAAGGGTTGAATAGGGTTGATTTTTTTATTGGCCATATACTCACCCAGATACCCTCTATACAACCCCGAAAACCATTTTTCTCTACAATGTCAGTTTTCTGAGATACGCAAAGGGGTTGTAAAAAGGGGTTGAAAAGGGGTAGTTTTTTTTTCGTTTTCTACTCATCCAAACACCCTCTATACAACCCCGAAAACCATTTTTCTCTTCGACGTCAGGTTTCTGAGATAAGCAATGGGGTTGAAAGAAGGGGGTTGAAAAGGGGTAGTTTCAGATTTTTCCCATACTTACCCCGACACCTTCTATACAACCCCATAAAAAGTTTTCCCCTCCTAGCACGGGAAGTGGGAGAACAATTATGTCAATCAGTGAGTGGTTATTTAATTATATATAATATAACTAGTATTTCGCTTGGGGGCGCGAGTTGCAAGCAACCCGCGGTGTCTTTTTAGTATTTTTTTACTAACAATTATTATTTCCCTGTGAAAATAATAATTTGTGTCAGGTTTCTGAGTTACGCAAAGGGGTTGAAAGAAGGGGGTTGAAAAGGGTTGAATTTTTTTTAGCCATATTTTTATCCAGATGCCCTCTATACAACCCCGAAAACCATTTTTCTCTACAATGTCAGGTTTCTGAGTTACGCAAAGGGGTTGAAAGAAGGGGGTTGAAAAGGGTTGAATTTTTTTTGGCCATATTTTCATCCAGACACCCTCTATACAACCCCGAAGACCATTTTTCTCTACAATGTCAAGTTTCTGAGATACGCAAAGGGGTTGAAAGTAGGGGGTTGAAAAGGGTTGAATAGGGTTGAATTTTTTATTGGCCATATACTCATCCAAACACCCTCTATACAACCCCGAAAACCATTTTTCTCTAAAATGTCAGATTTCTGAGATACGCAAAGGGGTTGTAAAAAGGGGGTTGAAAAGGGGTAGTTTTTTTTTCGTTTTCTACTCATCCAAACACCCTACATACAACCCCGAAAACCATTTTTCTCTTCGACTTCAGGTTTCTGAGATAAGCAATGGGGTTGAAAGAAGGGGGTTGAAAAGGGGTAGTTTCAGATTTTTCCCATACTCACCCCGACACCTTCTATACAACCCCATATAAAGTTTTCCCCTCCTAGCACGGGAAGTGGGAGAACAATTATGTCAATCAGTCAGTCAATCAATCAGTCAGTGGTTTTTTAATTGTATATAATATAACTAGTATTTCGCTTGGGGGCGCGAGTTGCAAGCAACCCGCGGTGTCTTTTTAGTATTTTTTCTCATCCAAACACCCTCTATACAACCCCGAAAACCATTTTTCTCTACAATGTCAGGTTTCTGAGATATGCCAAGGGGTTGTAAAAAGGGGGTTGAAAAGGGGTAATTTTTTTTTTCGTTTCATACTCACCCAGACACCCTCTATACAACCCCGAAAACCATTTTTCTCTTCGACGTCAAGTTTCTGAGATACGCAAAGGGGTTGAAAGTAGGGGGTTGAAAAGGGTTGAATAGGGTTGAATTTTTTATTGGCCATATACTCATCCAAACACCCTCTATACAACCCCGAAAACCATTTTTCTCTAAAATGTCAGATTTCTGAGATACGCAAAGGGGTTGTAAAAAGGGGGTTGAAAAGGGGTAGTTTTTTTTTTCGTTTTCTACTCATCCAAACACCCTCTATACAACCCCGAAAACTATTTTTCTCTTCGACGTCAGGTTTCTGAGATAAGCAATGGGGTTGAAAGAAGGGGGTTGAAAAGGGGTAGTTTCAGATTTTTCCCATACTCATCCCGACACCTTCTATACAACCCCATAAAAAGTTTTCCCCTCCTAGCACGGCAAGTGGGAGAACAATTATGTCAATCAGTCAGTCAATCAATCAGTCAGTGGTTTTTTAATTGTATATAATATAATAACTAGTATTTTGCTTGGGGGCGCGAGTTGCAAGCAACTCGCGGTGTCTTTTTAGTGTTTTTTGACTAACAATTATTATTTCTCTGTGAAAATACGCAAAGGGGTTGAAAGAAGGGGGTTGAAAAGGGTTGATTTTTTTATTGGCCATATACTCACTCAGATGCTGCCTGTTTCTGCTATAATGACGATATCGTCTGCAAATCGCAAGTGAGAGATGTACTCGCCATTGATGTTAATGCCACGTTCTTTCCAGTTCAGCGTCTTGAACATATCCTCCATTGCATTAGTGAACAATTTCGGGGAAATAACATCCCCTTGTCTCACTCCTCGATGCAGCGGTATGGTACAAGTTTGCTGATTCTATACTTGAACGGACATGGTGGCGGCCTCGTAGAGACATCTCATCACTTGGATGTATCGCCAGTCTACTTGGCAGCGCTGCAGGGACTCCAGAACAGACCAGATTTCAACAGAGTCAAAGGCCTTTTCATAGTCCACAAATGCTAGACACAGGGGCTGATTGTACTCTTCGGTCTTCTGTATAATCTGGCGCACTGTGTGGATGTGGTCTATGGTGCCATATCCGCTCCGAAACCCAGCCTGCTCTGGTGGTTTTTTTTTTTTTTTTTTTTTTTTTTTTTTTTTCCCCGTTCAAGGTTTCAACGGGACCTTGTTATTCTAATTTTTTCGTTTTATCTGTTTTCACGTTTATTCCTCTCGCACTTCGAAGCTTATACTTATCCTTCTATCGTACTTCCTTTACATTCTCACAATTCTGTCTAATTTTAACTGTTCTTTAAGATCTTAATGTTCTAACTCACTCATTCATTCAATTCTCGCATTCATTCTTCACACTGTCTTCTTTCATACATCCTTTATATTCTCGCTATTATGTCTAAATTTTTTAATGTTCTTTAATTCTTAGAATTCTTATTTGCTCATTTATATCGGTTCTCGCGTTTATTCTTCTTCACACTGTGTCTTATTTCATACCTCCTTTATTCTTGGCCGGGTGAAAATACCACTTTTCTGTCTTATTTCTGCAATTCTTTGATTTTACTTTATTAAGATTTTTAAGGTATTCAAATTTATTTATTTAACATTTTATTTTATTACTATGTTGTATTGTTGTCTTTTTTATTAAGTCACACAGCTTTATTTTATTAATTTAATAGCTTTGTAATAATAGAATTACATATACAATTTTTGTAGGATACCTTTAGACCATTCTTATTGATTATTTCTAGGCTGTCATAGGTGAAAGGGGGGAGGGGAAGAGGGGGTACTATAGGGGGATGAATTACTTTCATTTTTCGTTTATTTCTTTATCTAAACATTTCAGCAATAATATATATATATATGCTTAGATATTATATATTTATTGACATTTCTTAGTCACTTAACTTTTCTTACTTTAGGGGATTTTAGGGACAGGTGCTTGATATATTCGTATATTATTATAATATATTTTGTATATCTAGCGGGGGGGGGTGGGGGAATAGTTTAGGCATACGCCGTTGTCGTCCGGGCCAGATAATCCCATTTCTTTCGGACCGGGCACTCCACGCTGAAGGCATTATGGTCGGTCCTCTGAAGCTTTGAGTGCAAACAGTTGCAGCACTGCGGTTCATTGCCTGCAACAAATTCCACGCATTTGTCACGCAGATGTGGTCCTCCGCAGTGGCTGCACCTGTCTGCACTCTCCGTACAAAATTTTCGGCCGTGCCCAAATGCCAAACATTTGGTGCATTGGATGAGCGGCGACTGGTCCTCCACCCTAACCCTTTGCAGGTCAAGGTAGAGGGCCCCAGCCTCCGTCATCCTCTGCCACACCTTGGGTCTGACCTGGACGACAACGTGCGCCGTTTTGGGATTTCTTGTCCTTTTTTTTGTATTTGATCGCTATTTCTTGTTCCTCCTGGTCTATGCTCTGGTGGTTGGAATTCGTCGAGTCTTCGCGCAAGACGGTTCGTGATCACTCTTGAAAACAGCTTATAGACGTGGCTTAGAAGGGATATGGGTCGATAGTTCTTCAACAGGGTCTTGTTTCCCTTTTTGAAGAACAAAACGACCACACTTCTACTCCACGCCTCTGGAGTTCTCCCTTCAAATAGGACAGCGTTAAAAAGCTTCTGGAGCTCCCTAAGTACGGGGTTACCTCCAGCTTTCAGCAGCTCTGTGGTAACCTTCTCCAGGGGCTTTTTCCATTTTTAAGCTGCCCAAGAGCGATCTCGATTTCGCCAATACTGACTTCTGCCAGGTCTTCGGTGAAATGGCGTGTCAATGTGGCTCTAAGGGGTCTTAGCATCGCATGCATCTCGTCCTGATCCCGAAAATGAGGGTTCATTTTCGGGATCAGGACGAGATGCATGCGATGCGTATAACCGGTTATAGAAGTCCTCCACTTCCGAAAGGACTGCTTGCTTCGAAGAAACGACTTCTCCACTTGCTGTGGTCAACTTCGTCAGGTGGCTTCTTCCGAGAGATTGTACGAATACCTTTGACCCCCGATTCTGCTCGATTGCTCTTTCAACCGAAAGAGCATTGAAGCGCCGGAGGTCGCGTCGTACGTGTTTGTTGATCTCTCGGTTTAGAAACCGCTTTGCCGACGAAGTGGTGGGTGGGTTTTCACGTCGTTCCTTCATTAGCCCTAAAGTCCCTTCTGAAAGCTTGGACTTCTTGCCCTTACGCTGCATATCACAGAATCTCATACCTTCTTCCCTGAGGATCCGAGTCACATTTTCGAGGTTCTGGTTTACGTCTGTTGTGGTTTCCACGGCAGCGAATCAGTTTACCAGGTTTGCCTGGAACGTTTCAGATCCTGCCACGGTTTAGAGCAGAGTTGGTCGGAGTCTGGACTTCATCAGATAGACACGTTCGGCCTTGAAGTTAATATTCAGAGAGCCTCGTACAAGTCGGTGATCGCTACCGGTATTGAACCTATTGATCACGGAGACGTCTCTGAATATATGCCTCTTGTCCGTTTTGATGAAGTCGATCTCATTTTTGGTCATAGTGTCGGGGCTTTGCCACGTCCACTTCCTAACACACACTATACAACCTCGAAAACTATTTTTCTCTACTATGTCAGGTTTCTGAGATACGCAAAGGAGTTGAAAAGGGTTGTATTTTTTAATCGCCATATACTTGTCCAAATACCCTCCATACAAACCTGAAAACCGTTTTGCTCTACTATGTCAGGTTTCTGAGATACGCAAAGGGGTTGAATAAAACAATCCATACATGCTCTGTGTGACACAGATGTTCACAGAACTGTATTTATTCATAAACTGTATCTCAAAGTGTGTGTATCCTTTTTTTTTTTTTTTTTTTTTCTGGATGGGAAATCATCAAATGACCCCTCCCGCCCTGGGTGGAGCGGTAGGGAGTGTCAGACTTTTACTGACTAAAACCCACCCGTGCTCCTCCATGTGCCCTTTGCGTTCCAGGGCCGCGGCAACTCTCTCGAACAAATTCCGCAACCCTAGCAGGCACCGACCCTATGGGGCCCCGTCTCTGGTGCTGACGGCTCCTTGAGGCGCGCGTGAAGCACAACGCGTCGTCGACTCAGCCTGGTATCGGACGGCGAGCCACCCACGCTCACCGTCCACAGGCATCAGCCACTGCGCAATAGCACAGCGGCCGACTTGTCTCTGGAGGAGGCCGAAATGGGACCACTACTGGCACTCCATTTCAGCCCCCTCCCGAGTACCGGGAGTCGCAGCACCCACAGCAGAAGCGGCAGAAGCGGCGACGGAAGCCGCGGCGGCGGCAGAGGCGGCGGCGGCGGCGGACCTCTTGCCCTTGGTCGGGGCGGATGTCGCGCAGGCCCTTCCCCCAGCCCAGTGCTCGGCCGGCTTGCCAACAGCCGCACATGCACTGCAGTGCGGCGTGGCCTCGCACGAGCCGGCCCGATGACCGGGCTGACCACAGCGGAAACAAAGTCCACTGCGGTCCACCTCCGAGGGGCACATAGCTCCCGTGTGGTTGCCCACATGGCAGCGGTAGCACCTCAGAGGTCTGGGTTCCAGCAGTTTTACCCGCGCAGAAACCCACCCCACCAAGAGCCTTCGACCCTCCGACACTGTTCTGGCCGCCGCCACGGGGCAGCTCACCACAAGGGTTTGCATGCCCGTGTTGTCAGGCCGGAGGGTGCCCGCCCTGACGAGCTCGGCAGAGCACCCTCCAGTCCTGGCGACGGCGGCCACAACCTCCTCCTCCGTCACGGAGTCGTCCAGGCCCACTATGCGCATGTCAATGCACTTAGTCGGCCTGGACACTCGAACCTCGTCCGCGGGGAGGACCTCCTTCAGCCTTTCGGCCAGGGCGTCCGCGAACGGGCCACTCTCCGCTCCGGCGAGCTCGAGCTTCCGGGCACCGGTCAGGGTTCTCCTGATCCCGAGGCCCCCAGTGATGCCCAGCTCCCGGAGGTTCACCGCCTCCTTCGCCCGCTTCATCAGGGCGAGGTACGTCACACCCCTCTGTTCCGCTTCCGGCTGCAGTGTTAAAACCACAGCCGCGGACTTCGGGGCGCGAAGCCTCGCCGCGATGGCGTTGGCCTTCCGCCGCTGCCTCTTGGCCTTGCTCCTGGCCGCCTTTTTGGCCTGCCGCTTTTCTCCAGCAACCTGCCACCCGGCCCCGGTCGCAGGAGGGTCCGAGGTTGGGGGTGGGGGCGGCTGCGGCGCCACTGACGCAGCAGCTTTAGCCGCTCCCCCTCCAGCCTTCCTCCTTCCCCTCTTCGCCGGGGCCGACTTGGTCGTCGCCGGCGTCGCAGGCGCTGGCGCCACAGGCGCTGGCGCGGCTCCCGCCTTGGCCTTCGCCTGGCCGGACGTTCCCGGGCCAGCAGCCACCGCGGCTGCGTACGAAGCCGCCTTCTGCTGTCCCGGGGGCCTCTGTGCCGCCGCTAACGGGGGACGCCGGACCATGTCCTCCAAAACGGAGAACTGCTTCCGGAAGGGAGCCAGCTCCTGCCGCACCAGGCTCCGCACCTGGCTCAGCACCTGGCTCCCCTCCAGCGCCGCCGGACTCAGCCCCCCCTGCGGCCCCTCAGAGGCCGCTCTGGCCATGTCAGCCAGGTCCCTCCGGAGCGACTCATTCTCCGCTATGAGTCTCTCCGTTACGGCCGCGAGGCGGGCGACTTCCGCCCGCAGCTCTGTCGCCTCTCCGGACCCGCCGACGTTGGCCGCCGCCGCCGCCATAATGGAGGCCTTGGCCGCGCTAATGGCCTCCCGCTTAGAGGACTGCTTCCTCTTGAAGGCCACAGCGCGGATCGCGGCCTCCACGACCTCCTCCAGCTTGGCCCTCTTCTCCTCGACAGTGGGAGGTACCTCTCCCGGGGACACCGAGTCATCGGAGTCGAGAGTAGGCGGAAGAGTAGAGGGAGCCCTACGACCGCTCCCTCCAGGGCGACGCCCCTCCTCCACCAACTTCCCGGCCCGACTCTCCACCTCCCGGGTAGAGGGAGCCAGCCCCCTCCCCGCCTCACAGCCCCTGCCCCGCCTAGCGGTGGGGATCTTGCGGGCGGAGGCAAACTCGCCCTCGGAGGTCGACTCCCCGTCTTCCTCCCGTCGCGGCCGCTTGCGGAAGAACTTCACGTTCTCCGCAGCAGCCCCCCCTCCTTCCTCTCCAGAGCCCGCCGAGCTGACCGTTACTAGGTCTGGCGCGGAGCCGGAATCCGACTCCGCACCACCCCGGCGCTCAGGCGAACCCTCCTCTACACAACCGTACGCCATCAGCTCCTTAAAGGAAGCGGACTCGGATGACGACGATTGGGAGCCTCCTCGGCTCGTGTTGCCACTGGCAAGCGGAAGGCGTTTGGTGCCCACCCCAGAGTACGGAGGGCAGCCCGCCGAAGCGGGGTGGGATTCCCCGACCGCTGAGCAGTCGGGACCCACCTGGGGACTCATTTTACAAAGGCCTGTTTTCTTCATATTTTCCTTTGAAGGGTGCGGTCCCTGTTTGCTTCGCCCCTTCTCAGGGCCCTCTCTCCTCACCTCACCTCTCCACCCGCTCGCTGCTCTCACAGTCACGTCTGATGATCAGACGCGTACCAAAGAGCAGCGAGCGGGTGTGTCTCTCTTGGTCTGGTCCCTCACTTGCGACCTTCCGGCATGAGTGGCTCTACCGGGAAAGCTCGCAAGATCATTGGGACGCTCAAGCCCCACCACGACGACAACGTGGAGACACATTCGGTGGGGAAAGTGTGTGTATCCTAGAAACTAAGATGTATTTTTGCATGCAAAATAAAATAAACTTATTATTATTATTATCAGTTATCTTTTTTTTTTTTCTCAGTTCTTTTTTGGCTGGTTTTTACCACATTTACGGGCCAAGCCAAGTAAATGTAGCGTGTGGTGCGTTGAATGGATTGTGTGATGAGGTCCTACTTCGTTGTCATCTATCTGCATACATTTTCTGACAATTCTGCATGTATTTAGAATCGCAGCCTTTTGCAATGTTATGTAGAGGGTTTCTGTAAGATCTAATAATTTTAAACTATGGAGGAGATTATTTGGGATAACAACCGTGGTGGAAAGTACTATTGGGACTACACATACTTTTTCTTGACGCCAGATTCTCATAACTTCATCTTTGAGTTCTGCGTATTTACTTATTTTTTCAGTGATCGTCTTCTGAATGTTATGTGTATTGGGGATTGCAATGTCTATCAAATAAGTTATTTTATTTATTTTATCCTGTAATGTTATATTCGGTCTATTATAATGTATGGTTCTGTCGGTGAGAATGGCACGGTCGTAGTAGAGCTTAAAATGGTTTGTGGTGTATAGTTGTAGTAAGGGGTTTTAGTGTTTTGAATGAGTGCGTGTTTGAGAGCTAGTTTTTGATGGATGACGTTTGCTACTTGGTTATGCCTATGAGTGTAATCGGTCTGCGTGAGTGTTGTGCAGGCGCCAGTAATATGCTGAATGGTTTCAGGTTGGGTGTGACACTTGCGACATTTATCGTTTGTTACTGTAGGGTCTTTAATTATATATTTTCTGTAAAAAACATTGTGTTAATGATCTGTTATTATTATTATTTCCTTTATTCATTACATAAATACATATAAATTATATGTTTAAATATTAAAATACAATTATTTAAAAATATTAAAAACAGTAGCCCACCGGTATCGGGAACAGGGTCCAAGCTACCGGCGGTCAGGGCCCCAGAGAGAGGAACCTCCTAACAATGCGAGCCGTGTCCAGAAGTACCGCTTTCTGGATCAAGCCCTTGATCCAGCTGCCTAAAGAGAGCCTCTTAAGGTGTCGGGTCGAGGCTCTTGGCTATAAAGCCATTGACGGAAACGACTATCGGTACAATGATTGCTGAATCCACATCCCACATGTCGACAACCTCGCGAGCCAAGTCAAGATATTTAATTTGCTTATCTCTCTCGGCTTTCACGAGGTTCTCGTCATGTGGAACAGTTATGTCTACAATCATTGCACGCCTCACGATTCGGTCCACCACCACTATATCAGGCTTATTGGCAACAATAGTCCTGTCAGTGATGATGGACCGATCCCAGTACAATGTGATATTGCCATTATCGAGAACTGAACTGTCGGGCACATATCTGTAGTACGGCACCTCCGATTCCACAAGTGAGTATTTTAGAGCAAGTTGCTGGTGGATAATCCTGGCTACGAGGTTGTGCCTATGCAAATACTCTCAATACTTATTATTGTTATTATGTAATCCCGAAGACCATTTTTCTCTACAATGTCAAGTTTCTGAGATACGCAAAGGGGTTGAAAGTAGGGGGTTGAAAAGGGTTGAATAGGGTTGAATTTTTTATTGGTCATATACTCATACAGACACCTTTTATACAACCCCGAATACCATTTTTCTCTAAAATGTCAGATTTCTGAGATACGCAAAGGGGTTGAAAGAAGGGGGTTGAAAAGGGTTGATTTTTTATAGGCCATATACTCACCTAGATACCCTCTATACAACCCCGAAAACCATTTTTCTCTACGATGTCAGCTTTCTGAGATGGGTCTACCCTTTATAGCAGAACTTTTAATGTCATAATATTATTTTGCATAACAACGGATATCATAATTTTCACTTCGCAGAAAATTGTTTGGTGTACCCTCATTTATCATACATTAAAAAGTCATAATTTTGTAAGTCAGAATCATCTTTAGGCATAAATTTCATATCCATAATGATTAAAAAGTAGAACCATCTTATCGCAGAAAGTTCACAGTCAGAATTGTCTTTTGGCAAACATTTCATATTCAGTCATTAAAAGGCAGAACTGGCATATTTCCGAAAGTTAACAGAATCATCTTTTGTTATACATTTTGACATCCATAAATAGAAAGACACATCTGTTATATTACAGAAAATTCAGTTATAATAATTTTGCATTTCTTACCAGAACAATAAAATTTGTACAGGCAAGCATGCAGCATGCAAGCAAGCACGCAGCATGCAAGCAAGCAAGCAGCATGCAAGCAAGCATGCAGCATGCAAGCAAGCAAGCAACATGCAGCAAGCATGGTTTCTGTCACGGCTACGGCGCTGCGGGGTTCCGGCGGTCCCACGCGAGTTTATCGTTGCAGATGGGTTTAACGCTCACCACCGCAGCTTCGGCTTGCTGCCCGGCTTCGCCGGCCAGCCTCAGCCGCGGCGGCGTTACAACCACCTGCTCCTCAAATCGCGGGCCGCCTCACCCCTCCGCGCCTTCGCGGTTTTAAATTACACTCTAGGGGTAGGGCAGACAAGACTACGTGGAGTCGGTTTTGCAGCGATTCGTTTCTGTCACTAAATTTTTAGTAAAAAGCGTTTACTGTTAAGACAATGTTTAAATTTTAATATACCTAAGATTATATACAAATGCTTGTTTTATGGAAATGGTTAAATAGATTCATCCCAGGTGAAATTCTGCCATCTTCATAGTATGGCAAGTGAAATTTATTATGCAAAATGATCGTTGTTCCAAGTAAACATTGTGCTAAACGAAATTATGCGATGTTTTAACAATGCTAAAGGTAATTATGCCAAATAAAATTCTGCCATCCTAATAGTATGCTATTGTAAATTCGGGCATATAAATATTCGGCCAAACAATAGTTATACTAAATATTTTTTATGCCTTATAAATACTCGTTTAAAAAAGATTATGCCAAGTGTGTTATGCCAAGTAAAATTCGGAGCAACAAGATTCTGCCAGATAGAGGGAACCCTTCTGAGATACGCAAAAGGGTTTTTTTTTTTTATTTACAGTTCATTACCGCGGACTTGGTGGTCCGCGCCTTTTTTTACAGGTTAAACTTGTTTAGTTTTTTTTTTTTACATTACATATAGTATGTGCTTCCACATAGGACACTTTTCCTTAATCTACGCACAAGTTATTCCTGTGAGCATACAATAAAAGCATTTCGTAGCTTATGGTCTATGTGAGTCCATCATTTTTTTTCTTTTTTTTTCTTTGTGTTTTTATTTGTTTTTTTTTAATATTTCTTTTTTTTTATGTATAAATCTTCAGACTTTTTGTTCTAAATTACTTATTACTATATTAGTTAAAACACGGATGTTTTGACACACTTAAAACAAATGGATATACATAAAGGGGTGATGCATGGCAGTTTGAGCCGGCCAACCTCGACCTTGCGGGAACGTGAGTATGACAGACTCACTCTGCCATGCAGCTTTACATAATGGTATTTTATTTAACATTATGGAGAATACAGAGTTTGGGTGGAGTTTATTATTGGGGACAGTGATTAGTTTAGGTGGACCTAATGACCAGGGACTTCGCTAGTTTCTCCTTTCTTCGCAGAGAAGGAGAAAAGCTGGGTATAAGCTTCTGCATAGGCTCAAGCCGACCTAGAGCCCGAATACCTATCTCACCAGGCCTTGCAGCTCTGATCAACGGAAGCACCAGCAAAACGACCATAAAAGGTAGCAAGTATGCTGCACTGCCCCAAATCGTAGTTGCCACTCACCGATGCCGTATAATGCGAACCAAAGGGAAGACGATCGCATTATTCGAGTGGAGAGAGGAGACTCCATTTGCCCAGGCGAGCTCACTGCTCCAACAAATCAGAGAGGCAGGAGAACACACGGTCACAGCCCGCACTATAAGTGTTGACGCGGTGGTGGTCGGAGGGGAAAGAGGAGACGTCGCAGACCGCTTCGGCTGTTTAAAAGCCTCAGAACAGCATGAGTTAGTCGTCTATGAGGACAGAGGGGAAAGTTTGAGCTTTCTCAGAGCCCCAAGAGACCCAACAGCCAGCGCGACGAGCTCCAGAACGAGTCCGACCACTCAAAGTGGATCCGAGAGGGCCCAGGAGAAGGCAGCCGTCGAAAAAGCTGCAAAGGAGCAGAGCAAAACTACCAGCCCAGAGGACCAAGCCCGGTCGAGGAGTCGCCTGAAAGCAATCGGCACTTTCCTCAGTTCTCTACTCCCTAGCACCAGCCGCAAATCACAAGCTGATAAGCAGGGGGAAGCAGTGGAGAGGTTCTTCAGAAAAACACCAAGAGAACCATCACCGAAGAAGCCCACACCAACAAGAGCCGACAAAGGGCATGTTATCCCACCGACCCTCGCAGCCAATTCAGGCACTACGGACCACGTGAAGAGCGCTTTCCTCGAGTACATAGCAATCGTGAGAGTGACCAGAGAGGTTAATCTCATGACATGCAAGAAGATCCTGCAGACCTTCCAGAGAAACACTGAAGGACTGCTAAGGGTACTGCTCGAGGAGGCCGAGGCGGCCGTATACGACAACGTCAAATCTCAAGTCATCATAGGAGAAATGACGGGGTCGTATAGTGCAGCTTTCAGCGCGGAGAGTGGCTTTGTGACCCTGTACGAGGAGGAAACGGAGCGCTCAGGCAAAATAAAATTCAGAGCACCGAACATCGACTCGATACTGATTACCGCCAAGTGTACCAAAATCATGCTGGATGACAAGATCCTTGAAATGGCTCAGTCCATTCTGGGGACTTCAGACATCCTCCTGATACTGGGTAAACGGAGTTCCGGGTTGCGGCAAGACAACCTGGGTGGTGAAACACTTCGACGAGGAAAAGGACGTTGTGGCCACCACGACAACTGAAGCTGCCAAAGATCTCAGGGAGAAGCTTGCGCACCGCTTAGGAGACCGAGTAAAGACAAAGGTGCGCACTATGGCCTCAATCTTAGTAAACGGGTTCAGGAAACAAGAGAAATGCTACCGCCTCACGGTAGACGAGGCTCTTATGAACCATTATGGGGCCATAGTCATCGCAGTAAAGTTGTCTGGAGCAAGCGAGATTGTCCTTATCGGACCATTTTTGGACAGAGTGAACCTATTCGAGTTAAGGTATACCCGTCCATATATGGTGGCTGGCATCACCCAGGAACTCCTCTGCACACATCGCAACCCGATGGATGGGCAGTAACGCGCGTTCTCGCTGATGTTGCTCGCGAACGGTGGTGAATTCCGGGATTCGCTAGGGGCCAGATTTTAGGGCTCTTTATGCCCTTTCAAACGACACCAACCTCGGTCTTCTAGCACCAGGGGTTATGAAGATAACTTGCGGGGGGTGAGGTAGTCCCGAGGGGGAGGGGGGAGGGGAGATTTCGTGGGGAGACGATAGGCGGTGGGGTCTTGGTGGGGGTCTTGGGGTGTCTCGTGGGGAGGTGATGGGTGGTGGGGTCTTGGGAGTGGGGGTCTTGAGGGATCGTCACTCGTGTGGTGGTTTGGAGGTTTAAGTTGGAGGGGGTATTCCCAGGTTGGGAGGGGGTGGTTGTGAAAAGTAAGTGGGGGTGTAAAGCTCGCGAACGGTGCTGAATTCCGGGATTCGCTAGGGGCCAGATTTTAGGGCTTTTTATGCCCTTTCAAACGACACCAATCTCGGTCTTCTAGCACCAGGGGTTACGAAGATAACTTGCGGGGGGTGAGGTAGTCCCGAGGGGGGAGGGGGAGGGGGAGGTTTCGTGGGGAGACGATAGGCGGTGGGGTCTTGGGGGTCTCGTGCGGAGGTAAGAGTGGGTGGGGTCTTGGTGGGGGGTCTTGGGGGTCTCGTGGGGTAGGGTGAAGGGTTCAGGAGTTCCCTCAGGACTTACGTATGCGCTGGTGCGGAGCTGGAGCGGATTCTTCACGTCGGTCCGCGTGATGGCCGGTGTGGTAGAATAATTCTTCGGCCGGCTTCGGAGTCTTCACACAAGGCTGATATATTAAAGAAAAGCACGTGGTGACAAAAAGTGTGGTTATACCACGCGGTTTGAGGTTGTTTTTTTGGTAATAACCTCGTGCTTTTTGGCGATCTTGGTACCTTTATGTCTTTATTGGTTTCCCTCCGATTTCCAAGATTCTTACGCCGTTGAATTTGCCTTCGCCTCCTCTCTCTGGGTGAATGTGGGAGAGGTAATCCGACTACGCAAAGGGGTTGAAAGAAGGGGGTCGATAAGGGTTGAATAGGGTTGAATTTTTTATTGGTCGTATACTCATCCAGATACCCTCTATACAACCCCGAAGACCATTTTTCTCTAAAATGTCAGGTTTCTGAGATACGCAAAGGGGTTGAAACAAGGGGGTTGAAAAGGGTTGAATAGGGTTGATTTTTTTGGCCATATACTCATCCAGATACCCTCTATACAACCCCGAAAACCATTTTTCTCTACAATGTCAGCTTTCTGAGATACGCAAAGGGGTTGAAACAAGGGGGTTGAAAAGGGTTGAATAGGGTTGATTTTTTTGGCCATATACTCATCCAGACACCTTCTATACAACCCCGAAGACCATTTTCCTCTAGAATGTCAGGTTTCTGAGATACGCAAAGGGGTTGAAACAAGGGGGTTGAAAAGGGTTGAATAGGGTTGATTTTTTTGGCCATACACTCATCCAGATACCCTCTATACAACCCCGAAAACCATTTTTCTCTACAATGTCAGCTTTCTGAGATACGCAAAGGGGTTGAAACAAGGGGGTTGAAAAGGGTTGAATAGGGTTGATTTTTTTGGCCATATACTCATCCAGACACCTTCTATACAACCCCGAAGACCATTTTCCTCTAGAATGTCAGGTTTCTGAGATACGCAAAGGGGTTGAAACAAGGGGGATGAAAAGGGTTGAATATTTTATTCGTCATATACGCATCCAGATACCCTCTATACAACCCCGAAGTCCATTTTTTTCTACAATGTCAAGTTTCTGAGATACGCAAAGGGGTTGAAAGTAGGGGGTTGAAAAGGATTGAATAGGGTTGAAATTTTTAGTGGCCATATACTCATCCAGACACCTTCTATACAACCCCGAAAACCATTTTTCTCTACAATGTCAGGTTTCCGAGATATGCCAAGGGGTTGAAACAAGGGGGTTGAAAAGGGTTGAATAGGGTTGAATTTTTTATTGGCCATATACTCATCCAGACACCCTCTATACAACCCCGAAGACCATTTTTCTCTAGAATGTCAGGTTTCTGAGATACGCAAAGGGGTTGTAAAAAGGGGGTTGAAAAGGGGTAGTTTTTTTTTCGTTTTCTACTCATCCAAACACCCTCTATACAACCCCGAAAACCATTTTTCTCTTCGACGTCAGGTTTCTGAGATAAGCAATGGGGTTGGAAGAAGGGGGTTGAAAAGGGGTAGTTTCAGATTTTTCCCATACTCACCCCGACACCTTCTATACAACCCTATAAAAAGTTTTCCCCTCCTAATACGGCAAGTGGGAGAACAATTATGTCAATCAGTCAATCAGTGGTTATTTAATTGTATATAATATAATTTTGTAAGAAAACGTAACTGATTTTCTTCTTTATTGTTTTTTTTTTGTTTGATTGTTATTGGTAGAAAAATTACAATATTATGGTTGCGAAAAGAATTAAAAAATATACGATTAGAATAAATAAGTTAACATAAATTTCTTTTATTTCTTACCTTATAGTTAAGCCTAGCATTTCCATAGGCTCAACAGGTTTCCTGAACACGTATTTCTTCTGTATACGAGGCGCTATTTTGGTTAGCAGTTCTTCAAAACTTGATACGGACATTCTAAAATATTCGTAAAATTTGTCATCACCACATATTTTCAGCGCTTCATATTTCCTCTTAAAATTATCTCCATCATGGTTCATTATAGAAAGGTATGGATTTACCCAATATTTTCTTTGATTTTGTTTTTTCTTCATTTGTCGTCGTCTTAAAAGCAACAGGAGCAGGATACGTCTTTCGCGGTCCATATCAAGCCAAAACTAATTTTGGTATACGTGCTGTGCGGGTACGTGCCGGTACACGACGCCGTGGTGCGGCACGGCGTCGTGCCATCCGCCGGCGGCGGTGCCGTACCGTTGCACGGCAAACGGCGCCGCACCGTAGACATGGGTCCACGCCCTATCACTTTACATTTTTTCTATAAGGACAAACTTCAAAGTTGTGTATTGACTACTAACAACATACAAGAATCACACACAGCAGAAAATTTGAGAGATATTGTTATTGATATTTTAACGGAATGGGAAATACGAGATAAAATTGTATGCATCACGACGGATAATGGTGCCAACATGATAGAAATGGCGAGACAGATAACAATAGACGTATACGTGTTATTGGCGGAGAGAAACGATAAGTTGGTAGCCATGCCGTGGGCAGACTGGAAAACCAAAACGAAAAAAAAAGTCTGGCAATACGAAGAGAGGCTTCTGGTACTGGTGGTGGTCCAAGCAGCAGGCAAACTCACTGCTTCAGAAGAGAGGGTGTTGGACATAATGGGTTTGTCTGCTGTCATTGGTCAAGCTGAAATTGAGGAGAGAGGCTTTGATGTTAGTTTTAGTCCTTGTGTTGTTTGATTATTACCGTGTATTTTCTTTTACAAACAAGTGTAATATTCTTCATCATTTTCAGGCTGCACCATCAGAAGGAAACTCTTTACCACCACCAACCAGAGATACAGTCTGTCAATACCAGATTTCTAACACAGACGAAATTATGTTGGAATTTATTCCTTCACATCCTGTACAAGGTACCGTTTTTTGCCAATGTTTTGACCAAATAATTAATTTGGGCACTAAATAATTATAATATGGCCATAATTATATGTTCTCAGCAACAACAGCATCTACGGCCTCTTCTTCAATGCCACCTTTCTCTGGAGAATTACTAACTAATACGCAAACTCCAGTCGCAAATGCCGCTGCCCAGCACTGCATCCGCACCAATGCCATCAGTCACGTCACTCCAAACGCCGCTGCCCAGGACTGCGTCCGCACCGATGCCGTCAGCGGCGTCGCCTACTGCATCCACGTCACGGTGTGTTCCGCAGCGGCAGCGGCGGCATCGTGAAAGCCCGTCGCCCGTGGTGACACCTACAACATCCACGCCGCGGCGCCGAAGCCTTCATCAAGCGCGTTCACGCCGCATTCAAACGCCCTTTGAACGAGCCACGAGCGAGTTCGTGGCTGTTGAACATCGCAGGCTGCAACTAGAGGCAGACCGCGATAAAAAATACCATGAGAAGGAATTTGAAAAGCTCAGACTAGAGGCAAAAAGACTGGAAATAGAATCAAGAGGAATTGAAGTAGAAGAAGAAAAAAATCAAATATTAAATCGTTTGGGTGTTGCTGTCGACAATTTTATTGAGATGATACCACAATTGAGACCATCATCACTACCTTCGACAGATATTATCCCATAATATGTCTAACTGACTCTAAGCTCACCCGCGCAACTTCTGCGTCACATTTTTCATGAATGCTCCTCGATGAATGCCCATTTATCGAGGAGCATTCATGAAAAATGTTGGATAGCCCTATCCAACAATGAAAGAATTTTTTAAACCATCCTTAAAAATGAAGGATGGTTTAATTTTTTTTATTACTAAATGTAGAAATATATGTACACATCATTTAGCTGGTTACCTCTTCATAGCGTACTAGCATGATTTTATGATGTGAACAATGAACAGAGATGCGATTTCAGCAATCCCAAAAGATTTACCATCATTTATTGTAAAGTTCCATAGCCTAACTGAAGGTGCTCATCAGATCATTATTTCGTGACCTTACTCTTCCAAATAAAACAGAATCATCGAAATGGGTTGAATGTCGCGTAACATACATACAAAAAAACATACTGACGTATTGAGAACTTCCTCCTTTTTTAGAAGTCGGTTAAAAACTTCCCAGTAGCGCAATTTTTAGCTAGGGTTTTGACAGCTCTTGTAATATAAATATGGAATGTCAGGCTCTTTAGTGACTACTCAGTAGTTATTACAAATCTCTTAATAAAATATACCTAAGAAGATCCACTACCCTGTATTGCACCTAATAGTTTAATAATTAATGTTTCCAGGTGTACCTCTACACCGATTCCCGAATCCGAATCCAGAAAAAAGTGGAGAGAAATTTACAACTTGGATCTTAAATGTTGGTGGTGAAATAACTACTATGGATCATCAAGATATATATGACAACAGGCGGGTCTGTCATAGACATTTTGAAGAAATTCATAAGTATCCAAGTGGTCGACTGTCTAAATTGGCAATTCCAACAATTCATATCCCAGGTAATACTTATGAACAATATACTATGTATCACTGAATGTATTTTGTGGAAAGAAAATAAATACATACAATATTTTATATTATTCTAGATCTGCAAGAACAATCACTTGGTGAAGCAATGGGAACGTCCGAGTTGAAAATATCCCACAGAAGTCAGTTCCAAGAATGTGGATTTAACACATCAGGTATGTATATTTTAATATAAAAAAGATGTTCATCAATTTTTATAATTGCACGAAATAAACAAACATGCAAGAAACTCCATAATTGCTCAACAAATCTTAAAAATGTTGTATCACAATATCAAAGAACTATCAAGGATATGTTGGTTGAGGTAGGGTTCAGGTTACTAATCTTTGTTCAATCAATCAATTCAAAGTCTTCTTTACAATTTCTTTTTTTCCTAAGTTTGTCTACATATTGCACAAAATGTGGACAAAGGTAGTACATGCATATAATAAACACATGATAACCTTTTCAAACTCAACTCAATAAAGATATTTTCTTATTTTTCAGGAATAGAAATCATTGATACTTTAAACACACCGGCCTTAGCTTCAACATCAAATATTGAAAGTATAATCAGCAAGCCAGCACTTGCTTCACCAAATGTTGAGGCTATAATCAGCAAGCCGCCCCTCTCTTCCACATATAATGCGACACAGTCCAATATTTCAGGTTTGTATAACTTATCTGCATATTATACTTACATATATCTATACTTCTACTCGTATACTTTACTTTACTACTATTATAAAGCTGAAGAGTTTGTATGCCAATATCAGGAACTACTGGTCAGTTTTGATAAATTTTTCCAGTGTTTGATAACCCATATATCGAGGAAGGCTTTATTATCACACTAAGACCAATTGGATTGGAGTATCAATTTCAGAATCGGGTTTTGTGAGGGGTCTGCACCTCTAGTATAGTCTATAAAGCAAAATTTATTTATTTATTTATAAAATGGAACCCTTATAGATGACTCGTATTTCTATGACTCAAAGACAACAAAATTGGGTCACTTTTCTGGTTCCAAAGTGAAAATTAAAAAAATAGTTTATTTAAACGTTTTCAAATCAATGGGCTCATTATAAAGATTTCAAAAATATTTTTTTAATATTCCTTTTCAACGTTATTAAAAAAAAAAAAAAAAAAAACAAAATTGACCATCCCTTATCTCCGAATTTATGGTCTTGGAAAATACTGGTCTTTACCATTATTACAAGAAAACCCATAAGTGTAGGATTAAAAAAATAAAATTGTAAATAATTTTGTTGTTCGGATTCTTCTGCACGCGAATTCGACTCGCACTTGTTCGGTATTTTGGCTAAAGTTAACTTTAGCCCAAAGTAAATATTCCACGCAGACGAAGTCGCGGGCAGTAGGAAGTTATCTCTGAATAGACTATCATAATTAAGTTCTAATCACTATTATTGCATAGATAAAATTATTTAAACATGTTAACATAATAAGCAATTTGACAATAACTATGAATATTAAATTTACAGGACCTGTACAACCTGGCCAAAGTCAACGCAGAGAGCGGAAAATAAAGGCAACTAACACAAAAAGTAAGTTTAACATAAGTAAAATACTGAATTAGTAAATTGTATTATTAAACTAAAGAGCAGCAGTAATGGAGGTCAAAGCATCTAAGTCTGATAAACAAAAATATATATACATATGTACTGGAATGACAGGGAAACGTATTTTTCAGGTTCCCGTGTAACTTTGGCGCAACATAAGGAATTTAAATCTGTTTTAAAGAAATAACAAAAATGCGAAATTGATAAGAAGAATTTCAAGAAAAAATACATACTGGCCAAAAAAATGAAAAAGACAACTGCACTCAATATTGTCTGTAAGAATATGCCTCATTCTACAAAGTTATTTTGCCAAATGCAAGCTTCTCAAAGTGGCAAGAAAAAAAAGGAAGGCGATTCACACTTGATGAAAAAATTTTGGCGTTATCCTTATACAAGCCATCTCCTAAGGCATATCGCTTGCTTAGCAAAACATGCGTTTTGCCAAGCAGAAGAACTCTGCAAGATTTACTGCACAAGGTTAACTTAAAAGCTGGAATAAATGAAATTATATTCGAAAACTTAAAAACTCGAGTGAGTAAAATGCCAGATAATTATAAATACTGCTGTTTAGCATTCGACGAGATGGCTATTGGAGCAGGCATTTCATATGACAAAAAAAAAACGACGAAATATCAGGATTTGTAAATAATGGTGACACAAGAGAAAAAGAATTCTGTGATCACGTTCTAGTTTTTATGTTAAGAGGTATTGTAAAAAAATACAAGCAGCCTCTGGCGTTTTACTACTGTACTGGGAGCACCAAAACAATCGAGTTAAAAAAACAGATAAAGACTGTGATAAAGAAAGTGCAAGAAACGGGACTGAAAGTTGTGGCTACGGTATGCGACCAAGGCACCTCCAATGTGGCAGCTGTAAACGCTTTACTAAAAGAAACTAGAGAAAAATTCCTACGAAATGGAAAGGAAATTAAAGATGGTTTTTTTCATTGTAAACAAGGAACAGATTTTTCCTATATACGATCCACCTCACTTAATAAAGGGGATTAGAAACAATTTGATAACTAAAAACCTAAAATTTACCATGAAAGGCAAACAATGCCTTGCGAAATGGGGGTTAAACACTGCACCCAGGTGTTCAGTCAATCAGTTGGAGTAGTTCTTGGATTTATGGCAGGTAAGCAGTTTATTATTTATGTATTCGGAAATAATTAAAAGGGAATGTGCATGATTTTTTTTCCTATACATTTTATCCTTAAATATGAAATAATACGACACTAACAGTGAAAGTAGCCAAAATTAGTCGAAAAACAAGCAAGATATAACTATTTTAAACAAATATAATATGCCCTTCTCGCGAAAACGCTTTTTTCTATGGCGTACGGGCGGCATAGTACATAAAATATCCCATTTCTCTTTCTAATTTTAAACTTTGAAACATTACAACTTCGTCATTGAGCATCGTCAATTATTTCATGACCTTATAAATATTTCATTTTGCAAATAAAAAAATGCATGCATGCATATTCCCATATTGAATTGTTAATGTTTGAAAGTTAATTTTAGGGTTTTGAACCTCATGAAAAAACACTAAGGCCCGATGTCCACCAAAGCAGAGAGGAGAGATATGTTATGATAACCAATCAAATTACACATCTCTCCACTTAGCAGAGATATGTTTGAATAATCAATCAGATTTTGTTAAATCCATATCTCTCCTTTCCGTTTTGGTATAAACCGGGCTTAATAGGCTCACTAAATTGTCTGCCGGTCATAGCCAATTTTCTCCTAATTAATACCACTTAAGTTACTTATGATATTTAGTACACATTTTGCACACCCAAAAATGAATGGGGTCACAAAAGTAAATATATAAATAAATCAAACCAAAAGCTCATTCCAAGAATCTCAGAAGTATTTTTATTTTCATTACAATTACAGTACTGAAGATACCTATGTAAGAAAAATGACCCCGTTACAATAAGTAATTATCTATAATAATACCAGTAAAGTTAATACATTTTTTCTCATTTGCAGGATGTGGAGTGCTAGAAAAACAAAGTACGGACACAGCACACCTTCTCATGTTTTTTGATGACTTATTCGACAGTGTCAATGGAAGTTTCAGTGCGATAAGAGGAGGAAAAATTTATAGGACTGCTGTGACCCCTAGCTCACCTCATAAAAAATTGTGAAATTATAGCCTACCAATTTTGAAGTCGATGAAATTTTGTAATGCCAATAACCAAGGAGTGGTGCCTTCATTGTCTAGTTGGATCAAAACCATAGAAGGTATTAAATTAATTGTTTCCTATTTAAATTCCAAAGGAATTAACTCATTATTGCTGCGCAATTTCAATCAAGACGCATTAGAAAACTTTTTTGGGGCAATTAGAGCTCACGGTTGTAGTAATATCATGCCTACGTCGTATGCATTTGAAGGCGCATTCAAAACTTCACATTCCGTTGGGTCAAATTGTGAGAAAGATGATGGTGTTTGTCTGCAATCTCTTAACTGAATGTGAAAATGAAATTGACAGTCATCATTTAACTATAGAGATGGTAAATACAGACAACCATAAGGTCAAGCCAAACTCCAATGCATATTGAAAGAAGCACAGCAATAGGGTATTGCAGTGGCTGGATAGCACAACTTGCCAAAAAAAATGTTTATAAAAATTGTGTGACTTGCAAAAGCTGTATGGAAGCAGAGGAATTTGAATGTTTCCATGAATATATAAAAAAGAAAGAATTTGGCAACAAAAAGTGGTTGTGCTATCCTACAAGAGCATTATTTGATTTCTTTGCCCAAGTAGAAAATATATGTATAGAAATTTTAAAAGAGCATTGCACGAAAGAAAATATCTTTGAATATATTAAACTTATTATAAATATAAATGTAAGTTTGTCATTTATTAGCTGTGCAGATCATGCTGATAATTTGAGAAATTATATAATAAACAAAAGCACAATGTTTTTTTATCAATAACTGGTGCAAAGATGTAAATAATGTTCTCACTGGCAAAATAACCTTTTGGGATGTTATGAAATCAATGCGATCCAATGAAACAAAAGGCTAATCGGCACTACCTTAATCATAAAGGACGAAAAAGACGAACACAAATTTTTATTGTAAATGTGTGATAATTAGCTGAATAAAAATGGATTATCATACAATTCTGTTTTTTTTCCGTTATATATTACATATGCATGTTGTATAGAGACATACCACAATCTCTCATACAATATACGAATATACTAAGGCTCGTTTTCAATAATCTATCTGCAGATTTTGCATATTAGAGATAGGATTAAACTCCTATCTCTAGTAGGTAAATATACAGATAGATTATTGAAAAACAGCGAAAAGGATCTGACAGTGCAGCCGGCTATACATACCTACCTAGCTATACATAAATATATAAATTAGTTCTCTAAGCGATAAACTAGATGACGCTGAGTTCGACAACTTCCTAATATTAAAAAATACGGTAGAGTTGCCTGTCTATAGCCAGTATACCTATAGTAGTCTTTGTTTTGAGATATGAGCGCATCGTAACATAATTAAAGTATGCATTTTACAGAGTTAAATGCTAAATATTATAGTAAATTGTCCAAAATTATGGTAAATGAAACACTTCTCGGGCTCAAACTTTAAATCATAATAAACACAGTTTTTTCTTCGGTCTCGACTGTCGCATATTGATTGTTCAAAAACATCGACATCATTTCGTTAGCGCTTGTCAAAATTTTAACTTGGCTACCATTTATACATTTTAACAAAGGATGTAGCGTTCAAAATTGTAGAAACGATAATAAATCATTCTATCATATTGAACGATGTGAACTTGGCTACGAATTTTCTATTCGTTTGTTCTAAACACGTGACTTAACGTTGAGATGATTTCATTCTCATACATTTGATTCGTTTTTGACTAGCGTTAACGATTGCAGATTGACAACTTGGCTAGGGGTGCTGGGGTCATTATACAAATATGGAAGATTTGTGTGAATATGATGAAATTCACCGAATTCATCTCTTTTTTTAAATATTTTGCGCATTCATTGGGATCTACGATAAAGTCGACGACGTCGCAATCTACGGTTTAGAAGATGATTATGCAACAGATAAAGATTATTGATCGCAGCAAAGATGACTTCACGTATGCGCTAACACCGATACTCTGTCAATTTGACGAAGAAAAACGTATTCAGTGTGCGCACTCAATTCGTATTGTTATACCTTGCTAATGTGAGTAGAATGGCTGACCAATATCCGGACTTGCCTAGTCGGCATTTAGTGACTTAGACACGATGCTCATCTGGTTTGCTCGCCAGTTCGGTCTGACACTCGGTACGGGTCGGAGGTATTGGATAAAATTTTATAATTTAATCTAGGCTGTATACTACTTACCTTTGCCTGTTTACGTTTATATTGTAACGCCAGATGGCGCCACCTTTGTAGGCGGAAGTTTTCACCTGTCATGTCGTACGGAAGAAACTTTTTACTGTGCACTGTGTGAGCTTGATAATAAACACGTTTATTCAAACTCAAAGAAATCTTGTTTATTTAACTAATATCAATAGGTTACGGGCCCAGGTCCACGTTAATAGTTGGTGATAAACAAAGAGCAGACAAAATAGAAAAGTGCCTAGTGATTTTCGACAGTAGAACCGCGTGCCATCTATAACCTAAAATGGAGTTTGGAAAGACAAACTTAGAAAAATTCGATGGATCGAATTTTAAACAGTGGAAATTTCAAATTAAATGTGCCCTGCGTGCCAAGGGGTTAGATATCAACACGCCAAAACCAGATGGAAATACGACTCAATGGAATAAAGATGATGGAATGGCGATGTTTGTTTTAACGTCTGCTATGGACTTAAATCAAATAGCACTCATTGAAAATTGCGAATCAGCGCTAGAGGTGATGACCAAGCTTGAGTCCATTTATGAACAAAAATCCGAGATGACTAAAATGATGATACATGAGCGCTTCTATCAATATAAAATGTCACCAGCAGATAGCATAGCTCAGCATATAGCTAAAGTAGAAAGCTTGGCTAAGCAACTTAAAGAAAGTGGAGAAATTATTAGTGAGACTGCAATCATAACAAAAATTTTGAGCACACTACCTCCCAAATACAGATCTATTCGTCAGGCTTGGATGTCGCTTGATCCGAAGAATCAAACTGTGATTAATCTGACAGCTCGTTTGCTAGATGAGGAGGCCAGTTTGAATGTAGAAGAAGAAAATGAAACTGCTTTTATAGTGGCAAAACAAAGTATGAAGAAGAAAACTGTTCCATTAAAGAAAACAAACAAAGAATTAAATGATAAGTTAAGTGAAGGGTCAAATGAGAAATCACATCACTTTACATGTTACAACTGTGGGAAACGGGGTCATTATGCAAGAAATTGCCGTGCCCCAAAACAAAAACAGAAACAACTCGGAGAAAAGAACATGTTAGCATTCAATGTAGCAAATGCAGATTGGAAAAATAATGATGATGGTTTAAAATGGATATTAGACAGCGGTGCATCAGCTCACATGTGTTATAAACGTGAAAATTTTGCTGAATTGTATGAGTATACGGGATCTCCACTGAAACTTGGAAACCAAGAAGCTGTAGAAGTAGTTGGCCAAGGAAATGTATTGATAGACAAGTGTGTCAATGGACAGTGGGAGACAAGTATCCTGAAAAATGTTCTTTATGTACCAAAGTTGAGAAGAAACCTATTCTCTGAAGGAGTAGTGACAAGACAAGGTTATAATATCATAAAGAAACATACAGATGCTTTAATATACAAGGACAATGAAATAGTGCTGTGTGCATCTTTGCAAAGCAACAACCTGTATGAGTTAAAGGTGCAAACGCTTCAAAATCCAGTGTGTAATGTAGTGCAAAAATTGGACCTTAAAACATGGCATGAACGTCTAGGACATTTAAATGTCAAAGAAATACAGAAAATGTGTAATAACAATGTGATTACTGGTGTGGACTTATCAGACTGTGACAAGTTTGTTTGTGAGGGTTGTGCTTATGGTAAGCATGCTCGTCAACCATTCAAGAAATCAAACAGAGGACCACAACAACCAGGTGATGTTGTATATAGTGATGTCTGTGGACCATTCAGTGTGCCTTCTGTACAAGGTATGAAATATTTCGTTATTTTTAAAGATGCTGCTACAAGTTTTAGGTATGTGTATTTCTTAAAGAATAAATGTGATGTGTTAAACTGTTTCAAGAAATATAATTCAATGATTAAAAACAAATTCACACATAGTGTACGCATACTACACACAGACAATGGTGGAGAGTACACAAGCAAAGACTTCAAAGAATATCTTGATTGTGAGGGTATTTCTCATGAGCTCACTGTCCCATACACGCCTGAACAAAATGGCCGGGCAGAACGAGAGATTAGGACAATTGTTGAAAGTGCTCGATCTATGCTTTATGCCCGTAAGGTACCACTCAATCTTTGGGCAGAAGCAGTCAATTGTGCCGTTTATTTGTTGAATCGCACCTCTTCAAGTCAGACACCAAATATTACCCCTATGGAGTTGTGGAGTGGTGTTAAACCTAGTCTAGATCATGTCAGAGTGTTTGGGTGCGAAGGATATGTCCATGTGCCAGATCAGTTGAGAAAGAAGCTTGATAGTAAAAGTAGTAAAATGATGTTAGTTGGATATGATAATTCAAATTACAAAATGTATGATCCAATCACAAAAAGAATTACAATATCAAGGAATGTTATTTTCAATGAACAGAAAAGTCCTGAAATAAAACGGAATGAAGCCCAAATTTTTATATGGGATGATGATGAACAAAATGCTGAAGAGGAGATAGATAACACTGAGCTGAGTGAGAGTGATGACAGCACACATACTGCCATTGATGAAAATGATGAGACCTATGAACCTTCACAAGAAATTGACTCTACAGATATGGATCTCTCATATATTACTTTGCGGCCACATAGGAAAAAAGTTTTTGAGGCAAATATAATGGAATTAGATGTACCAGTGAGTTACAATGAAGCAATTAATGGTAAAGAGAGTGAGTTGTGGCTAGAAGCAATAAATGAAGAGTTAGAGGCTCATCGTACTAATAACACCTGGAGTTTTGTGGATAATGAAAACCAGAGAACTATAACATCCAAATGGGTTTTTAATATTAAAAGAACCAAAGATGGAAAAGTAGAAAGATATAAAGCTCGACTTTGTGCCCGTGGATTTACACAAATTGAAGGGATAGATTATAATGAAATCTTTTCACCTACTACAAGATATGAATCAATAAGAATACTGTTATCTATTTCTGCTGAATATAATTGGAACCTAAGACAATTAGATGTTAAGACAGCCTTTTTATATGGAGAGTTAGAAGAGGACATTTTTATGGTAGTTCCAGATGGAGTCAAAGCACCAGCAAATAAATTATGTAAATTGAACAAATCTTTGTATGGCCTAAAACAGGCATCACGTTGCTGGAATCAAAAATTTACTAATTTTCTATTAAAGTTTGGTTTTGTTCAGTCACAAGCAGACAATTGTGTATTTGTTGGTAACTTTAATGGTATTAAAGCTTTGTTAATATTGTATGTCGATGATGCCCTAATAATGTCACAATCAAACTTAATATTAGATCAAATTGTTAGTTATTTAAAGCAGGAATTTAATATAAAAGAGTTAATTCTAAGTCGTTTTGTTGGTTTAGAAATTTTTAAAAGTGATAATTCTGTTTGTATCAGTCAAAGACAATATATTGAACAGTTAATAAGTAAATTTAATATGAGTACTGCACACTCAAGCAGTACACCAATTGATGTAAATGTTCAGTTAACTAAAAATATTGACAATAAGCAGATTGATTTTCCTTACAGAGAAGCCATAGGGTCATTACTGTTTTTATCTACAGCAACTAGGCCAGATATTTCATATGGAGTAAATCTATTAAGTAGATATATCAACAATCCTAGTAAACATCATGTGAATCAGCTTAAGAGGATTATAAGATATCTTATAAAAACTAAAAATGTATGTATTAAGTATCAAGGTCATGAAAGTTTAATTGGATATTCAGATTCAGATTTTGCTGGGGACTTAGATACAAGAAAATCAACCAGTGGTTATATTTTTATGTTAAATGGTGGACCTATATCTTGGTCTAGTCAAAAACAACCTTGTGTTGCCTTATCAACAACTGAAGCTGAATTTGTGGCTGGTTGTGAAGCTGCTAAGAGTCTTTTATGGTTAAGACAGTTTTTCAAAGAAATTGATATCATTCAAAATTGCACAACTCTGTGTATTGATAATCAAAGTGCAATCAAACTAATAAATAATCCTGTTTATCATAAAAAGACAAAACATATCGATATTAAATTCCATTTCATTAGAGAAAAAGTTAAGAGAAAATTAATTATTATTAAGTATGTGCAAAGTTCAGACCAACTGGCTGATATTTTAACTAAGGCTCTACCTACTGTTAAATTTGAACGTATAAGAGATGAAATATTGTCAGTTATGTAAAAGTTTATTTTCTATTAAAACAGGCAAATATGAGAGTATTTTTGTTTATAAAATTTAGTGGGAGTATTGGATAAAATTTTATAATTTAATCTAGGCTGTATACTACTTACCTTTGCCTGTTTACGTTTATATTGTAACGCCAGATGGCGCCACCTTTGTAGGCGGAAGTTTTCACCTGTCATGTCGTACGGAAGAAACTTTTTACTGTGCACTGTGTGAGCTTGATAATAAACACGTTTATTCAAACTCAAAGAAATCTTGTTTATTTAACTAATATCCTAAATCATTATATGTCAATCAATTCATCATACAAATTCCTTAATTGAATATACTCTGTTTCCAGCTTAATTAATTGTTTATTTTTAAAAACAAGATTCAGAACTCTCCTATAATAATACGAACAGTGTTCATACGTTTACGTACGATATAATGCGCATCCAAAGTGAGCGCGACCTGAGCGTCACCAGTGGCGGTGAGGAGCGCCAGAGCCGGGGGAAAAGCTGAAAAGGAGAAAGTATTTATTTATTTATTTATTTATTTAATAATTTGGGAAAACAAACAATTACACACTAGGAATAAATGTAACAGTAGACATTTACATATAATAAGTGTGTAACTCACTACGTTATCCACAGTTTATGTATGTCATACAATTTAGGGAACGTCTACAAGTGAGACACAATTTCAGTTTCATAATTATTAATTATACAAGTCTGGTATGTTTCCGACGTTATAGTACTTACGCCATTTTTTACTTTTTGCTGTCAATACTAGGATGTCCATTTTTCTGTTGCGGGTAATCTGCGTACCTGCTGCTACATAAAATAAAATGATATCGATTTTGTATTGATTGTTCAATTTATTATTGTAAAGTAATAACAGAGTTGAGGAAGGGGTGGTAATTTGGAACCCGCTGTTAATTTGGAACCCCTTAATATCTCAGATACAGACAGCGACATCTGTTAAAAAACTATGCAATTACGTTGAACTGGTATCATAGAATGTATTCACTGCCACTAGCGCCAGTTTTACATCAAGTTTGAACCTGTCATTCAAAGTTGAAATATAATGTCACCGGCAAATGTTTTTTTTTTATTCGTTTATATTGACAAAAGTTTTTATTTTAGTCTAAAACTAATACAGGTTAAGGGAAGTACTTTACGCATAAGTTCAAATTGTCACAGGTAAGTTTTAAGGTTTGTTTAATTTGGATATTTTGATGGCAGCTAGAGCTAATAATGTCACAATTATTAGTTTACCTCCACATTCAACACACAAGATGCAACCGGTCTTTTATGGGTCCCTTGAAAACTTATTACAGCGAAGAAATTAGACAGTGGTTACTCAATTCTAACCGGATGTTGACTCCATACGAAATAGCTGAATTGCTCAGGTGCCAAACTGGAGCTATTGCTGTGAATGGGTTCAGAGTAACTGGTATTTACCCGATGAACAGAAATGTATTTACTGAAGCCGACTACATAGCAAGCTCAAGTGGGACCACTCCTCAAGCTACTGATGATGACCCTCATCTACCGTCTGATCCGAGATGACATCCTCGCAGAAGGAGGCGACCGCTGCCCAAGACTCCTCGCTCTCCAGCATAGATTTGACACTACGGCGCCTCTCGGACCAAGCTGGGCACACCTCGAGCAGTGGCGGTACCTTCATATAAGCCCAAAAGCCTTACTAAAATGCTCGATAAAGAATCAATATCAAACCCGAACTATTTAAAAGTTCGCGCGCTTATTACTTATCAAAATAACACAAAGTATCTACCTATGCCACACTACTACACATCGCGATTGTCTGCGCGCAGAGTTTCGCATTTGCAGCATCTACATATAGCTATCTCGCTTACACGTACGGGCTTTTGCCGGGCTTTCAAATACTATTTCTGTCACTTTCGCACTTATAGCGATGTGCCGTATAACGAGTTGTACCTTGTGCGTCTACAAATCGATCAGTATGGAAGATTTAAGCCGTGCATGCCTATGAAGTTGCACGCGTGTCGTCCTTGCCAACTCTGCAGTGTTGCCGCTTTAGCGACTTTGTGAGATCTTGGAGATTTTTAACGAGTTTGGAGACTTTTTTTAAGATTTAGAAACAATAAAAACTAGCGACTTTTTAAAACAACGAAATTAAATATTCAAGCAATATCTTAAAAATAAAAAAATTGCGACATCTAGCTAGATTTTTCATATACCTGGCGAATTTTTTTGTCTATATGACAACACTGCAACTCTGCGTAAGTAGCTCCTGACACCCGAGTGCAACTAACTTCATTTTCATTTGCTTGAGTTTTGTTTTGTTTTGAAAAGTTTTGTTGTTAAAGTTTTTAGTGTGTTTTCTTAGATTTTCTCAGTGATACAATTGTTTTGGTGACTTACCTACAACAATGGAGGTATTTATACCTTGTGAGGATTTAAAATGCGTTCAGGTTTTGATTGGCGAAGATAAGGTAAAATCTTTAAACTTTGCTCAGAAAACAGTTAATTTCTTCATTAAAACCGACGCCTAATCTGTGTATTTCTCAGACTAGTAAATCGCATAAACGAAAATTTAATAGATCAGTGTATAAAACTAGTTGGATTGTTGGCTGTTCGCACACTAATAAGGTGTATTGCTGGTGCAGCATATGTTTTTCGAATGAAGATTCCGTTTGGTATACATCTGGTTATAATGATTTAAATAACATATCTGGCGCCATTAAAAGGCATGCAAACTATTTCGACAAACAAACATTAAAAAGCCTTGTATTCTAGTCCTGATCTGAAAGATCGTAATGTTTTCGAATTTATTGATTTCATTCAAGAGAATAACCTCGAAGATGCCTTTCCTGAGCTGTTAAAGTTAGCGTATCTTGTTGTAACTATTCCGGCTACAAGATCTTCCGCGGAACGTGCTTTTTCGTCTCTTAAAAGTATCCATACCTATCTGAGAAATACACAAGGTCAAGAGCGTCTTTCCGAATTAATAATGATAGCTATTGAAAAACAGTTGTTGGTAGAATTAAAACGATCACCAACATTTTACTCTGATGTAATTAAATCATTTCTTAAGAAAGATAGACGATTCCAATTAGAATATAAATAATATATATATACATACGTAGGTACCTACATACCCAGTCGAAAACTGACCTTTCTTTTTTTGAAATCGGTTAAAATTTTATTGGGCTTGCCTTATTTTGAAACCCTAGGCACGCCACTGACCTCGAGAGTGTGCTGCGCATTGTCTTCCGCAGCGCCGCAGTCGTGGCACGCCGCAGTCTCCTCCCTCCCGATCCGGTGCAGGTACGAGCCAAAACAGCCGTGTCCTGACAGCACCTGCACCAGACGGAACGAGAGGAAACCGTGTCGCCTCTCAAGCCAGTCCTGCAGGACCGGACCGAGCGCGTCCAGGTTGCGGCAGCCAAAGGTGGCGGCGGCAAGGTCCTGCGTCCAGTGGACCACAATGGCGTCCCTCGCCTTCCTCCACACGGCCTCCCTCTCTTCCGCGACGGGGCGCTCCTTGAGCGCTTTCTGGCGCGCCGTCCATTCGTACACTCTGGCGAGCACCCACGCCTCCAACTCCCAAGGAGGGGTGCTGGCCAGAGCGCACGCCGCCGAAAAGCCTACCGAGCGGCTAGGCTCTCGCAACCCGCAGTGCAATGGCCCTTTGTGGCCTGCGGATCGCCGTCGCATTTTCCCTCCTCTGCAGGGAATCCTCCCAGATGGGGGCGCCGTATAGGGCCATGCTTCGCAAGATGCCAGCATACAGGCGCCGGCAACGCGCCCCGCCCCCCCCCCCCCCCAGGTTCGGGAGGAGCCATAACAGCGCGTCCGCGGCTTTCAGCAGGCGCGTCGACAGCCGGCTGAAATGTGGAACGAAGCGCCACCTGCTGTCAAGTACCGGACCCAGACACTTCATCGGAGTCTGTACGTCCACCCTGGTGCCCTCCACGACGATGTGGGCATCCGGAGGGCAGCGCTGCCGAGGCCCGTGGAAGAAAACGGCCTCGGTCTTGTTCAGCGCCACCTTCAACCCCAGGCGGCGAATCCTCCTTGCGACCAATGACCCGCCAGCCGAAGCCAGACAGGCCGCCTCCCTGAAGTTCCTGCCCCGGGCAGTGAGGAGAGTGTCATCCGCGTAACAGATGACACTCGTGCCCTGGAGCAGGGCTCCCCGCAGGAGCCAGTCGAACCCGATGTTCCACAAAGGAGGGCCTAGAACCGACCCCTGTGGAACACCGGACTCTGCGCCGTACCGCCCCAGAGTGGCCGATTTGTCTACAAGGAGGACCTCGCGGTCTTCTAAGTAGTCGGCTAGCAGGTGTTGGCTTTGTTGAACGACACCGCCAGCACTCCGTCCCCCGCCTCAAACGCCCCTTTCACCTGACCCTTGAGTAGGGCCAGCGCATCGATGGTCGACCGACCCTGCCGGAAACCGAACTGGGCGTCCGACAGGTCCCCGTGGCGAAGAGGTCGGCGCTGAGCTGCCCTCCGTCCCCGGGAACTCGAAAATTCGAGCCCCGGTTTGGGTCCGCCGGCAGGAGACTGCCGATCCCCAGTTGGGTTGGATCGGCATTGGCACGCGCCCGCACCAAAATGGACGCGTACGTCTCCCCTCTTTCCGCAGCCTCCGCGGTAAGCGTCACTACGACGGCTGCGGACTGAGGGGGATTTTTCCTCCTCCGTTTCTTCTTAGCCTTCCCAGTCACCTGCGACTGGCTGGGAGGCACGGCGTCGGGGGTGGCGGGAGCGGCCGTTGCCTTGCCCTTCCCCTTCCCCTTCCCGACTACTTCAGTCCAACCTGCATCGTTGGACGGAGTGGTGGAAGGGAGAAGCGCGTCCTCTCCTTGCGAGGACGGCCCCGGCTCTTCATGCCTCTTGTCCACCGCTGGCGAGGACGGCCCCGGCTCTTCACGCCTCTTGTCCGCCGCAAGCGGGGGCCGGAGGCGTTGTTCCGGCAAGAGCCGGTCCTCTATGACTGCTATGCAGGCTCTCGTGAATGCCCGCTCCTCCATTACAACCTTTCGGATGATATCCTCAAGGTTGGAAGAGGGGGCTTCCACCGCAGGTCTAGGAACCGCGCTTGGAGCGGTGGCGTCGGCTAGCTTCTGATGAAGCTGGCTGACCTCCGACTGCAGGCGATCGACCTTCGCCTGCAGTTGCCGCGTTTCGTCGGTCGCTGTCCTCCGGACCAGCTCCTCGACAATACCGCGTAAGCTAGCGGCACGGCATTTAAGGGCCTTTTGGAAAGTGCCCTTCAGGTTAGAGGACTTAGAGGCGACCTCCGCAATCTCCTCCTCGTCCTCCTCCGCCATCCGCTCCAGCTCGGCCAGGGAGTGGTCCGCGTACAGGACGCGGGACGCACCGTACCCAGACCTGGTCCGAGCAACACGAGCACGCTGCTCCTTGGCAGCCACGCGCTCTTCCAGCTCCTGCTGGTGCAGCGTTCGCCGAGCCAGATCCAACTGGCGTTGGGCGTCCGCGAGACCCACGACATGTGAGTCCGCTGCTGTTGCCGCCTTTTTAGGCTTCGACTTGCCAGTCGAGCCCGAGGCCGAAGTGTCCTCGGAAGTCGCCTTCCGGAATTCGCGCTTCCGCGACCGGGTTTCGCCCGCGTCGGAGACGCTAGCCACGGACTCACTGTCCGAGCCTGACATCTCTACCGTCCTGAAACTAGCTGCAGACAGCGAGCGGCTAACTTCTGACGCAGAAGCGTCGGAAAGGCCCTGAGAAGGGCCTTTGGGTTGGCCCTGAGAAGGGCCTTTTGGTTGGCCCTTAGAAGGGCCTTTGGGTTTTAAGAAACGCCCTAGGGCGTCCCGCTGTTGAGCAGGCATAGCCTCCGGCGAAATCGTAGCCACAAGGCGTTAGAATAGCTACGATGCACAGTGCACTTTGGCCGATCCCAGTCTGCCACTCGCGTTACGGTGACAGAACTGGGTCGTTTCCAGGGGACGCGACGTGGACGCAAGCACTGCCTAACCTAACCTAACCCAACCAATCGATATTTCCACATTTATTGCCCGATGCAATATTCACCATTTATTTGTCATAATGCCAAATGTACATACACTCAATGTACCGACGTGCACGTGACAGACGATAGTTGTGTTTTTTTCACCTCCAAAATGTTTCCACTAAATGGCCCTTGTATATGACGTCCTCAAGGAAACTAACCACAATTGTACACCAGATTAAAAAAAAACGAATTGGCCTTAAAAAAATATGAGCTAAAGGAAAAAGTTTCTTCTCCACAATGTCCCAATGTTCCCGTAGTGTATAATTCAGTTCTCGCAACACTCAAAGATGCTGCAACAGATTTATCTGCAGATTATCCAAATTTAAAAAACGTGAAGTCTACATTATATCAACATAAAAACGCAACGACAAATTAGAGAAAATGTATTTCAAACATGTGGCTGATGTTTCAGTTTCATCAAAGTTCAAAGCTTTTTGCTAGCAGACTACAATGGTGGGGATATTCGCTTACTGGTTTTTTGTTCAGAAGATGCTCGCCACCATATGGCACAATTAAAAATATTTTTCGGGACGTTTAAAATTTGCTCTTTTCTCTTCTATCAAGTGTATACCATTCATGGCGATCTAGGTATCACAAGTGACAGTACGAATAATGTGCCATTAATATACGTATTAATGAGTGGGAAAACCGTATGCAATCCTTTTTTCAGTCATTAAGGCTCAGATTCCAGATTGGTAACCACAATTGTACAAATGTGATTCTGAAATCGCAACAATGAACGCTATTCGAACTGTATTTCCAAACGTTACAGTAAAAGGGTGCTATTTTCACTACTTATGAACGATTTGGATAAGTCATAAGTCATAAGTCTGTTCTACCTCTCTTACTAAAAGATAAAATTACAAATTGGTGGTTATATGTAGCCAGCCAGAGCCCAGACGATGATAAAAGCAAAAAAAATCACCAGTATATGTATGTTATAACAATGGTTAAATCATGAGAACTTCATCAAACTCTGGTGCGTCTTTGCCGAATGTCACAGAACTACCAACTTCTTAGAAGCCTGGCATAAAAAATAATAATGGAATTGTACCGAAAAAAACGCCCAACCTATCACGGCTTTTGAATGATCTGTATGAAGATGCATCAGTTAATAAAGTGCGTGCCAACAAAGTGTCAAAAAATATTCACGTGAAAAATAGGATGAAAGGAAGTATCGAGATAAATGCCTTTATTCACGAGACACAAACGGAATTAATTAACGGGATCATAACAATTTGACATTTCCTAGAAAAGCTAAAATAATTTGCATTTTATTATTTTAAGAGGAAGATAATCCTCATTGATTTAGATGATTCATTTTTTCTAGCTACTTTGAGTTGTTAGTATTTTTGGTTGTTATTAGTGTTACTTACATAGTTTTTTTTTTATTGTTGTAGGTGGGATGAGATGGTCAACAGTGAACCATGAAAATGTTACACATTCAAAGCTCAACTGTTTCTAAACATAATGAAGATTGTAAGGTGCTGTCCGAATGTTTAGCTTTGTACGAACTTTACGCGGTAAACGGGTAAGCTACCCTTCCCCCTGCATCCGCACCGAGCAGACCGCACGTCGCTTCTGTCCGTCGCCGAGCGACAGTCCTCCCACGGGAGTCGTCGCAACGGACACGATACAGCGCGTTCGCCACCACTGTCTAAAATAATGTTGATTCTGTATTCTTAAGGTCCTGCTCACAAGTTATATCGAAAGATATTCGCTAACGAACAAAATGAAGAACTCGCGGACTCCTTCATTGTACGTATACGAGGCATAATTGCTAAATTTCCTTATGTATTACCCGAAGAAGCAAAGATAGATATGATATAAAGATTATTAAATAAACGTATTCGAAAGCGATTACCCCGGGATACGTACGGGTATACGGGTTGCCAGCGGCGTTCGAAACAACAAAGGGGAACTATGTTGTTTCGAACGCCGCTGTTGCGACACACGCTGTTGCGAATTATTTTTCCACTGCCTCACAGGTTCGAAAGCTTATGGACTCGAATAAGTAGTCGCGAAAGACGCAGTTTCGAAAAACATTTTCACTAACTCATACGCTCGAATGCTTGTGATTTCGATTTATTTAGTCATAAAGTGTACAGAAAAATATTTAAGCAGTAATTAAATAAAATCAACAAATTCGGTGTCATCAATCATAAAATCATGTCGGATTTTGAACAAACTATAATGAACGCTATTCGAATCGAATTTCCAAACACAATTCAAAGTGCTTGTTTGTTTCACTTAGGTCAAAGTATATGGAGAAAAATTCAAGTGCACGATATGGTGCAGATAGTAATTTTGCGGTACAAATGCAATGCTATATAGTGTTTGCCTATCTACTTGCGGAAGATACACCAAATATCTTCAGTATTTTACGACGACTGATAAGTTGCAATATAGATGACAAGATTCAAGATTTACGCTTACAACCACATTTTCTACCGAGCCCATGGTGTATAGAAAGAAATAAAAACTTGTTCCTTCCACGTACTCAAAACAGTGTAGAAGCCTGGCATCGCCGCTGAAATTCTTTGTCTATATATCTATACTTATAATAAAACTGTAGAGAGGTCAATTCTGTACATTGAATATATATTTAAAATTAATATTGGAGGATGAATAGTGATCGATACTGATGCCAAAAATGCAATCAGTAAATTTTTTATCTGTCTGTCTGTCTGTATGTGCACACATGGATCAAAAACTACTGAAGGGATTTTAACCAAACTTGGTACGATTGTAGTCCTTACTTCTGGGCAGGTTATAGGCTATATAATATAACGTTAAGACATATAGGAGCTGAGCAGTGACGATGAATTTGAAGCAAGTCGGATGAAAATGCGCTTTCGAGCTCTTATCCTCGCCTACGTTGATCATACACAAAAAGTTTGTATTACAAAGATGATATTCTTCAAAAGATCAACAAAAAGTCTTCAACAGTATACATATATCTATCTTTTATAAATTAGCCTCAATAACGTGTTTAATCGTTAGCCATTTCTTCAAAGTGTATTAAATACATCCATAAATATATTGTATTTCACATAGATATAATATTTTTATCAACTTCCCATATTCAAAAATTACACTTTAAATAATTTTTATTAAAAAAAAAATAGAAATTGGTTTATAAACACACAAGATATAGATGAAATAAAACTTCTGAATTTCGCCGCGACAGTATGGGTACGGCTACACGGTTGATTTTTGTTTAACGCGCGAAACGGCCATCCGCTGCATCTTTAAAAAGGTGAGGGCGTTCACGCGCCGACTTCCCCTGGCTGGGGGCCTTAAATTCACTTGAGGCCACCACAGGATTGCCCGGTTGAGCAGTAACCAGCCTCAGTGTGCTGAACTGCGAGTATTCCGAAAAAACGCGTCGATTTCACTCACAATGCGAACAGACGTGGTTCTTATTGAACTCTTCTCGGAATAAGCGCGCTTTAGATTTTAAAAATACATAGATACGTAGTTCTCTATACTAATATGATAAAGACTAAAGATTTGTTTGTTTGTATTGAATAGGCCTCCAAACTACTGAACGGATTTGAAAAGTTCCTTTACTGTTGGGAAGCTACACTATTCCCGGGTGACATAGATTATATATAAAATATAACCTATGTCACCTGTCTCATACCACGGATACGGAAACTATGCGGGTGAAACCGCGGGGCGCTGCTAGTGTATAATATTTCACATAGGCATGCGCACAATGTAAAATATTATTTTGTAGCATCGTGTCATACTGGAAGCCGACCCGAGCAAAGTTATGAACAAGCTAGGCTGAGTTACACTCGTATCGTTTTCGTTAGTACCTAAGTCTCTTCGGAGACCATTTAGCCTTTGATTGTGTCCTCATCAATTCATGATAATGCTAATTTGGTTTATTTTGAACAGCGGTTTTGAATGTTTTTTCAGATTGCGACAACCAGAAACGAGGTTAAGAAAAGTACAGCTAACGAACCTGAAAGTCACGCGTAAGATCCCAATCGAACCTAAGTCAACCGAAAACCCAACAAGCTCGAAAGATTACACTCTCAGTGAGCTGGTCAATGAAATTGGCCATTTTTATTCAGTTAACGAATTCTTAAATCATAAGTTTTGACCAATAAATATTCGAAGTAATGACAGTAATTAATATTGTGTTATTATTATTTTGACATTATTATTTTGACTGATTTGATTCTTCTTTAAAATTTAGACATTATTATTATTATTATTTGACATTGATATGACTTTTTTAGAATTATTTTTTTATTAATATTTTGTTTGTGTATACCTACTGACTTGCATTTTTTTTTTAAAGTACTCTACATATAGTGATAATTATTATTGTGTAATAATTTTGACATTTCCTTCCATTATATAACATGATATAGCAAAATTGTGCTGGTCTTGATATAGTAAAAATAAACCTACCTTCAATAAAATGTTTAAATATTTCTACACCTGCAATGGTAGTGTACGTGATTCATTTTAATGTTAAGATCTTGTATGTACCGTATACTCAGAAATAAATGAATTATTATTATTATTATTAACATAAAAATCAAATTACGGTCTACATGTTACCAATCAAAAAAGCTAAAGGTAAAAAAGGCAACAGAAAGTCGCGCAAAATAAGCTGGAAAGAGCCCGGGCAAGAAACTCGGTCTAGCAACGGCTGTGACGACGACGTTATTTTGATCGAATCCAATTAAATCCGAAAAGATCGAATTGATCTGATCGAATCCGACGATGACGTAATTGTGCTCGGACCCGAACCAAACGACGTCATTGTGAACGACGACGACGCCGAGGGACAATCGAGCGTAAACACGGACCAAGCCTACTTCTCCGCTGACGAGACCATCGACGGCACCAACAAAGACTAGAACCGTCTAGACCGTTCTCAGTGTGTAACGTTTCTGTACCATCCAATTCGGCCATTTTGTTTATTACTTGTTGCAAAAAATCTGTCGTTTATATTTTTGACATTTTGTGGTTCTAATACTAAGAAAGCTATTATTGTCTGTATTTTTCCTACTTTTTGTGTTTCTAAATTACAATGTTATTAGAGGATTTCCTCTGACACTCACAAATAAACTTTTAATAACAATAGATGGAAATAAAAAAAAGAACAAAATCGGAGTTGTTTCATTTCATGAAAAATTCTTGGGTCAACTTAAAAAAATCGTGTTGGTCAATATGTCAATGCGGCTGCTATATAAAAATGAGAATGTATGTCAAAACTCAGTTCTCTGCTCAGTTACTTGTGCCACCTAGGCAGATAAGTTGGCATCAATACAAAACTTCCTGCAAGTTGACAAAGCAATGTGGTGCCGAATTTCCAATTAATATACCTACATGTAATACCAACAAATAAGCTAAAATTCTGGTGTAGGTAGGTATTTATTGTTTTAAAATTATTAAAAAAAAAACATTGATTTAAAAAATATACTTTTAAATTATATATCTATACTAAAATTATAAAGCGGAAAATTTTGTATTTTTGTACGAACTCAAAAACTGGATGTATACGAAAACTTATTGAAGAGCAAAGTGTCACGGAACAAAAAATCGAGAAGATTTTGGGAATTTACCTCAGACACCACCCAAAAAAAAAAGAGTTGCAGAGACTGCTATTTCAGCAATTTTGAAAAATAAGTACAATGGGCGCGCCTGAATTTATAAGAGCTTTAGCGTTAATTACTCGTATATACTAACACATGTGCAATTGATTAATTTCTGAACTATAACCTAAAATTAGAAATAAATGTTCCCACCAGGCTTAACAGTAACACTTGTCTAGATAATTTTGCTCACAATTACAGACAAAAATGTAAATAGGAAGTAATAGACTTAGCATTGTCTGATCACACAGCGCAAATTCTAAAAATCAAAGTTAAATCATTTCAGATACAATCTTGGCGTAAAAGTACACGAGATATTTCGGGTGAAAATCTACTCAAATTTAAAAACCATCTGCTATCATTAACTTTTTCAGAGGTATATAATAGCGAGGATCCAAACTTAGCATATGATATGTTCTTGGATTTGTTTCTTTTACTATACAATCTGTGCTTCCCCATAAAATACACAACTGTTAAATTTGGAAAATCAATTAAATGGATATCACGGGGTATTCGTATATGCAGTAAAAGACAGCGCTTCCTACTGTGGCAGCAACGAATAAAACCCACAGAGGAAAATAAACAAAAATTTCGTAATTATTACAGAAAATTTAAAAAATCGTCAAATTAACTCAAAAAGCTCAAAACAACCACTTACTTTAAACTCGAAAAACAAATCAAAGACAGCCTGGCATATAATAAACAACAATAATAATATTAATGAACCAATCTCCAAGATAAATAATCATGGTGTCATAATAACTAACCCTAAAGATATAGCTGAATCATTTAATGATTTTTTCGTCGATCAAGTCTCGGATTTACCGAAATCTGCATCTCATCGTGTAAAGGACATAGATCATAATCCACTAAAGTCATAAAATTCGTTTCTAATGTGATTTCTGGTCCTTTCAGTCATATTATTAATGCAAGTATATCTTCCGGGGTATTTCCTGAGAGTCTCAAAACAGTAATTGTAAAACCTCTTCATAAAAAAAGCAATAAAGAAAATATGTCAAATTACAGACCCATTGCTCTTAAGTCTTATTCCTATGTTCTCTAAAGTAATAGAAAAAATTATATATGAACAAATTTACAATTTTTTGACAAAATTTAACCTACTTTGTGACGAACAAAAAGGTTTCCGTAAAGATAAAAACATCAATAAGGCTATATTCGATTTATTAAAAACTATATAATGGTGAACGTAGATAATAAAACACCAGTTTGCGCCATTTTCATGGATATGACAAAGGCCTTTGACTACGTAGATCATGAGACACTTATAAAGAAACTTCAAGCTTACGGAATTCGAGGAAATGCATTAAATTTAATTAAATCCTATCTTACTGGTCGTATGCAATTTACTGAAATTTCTGATATTTGTTTGAATACAAAACGTGAAATAAAATTCAGATCTTCTTATAGAAACATTAAATATGGCGTCCCTCAAGGAAGCGTTCTCGGTCCACCTTTATTCTTAATTTATATCAACGACCTTCCACTTCAAATAGACCATCCAATCATATTGTTTGCTGACGACAGTACAGCACTAGTTAAATGCACAAGTAAAGAAAACTATGAAAATGATATTAACAACACTCTTAAATCTATAATATATAAGCTGAATATATTTGTAAAAAATTAAGTACTTACGCCTATATGTTATACAACCTATCTAAAAAAGTCAATACCAATTGTTGGCTTGGTTTGGCATCATATTCTGGGGTAATAGTAGTGACAGAGAAAACATTTTCAAAGCCCAAAAACGATGCGTTAGGTCAATTTTTAACTTACATGTTGCGGACAGCTATGTTCCTGTTTTCAAATTATATAAATTACTAACCTTCCCATGTCTGTACATTCTAGAAATAGCCATTTTTGTAAAAAGCAACCCGCATCTGTTTCCATCGTTATGTGAGATACGAAAGAGGACAAATTGTATGAGATCTCAGTATCAAAATTTATTGCACACAGGTTGGTAGCTATAACACCACACTGTTAAAGAAAAGCGTTATGTGTATGGCGCCAAAGATATACAATAAGTTACCTGAAGTTATAAAACAACAACCATTTAGAATATTCAAAAAACGACTAACTGACTTATTGTTACAAAAATGTTACTATTCTATATCCGATTTTTTGAATGATGATTTGTGATAGTATGTATATAGGAACATATTTTCGTTTTTTTCTGCGCTGATAACCTGCTATGTCATATGTATGTACCGGTGTCTACCCATAAATGTTTGTATGCCGAAAGGCAGAATGTACAAGGACTCTTGAACTTTTGTTAACATCTTATTGTAATACCTACATTCTATACAAATAAAAACTTCTTATTCTTATTCTGAAAAATATCACTAATAATTAATACCACTAAGGTACCTAGACAATTTTTTATAAAGATCAGTCTTAGGTTTTGAGTTCAGTACTCATATAAAAAAAAAATACAGTTGAGGTACTAATATTTTTGATTGTTACTTTGTTAATAATAATATTAAATGTTGATGTTGACACCGAATTTGTTGATTTTATTTAATTACTGCTTAAATATCTTTCTGTACACTTTTTGACTAAATAAATCGAAATCACAAGCATTCGAGCGTATGAGGCAGTGAATTTTTTTTTCGAAACAGCGTCTTTCGCGACTACTTCATTCGAGTCCATGAGCTTTCGAACTTGTGAGGCAGTGGAAAAATAATTCACAACAGCGCCGTTCGAAACAACATAGGGGACCCGGTTAGCAGTATTGAGTCGCTAATTGTCAAAGCCCGAGATCTAGAAGAATCCATCACGGAGAATTCCAGTGCAAGTAATTCCATGCTTCAATTTTCCGACGACCCCGTCGCTCAGTGGTGCGGGAGCACAGCAGTCGATCTCGCGTTCGCAGGTTCGATCCGTACGTAATACATGTAACGAAGTGCAAAGTGCCGATAAAATAATACCACGAGTGAATCGAAAGTTATTCTGTGTGTATTGTAAAGGTCGAGGTCATACGCGTGATTCGTGCCCAAAGAAAGACTCTAAAGTATCGTCAAGTAATAATAAGTCTAGCCTTATTTGTTATGATTGTTGTGAAAAAGGGTTTGTGCAAGAAACTTGTCCTACATGTAAAAGTAATGTATCGAGTTTGAGTTGTAATGTTACTAGTTCAAATGAACCACAACCTTAACATAATGTATTCTATTCACTTACCACAACACAATGCTGTTGTAATGTAAGTAGTACTTCGAATAATATCATCACGCAGAGGGTCGATTTCAAACAGAGCTAAAAATCTTGTCATTGCTAATAACTTTGAATTTTTATTGCGATTGTCTTTGTTTTTTTTTTTTATATTACAGTATTCATTTACCTTGAAACGTTCCAAAACAAAACAATACCCAAAAGTGTACCATTTGAACTATAACATTTAGTCCCTTAAGAATATATTACTCATTTTCCGTTAACGTTGAAATAAAGTCGAATAAAAACGAAGTTACTCGTAGAAATTTTATTTATTTAATATTTCATATCATGATGATGCACAAGCATTCAAAAATAGTATAAATTTTTCATTTGAGAATAATAGAATACTCTTATCCTAGTGTTTTAAACATTGATCATGGTTTATCTATCATTAGTGTAGATTAAGTTAATACCATCATAATATTAAACCCACGCAGCTCCCGGGCCTCCGCCTCACCCTACCCGCCGGTACATCGTCAGTAGCAGGGTCTGTCAACTTTGTTCTACGAACAAGATGTAGGTGGGCTAGAAAACACGAAAGAGACAGCAACATCAGAGTAAAAGAGATAAGACGTTGACATTTGACGTCACAAGAAAAATGTCTGCCTCTGCCATCGATTGCGCACTATTTTATCTTGTTCTTGTGTTTATTTGTAATAAATAAACGAGTTGCATTTAATTCTACATACATTGTTAACGTGAGTCGAGCTTGCTCCTCCGTGTCTGTGTTTTGGTGAAATTAAGTGCGTATTTGTGAGATATAGACTCGGTGTTGAGACAATGACTCTTGTATGATTTTGTGTCTAATTTCGCGATGAGTTCGCAGAAAGAAAACACTAGAATCTGTGCTATGTGTGGATCTTCACCTTCTAAAGATCCCAGCATCACTTTACATCGGTTTCCGAAGCCTGGCTCAAAAAATGCTCTGCGGTATGTTCATATTAAATTATTATTATATACTCCTAATATTCGTTTGTATTGGTCTGGCCATCTGGATTAGTCATTTTAATATTTTTTCATTTTCAGTTGTGAATTATGGGCAAAGTATTGCTTCCCAAATGAAGCCTGGTCTTCACCGAAATTCCAAGATGAACTCCATGCAAAGCATAAGATGCTTTGCAGTAAACATTTTGAAAGCACTTGCTTTAATGAGAAGAAGTTGTTCAGAATAGCGATACCTGGTGTTCAATCCTATAAGGTAAGTACATACAATAATTAACATCTGAAAGATAATAAAAAAATTGCCTTACATTGGAGAGTGATATTGATTTCTTTCATTTTTTTCTGTGTGAAGATCTGGCCACCCTCTGGCATGACATGGCTTTAGGTCAAGGTTATGCCTTGAACTCACTTTTGCTCTGTATCACATGTTATTACTCATATCAACAAGTCCTTTTTTACTATAATACAATACCAGAGCAGTACTTCTGCAAATGAATTTTGATAAAAATTATCCCATTTGTTAATCCAGGTTATGAACTATTTGTGTACATACAAAATTCCAATTCCAGTGGTTTTTGCATGAAAGAGTAACAAACATCCATACATCCAAACAAACTCAATGTTTGTTATATGTATTAGTAGGAAGTAGGATCAGAAGGATTTGAATTTAAAATAAGTTTAACTTTTATTTTCAGGATACAACAATTTCTAAGCTGCCCGATCAACCTGCCATATTTGAACCTGTTGCTGGTCCATCCTTCCTTAATCCTTTACAAGAGTGTGAGGAATGTGTGTGAATTTCCAAAAATCTTAGTGGATTTCTACGTCATAAAAGGAACCATTATGCATTTATTTATTCGTCAGGTGGTAAGTCAAGACAATAAGTGATTATAATATGAATTGGTTATGTTCACTTTTTAGTGCAGATTTACCGGCAATGGGCCCGCTTGTTGGTTTACAGACCATCTCTAACTGAGAGGGGAGGCGTGGATCACGCTCACTCATGCCTCCTCTCAGCAGTAGGAAGATAATAGGCTGATAAGGATTTATTTTTTATTTTACACCTTGTTTTACTATCGGACGATAGTGAAGCTAAATTGTTAGATCTGTATCCCTTTAACTAATGAAATAAGTACCTATCTATCTTCCTAACCGTTTCTTTTATTACATTATTATTTCATATAACTGAAGATATGTGTATAAAATAATATGATACATTTATACAGTGTAAAATTTCTTGATTTTGTATAGTTTTTGATGTGAAATAGACCTGTCCAATCCATACTCGATATTATAGTGAAAGATCTTTCTGTATTTTCATTTTATGTGTTTTAGAATATTATGTTATATTTGTGTTTTAGAGAAGCCGCTTCAATTTATTAAGAAAGAGAGTGCCAATGATCTCCATCTGTCAATTATCACTTATGTTTATCAATAAAATACTTTGTGCATTTTTTAAATAGTGTATATTAACTTTATGATCTTCCTATAGTTATTTTCATATGGTAATAGTTTTTTTTAAAGCTTGCTAATGTTAATAAGAGGTGTATGATGTCAGCAACTCTCGTTCTTAGTTGAACTATAAGTACCTAAACATTGTGAACTTGTTTTGTCCCAAATGACACATTTGTTCATGTAAAATGAGTCATATTAGCATAAAATAATAAATAATTTAAATAAAAACGTTTGTTTTACTAAACTGCTCCTTAGATATTATTTTTTAACATTTTATGCACAAGTACATTGTGTTTCTCGATAGTAGTTTTGTTCAGATGTCAATTACTGCTGAGCAATAATTCTCATCTTGAAAGAAACTATCGAGAAGCGCACTGTACTTGTGCATAAAATGCAATAGGTACAAAGAATCTGTATAGTACAGTGGTGCTTTGAAATTCCCGCCCTGGATTCTACTGCAATGTTTTGGTGGGCAAAACATAGATGGCGCTGGTTGGTAAGGAAAATTTTCCTCATAAAATTTATATGGAGTCGTTATTCTTCCCCTGGGGTATATATGTTCTGTGGTCAGTAGCCTTGCACAGTTTATTCAGAGCGGTGGTGCGTTTAGTGTTTTTTGCAAGATATTCACATTTCTACCGATTTCAGTGCCGTGGACGAAACTCGACTCATTCATCTCTTACCCATAATTGCAAAAGGTATTGTTTTAAAATTCGATTGCCGTCTAGAAAGTTCCACAATTTAAAAATTATATGTGCGTTCCAAATATCATTAGTGTTCTGTCATTTGTGTCACTTGCCACTAATGATATTGAACGTAATAATAATGAAACGTAATAATAAGGCTTTCCGCCTGATTACGTTAGTAAGTCAATTGGTTTTAGTTTTTTAATTCTGCTTTTTTATGTGTGTGGTGATGAAAATCAATAGTTATATTTTAATGGTTATCTCCAAAATTTGCTATAAATTATTATAGTAGGGGAGCCCACGATGCTAAATGGGGATTTACTCGAGCGTCGTAGAGACCTATTGGGTTGCAAAGCTTAGATGATAAGAAGAAAAAAATGTTATATGATAATACCTTTTCATCGGTGGGGGAAGCGGCTATAGATTTTTAAATATGTAAAAAAAAACTGTTGCATGGACATCCTCGAGCGCGTCAGATATTGATAGCATCAATGCCCTAAGTATTTTTAATAATGTACGTATGTTAATCTGATCGTTTGCATGATGAGGGTGGTTGTATGTAAGGGTTGAAAATGAAAAAAAAATAAAAAATAATCGAGCGCGTCATATTTTCTAAGGGAGTGTTAAGTGCACTAAAAAAAAGCTCTCATTCACTAATCTGACGATTTCGATGGGACGCAAACCCGCGGCCATTTTCATAATGTGCAAAAAAAATCGCCGTTTTGAAATACTCAAGCGCGTCAGATTAAGATATATATGGTTCATCTTTATGTTCTAAACGTACTATCACATAATCTGACGATTATCTAGAGGGATTCGCCTGATCTGATAAAAAAAATTAGAAAAACTGTTCACCCTAAAGGCCATCCCTGCAACTTCTCGCTAATTCCATTGCTTAAAATTGTGCTTATGACATTTTTGAGCTCAAAATATAATTTATGTGATATTTTGAGCTCGCTGAGTTCAAAGAAATAATGTTTCTATGCATTTGAGCTCAGCTCGAAAGTCTGATAGAAGTTTCATAGAACACTATTTTTGGAATTTTCAAACCGCATTAACTTTTGAATGGATCAAGCAATTTTCACCCGTTGGCGGCATTCGACGCAGTTTTATCATCCTCATAAGTAATTTTCTAGTTTTAATTGATCGAACCAAAAATTTCGGAGTAAAGAAAAAACACTTTTTCTGGTTTCTTTCGTTCACGATATCTCTCGAACGAATCAACCGATTTGGACCAGCATGGTGGCGATCGACGTGGTTTTTCAAGCTCAAGAGCGGATTAGTTTTTGTAGTTGATCGATAAAGCCGTTTAAAAGTTATTCCAAACAAACCACTTTAAAAAAAAATCTTATTTTATTTGAGATTTTTCAATACCTACTTCTTAAAATCTATCAGTCCAAATCGGTTCAAATTCACAAGAAATCTAATTTTGAGGGAACTCTTTAGAACGCCGTTTAGTAGATTCCGATCGGTTTATTTGTTCAAAAGTTATAAGCGAGTCATATAGTCACACACATACATACCGACATAGTGACAACATCGCGGGGGTAGTCAGGGAACCTATGACCTTAAAACGTCGAGATCTGATTAAAACTAGATTTTTGCAAAACGGGGTGAAAACAATAACTTCCCGATTTTTGAAAATCTTCGATTTTCTTAGCGGGAAGTTATTTTTTTTTTTTTAAATCATTGATCTTAATTAATTGAAAAGCTCAGGAAGAGAAAGAGTGAGAGAGGAATAGAAACGTGGAGAAGGAAATGTAGGCATCACGCAGCGGCACGCATTTAACTTTATCGACGAATTTTTGTTATTTCGGCTTGCGGAAATCGTCAGATTATATATTTTTCATTATTCTTGAATTATTTCCTTCAAAATAAAAAAAAAATTAGCTACGCTCGAGAATGTCGAGATGACGTTTTTTTTTTACAACTTTGCTGCCCTCCCCTTTCTTTACGTCACTCTCAAATTGTCAGATTAGTGGAATATACACTTTTTAGGATGTAATTAACTCACCCTACCTTAATCTGACGCGGTCGAGAATTTCTGATGGTCAATTTTTTTTTACTAATCTGATCCTGTATCCTTCACGGGCGGCCTTATATATGGGCCTCATATTTGGTGGAGGTACTTAACTGGGTACAAGGTATCCACCTGTATATTAATCTGCCGCGCTTCAGAAAATCCCGAAATCCCCGCTTGGGCTCCCCTACTATTATCGGTGTTTATGTTTTGAGTTTGAGTGTTGATTAGTTTAATTAAGCTAGGGCTTATTGGCTATTATTTATGAAATTATTTTTTTAGGACACTATGCCGAATAAGAAAAGGATGAGTTAGAAAGAAGAAGAATAGCAAAGAGAGAAAAATATAAACAAATTAAAAACGACCCGGAAAAATATGCTGCTGAAAGAGCTAAAAAGAGAAGCTTATCTAAAACGAAACCAGAGTAAGAAGGTGAAAAGTATTAACCAAATGTCTCCAAGAGAACGAAGATTACAACGGAAAAGGTGGAGAGAAAATTCCAAACGATATCAGGAGAAAAAATTAAAAGAGAAACAGATACAATAAGTTATTGTCCCACAAAGAACTGAAATAGATTCTAAAGCCGATGATAAAACTGGCGACCCGTTGGATGCACGTGATGCAGAACGACAAAATAAGTTAAAAAACAAAATCTTGTTGAACAAAATTAAAGCTTTAAAACGTAAGCACCTCTTAAATAAGAAAGAAATGACCTGTTTAATAAGAAAATATCAATACAGGTGGAGAAGTCTATTGCGAAAAATTAATATTATGAACAATAATCGTGAAAAAGAAAATGTGGATGATGAAAAAACAGGTGTAAATGAAGCTACAAAAGATACTAAGTCGATAAGAGACACTATGTCGAATACTGTATGTCGCAGCCGTTTTCAAAAGACGATTTTTGGAGGCAAAAGTATCCAAAAGCTAGAAGAGCGATTTTATGAAGATGACATTAATAGTCGTAATACCGCAGGTAAAAAACAATGTATTAAAAATATGGAGTTACGAAACGAAAGCGTTATTTACTGGACTTAGTAAAAAATTGCACAGAAAGTTTATAGAAGAAAATCCAAACATACGAATAAGCTATGTTACATTCGCACGACAACGTCCGTATTTCCTAGAGATGACAGAGATACTTGTGGTTGTACAGTTAACACAAATATGGATCTTATAATCTTGAGTTTGAAGAAAAAAGGTATAGTTGATATAACTAACTTCCAAAAGATGTTGGATATCTTGTGCTGTGACAAATATAATCTCAAATTTGTAAAAATAAAGTTATACCATACAACGAATTCAGTAACGATCAAGAAATAGAATACTATGAGTAGGGTAGGGATAAGAAAAAAGTAGGTCAAAAATAAATTAACATCACTAAGAAATTTAAACGCACACTCGAATAAGAAATCTGATATTAAAACTAGAGAATTCTCTTCCTAAATTCTTCTCACGTACCTCTCACGCTTAAAACAGGGGGCGGCTACGGAGTAAAGGACTTAACTTCGCGAGTGGTACAAGTGCAAATAAAAGGTCCTAATGGACAGTGTCATAAAATTAAGTAACGTATAATGGTAAACGTAAACTTGCCACAACAGTGTCCGCCGCGACGATCAATGATAACGCGCACCTCAACGACTTGGCTTGCGTGGAAATCAGGGGAGTCAAGCCGCTGCTGCTACTCGGCCAGGACAACTGGGAGCTGCTCGTCGGCCAGGACATTCGTCGGGGACGATCTGGTAAGCTAGTTGCCTTACTTACAAAACTAGGTTGTCATACACGGACCACTTCATAATAGTAGCAATAACACGAATAATTCAGTAAATTGCATGACAGTCTCCCTTCCTGACTTACATAATTTAGTAAAATTACAGTTCGAGTTAGAAGCCCTAGGCATTTCACAGAATATCCGTAAGCATAAAGATGTTGAGCGAGCTTTGCACGTCTTAGAGAGCACCAGTCGTCGCACTCCTGACAAGTCAAAGTGGGAAGGAGATTTACTGTGGAGGCATGAAAATACACAGTTCCGACAAAGATTATATGGTATAGAGAAACGCATGCGCAAGGACGCTGTGTTCGCCGAGGCGTATACAAAACAAATAAAAAGATTTTTATAGGAAGGTTATGAGCGTAAGGTAATGGGTAAGGAAGATAACTCTCCAGTATGGTATCTATCGCATTTCGGAGTAGTGAACCCCAACAAACCGGGGAAAATACGTCTAGTTTTTGACGCGGCCGCCACGTCTAAATGTCTAAATGACAACCTGTTGACAGGACCTGACATGCTAAATTCATTGTTAGGTATATTATTAAAATCCAGGATAGGCCCTTTAGCATTTTCAGGGGATATCGCTGATATGTTTATGCGAATAAGAATTAGGGCAGAGGATCAAGGCGCTCAATTATTTTTGTGGAGGGGCGCGGATCAAAATAGAGAACCGGATACGTACGCGATGAATTCCATGATATTTGGTGCCGTCTCATCACCAACCACGGCAATCTATATATTGAATAAGAATGCTGGTGAGTTTGGCAAAAGACTACCCCGAAGCTGTTGAAGCCATTAGAACTAAACATTATATGGACGACTATTTAGATAGCGCATGGTCAGAGGAACAAACGATCAGGCTGATTGAGGAAGTGACCAGAATAAACGTCGCCGGTGGGTTTATTATACGGGGGTGGGTCACAAACTCAACAGAGCTTAGGGAGAAGCTAAAGTTAGACATGCCTGAAAGAGTAGCGCCAGAAAAGGGAGTAGGCACGGTAGAAAGAACCTTAGGATTAATCTGGTCACCTAAAGAAGATGAATTAGGTTTTGACCTTTCCTTTAAACGATTGCCAACAGAGTTAGTGAACGGTAATGTAGTGCCCACTAAGCGTCAATTTTTGAGTTTAATCATGTCAATTTATGACCCACTAGGTTTCCTATATCCCTGTGTAATACAATCTAGAATATTAATGCAAAGAATATGGAAATCGGGGATCCAGTGGGACGAACTGCTAGTTGTAAATAGTGTTAAAATACTTCGGTGGTATGATTTAAACTTAGAGCTACAAGTGTTCGGAGACGCGAGCGAGCTAGCTTACGCCGCGGTCGGATGACAATGGTTGGTATGTGTACTCAGGGGCATCAATGCACCGTGACTGGCTCTATGACGAAATACCACATCCGATTAACACTATCAGAGTAGCTGACGACAAGAAACTACCTGTGAAAGCATGTGGGAAGGTAAATTTACATGTTTTTAATAAAAATGGCAGGTCCGAAGTGATTGCAGTGCAGAATGTTCTCTATGTTCTTGAGCTGGCCACTAATCATCTTTCAGCGAGTCAAATAATAAAAAACGGCTGTCAAGTGCAATTTGACAAAGAAGGTTGCAGAATATTTAACAAAATTGGTCAACAAGTAGCAAAAGCAAAACTGAGAAATAATATGTACCGGATGAATATACACAGTGTACCAGCATACAGATCCATATCAAAGGATAGTTATCTATGGCATCAAAGAATATCTAATTTGAACTTTGAAGACCTTAATAAACTATCTGAAAGTACAGGGACAAAAATAGAAAATAAAGACAAACTTGTGTGTATATGTCAAGAAATTCTTTCCCTACAGAAGGTTTCAGAGCAAAAGCATTGCTAGAACTCATACATTCTGATGTCTGCGGTCCCATGGAGGTGCAGTCCCTGGGAGGTGCACGCTACTTTGTCACCTTCATTGATGACTTTTCCAGGAAAGTAAATACTTATATAATAAAGAATAAGCCAGATATTTTTGATAAATTTAAGGAATTTAAAGCTATGGTCGAAAAACAACTTAATTTATCTATTACACAGACATATAAAGAGTAGCAGACCAAACATTAATTCCTAGTTTTACTTTATGGATATCCATTATTCCTTATCCTTGTTCTATCAAGCAAAAACTTAATAATGGTGTCTCTTTCTGTTACCTGTAGCCGCATTGCCCCACACATAGACAAATTTTGACATGAAGCTTGTTTTTCTGCGCCGCCATATTGATAAGCTTCTAACCTACAACAACACTCTATAATGTCAATCACTTTATGTGAAAAAATATTAATTGTTTGGACCACTAAAGACTCGAAAAAATTAAAATAAAATGGTGAAATGCAGTGCGTACCGGTGTAACAGTGATAGCTCGAACAAAATACCTGGATTAACCTTTCATCGGTAAGTTTGTATTTACGTTGTTGTAAACTGAAGCAATTTGCCGATTTTTTCAAAATTAATCAACTGTTTCGATGAGGTTTAATCGTTTTTATCTTAGCTTAATTATCGTCATGCAATTTGCCCGTACGCTTACTTAAAATAAATCGAACATAACTAATCAACAAACAAAATTGTCTTATATTTACAATTAATGACAGCTCAAGTACTTGTAGAATTAACCGGGGACGGATTTAGTATTACGAAATGTTAAATCATATAAAATATATATTTATATATATATATTGGGTAAATGCATTTATTGTAGGTGCATATGTGGCGAAATTAAGATATATAATTACTACAAAGTTGAATATTCCAACAGACTTATTTTTTTATAATAGTAACTTGGCATAATAAGTATGTAACGCCTCCAATGTATCAATTGAACACAATACAATATTCATATGAAATAGGCATAGGTTATACACATATTATAAGCTTTTATATCTGTGATATTTTGGTACTGTAAATAATAATAATAGAAATATTTTAATTCCAGGTTTCCAAAAAATGAACGTTTAAAGAAAGCCTGGATTGATAACATGCAACTCCAACCCAATCCTACTGGTGTACTCTGTTCGAAGCATTTTGAGAAACACTTGATAGATGCCAGCGTCTTTCGAACAAGATTACGTCCTGGATCAATTCCTACACTGTTCAACGAATTACCTCTGGTAATGCATATGTAATAGTATGCTACTATAGAAACAAATTATTTTATATTATACTGGTCTTCACAATCATTTTGTTGGTTTTTTGTTTAAAGGATAAGGAAAATGTCCAGTTCCAGAAAACCTTGCCAATAAAACGAACTGCTGCCGGGACAATTGTTTCTGTACTCAAAGAAGTACAACATGAAATAATACCTGCTGTTTCTGCATCAAATATAACTGCTGTAAGTAGGCATTATATTTTAACATTGTAGTTAGTAAGTAGAGTTTGTACAACCACAATTCAATGAACGACATTTGTAGTGGTATGTAGTATTGTAGTCGGCATGTAGTTCCTGCTTTATAAGGACGTAACATTGAATACATCCCCGGTTATTTCTATAAAAATTTAAAGTGTCATCAGTTGAAACTTTTTGGCTAATGTGCATAAAAGATAGTAAGAAAAGTGGGCAAAAAAGAATTGAAATCTATTAAAAATTTGCTCTCTTTAGCTGAGCTTATTTATTGTTGTTTTATAAAATATTTTTATTTTAGGATGAAGAAAATTTACCTGGCCCTTCAAATCACATTACTATGCCGCCTTCAATACCTCCAGTTATGCCTTCTACAAAACGAATACTTTCAACCAAAGATGAAGTGCAAGGATTAAGAAGAAAATTGATTATGAAAAATAAAAAAATTAAGTTATTACAACAACAACGAGGACGATTGAGAAAAAAGGTATCACAGTTCTCGGATATAATTGCAGAATTGAAGAATAAATTAAATCAAGATGATATTCATATATTAACTAATATTCCAGGCAATAACAAAGACTTTCTTGTCCGATATCTAAAAAAAGCAAAGGGTTTTACATTTGAAAAAGCATATTCACCACAGTTAAGATCATTTGCCTTACAACTTCATTTTTATTCGCCTAGGGCATATAATTTTGTAAGAGAAACGTTCAACACGATTTTGCCTCATCCAGTTACAATTACACGCTGGTATAAAAAAGTCAATGCGGAACCAGGATTCACATCTGAATCATTTGACACGTTAGAAAAGTTGTCTAGAAATAGTGCCTATCCTATTTATGTCAATCTGTGCATAGACGAAATGGCCATAAGGAAAGGATTGGTATGGGATGGTTCTATAAATAAGTACAAAGGGTATATTGATACAGGCACTGGTGTATCAGATGATAGTCTACCGCTTGCGACACAAGCCTTAGTAATATTAGTAACTGCAATAAACGCTTCATGGAAGTTCCCTATAGCATATTTTTTTATTATGTCCATGACTGGTGAACAACGAGCTAGTCTTGTAAAAATAGCAATAGACATGCTGTACAACATCAACATTTTTGTTTGTGGCTTAACTTTTGATGGGGCTGCTAGTAATATTAGCATGGCATCTAGTTTGGGGTGTGATTTGAATTTAATATCATTAAAACCATATTTCACATTAAATAATACGAGAATTAATGTATTTTATGATCCATGTCATATGATTAAGCTTGTGAGAAATACTTTGGGTGATTATAATATTTTAATTGACAATCATGGTAATACAATTAGGTTTGATTATTTACAATTATTACATGACATCCAACAGCAAAAGGGTTTACATCTTGCTAACAAAATTAAAGAAGCTCATATTTGTTACAGCAAACAAAAAATGAAGGTAAAGTTAGCCACACAGTTGCTGAGTGGATCTGTCGCAGATGCACTTCAATTTTGCAAAGATAATTTAAAATTGTTTAAATTTCGTGATTGCTCTGCCACTATTAAATTTATAAGTATGATCAATGAAGCTTTTGATATTTTAAACAGCCGATGTTCGTATGTACCAGGATTTAAAAAAGCTCTATGTGCTGCTAATATTCAAAAGTGTATTGTATTCTCCACAGAATTAGAAGAATACTTTTGTAATTTAAAACTGTCAAATGGAGATTTGGTGATACAGTCTGGTCGCAAAACTGGATTCCTCGGATTTATTATTGGTCTTCGAAGTGCCATTAATATGTTTAATGATTTGATTACAAAAGAAAAAATTAGATTTTTGCCCCTGTACAAAGTTAGTCAAGATCATTTAGAGATGTTTTTTGGTCTTATGAGAGCAAAAGGGGGATTTAATGACAATCCAAATGTTGTGCAATTTCGTACAGCTTATAAAAAAAATATTACTCGCTTTCAATTAAAACTACATTCCGAAGGAAGCTTATCAGATTTGCCTATCCTTACTGTGACCTCAACCGCAGAGCCAATAAAAGTCATCAACGATAGTACTCCCACCTTTGAGCAAAATATTATGGAAATCCATGATATAGACGAAGAAATTATTGATGTTTTTCTGGATGACGTAATTAATACACCTTTAGATGAATACACACAAGAAATTACTATATATGTAGCGGGCTTTATCGCACGGAAAGTTTATAAGAAAATTAACTGTTCATTATGTCACTTGTTAATGATAAGGGAAAAAGAAAACTTATTGTCCTCTTTAATAACTGTTAAAGATCGGGGCGGGTTAATATATCCGTCACAAGCTCTTATCAAAGTTGTGCAAATCTGTGAAAAGTGTTTTAAGATCAACAAAGGTAATGATTTTAATAGTTTAATTAAATTTGTGTCTGATTATGTCGATTTCTCAATTTTTGATTCAAACAATCCTGAACATGATAGAAGTCATGTACATTTAATTGTAAAAATTATTGTTAAGTTTTACATTGATTTAACATGTAAACATGCATCCAAAGGTACAAATATCTCTCAAAGAAACTTCCTTAAAAAAGTTGTTCTATTTCAAAACAAGTAAAAGATAAATATTAATGTTTAACTGCATTCTAGTGCATACGTGAATAGACGTATGCACGAGAATAATAAACAAGTTAATAAACAGGTTTCAGACTAGCTAAAGTAGCCACATCTTTCATGGGGTATTGTTTAAAATGTTACAATAAAATTCCTCCCCATATATTAGAACTGAATGAAACGAAATTTAAAACTTGTATTAAACGCACATTATGCAGGCAAGCATATTATAAGTTGGGGGATTACATTGAAGATAATAATGCTTGGCTAAATGCCGGTCCTGCTCCACAGCCTCAACCACTTGGATGAACAAGTTAGGATTTTATATTTGGAAGAGATGCTCGCCCTTATTTTTTGTGTCATTTATTTAAAACTAGCTTCTGCCAGCGACTTCGTCCGCGTGGAATAGTTACTTTACCCCCGATTTTGAAACTCTCAGCCCGATCGGTTTAAAATTGACAAAAGATAGACATGCTGTTTCGGGATGTTTTTTAGATAATTTTATGTAGATGACTTCTTCCGTTTTCCCAAAAATTTTCCTTCACTGCTCTGCTCCTATTGATTGTAGCGTGATGAAAAGTATACTATAACCTGCCCAGGAGTATGAAGAATAATTGCACCAAGTTTCGTTAAAATCGGTCGAGTAGTTTTTGTTTCTATAAAGAACATACAGACAGACAGACAGACAGACAGACAGACAGACAGACAGACAAAAATTTTACTGATTGCATTTTTGGCACCAGTATCGATCACTAATCACCCCCTGATAGTTATTTTGAAAATATATTCCTTGTACAGAATTGACCTCTCTACAGATTTATTATAAGTATAGATAATTTTTCTTTTTTTTTACTTGTAGTTGCTTGGTTTTTGTAAACCATATTTTTTTTATAATGTAGAAGCATTTTATTTTCATATATTGTAAATGTGAGTACCATGGAGCCATTACATGTGTTATGTTATAGTTTACTTTGTGACTTGAACTAAAATGGCAGTTGAGAGCATGTCATGCTCGCTCAAATGTTTCGCTGATGGTGGCGTGTGTGTTGAATCATTCGGTTCCCTTCAAAATGGTTGAGCTAAATGGTGCCAATACACGCGTCATGTTCGTGAAAGGACGCCGTCGGTTGAGACTGGTCACCTCTTAACTGCCACTGACTTGTTTTAATTTTTATACTTTGAATTGTTTTTAGTTTCCTTTTTTTTCTTTGCATTGTCCTCACACATAGAAGCGACCAAGGATGTTACCAAGGTTATGTAATACAGAACATGATTTAAAAGAGTGTCCGTGGAGTTTCTTGCACGTTCTTCTCCATAGAGATCTACGCTTTGGAAAATGCAGATAGCTTCACCTCTTTCGACTTGACAATTCAAAAGTGCCTGTAAAGGGTTTACTTGAAATAAATGCTTTGAATTGAATTGAATATCTGCTCCATCTTTTTATTTATTTTTTGTATGCCCATGTAGGCTTATGTGCAATAAAATATTTTTGATTGAATGTTTATATTTTTTAACCCCTTAATTTCCATTGTCATTTAGTAGGTGTAATAAACAATGGTCGAACCGGTTCGTGTCATTTTGCGGGATTCTATGGCGGTATATTATTATGGACATGCATGCGTGATATCCGAGGTTTCCAAGTTCTCTGTGGTTGCATTAAAATGTCAGTCTCCTGTGTTAGTGTGACACCGCAACACTATTGAAATTTGTGAGTGTTAGGTACAGGTCACAGAGAATGCTTACCAACGTATATTGCAAATGATAAAAGTTTGAAAACATGTAGGTACCTATAACGTCTTATAATACTAATATCGGCCTTAGTCCGGCCCTGTTTAGACAATTTTTTCAATGTGTGTGTAATGACTTCACAAATCTTAGCTAATGTTTGGTCTGCTACTCTTTATATGTCTGTGATCTATTAAGACTCTGCGCACAGACAATGGTGGAGAATACCTGAGTAATGAGTTCAAATCATTCTTCATAAATTGTGGAGTTGTTCATCAAACGTCTTCTCCATACACACCCCAACAGAACGGTCTAGCAGAAAGAATGAACCGAACAATATTAGAAAGAGCTCGTTGCATGTTATCCACTCAAGCATACATTGATACCGTAGTATCCAATAAAATATTCCGGTCATACGCCCTTGGATACAAGGCGACGACTCGTCTTTACTTTTTTAGTGTTAAAGTGCGTTACTATTTGGTGATGGTCCCCCCCAAACAAAAAGATGAAGTTGTGGCCGACGTCGAAATTCGTAAGTGAAACTTTTCCAAGATCTATATAAAACTTGTTTTTAAGAGTTAACCTGATGCTGTTTGTTACAGAATACATTCAATTATCGCCACCAAGGCGCAATGAAATTGTGCCCGACGACAATATACGTAAGATATATTTCACTAGATCTGTACATAATATTGTAGCATATAGCATATCGTCGCTTAGGTAACAATACCGCCTAGTCGAAAATTGGTCAGGTGGCGTTTTATACTTCATTGGATAGATTTTGTCGGCGCGCATCGAATGATGTTAAATTCATTTTTAAATTATCCAAACGCAGCGCGTTATTCAAGTAGTTCTGGCACCGCGCAAATCGTTTGTTGTGTCACAACCGCGTAAGTCGTCAGCCCGCCATACTACCTCGTGTTGATGTGTGACCGCGCAGCAAATTTAGCTGTATGTTATTGGTTTGATGAATCTAATGCTTCACTGGAAGCTTCCGTTTTTGCATCTTGTATCATTGATCAATTGCAAAGTATATTAAATAGGAAATTCTTACCTATTATATACTATTTTCTGATGGGTGCTGTACACAGAATCGAAATTCTATCTTGAGTAATGCCTTCTTACGTTTGGCAATAGAAAAGCAATTTATAATAACTCAAAAATATCTTGAGAAAGGTTCCATACTCAGATGGAATGCCATTCTGTGCATAGTTCCATCGAATGTAAAGTAAAAGGAAGAGAAATCTACTTACCTTCTCAGTATGCAAATATAACAAAATCAACCAGAACTAAACCAATACACGACAGCCGTTATCTAGATTATAATATATTTTACTGATTTTAGGAATACATTAATGTTCAAAACCATTCGGCTGGGAAAGAAAACTAATGATCCCACTGTGATTGATTTAAAGGTCTTAGCTTACAAACCAGATGGCAGGATTTGGTATAAATTAATTTATATTTTGATGATCCTTTGCAACTCTTGCCTCAACGTCCACTTAAACTGAGCAATGATGTGATGCCCTTAAGTGCTGCGTAAACTGTATGATGCGAAACTACCAATTTCCCAGCGAAAATACAAAGACCTGCAAGATTTAAAAGCGGTGCTACCATCTAACTGCCATTCATTTTATGATGACATATCATTTAAAGTTTGACTTAATACTGTGACCTGATTGATAGATGATCGAGACTGATAATTAACGAGTATGATACACAAATGATATCAGAAATAATTATAATAATTTCTTTAAGTTTTTAGTATCTATGTAACCATTGAATATAATGTAAACGTGTTATTCATGAGTCATGAACACATTTACTGACTTTTAGTTTTGATAGAAACTTTTCTTTTTTTTTAGTTTTTCTTGAAAGTTTTTGTATTTTTGTTGAAATAGTTTTACTATGTTTACTATTTTATATTCTATTGAAGCTGGATGATTACCAATACTACTTAAGTAATGTGATATTACTTCATTATCATTCCTATGACACATCTAGGTAATTATTTTGTTGAAACTGAATAACTGAATAACATACCTATTTCTGTACTCAGTACACATGTCTGAAGTATTTCAAAGATAATAATCAGTTTTTTGTCTCTCCTGAAAACTTGTCAAATTTAACTTGCGCGGTATTGTTACCTAAGCGACGATATCAGCCTTTTAATGTTCCCACTGCTGGGACACTGGCCTCCTCTCTAGGAGAGGGAATGGGCCGTAATCCACCACGCGGGCCCAGTGCGGGTTGGTGAATGTCACATGTCTTCGAATTTTTGGTTCTTGGTCATGCCGGTAATATTGTAGATTAAGAGTTAACCTGATGATATTTATTACAGAAGACATTAACTTATCCCCACCAAGGCACAATGATATTGTGCCCGACGACAATATACGTATATACAGTGTGAAATTTTAATGGTTGTTTTCCCGAAGCGAAATGAGTTTGTATCGGTAATACAATAGATTTATGTATATAAAAAATATTAGACTCCATAAATGGCAGATTAACAATTGTGATAAACAAAACTCGAAAGCGACTTGATCCAACAGTACCTAGGGCATCGCGCGATATGTAGGTACGCGGAACGCGGGGGTGGGCGCGCGGTTGGCCCTTACCTACGGCCGCGAGGTCGTTGCACTTACATATTAATCAGCTGATCACTACTTTTGACTTAATAAAACACAGAACCCAATAAGTTATTCATCCATACTGTTACGGGCTTAGGACCGTCATAAATACTTTTTTGCCTACAACTTACAAACCACTGAGAAACTAATAAAAATCAAGAGATCTTTAAAAAAAGTCTGATTTAGATAATTGAGTATTTAAAGCGTACTTAAAAGATGGAATCAACCTATTTACAATGATTGTGATTACCTAACCTACTTTTAAATGTTTATTTACAAGGTACGAGTAAGTACTTACATTTCTCGCTAGCGTAGTAATTGTTCGAAATGCAAACCACTACGTTGAATGCCCAAACGAGCACGTTTTAACTTATTGTTTTTCAGTTTGATTAGTGTCTCTGTCACGTTTCACGATATTGAAAGCGTCCCCTATCACACTTATCAACGCGTCGCTTGTTTGGTGCTCCTCACACCGAACTTTAAATTAAAAAAATGTAATGACGATTCATTTTTGAAAAGATGTCGATAACGTATTACACTTATGACTAAGCGCAGAGCACCAGAGCGCAATATTTTGGCGGCATCCGCGGCATCTCTTTCATGTTGCCGCTTGCCGCGAGCGCGCAGGCTAGTTAATGCCGTATCACCATCCACGAGAGCTTATTTTGCTCTGAGCATTTATTATTAACTGTTCCTTTGTGATTTGCCGAAAGCGCGCGGCGGCGCGTGCGTCTCATGTAGGTATCTACCTACGTCAGGCTGTACAATCTTAGAACATTTTATCATGCAACTTGGCGAAAATAATGATACCAAATTGAAAGAGCACCGTCATCTAGTCCACAAAACCTGCTATGAATGCCTTTTTGTCGTATTATAAAACCATGTATTTCCAGTTTGTAGATACAGATGTCGCTTGTTGCCGCTAACCGACTATATTGAAAATAAGGTTTCCGTGTATTACAGCCGTAGTGACGAAGTGACTATTTTATTCTTGAATCATTATAATCCTTATGGTGGATGCTAATGTTACCATTAAAAAACAAAAAAAAATATTAGTAGTTTAATTTTTTATCATTGAATTAATTAAATTACCAATTTTTTTAATATTTTAAAATAAGGTTTTAACAAATGAATTATAAAAACTGCCCTGCTAAGTTTAATGTAATTTAAACTCTAAAACCGGATCTAAACAATTAACAACATTCGTGTCGTAGTAGTTATTTTGTACTTTTTACTTGCAGTAATGAAGGAAGCTATCAACAATCAATCAATGGCGGTCCGTCTGTCGTTGTTGCCGGTTGTTTTTGTTGATAAATTCATCAATTTACAACCTAGTGGTTCTCCGAATCTCCGTAATACTTCAAGTTGAGCCATTGCTCCTTGGGTTTACGTCCAGTGTTTTCATCAAACTAGTGCTTCTCCGTGAATTCGTTGAGTTGAGCCCTTGCTCCTCACGATTAGCGTTGTGTTTGTACTAGTTTTTTTCGAGACAGAGACTCTGAAGACTGTAGTGCTTCTAAGTGACATTACCATGTCTAGTAAACGTTGTTGTGTTCCTCAGTGTGTGGATGTCGAAGGTACGTAACCAGACTGTTTGAAACCAGTCACCAAACCAGTTCATACGCCCTGTATTTGCACTGGTGCAATTTGAAAGTTAAACATAGCCTTTTGAAAGTTATGTGCGTACACACAGACTTATTTTATACTCATGTAATGCAAAAATAATAATTACATTACTAGCTAACCATGCCTTCTTCTCTGGGCGACATCATTATTTTTTAAGAAAGAGGGGTTTGGGGTATGTATATAGAAATATGCCTGCGACGTATGTTTAGAATAATACATGAATAGTCTCTGTGCATTTAAAATGTCACATAGAAATATAATGGAGAAAATGATCTTAAAAATAATAATTGAAGTAATTGTATATGATAGGTCACAAGTTTTTCTTCTATAAATGTAATGTTTAAACTCCTTTTTTGCAGGCTCTTACAGAGTTCTTCATTGGTTTCCAAACCCTGATAAGGACATCGCTCGTTTCCGAACATGGGTTCATGCTATTGGAGGAGAAATTTTGAGTCTGAGTAATGAAAATATTTATAAACTTCGGCGAGTATGTCATGCTCATTTCGAAGAGAAATATTGTTGCCGTAACAACAAAATTTCTAACATAGCTGTACCAACATTACTTATGCCAGGTTGGTAAACTATGTAACTACATATATAATTTGTCTATTATATGTATAGTAGCTATAAGCTTTTAATGTGTAATAATTATAGCACCTTAAGTTATTGTCATCTAACATTAAATTGAAAATAAATATTGCATGTGTTGTATTTAGTAAAACATTTACTATAATTTAGCATTTTGCTAATATATATAGAGTTTCACCAGAATTAACCTGTTCCTTTTAGGAAAATTGAATTAGAATTTGAATGTAAGATAATATGTATTTGTTACCCTTAAGATTTACAGATATTACTCAGTTTGTTCTTGAATTAATTCAATGTGTTATTTAACAGACAGGTTGTTTCTTTCGTTTCCACAGTTTGTTAGGGTGTTTGTATCAATCTTATTAAAATAGCCTACATTATTGTTGCAAGACCACTAACTATATCAAAATTTATCTGCACTGATAGAAAACCATTCAGGGAAGTTGAAAATTTACCTTCTACATCAAAAGGTCAGTACATCTAAATTTCACATAAAGGTGCTCCCACACAGCAATTATGTAAGATTATAAAATGTTTGATAACATTTGTTGTCTGAAAGTTTCAAGTTGTTTTGTAAGAAAATCTTCAAAATGATGTACATTTTAACATAATATTGTCTTGGTACACATTATCTAACTGATGTGTCAGCACTTCAAGGAGATTCATTAATGTTACTTAGCATGTCTATCTTATACTTGTAATTTGACCAGAACTGCCACAGGGACTGAAATAATGCTCAGCTGAAGTAATATTATGTATTTGTAAGGCCTCGGGGTGCATATACTATTTTTGCATGTTTTGTTTTACTATGACCTCTACAACTTTTAACCCAGCTAATAATAACTTGGTTGAGGCCCGTACTATCAGTTCCTGGCTACCAAGTTAGCCGAGCAAAAGCAATACACACAAAATATAATTATTATTTCTTAGCCATACACTTCACTTTTGATGTAAAGTAACTATGTATATGAATAAGTTTTTCTATAAATTTGAATTTTGGCAATTATCCTTTATATTATATCGATGGTCCCTATGTACAAACGACATGTCAAAAACCGAGGTTTACAGAAAAGCATTTTTAATGTTCAAACTGCTCTAAAAATTATTCTATGTACACATAGAATTATTTTTAGAGCGGTTATATATATATTTAATGCATATTTATTTCATGCCGGAGCATATATTCAGTTATAACAACTGTCCTATTATTCTTGTTTCAGGACCACTACCTCTACGAGATTCCCAAAAACCATTGAAAGAAAATGAAGCAACAGCACAAGGTTGATATATAAATATAATCCAATTTTTTCTTACTACAAGTTTCCTAATTGCAAATTTTTGCTACTTATTAATAATGTTATAACGATTGTTTTGCTTTATATCAGTTCAGCAGCAAAAACATATTATACAACTTATAAACATTTTTAAGTGCTTATATAGTTTTAAAACTATAAACTTAATTATGACTTTTGTATTCCAGCCACTGTTGAACCTGATACAACTGTTAAGAATCTTGAAATACAAGAATACAAATTACAGGATAAATATGGTGAGTGGCCCTTACTTCAATTTAAAGAAAAAAAATAGAAACCTGAAGATAGAGTACTATGCTCATGCCCACTGCCTTTATCTTCCACTCTACAACTCTTAAGAATGGTTGAAGCCATGGGGAACAGCAGTGTTTATCATATTTGATCTGCTGGAAAGTACTTCTGTTTAAATAATTCTTTTAATATAATAATAGCTAAGGTAGCTTGTTTTTAAAAGATTCATTTTATTTGCAGGTCCAAACACTGCAAAAAAAATTATTTACTCATGTGAAAATGACCAAAAAGGAGCAAAACTTATACCAAAAATTGGTAAACATTAGGATTAAATTGTCTAAATGCCGGAACAGAGCGCAAAAACAATCACTACAGTTAAAAGCAGCCAAAAACTTTATGAAGAATAGCAACTTCATAGCTACTGTTCATAATTTGCCAAGTGCTGCTAAAATTTTAACCATGTTGCAGTTTAGAGAATTCAAAAAGAAAGAAAAAGGCAGAAGGTTTTTGTTCGCGACGATGCGTCTCAACTACATAGTATAGGTAGTTATAGTTGATACATACTTTGTTATAGTGAAATAAAACACATTCGTTACAGTCGTTTGCTCTCAAGAGGCATTATATAAGCCCTTGGAGCCTTTATTTTTCGTAAATATATAGAATATAGTTAGGTAGGGTATCCTATCCCTTACACATAAACAGTAAACACACGGTAACCCAGGTGATCGAGGTATATAAGGTAAACAAGGTATATAAGGTAAACAAGGTATATTAAGGTAATCGAGGTATATAAGGTAACAAGGTATTTACACACATAGACAGACATACATAAGTAATAGAAAGGGCTTGGTAATTTGAGACCTACAATAATTAGGTCAAAGGTGTTATCGAATGCTGCGGCATTGAACTAGTGTCTCATAATGTCATAATAATATGTGTGTACAGAATACCTAAACATAACTATAATATTTTCTATGAAAAACTAGATGATATATTACGCAAAGTCTGTTCATACTCGAATAAAAACGTAGTTTTGACCGGCGATTTCAATATCGATATCCTGAAAAGAAATAAAATTACATATGAATTTGAATATTTTCTTCGACAATACAACCTTAAACTATCTCTCTTTGAACCAACTAGATTGAGCAGTAAATCTTGCATCGATAATTTCGCACATTCATTTAAACGGGGATGTAAAGCGGATGTAGTGGATTTAGTCCTCTCGGACCATACAGCACAATTATTAAAAGCACCTACTAATAAAAAATGCACTCTAAAATTCTGGAAAATTATAATAATATAATAATAATAAAATCTTTATTTTTCCAACAAATACTCAATTTTTACAATTTTTAGGAGCATGGCTATGTGGGCGGGAGCAAAAAGACCCTGACTTCTAAACTAGGGTTAACCTGTTTCTTAGAAGTCAGTGTACCTTCGAAATTATGTGCGCATAAGCCATTATTCAATTTGAATTTACCTGAATAGGACACAAAGTTATACAAAAAAAATAAAGTTATTGTTACAAAACAATGTTAGCTGATCAAGGCAAAAGATATTAATTTGATAATAAAGAGAAAGGTTGTGTGATAGGTGTGTGTATGTGTGTGTGTGTGTGATTGATGGTAAAAGTGTGAGAGTGCGTGTGGGTTAAGTATCAGTGAGTTTGTAATTGTATGTAAGAATGAGAGTGAGCGAAATATTTAATACAGTTCAACTATTTAGGTAGGCATAGTTTCCTAACAGAAGATTCTCCGTCTTGCGATAGTCGAGTTTTAATAGATATTCTTGTAAGGCGGATTTACACTGGTATGTAGTTGTATCAAATATTTTTAATAATTTGTTTAGCTGGTTGTAGATTTTCGAACTGCTGATATGGTAGTGTCTTTTAGCGAAAGATGTTTTACACGATTTCAGGGGAAAGACTGCGTGTTTGATTCTACCAATTGGCTCTGATAGAGGACGCGTTGAGTGTTTGCGGAGCATGGTCTGGAGAACGTACAATTGTCTTACTGTCAGCACTTTTGATTCCGCATATAACTGTACTGTTGGATATCTCCGTGGTCGACAGAGTAGAACTTTCAGAACAGCTCTTTGCGCTCGTTCTAGCCGTATGAAGACGTTCTCTGTGGCTCCACCCCAGACTGGTATACAGTACGTCAAAATCGACTGGCACAGGGCAAAATATACAACTTTTAGTGTGTCCGTATCAGCAGAACTACGTAATTTTTTAAAAACGTATATTAGTTTGCGAATTCTACTAACAAGTGTGTCGAGCTGTATACTCCAGTTCAGATGTTGATCGATATGTACGCCTAAATATTTAACAGTTGGTGACTTGGCGACAATGGGGCAATCACAGAAAGTCGAGGAAATACAAGAGTGAAGTTTGAGAGTATAAGATGCTGGTGGACAAAAATTTGATCTGATGGCGAACGGCACGTGAAAAGTTTTGCTTACGTTCACTGTTAGTAAATTATTACTCATCCACTTCATAACATGCGTAAGCGCCAACTCTGCGTTTTGATAACATTGGGCCCAGTCCTTTCCGTCAATTAGTAGGGAAGTGTCGTCTGCGTATGAAATTATTTTACAGTTATGGATCGGTAACTGACATAACTCGTTGATATATATCAGGAAAAGGGTGGGGCCCAGAATGCTACCTTGTGGCACACCGTACGTGATCGGACGCTCATCACTTACATTTTGTCCAACTCTAACAATTTGGGAACGACCCCTCAAATAGTCCCGAAACATTTCCAGTACTACACCCCGGATTCCAATGCTCTCCATTTTTTTCAGTAATTCGGGCGCGGAGACGGTGTCAAAGGCCTTAGATAAGTCGATAAAGATACCTAGACATTTATGTTTGTTATCAAGTACCTTTACGGCATGCTCAGTCAATGCCAGAATGGCGTCTTCGGTACTCATTCCTTTACGAAAACCAAATTGGTTGGGTGATAATACATTGTTTATGTCAAGGAAGGAGAGGAGACTCTTGTTTAAGACTCGTTCTAATATCTTTGACATAGTGGAAAGGACTGAGATAGGTCTGTAATTATAAACATCGTCTCTGCGTCCCGATTTATGAATAGGGTGGACCACTGCTCGTTTAAAGACTGCTGGGAATACACCTGATGAAATAGCAAGATTGCAAACATGCGTAATGATGGGGGCCAAAACTGTACTGGTGGCCCTAATGATGTTTATAGGGATGCCATCCCAGCCTGTAGCGGAATTAAAAACCTTGACTTGTCGGCGTGTAATTTGGCTAAGTTCAAGGATTGCTTGAAACGTCTATCTTTTTCGCAAGTTTATAAAGCAAAAGATGCAAATGAAGCGTATGACAAGTTTATAGATGATTTTTTACTTTTCTACCACTTATGCTTTCCGGATAAAATTGTGAAAAATAATACCAATAAGAAAACTAAATGGTTGTCCCGTGGTATAAAACTTTGTAGTAAAAAGCAGAGACAACTACTTTGGGAATATAGGCTGAAGCCTAATTCGAAAAATAAAGCTATTTTTAAAAAATATTCAAAACTTTACAGGCAAATTATAAAACTCACACAAAAAACACAAAATAATTATCACGTAAGTATTGCCCAAAATAAATCGAAAGCAGCATGGCAAGTAATAAATAAATCGAAACATAATTTACCACAAGAACCAATTTTATGTATTAATAATAATAATTTGACATTTTCACACCCACTTGACATTGCTAATGAATTTAATAAATATTTTATTGAAGCTGTCGAAAATAATATTCAAACAAATAATCTATACTAATATTATAAAGCTGAAGAGTTTGTTTGTTTGTTTGTTTGTTTGTTTGTTTGCTTGTTTGAACGCGCTAATCTCAGGAACTACTGGTTCGAATTGAAAAATTCTTTTTGGGTTGAATAGACCATTTATCGAGGAAGGCTTTAGGCTATATATCATCACGCTTAAGCCAATAGGAGCGGAGCAGCGATAAAGAATGTTTTAAAATAGGGGATTCCACGGGGACGAAGTCGCGGGCAGCAGCTAGTGTATCGAATAATAAGCAACACCTAAAGGACAATGTTTCACGTCAATCGTTATTCATGTTACCAGTCACATGCGATGATATAATCAAAATTATTAACAGCCTCAAAAATACGAATACCGTTGGATTTGATAACATATCAACTAAGATTATCAAAGAAGTTAAGGAGATAATAGCGCCGTTACTTTCGCATATAGTAAATCTCTGTATTTCCGAGGGTATATTTCCAACTCGTCTGAAAAAAGTTATAATTAAGCCCCTATTCAAAAAAGACGACAGAACTGAATTAAAAAATTATAGGCCAATTGCAAAAATTCCCATATTTTCAAAAATCATCGAGAAAGTAATCTATAACAGCATATATTCATATTTTGAAAAATTTAAACTATTTTGCAATGAACAAAAAGGCATTAGAAAAAATATTAATATAAACATGGCGCTATTTGACCTACTATCAAGTATCCTAACATCTGTCGACAAGAAAAACAGGGTTTGCGCTATCTATACAGATATGACAAAGGCATTTGATTTTGTGGATCATAAAATTTTACTGCAAAAACTATATAGCTATGGCATTAGAGGGAATATTCTTAAACTTATAGAATCTTACCTAAGTGATAGATTGCAATGCACCGAAATTACAAGAATTTGTCCAGTAACTAAATTGCAGAAAACATATACCTCAGCAGCAAGGTTAATCAGATATGGAGTACCTCAGGGCAGCGTATTGGGACCCCTGTTATTTTTGATATATATTAATGACCTGCCGAAAATAACAGGGCACAAAATGATACTTTTTGCTGATGATAGCACGGTTGTTATTAAATGCAACAATCCTAGTAACTACGAACTCGACATTAATGACACTCTTTCGAAAATAATTAGTTGGCTCAGGGATAATAACCTTGTAATTAATCTGAGTAAATCTAAAATTATGCATTTCCACCAACGGCTTGCAAATACTCCAATTAATGTCACCTATAATCAGTCTAGAATAGAAGATGCTAGCATTGCAAAATTCTTGGGTATTTCTATAGACAACAAACTGACCTGGAAACCACACCTGGAAGAAGTTTGCAAACGATTAAGCAGATCAGCGTATCTTCTATTTCAACTGTCAAAAAAACTAAATACTGAAACACTGTTAACGGCATATCATGGATTGGTAGCCTCGGTTTTGCGTTATGGTGTTGTTTTTTGGGGACAGTCAACAAATCGAGAACTAGTTTTTAAAATGCAAAAGAGATGCATACGGTCGATGTTTGGCTTGAGAAGGACTGACAGTTGCATTCCATATTTTAAAAAATACAAAATTTTAACTTTTCCTGCTTTGTACATTATGGAGACTTCTTTGTTTGAAAAAAATAATCCCCACTTATTCAAAAAACTGGCCACAGTAAAGAAATTACCCATACGCGCTCAGTATATGGAAACATTATGCAATGTTAAATGTAAAACTGCACTGATGAAGAAAAGTTTTTTTGGTATTGCTCCCCAAGTTTTTAATAAATTACCCGATGCAATCAAATGTATTCCAGTGCAAAAATTCAGAAACACTCTACAGAAGCTGCTCCTTGAAAAATGCTATTACACATTAGACCAGTTTCTGAACGACAAATTTAATTAATCTAAATTCTGGAACTACTATTATTATGCTATGAGTTATTGTATTTTAATCTTAGTATAATGAAATTGTATTCGAAATATTTATTGCAATTAGTAAATTTTGATAAATTTAATCTTCTACTGACATTTATTTATATAGTTTTCTTTTTTCCATAAATTTCGATTATTTTAATTCAATTAATTATGACGACTTCATTATTGCTGACATTATATTTCTGTACTATTTTATTTAAGTTTTGACAATTTTTTATATGCTGACATTGTTTTTTTTTATATAGTATGAGATTTTTTTACAGAAAATAACATAATTTTGATCATAGCGTCACTATTTTGTATGCCTTTCGGCGGAACATAGGTTGGACCAAACATTATGTATAAGATCTTTTTTTTTACCCTGTGTTCACAAAATGAATAAATGAAATGAAATGAATTAAAAGGTACACATAGACAGACATACATACATAAGTAATAGAAAGGGCTTGGTAATTTGAGACCTACAATAATTAGGTCAAAGGTAGTCGCATAGCTAAAGCGACACTGACCAATCACAGAGCAGGAGGGTGCTGGTACGTGATTGGTCAATGGTTTTTTGGTAATAGCCCTGGTGAAGGTATACAGAAAAATAAAACACTCTACATCTACCCTCTTTCCTTCCCGAAAATGCAAGTCTAGATTCTAGACTTCTAAAGGTCTGAAATAGAACCGCCTTGAAAAGCCCTATCAGGGGATATATAGATGTGTATAGTGTAAAGGCATAAAGCCGTAATTAAGGTTTTAATAAAACTGTTTATTTTTATCCCCTCGAAATATATACGCTTATAGAGTTACAACCCTTCAAGTGACAGGGTTGAAACATATATAGTTTTGTAGAGGGTTGTCGTATCTATAGAAATATGTACATATAGCTGTACAGACCTCCTAGCATAGTTTTACGGTAAATTCACCCCAAATAGGTAATAGCTTCGTGCCTATAATAGTTTTATATAGTTCTCGGCATCCCACATTCCCACCCCTATATGGAGCAGTGGCGAAGCGTGGTCATAAGCCGATTCCCGCCGGCTTCCCTCCAGAAGTTTGGAACACAACTACTCTATCGTAATTGAAAAATCGCACAATCAGTACAGTTAAAAGTAGAAAAACATCACAAAACGCATACACAGATGAATGTTCAATTCCGACAAAATTTGCTCTTCAACAACATTATTTAACTCGCAGGCGCTATCGGCTTATTGACAGTTCAATTTATAAGGCAAAATAGTCGTCATGACGTCACGATGTCCAGCCCGCGATCACCGCGATTCTAGGCCACGAGGTAAGCCGGTATCCGCCGAGTTATGATACGAGACAGTAATACTTATTGAATAGTTAATAATAATATTTATTGAAATAGTTTCACCTATTAGAATCTATTTCTTGGTGCAAAAAAGTGATTGGTTGTATAGTGAAAGTAATTTACGCTGACCGTGTACGTTGTAGTAGTTTGTAGGTTTTGCGGTAAGTCTATATTGATTGAAATTAGTAACTATGTAGATTTGCAATGTAATTAGTAGAATCAATGAGATGGCGGCATTAAATAGGGTTAGATTGTTGTTTGACAGATTATTTACTCTCTGAGGAAACATGCTTTTCAAGGTTATGTTTTGAAAATAAAAACAACATGTAGGTAATTCAGTTAGGCCGTGCTCGTCCAGATATGATTATAAATTACGAAAGACGTGATGGTTTTTTCAAACATTTTAGTGTTTCACTTTATTATAAATATCAATGGTTAACGGGCTTTGAAATTGCTGGCCATGTCTACTATTCTCAGATGGGAATAGTTTATCGAATAAAGGGGGTTACACCGACATTAATAATCTAACGAATTCATCTAGGAAACATGTTCAGATCGAAAAGCATATAATATACGTAGTTGTTTAGCATTACATGGGTTTGGGACTAGTAGGAGTAGTAAGTTTGAATTATTTTTCGAAAATTCGCATGACGCCCATAACAGAAAAAAAGTAAATCGTAATAGGGAATTGCCGCGCCCGGCCTGGAAGTAAGCATATAATAATGGTTTTTTTTATTTATTTTTTTAGCTACGGCTTACCTTTCTCAACATATCACCCTTCGCCACTGATATGGAGAGGGATGAAGGGGTGAATTCGTCTCCGCTGCATGGAGCGTACCGAGGGCTATCCATAGAGATACGACAACCCCTACTCATATAGACCTAAGCCTAGATATAGTCTAAATTCTAGGATTGGCATAGTGAAAATTTTAGTTAATAAACTTCATCACTCACGGTGATTTTTTGGGTGTCGGTACGGTATAGTTACGCCGTACAATAGTAACTTAGAAAATTAATAGAATTTGTAGTCATTAGCAAGATATTTTGAACCTATAACTAAATGTAGAATCATATAGTCGCGAATTTCACCCTTCAAATCGCTAAGTGCATAGTGAACAAGTTAAATAGCGTTTTATTGTGTTTTTATTGGTAAGCCCTCAATACCTACCCCTATATCTTGTGTCAATAACAGCAAGTATAGCAAGTAATCAACTAAGGGTTGCAACCTCATGGCCCGTAGCTTATAGACGGAGCGTCAGCGCGTCTGGATCATTTATACCGAGGTGGGTTGTCACCATTCAGTCCACTTTTGAAGAATAGGATAACCTACCCTGGCCACCTACAGTCCAGTCGATCACGCCCGCCCCGTACAGTTTTCCACGGAAGAAAAAAAATTAGCTTTGGCAATGCTGAAGCAAAGCCCCAAACGCTATCGCTTTCTGCGAAGAATGTTGGTTTTGCCTTCAAGGCAAATACTGACTACATTTTTGAACCAAGCCAACATAAAGCCTGGTATTAATAATAACATCTTTGATCAACTCAGAAAAAGAGCGAATAAAATGAAGCTAGCAGACAGACTCTGCATATTAATATTTGATGAAATGTCTCTGAAACCTAACTTAACTTATAATGAGAGAAAAGATTTGGTGATAGGTTTTGTTAATAATGGACGCGAGACAAAACAAAACTTTGCAGACCATGCACAGGTTTTCATGATCAGGGGTCTGATTAGAAAATATAAGCAACCTGTTGCTTATACGTTTGCACAGGCGGCCACTAAAGGCCCAGAGCTGGCTTTGCAAATTAAAACAATAATCAATAATTAAGGTAGGTATACAACAGATAGAGAAAAGACTGCTAAGTGGGATCACATAAAAAAATTGCATCAAGAAAATCCCGCATATATAGGAATCCGATTAGTGCCTCAGTTGACTGATAGCCATGTTGATCCAACGAGGAAGAAAATGAAAGTAAAATTTGCCAGTCAAGTGTTCAGTAGATCAGTCTCTTCTACCATGGGATACCTCGCAGGTAAGATCAAGTGATCAATACTTAGTGCACCAATATTAGAATAAATATCTGCATGAATTTAAATATTTCGATTTTAATTCATAATTATGTATTATAATCACCTGGGTTCGGTTACTCTGTAAATTAAAACGTATGTATATTGGTACACCATCTATTCAAAAACATGTCGTCCCTTAGCAAACAACACCGCTCAAATCATTTTGAATTACTTTAACATTAGAACGAAGACTCCGATTAATTTAGTGTAACCAATGTACTGGGGCACTTCTGTGACAACTACATATTTAGATTTCAACTAGGTTTGGTTGATCGCCAAGTATAGTTTATGTCAGTTCAGTCGGTGACAAAGAGTGTGACCGGTGTTGTTTGCTAAGGGACGATATTCCAAAGCATACCTAGGTTTAAATGTACAATTTTGTACACATAAGTGTATATTATGTGGACAGAAATCTTAAAGCATAAATGAATTAAATTCTAATATTGAATTGTTATTGTTTTACAGATAACGGAATCCTCCCAGAAGAATGCAAAGAGACTGCAGATGTGCTGCTTTTTTTGACAATCTCTTTGATTCAGTGAATGGCAGCTTGTAACGTTTTTCCCTCACAGATAAATAAAAGAGGAAATATGACGTACAATTATATTATTATAAAAATGTCTTAGAACTAAAAACTTGACACTCGTTCACCTATCTAACGCTCTCAGTAAGGGTTAGAACACTGAAAAAGTTACTTGATTAGGCCTCTGGGCTCATGCCAGAGAAGCCAGGCAGTAGGTCCGAAGCTGATGCTGGTGCAGCGCCGGCTCGCAACCTCGGTTGCCGCACAGCGCGTGGCCCCCCAGTAAGGCCTGCACGCGGGCTCCAGCGCTCCCGCGGAGAGAACTTCGGAGACGGTTCTCAGTTGAACCCCGTCGTAATCCTCGGAGATGGTTCACCATGGAACTCCGGCGCAATACTTGTAGATGGTTCTCAGTTGAACCCTGTCGTCACACTGCCGAATCCTGGCTCCTCAGCCCTTTATATAGCCAAGACTCACGTTCTATAATTCATAATTCAAAACGTATGTTTTCTTCCGGAACAATTCAAAATTCAATGCAGTTAGAATGCCAGTGAGGTTTATAGCCAGTATTCCGTTTACAAATAATCTAAGTGAGAGCGTTCATAAGAATTTTAGAAATACAGTATATAACATACACAGAAGGAAAACAGAATATAGCTTAACATCTTATATTAATCTATTAAACACAAATATAAAGTGAATTTTAGTATTTACAAACAGTTAAACCTTTTTAGTAAAGCTATAGAGCAATTACATAAAGAAAAATATTACAGTTTGACAACTCTGACATAAAATGTCACAACAAGAAAATAAATATTAAAAATATTAAAAAGGTGATTTTATATTCAGTGAAATCGTTTAGAATCAACGCTTAAAGCATTCAATAACGAATTCCACTACTAATACAAGCACTTCATTAATTTCAGTATATGTAACTGAAGATAATCTAAAAAGTCAAACCGTGAACATAATGAGATGTTACAATAGATAAAAGGCATAAAATACCTTAAACGTAAGTGTTTAATAGTTCAATATGATAGTATCTGCAGTATTTAAAGTACAGATACTATAAGCTTTGTCAAAAATAGGTTTTCAAAACCACTCCTGGGACCCGTAACACCAAATTCAAGACACCACGAATTTTGGAGAGAAGCAAAAAAAGTTTTAAAGTCCATGCAATTTATCACAGATAAAAACAAAATTGCTAGTGTACCTACCATTAATAATTGGGTATGGACACTGGAAGGCATAGAAACAGTTAAAATGTTAGCCATTGACCACAATGTTACGTCTTTAAGGATGCGGCACCTAAACCAAGACCCAATCGAAAATTTCTTTGGGGCTATAAGAAGCCATGGGTGCCGTAACACAAATCCAACACCAGAAAGATTTGAGTCGACCTTAACAACGTTATTGGTCAATAACCTGTCCAGTGTCCATGCCCCTGGAGCAAATTGTGAAGAAGATCAATGCAATACACTACATGCCCTCATCATTACAAAAAATAGGGAACCTACGACGACTGGTAATAATATGTTTTTAGACATTGTTAATGAGATTACCCTTACACCTTTGGAGGAAAAAAGTCAGCCCCAAAAAATTGAGGCCCCTACAGTATGTACCGGGATATTTTTAAAAAAAGACGAATAATAAAATATTTAGGTCTTGTGAAGTTTGTAAGGGTTATCTCTATAGTGAAATTGAAAATGATTTCATACAAAGAAGAGAATTTGCCAATCGTCGTTGGCTTTCCAGCCCAAGCCCAGCATTTTTGGAATCAATATCGAACATGCAAGATATAATAAACACAATAATATCTAATAATTTAAAAGAAAAATTTTCTAAGGGAAAACATAAAAACCATAATTCTTTCCGTCTTATAAAAAAAGAGGAGGTTCTCAATTCGGATGTTTGTATGTTTTTTTTTTTTTTTTATTGTTTGTTCGCGCATAACTCCGTCGCTTGAGAACCGATTTGAAAAATTCTTTATTTGTTGGAAAGGGTATACTTCCCAAATGGTCCCATGAAAATTTTATCGAGATCAACCAAGCGGTTTTCGAAAAATCTAAAAAAAATATCTACCTTGTCTACATTGACGACCTCTTAGTGTACTCTGCAAAGGAGCAGTGCTTTTTTTTACACCAATGTGATTGGTTCGTTTAGGTGGGGGGAGGGGAGGGGGTGTAGGTACCACTAAAAAGTGAAAAATAAAAAACTTTTGGTGTAGAAGTCGGTTGTATTTTTTTGTAAAAAGTTTTTTTTTCCAATGCCTTAGAATGGTCTACTTTGCACTTGCTCAATCAGTTCTGGGTTACTGCATAACCACCTGGGGGGGAACGCACAAGACAACCATGCTGCAGCTAGAGAGGGCTCAGAGAGCGGTTCTAAAAATACTCGCTAAGAAGATTGTAGATTTCCCACTTCTGACCTATACTCACTTTGTGAGGTCCTCTCAGTGAGAAAGTTGTTCGTGTTGCAAACAGTGCTTAGAAAGCACATACTTCTCCCTTACGACCCACAGTCCCTTACAAAGAATCGTCGTGCTGACAGAGTTTGTAGGACCGAACGCTGCAGGTTAGCGTTGGTCAGTCGCCACTTCACTCACAGCAGCTCTAAACTATATAATACCATAAATACAAGACTTACAATATACCCTATGACTAGGAATATACTGAAGAAAAAAGTGACCAACTGGCTTGGGTCCTTGTCCTATGATGAGACTGAGCAACTTATTGTGTCATAAGCGCGGTAGACACACACACACACACACACACCCACACACACACGCACGCACACACCTATCCCCCACCTATACTCTACATATATACTATAATAGTAACCACAAAGTGTACATTTGTCTTAATAATATTTTTGTAACTAACTTCTCTTAGGTTAATCTGGAACAATGTCTTTGTCTATGATTGTATTTTTTCTGAATTGTGCGTTGATAGCTGCGCCACAGTATTTTACTTTTGTAGCTATCTCCGTTTTTCCTGTGTAATCTGTAATTTTAAGTTGTTCCAAATAAACATTATTATTATATTATTATTATTTCATTTTTAGACTTTAATTTTATGAGATGCTCCGAACACAAAGATAAATTAATAGACTTTTTAATTAATTTAGTTTGCCGATTTTTATTGTTCACATATTGTAAAAATATAAATAAAATTTTAACAGGCAAAAAAAATATAGACAGTGATGAGGATGCAATGCAGTGCAAAGCACTAAAATATTTTAAAAGATGTTTTAGGAGGAAAATTTGACATTATTATATAATAATGCATTGTGCCAACAAAGCAATTATTAAAATAATGTCAAAAAAGGGTGCTCGAAAAATAATCAGCTTTGGCAGAAACAAGTTGTATTTCAAACTAACAATAATATAGTGTAATAAAATAATAACCGGGTATGATCGTGACTCTTACTGGCAAACATCAAAATTGCCAGTTTTGTTATTCAGTTGTCCATATAAGAAGTGCGTAGTAGTAGTAATAGTAGTAAAGTTCGGCCGTTCAGAGAATGCGTTCCTGACACGTCGCGATTGAACTGACGACGTAACTTTGTAATGGCGTTGCAGTTACGATAAAAATATTTTTGCTGGTTGTTTACCGTTTTAACAATTGATGAGCATTAAAACAACATTATTATATCAATAATCAATGAATGTTATAATTTTGTGCCAAACTGAGTGTCAAATAACTTGGTAAACAATATTTTACTAAATCTATACTGCGCTATTACAAGGTTATGTCAGCGCTTTATATTTGTAGTGCTGTGCTAAAAATAACAGGCAAGTATCGTAATCTGTTCTTATACAGTTATACTTATAATATAAAATAATACGTTTTGTTTTTCTTTTTAAGAATTTGTAAATAATGGACTATAAGATAACTTTTATGAAATATAAAAATAAAACTATGACCAAACCGAACGCGCGAAAGAAAGTAGCATTTTTATATTTAGGTTGAAAATGGTAACCCCAAATGGCGTTATGGGCCGCCATTTTGTGACGCTAAAACAGTCGTCTGTTGTCGTTTCGTGCGCATAGAGCACGTTCTTCAAGTGTTTGATCTGTTTTTATTTGATTACCCGGCTTTCGTTTAATGGACTGTTTCTGCTTTTCAAACTGACATCGGCGCTAAATCGGACTTCGATTGTGTTTTGTATTGCGTTCTTTTTACTTTTGGTGCATAATAATGCCTTAACGTGGACAAACATTGAAAAGTGGAGCCCGTGAGTTAATCATCAAGCTGCAAGATTAAATTGTTTACAGTTCACACATAATTTTTTATTGTATGAATTAACATAACTAACAAATATCTACACTATACAAATTAGATTAAGTAAATGCGTAAATAATGCATTCGGGATATGGCCTGTAACCATTTACGGAACGCAGCCGCTGAGTTGGCGATGACCGGCGGTTTTAAGAGTGGGTCCAAAGGACATTTTCTTTAGTGCGCTACTAGACCGTTCCGTAACTGCACGCCAAATCTCGCTCGCAAAACCTAGGTTTCCCGCTAAAGCCTAACTTTGTTAATTGTTACTCGTTTGTCCTTATTCTTGTCCGTCTAAATAAAACAGTGTTTATCGTTCCAATTAGTATATTTTATAACGTTACATATATATAATTGAAAGAGACGTGGTAATATAAAATCTTGTTACACCAAACTTAGCGTTTAAATTATTTTACCCCGTCACACTTCACGCCTATGAAATTTAGCATTGATAAAATTAGGTGATATTATTATAATTGTTTGCGAGTTGTCGGTTTTTTTAAAGTTGTTTGTTACTCTTTGTGAAAAATTCCTCAGACTGAAATACTTTCTGTATACTTACATACGAATGAACTACTTATTATAGATAAATATAAATCCATCAATTTGTCAATTTTAGAGAATGAAACTCTAAATTTCACTTTTTCTGTAACTTCTACTGAAGTATCAGTCTGATTTTTATATAAAAGAGATTTATCACAAATGCATTAATAATAAACAAAGCTATACAATCAGGGTATTAAAACACTATAAATCACAATTAGCAGACCCAATTGTTCAGTAAAAGTAATAACGCAAAAATGAAATTTGCGAGTTTCTCTGAAATCGTAAAATTGTGAGATTCCTATCTAAATTTAATCTATTCTAAATGATACATTCGTACATAATATATTATACAGAAAGTGTGTCAGTATGAGATATTTTTTTTTTACCAACTTATTGTAAAAAAGTTATTGCAGTTACCTAATTTCATCACATGCCAAATTACAAAGGTGGGAGAATGTTTCGGAAAAATATACTCGTTGAGATTATTTAATTCTAGTAATAGAATTAAATAATCTATGATGAGTTGACATAGGACGACTACTTAGTAGTATTCGTAATGCAAAATAAATGAAAAAGATTATTAAACACGTGTTTTTATGTTATGGTAAGATAAAATATAGGGTTAATCTACAACCAAAATTGTATCTTAGAAAATAGGTTAAAACATGTAACTGTTTTGTGGTGAAAAATAAAGTATTTTGATTATCATAATTATGGTTTTATTTTCTGCAGCCTTATTTGAATACAATTGAGTTTTGTTAATTTATTTATTAATCCGGCAGGTAATTTACTTAGTCAATTTAGTAAACGTATTTTTACATTGACTGAGTAAATTACGGAATTAATAAATAAATTAACAAAACTTAGTAAAAACAAGGCTCAAAGCAGAAATGATAGTAGATCTATAGTTATAGACATTGCAGGAAAGTTGTATGTTTGTAGTTACAGATGGCGCTGCCAATCACTTTCCTCCTGAACCCGCAGAGTAAAGCCTCTATACCTATATATAAAAGTACTCTGTGACTCTGTGACCTACGTTATGTCTAGTGCACTACTATTGATTCTCGCTCTTTCGAGTTTATGAACACTTTTTTAATGATTTGAAGAAAAAAAAAACATTTTTTTTTAGTGTAACTTTGTGTTTCGATAGTACTACTGATGGGTAATCGTCCTACCGCGGGAAAACAACCATTAAGATTGCACACTGTATATATGTTTAACTAGATCTATAGATAATATTATACTTTCAGAATTAACTAGATGTTGTTTGTTACAGAGGAACAAGAAGGAGGACAAGAAGAATTTGGAGACATCCTGCGTATCGGCACGCCCGATATCGATACTGTCCCCAATTCTCCCAGCTCTCTGAATAGCCAGGATCCAGGCCGTTTAAATAGTTTAAACACAGATATGTCCTTGATGGCAAAAACTCCTCAGAAAAGGGGATATATCGACAAAAAAAAATGAACTGACAGATGACGATGAAACCGTCTACTGAATGGATTTGGGCAATATATCCCCGACACATCCTATATTTTCCTAGTTATGGTAAAAAAACATTAAAAAACAGACAATGCCTACAATTGGGTTCTGGAGGGCTCCACTACCAAATTGTAGGCATTGTTTTTTTTTATGTTTTGTATACATAACTAGTATCATGCATGTATATTACGTACACACATTCACACATTATACCATTGAATGTTTAAATAAAAACTTTTTGTTTATATTGTCTATGGACTTTTTTTAACGTACGTAATTTCTTTAAAAAAGAGAACATTCTTGGTCACATGAAGGTAAATTCTAGTAAAGAAGGTTAATTTGAGACTTAAGTAAAGACTACATAATAATTTTATTTCAGGAAACTCTATGGTACCGGAGGTTGAAGTCGAGGTTTCTGTAGAGCCTTCCACAAGCAAACAACGTACTTCGATTGGTAGTTAAACGGTGTACTATTTATTCAACTAGTAATTTAATACTGAGGACCGCGAAAGTTAACTGTGAGATTTTTTTTCAGGAGGTAATGACAAAGAATTTGAGGTAACAATAGGGTAGTTGACTAAAAAAATCTAATTAGTCCGTCAGATAGATTTCCAAAAAATATTGGACACGTATTTTTTCTTTTTTCACGTAAACAAAAAATGAAGCCGATACAGAGCGTTGAAAACTCGTGTGACGTCACTACTCGCTACAATTTTTACCGAGCCGTAACGTCACAAGCCCCCACTCCTGATCTTTGATGCTTTGTATCTTCGTCAGTTTTTAAAGATTTGATAAAGGAAAAAATACGTGTCCAATATTTTTCTATAATCTAACTGACGGACTAAACATAATCATATATTTTTTACTCAGGAAACATCCCTATTGATGAGTGGGTTGGGTAGGACTGGTCGATGACCTAAGTGACTGACATGGACACTGGAGAGGAGAGCTGCTTACTCCCATTATCATGAACTCACATAATGCTTCTTGACTTGACGTGTAACGAGGCCCGTATATTTGATATGGAAGACCGACTGAATGACCTGCGATGAGAGTTTGTACCACGTGATTTTACGATTTTAAGTGGAGTAGAGATCGACAGATTTTTACAGGACGACGAGCGAATTTCACCGAAACTCCAGAACCTACTTTTACGATGACAAACCAGACACGTATCGTCGACATTTTTTTATAAAATGATAGACAGTGACTTGATTGACACGATTTGCACAGAGACTAACCGTTATGTAGACCAGAAAAGTAAACGCTTTACTGACCAAAACAAATTCCTTCCAACTTCACGACTTTTTAGATCGACGCCGACGGACAGGGACGAAATAATCAGTTTTTTTGCGATCACTATTTTACAAGGGCTATACCCCCTACTGGAGGAGGAGTCTTACTTTAGATTTAATGGTTTTGGTACTATGCCTTATTTTTCTAAAATAATGTCTTACAACAGATTTCTCTTAATTAAATCACTAATCCATTTCGTTGACAATGAGACGACAACTGAAGCCAATGAACTATGCAAGATACAACCCGTGGCCAATTATTTTAACGAAAAATTTTCCAGCATGTACTATCCTTCTCAAGAAATAGTAATAGATGAATCCCTTCTGAAATGGTACGGGTGTACTGTGCAAGTCGGAGCGAAGACATATGAGTTGTGCGAGTCTTCCTCCGGCTATCTTTAGATTTTTTTATAATATATAGAAAAGACAAAACCAGGACAACGACCGCAAATACAACAGAAGATAATAACATTGATGACATAGACGAGAGACCTGACGAGACGGAAACGACTGACCCGAAACTTACAACTGCCCATGCCAGTAGTAATGCACGTCCCAGCAATGCTACTGCCAAAATTGTGTATGACTTAATGGAACCATTACTTTATCGTGGACATACGTTAATAATGGACAATTTTTACAACAGTCCATTATTAGCGCGATGTCTAAAACGGCAACAGACGGACTGTTACGGGACATTGAGACTGAATCGGGAATTCGTTCCCGATTCACTGAAGACGATGACAAAGACAGAACTTAGACAATTTTATCGATTAAAACTCCTATATTCCATTTGAACCCATCTGAGTGTTGACTTGTGCAAGCAGCTAGTAGACTGCTTATTTTTATCCAGACTAAGCTATTGTGACACTGTTTATGGACCTTGTCTGTTAGCAAGAACCGAGAAGCTTATTCAAAGAATACAAAATGCATGTACCCGGTTTTGCATTAAAATACCACGTAGAAATCATGTCACTCCTTTTATTAATGAACTTAATGCTTTAAAAATGGAAGCTAGAAGGAAGTTGCACTTAGCTAGCTTGTAGCGACATCTATGGCGCCACATAAGAACTAATCCTGCATCGCGCAATCAAAGTTCTCCGCGCGATTAGAACATATACGACAGCCCGAAATCATCTATCGGGCAGTTGCCCACCAGACATAACAACCCGTCTGGCCGGAGGATCCTCCCTTTTCAACGGAGGTTTACGGGACTTTACTCTCTGTTCCGCATACCTCCAAACTGGTGACCCTCGACAAAGAACGTCAGCGCAGCCTTCGTGCAGCTACTACTTCGTGACGTCATCATCACTTCTCTCAAGCTTTCGAGCAGCAAGCAGCCATACAGCCAGCACCCACGGCTATAAAGGGTATCCTGACCACCAGCATGCCTACTTGGTCATACCTGGTCATCACCCTCAGCCTCATCAGCGACTTTGGTGAAGCACACTTGTTGGCGACAGATCTGGCAACCCCGTTGCTAGGGCTTGTTGGTGTCGGTCGGCTAGCAACGGGGTGGTTTAGCGTGAATTTGTTTTAATAAATTTATTTTAATTCTATATTTTTGTGAGCTTTTATTAGGCCTAGGCTTTGAATCCCTGTTGATTTGGTGGTCAACATTGTGGTCCTTCGCGAGCGTAAATTTTACTAGCGACATTTCGAAATTCAAAATTTATTTTTTTCCGGGTGTGAAAAAAATTTAAAGATGCTCACAAGAAGCAAATCACGTAAAGCCGATCCGCAGGAGGAAGTGACCGGAGGGGAGACACGCTCGGTATCGTCAACTTCAAGCGCCGCAACAGTTGCGCGCTTCAAGGCCGCAGAAGCAGCTCGCAAGATGCAGCTTGCAGAGATTGCAAGACGAGAGGCGGCTGCCGCAGCAGCTGTTGCCGCAGCCGAACGCGAGGCCGCGGAAGCTACCTTTGAGGCAAATATTGCGGCGCTTGAGGTGGAGGAAGCCTTGAGTGCCAGGAGCAGTCGCACTGCAGATTGGGTCCGTAAAACGAACTCCGCAGAAATGGCAGACGACGTGGTAGCTCCCGACGGGAGTTTGCTGCGCGAGCGTAGTGTGGCGCAACACATTGCACACGAAGCACCTGATACGGAGCTCGTGCGCGACGTCATGCAGCGTTCGCCGGCGGCCGTTGTAAAAGTAACAACTGCTAATTCACCACGTCACCTGCGACCTAGTGATTTACCTCCTCAGCCCTCATGGTCAGGTAATGTCGCCGTATCAAAGGTTAGTGACATACAAAATCTTGCTAACGCGATCATTACTGCCCTTCCAAAGCCCAATAATCAGAGTCGTCTGATAAAACTAACCGAATTTAGTGGCAACATAACAGACTGGTTGTTGTTCAAACGGACATTTGATGACACGAAGGACAATTATACAGCAAGCGAGAATATAGCCAGGCTACGCAACGCCTTGAGTGGAGAGGCTAAAGAAGCAGTACTTTCCCTCCTATTATGTTCCGCCAATCCTGAGCTGATAATGCAGTCGCTCGAGTCACGCTTTGCTCGTCCCAAGCAAATAGTCCTCAATGAACTCGATTCCGTTAGAAATTTGCCTAAAGTTGGACGAGAACCCAACGCTTTGGCTATTTTTGCTAGTAAAGTAAAAAATTGTTTAAGTATAGTCAATTTATTAGGCGAATCATCATACACACAGTCACCAGAACTAATTCATATTCTTGTTTCCAAGTTGAACCCGCTTCTTCAAAACAAGTGGTGCGACTACGCGGCGGAGCACTGCGTTTCAAGGCGTCCGCAGATTGACATCTTCGCGCGTTTCCTGGAGGTGGAGGCCGACAAGCAAGCCAACTTTGGCCTGTGTGAAGTTTTCAATACTCCGTTTCACAGCGACAAGCCCAGGCTACAGGCATTGCAGTCAGCAGGAGCCCCTCATCGCAGTAACTCACGACCGTATCGCACTTCACAGACTCATCATACTGATACGTTCTCATCTTCCGATTCATCCGTCCACGCTACTGTAAATTTAGCATCCTCATCAATTGCCAACACGCCGATGCCATGCATGTATTGTTCTGCAAGAAATCACAACCTGAAATCCTGTCCAGAGTTTGCAGCATTGAAAGTTACTGATCGCGTATCTTGGGTTAACGATAAGAAACTCTGTGTGAAATGTTTACGCAAAGGCAAGCACAACTATAAGTTATGCAAAGCAAGGCCCTGCGGTGTTGATGGTTGTAAGGAAAGTCATAATCGGATTTTACATTCATCGAAAAATTCATTATTTTCATCTCATCCAAATGCAAATAATGTCATGTCATCTGTCAGTTCTGAAAATTCAGAACCATCGACATCCCATGTCATCAATGACAACCTTAAAAAAGAAACTCAGTTGGATCGTGACCGAAAAGGTTTTATTGCTTCCAATGAGTTTTTACCGAAAAAGGATATTATCACAAATACTTCGTATTCTTTTGCGTCCAAAAATGAGAATTCTGTCCTTTTGAAAGTAATTCCAGTTATTCTTTCTGGCCCCTTAGGCGAGGTAGAAACTTTTGCTCTACTGGACGACGGATCCACAGCAACCCTCCTTGATATGGAGTTAGCTGATCAGCTAGGTGTTTCTGGGATCGACGAGAATATATGTATCAAAACCGTTACGGGCATTAGTGATAGTATCCCCGTGAAATTTGTAGATTTCCAAATTCGTGGGAAATACCAAAAGGAAAAGCACTTTATACGTAAAGCTCGCGCTATTCCTAATTTAAAACTAAGACCGCAAGAGGTCACAGCTAGGGATACTAGTTTCAAGCACCTCCAAGGTATATCGGCCGAGTTAGTGTTTAGTATGGCAACACCGAAATTGCTTATAGGCACATCAGATTGGCATTTGTTGCTATCGAAGGAGAATAGAGTGGGAACCGCGCTACAGCCGGCTGCAGTCCGTACTGCTTTAGGTTGGGTTTTATTTGGCAATCTTAATCCAAATTCTCTGTCTGATGTTTCTATTAATCATATTGGCGCTAACGATTCTCGAGATTTTGAGCTAGATAAGTTTATCAGAGATTATTATCGGCTAGATTCCATTGGTATCAAACGTGAGGATAAAGTAAATACGGAGGATGCTAAGGCTATTAGCATTTTAGATAAAACTACACGTCGTTTAGACAATGGTAGATTTGAAGTAGGTCTGCCATGGCGTGAAGATGAACCTCATATCCCAGATAGTTATTATCTTGCCTTGTCGAGATTTCGCAGTTTATATAAGCGGTTTGATAAAGACAAGGAATATGCACAGTTGTACAAGTATAATATCGAAGCATATGTTCAAAAAGGCTATGCCGAAGAATGCACTGATAGCCATGATAAACCGAGTTCATCTTCGCGTCGCTGGTATTTACCTCATTTTGGGGTGACCAACCCGAACAAGCCGGGCAAGCTAAGAATAGTCCATGATGCATCAGCTAAATCATCAGATGTCAGCCTCAACTCGCTCATTCTCCCCGGACCTGATCTACTTCAGTCACTTTTAGGAAAGACGGAGCAAGTAATTAACTCTCGTCCGTTAACTCACGTGCCGGTAGCACAGGAAGACGAACCAGCCCTGACTCCGAATCATTTCTTGTTAGGAACGCACCGTACGCTGCCATCGCCAGAATCCTCAGATGCAGATCTCGTTAGCAGGCAAGGATGGCTGAAGGCTAATCGCCTCGCTGACCAATTTTGGTCACGTTGGCTAAGGGAATACTTGCCCAATCTTTTGCCTCGGGGCTCTTCTTTAGAACACCAAAACCTTGAGACTGGAGATGTCGTGCTAATAGCAGATCCAAATTTCCCTAGAGGGATCTGGCCTCGTGGTAGGGTTGTGCAAGTGTTCCCTGGTAGAGACGGAGTTGTGCGAGTGGCTGACGTAAGGACTCGCGCAGGGGTCCTACGCCGTCCTGTGCGAAAGCTTGTAAAACTAGATCTGTCACCATGACTACCTACTTTGGTAAGACTTTGAGTTCTTACCAGGGGGGAGAGATGTTGGCGACAGATCTGGCAACCCCGTTGCTAGGGCTTGTTGGTGTCGGTCGGCTAGCAACGGGGTGGTTTAGCGTGAATTTGTTTTAATAAATTTATTTTAATTCTATATTTTTGTGAGCTTTTATTAGGCCTAGGCTTTGAATCCCTGTTGATTTGGTGGTCAACAACACTGAACCTTCGGCCAGTCACATGAAGAGCCATGAAGAACCTCTCCTGGTCGACGCAATCAAAGTTCTCCGCGCGATTAGAACATATACGACAGCCCGAAATCATCTATCGGGCAGTTGCCCACCAGACATAACAACCCGTCTGGCCGGAGGATCCTCCCTTTTCAACGGAGGTTTGCGGGACTTTACTCTCTGTTCCGCATTCCTCCAAAAGCTTATTGTTTGGAGTAGTGACTACCCAGAAACCGCAATACCTATTTGAGAAGCTAATTTGGAGGCACAGCAAATACGAACCACGTTTATCCACATACCCTCTTCTTACACCGCAGCACAGAACAGTTTCAAGTATGCTGCCACGCACTGTTGGAATGATCTTTCACATTAAAATAATATTCAGTAACAAAAAAACACATAACAAAAATAAAAACTATTTGGACTTACCTGTGGGGTCATGGCCTACAAGAAATGATGACAGTCAACCGTGTTGGTGCAGCTCTCTCTCTCTCTCTCTCTTAGGGCGTACTCTGTCATGATTTGGAGAGGAGCATGGAAATCTCCAGTTGGAAGGAGCGTGTTTGCTGTGTTGAAGAGTGGATAGCAAACACAACACCCGTAGCACAGGTTGGTAAAGCACCCACACCCGCTGCAAGTCAAGACCCGCTGTCCGAACGTACTTATGCGCTCCAACCACAGTGTACGCCCGCGACCGGTACTTCCCGCGTAGTGATAAATTCAGTGCCGCCACTCGAACGTACTCATACGCTCAAACACCACAGTGTCCGACCGCGACCGGTAACTCTCGCGAAGTGACAGATTCAGTGGCGCCAGCCGAACGTAATCATGCGCTCCAACCGCAATGTGCGCCCGCGTCCGAACAGTTTCGCGCACCCGTACACGTGACGGTCGCTATGCCTGCAGCAACGGCAAATGCACCGCGAGTGCCCGAGTAGGAAAACGCGTACGCCGATGACGACAATGTACCAGTTCAAGCTACACGAAAACCTAGCGCGCCTGCACGAAAACCTCCCTCCAAGGAGAAGCCAAGCAGTAGAAGACCTGCTACGCACATCTACGAATCCCGCAGATATTATGAAAACCCTAGATGAAGAGTTCGGGCACTCGAACCTGGTGCTAGAAAGTGCGTGCTTTAGCAGAAGTAACAAAAAGTGGTCACGAGCTCCGAAAGTTTTCATCAACAGTGCGTAATTGTGTGTCGCTCTTAAGAAGTGTTCGAGTCAATGGGTATCTAAACACACATTTGGTAAGCGAATTTTTAAATAAACTGACGACAACGAGCCCAGTACGGAGACTTTGCAATGGGCATGGCAACCAACCAAGGCATAGATGTGCGAACCTCACCGAGCGTAGAGATACTCCCGGAGTTTTTGAGTCATGTCATCTAAATGGACATGGGTACGCCTGGACCGCAAATCAGTGTCACGAAGACTCAAGGAAACGTACAAACAAGAAGCATACAACGACTCCACGTACATTCTGACAGCTAGCAGCGAGAGAAACCAAACAAAGAGAAATGCACGTTATGTGAAGAACAACATTAACTCCCTAAGTGCGACAAGTTTGCTAAACTAAGCACCAACAAGCGGTAGGATCACATAAAGAAAAATAAACTATACTTCAAGTGTAAAGTTAAACGACACAGCAAGGAAAACAGAGAGCGTCACAAGCGTCAATGACTGTACAGGGAAGACGTTATTGAAAGTGATACTAGTATGCGTAACTGTGAACGGAGTAGATAATGAGTGTTACACCCTTTTGGACGATGGAGCCACAGTATCGCTAATAGACGATTCATTGGCAAGCAATGTCAATGAGTACCTCTAGTATTAAAAAGTGCGCGAGGATTTGAAGTAACTGACGATACCTCACGAGTAATAAACGTGTCAGTGCACGGACCAAACGAACAAATACACGTAGTGAAGTGCCACACATTAAAACAACTAGACCTACCCACGCAAACGGTACCCGCGTCAGTCATAACGGAGCATACATTACAACATTCGCAACTTGGGTTGCGAGAAGATGAGAGGAGCCAGGCCACTATTATTGCTGGGGTAAGGCAACTCGGAATTGCTTTTTGCTATTTTGCCAGCCAAGATACTCGCCGAGGGAAGTCAGGTAAGTCGGTTGCCTCTTTGACCAAGTTAAGATGGGTAGTGAAGAGCCGTAGGGAAGACTCATAACGTTAGGGAGGAATCCGTAACATGCATGATAGAGTATGCGGCAGATTTACATAACTTGTGTAAAAACAGTTTGAGCCAGAAGCTATCGGTATTACAGAAGTACCTAGGATTCATAAAGATATAGAAAGGGCAAACGCTATTCTAGATTCAACTAGTCGACAAACGGAGAATGGCACATGGGAAGTAGGGTTGCTAAGGCTTCGGGACAATCCACAGTAGCCCGATAACTACAACAGCCACGCCAACGGTTAGTGGGAATAAAACGTCCATTAGATAGGGATCTGACATACGCTAAAGCCTATACTACTCAAATAGAAAGATTACTAAATGAGTGATACGCGAGTAGGTAGAAGGCGATGTCGATTTCGACCCAATATAGTACTTAACTCATTTCAGTTACTCTGAAATGAGTCTCAATAATAAGTGAGAATCCAAATAAACCAGAAAAGTTCAGTCACTTCGAAACTGGTTCGTCCTCCACAGAACTGCTTGATGACTGAGGTTCGTCATCTACCGCAGAACGGCTAGTCGACGGCTGAGGCTCTTCCTCTATCGCAGAACGGCTGGTCGTCGGCTGAGGCTCGTCCTCTACCGCAGTACGGCTCGTAAATGGCTGGAGTTTCTCCATGGTAACGGTCGATCGTGTAGGCAAATCGAAGTCCGAGTTGTATAGTGCAAAAGTCGAATCGCAGTGGCGTGTCATCAAACGGTTTTTTATAATAACTTAGTGAATATGAGTGATTTAATATATGAATATCTGTGGAGAATAAATGTAGATAGTAATGAAAGTGATCCTTTTGAATAATTAATTAAAGTGATTAATTTTGGATCCAATCAATAACTTAATGTGTTGTTGTTTTATTTGTGTTAATACCAAATTGTATGTGTGTGCAAAGGGCAGTTGCTAGTGTTACAAGGAGAACTTAGGATGCAAGAGCGAGTGAAGCAAGATCAGGACTTGGGGCACCCCGACTCTTTTTTTTTAACCCTTGAGTCCCTCTTCGCGGGGCTCCGACACGCTTTTAAGCCACTTTTGAGTGTTTTGAGGTTAGGTTACTAAAAGTCATTTTTCTCGGAAACGATGCGTTACCTTTTTACGGGAGTGGTGCCATGGGGGAAGGGACAAGCCCCTCCCCCCTTCCTCCCCAAATCCCTCCAAACTATACTAAACCTTTACCGAACTATGCTTCTTTATAGCGTCTTTTCCTGATGTGATGTTGATATCTTCATCACAACTCTTACAATACGCATACTTTCGCCTTTACGACTATCTTGCAGCCCATTCTTTTCTATAATATTGTAGATATTTTTTCTTCTTACACTCGCACTTGTGCTTGTTAGTTTGTCGTCTGACGGCATTTTAACTTAATATTTTTTGTAGGCACTCTATAGAAACGTTACTTTCTCTTCAAATTTAAGAAAATTAATGAAAAAAAATAAAACCGAATTTCTGTTTAAATAGACTAGAAAGGTTTTTAACCGACTTCTAAAAAAGGAGGAGGTTCTCAATTCGGATGTTTGTATTTTTTTTTTTTTTATGTTTGTTCGCGCATAACTCCGTCGCTTGTCAACCGATTTGAAAAATTCTTTTTTTGTTGGAAAGGGTATACTTCCCAAATGGTCCCATGAAAATTTTATCGAAATCAACCAAGCGGTTTTCGAAAAATCTAAAAAAAAATGTGTACTTTGTCTACTTTGACGACCTTTTAGTTTACTCTGCAAAGGAGCCGTACGTTTTTTTTGCACCAATGTGATTGGTTCGTTTAGGTGGGGGAGGGGAGGGGGTGTAGGTACCACTAAAAAGTGAAAAATAAAAAAACTTTTTACAAAAAAATACAACCGACTTCCACAAAAATCAAAAAACTACAAAATAACTTTAATTTCGGAAGTCGGTGTTCAAAAAACGAAAAAGGAACCACAAACACCGAGTTCCGAAATTAAAGTTATTTTGTAGTTTTTTGATTTTTGTGGAAGTCGGTTGTATTTTTTTGTAAAAAGTTTTTTTTTTAGGTTTTTAGGTTGAAGATTCTCGAGCGAGAAGGCCCTTATAACAACGAGTTCTAGGACATAAGGGTATTCCCCAAAAAATAGGAAACATTCTGCACTAGGTTCATCCATACCTACTTACTATTGAAGGCTTCCCCGTAACATTAAACATAAATGAAAAAGGTTGTCATCTTAAAAGTGTAAAATGTACTGAAAAGCTGCGCGCGGGCCGCCTTGTTATATTTTAACTTGTTAAAACAATAAAAATCTGTTTTGAGAAAAAATAACCGTAGAATATTCTACTAAACATCATTGCCTATTTTTTGAGAGTAAAAGTTTAGTCTACTTCAAGTACGGCTTGAAAAACGATAAAAAACCTGTTTTCGATTTGTTTGCGATTTTTTATGATCGAGTGAAGTTGAAAATATCGTGTTTTGAACCATGGAATAATCGAGGATGTTTATTAAACTACGACATATATTTTTATCAGATCAAAACAAAGAATATTTGATTGTTTAATGTTGAATCGAAAATAGGTATATTCTGAGAGTCCTGGCCTTAACCGAAACGTTCGTCCAATGTCCTTCTTCACAGCAGGCCATATGGAATACATTAGAAGAAAGCTGGAGGAATATCTCGCAAGAGACTATAAATAAATTAATAGCTCGCATGCCAAGATCAGTAAAAAAGGTCGGAGAGTAAACCGTTCTTAAACACATAATAATTCTGAATCCACTCACGAAAGTTATTATAATAATAATTAGACCCTAATTGTGTAGATGCCCACGTAGCTTTAATTGTTTTTTTTTTTTTTCAGGTGAAATACGATTAGCCTCGTTTGTTACTGAACACAATCTACCATTCACTATTATGGAGCAACTATCGAAGCTGATGCAAATGCAAAATAAAGAAATGCAAGCTGAACTGTTGTGTATGTTGTTTAGGCACATCACTAATAGTAAATTTATGATTATAAACTAGGAACAACACAAGTAAATTGGTGTCATGGCGGCCTTACTGATGTTGCATAGAAAGTATGTTACTTTATGTTAAACTAGCTTCTGTCCGCGACTTCGTCCCCGTGGAATCCCCGATTTTAAAACATTCTTTATCGCTGCTCCGCTCCTATTGGCCTAAGCGTGATGATATATAGCCTAAAGCCTTCCTCGATAAATGGTCTATTCAACCCAAAAAGAATTTTTCAATTCGAACCAGTAGTTCCTGAGATTAGCGCGTTCAAACAAACTCTTCAGCTTTATAATATTAGTATAGATATAAATATACTACTCAAAACAAAATAAGGGCCACGAGGTCTTTTTTTTTCATTTTGGTGTAATTTATTAAACATTTACATATTGAAAGTAGTAAAATATTGAGTGTACACAGTCTTTGATATCTGAACTTTTTAAAATTGTAGTATTCATCAAAGGCTGGCAACAATTTTAAATAAAATTTGATTTAAAATCCTTTTTGAAAATTTTGATTCCAGTTTCTTTGACGTTTTGCTTTCCCTAGCTTCTTAGTTTATTAGAAATGATCAGAGTTCATTGATATCTCGAGTCAGAAACATCTTTTGCAATATGCCACAAGCACGCAGGCGTCATATGGACTCGCTGACAGCAGACCAGAGCCGTTACGATAATTGAAAAAGGTCATTCGCAGCGATCTGTGGGTTTGTAATTGGGATTTTCTCGAAGAGCTATTCAAAATCTATGCAATCGTTTCCAAGAGACCGACAGTGTTAGAAGAAGACCTGGTTCGGGCAGAGTTCGCATTACAACAGCTCAAGAGGATCGTTACATTCGATTAAGTGCGCGCCGAGATCGCACAACGACGGGACGGACAACGGGTACCCGTGTCAGTGACCAAACTATTCGTAATCGATTGCATGACGACCAGCAGGCATCAAGAAGGCGAGTTGTCCGTGTTCCATTAACCAGGAATCATCGTGCAAATCGTTTAAGATTTTCCCGTCAACATTTGGACTGGGACATAAACCAATGGGGCATGGTGCTCTTCACAGACGAATGCAAAGTTAATTTTTTTAACGACGATCGGCGTATTAGAGTATGGAGAAGACGCGGCGAGAGATTTTCAGAAGCCTGCATCCATGAAGTCGATCGTTTTGGTGGTCCAAATGTAATGATTTGGGGCGGGATAAGCTTACACGGCAAAACTGAGCTCGCTATTTTAAACGAGGGTACTGTTACTGCTCAGCGGTATATTGAGGAAGTTGTCAGACCATATGTGATCCCATTTACACAGCGAGCGGCTCCTGGATTCATCTTGATGCAAGACAATGCTCGTGCACACACGGCTCAAGCGACTCGGTTTGTACTGGAAGACTCTCAAATTCAAGTCTTGCCGTGGCCGGCGAACAGTCCGGACTTAAATCCAATAGAGCACATGTGGGATCAGTTGAAACGAAGAGTTAGAGACGGTAATCAGGAAATCCACAACCAACAGCAACTCATCAACGCTGTGAATAGGGCCTGGGAAGAGATTCCAATGGAAAATATCAGGCATTTGATTGAGAGCATGCACTCCAGGCTTCAGGAGTGCGTAGCTAAACAGGGAGGGCATACCCATTATTAAAAGATGGGCATGGAGTATTTTCTTTTGTTTTCAGTAACTTAACATTGTTTTTATGTTTAACCTAAAATGTGTTTTTTCTTTCAAAAGCAAATAAACTTTTTAATAATTATTATTTGAATTAATTTTTTGGTCTACATGGTAAAAACAACATTAGTTTTCGTTATGGAGACAAACAATGTATATTGGTTTTATTGTTTTCATGGTACAGACAAAATACCTTGTGGCCCTTATTTTGTTTTGAGTAGTATATATGGAACTCAGTGGACTAAAACTATGTTTTATTCCATAAACATAACATGGTGTCAGGTGTAAAACCAAATGAAAAGTATGGAAAACTGCGTAAACAAAAAAACACGTGTGTGAAAAATGTAAATGCATCAAAATGGAGGGAATAAAACCACCGCGCACGAACATTTTATTCTCAATGGGCGCGAATGCTATTGGCGCGTATTTAGGCAGATGTTCGAGCTATACCTAGAAGCAGTAGGTTTATCTTCAGCGTCAGAGACGAGAAAAATAGCAGTATTCCTGAGTTGTGCTAGCGAAGAAGCTGTGACCGTCTACAACACGGTGAGAAAACAAGAGGATCTTGATCTCAAGTCAGTATTAAAGTTGTTTGATAACCATGTGGAGCCTAGAAAAGCTCTTACCATCAACATATACGAATTTCTCATTAGTAGACAAGGTGAAAGCGTCACCATAGAACAATTCATAACTAAGCTAAAATCTTAGGCGAAAATGTTTTTAATTGGGAGAAATGCATGATCGATTGTTATTAATGATGATTATCATAGGATGTAGAGACACAACTATAAAAGAAAGGTTGTTAAGACAAGAAGATATGCAGTTAGAAAAAGTTATTTAAGTATGTAGATTACTAGAAACAGGAAAAGAACAAGTGAAAAAGTTAGAAGATAACAAGAATGAAACAAGTACCAGAAAATAGGTTGACAAAATTGAAAAAGTAAAATTTAAAGGAAAAACAAAAAATTGTCACTGACAACATACTCCGCTACTACACAATAATATCTATTTAAGTTACACTTTAACACTTTTGTAATAGTATTTTTATCTGTCCTTCATTTTGACAGCCAACCTTAGCCTCTCACTTGCTTGCGCCCGCGCGTTCCACCATTTGTCACTGTCTATGACGCCGACAAATGACACTGGAGTAATGGGCCATTGGACTTTGGGCTAATTTAAATTATTTATTGTTTGTATGTATCACTTGTCTTTTCCCTTTATGCACTGTGTTAAACTATTATTTTCTTTATGTATTTATATATTTAATTTTAGTATGTGTTCCGTTAGTGTATCCGTGGCATAATTTGTATCAAACTATAAGTGATCTGTACAGGACCTATCAGAATATCAGCGCTGTGATATTTTTTTAAATATCGCAGCATATGCTGTGATAGGAACCTTTTTGGCCTCGCACATTTACATTTAGGTACAATTGATATCTACTGTTAATTTATTTTTCTATTAGTTTTATTTTATTTTTTTGTTTACTATTTTGTTTTTTTTGTGCGAGTCCCAAATAAACATTTCAAATCAACAACTTTATATTGGAGTAAATATTAAGTGTTGTTCGGTGTGTGCCACAGCACAAAGTAAAAATATTGCTCCAAGGGATCATGCATGTTTCAAAATTGTGAGCTCTTCGAGTTTAATGGAGCCGGAAATAATACTAGAAGGGTTTAAATCTTCAATTTCTATGTATAAATCTTCAATTTCTATGTATGGTCTCATATACTCGTACAATAGAATGATGGGGGATGGATGGTGATGCATCGACATGCGCAAAAATACTTAACGCTAAACCCTATTAATCTCAAAATGTGACAGTTGAGAAAATTGAATGCCACAATCACATATTGCGTAACTTCTGTAAAAAAATTCGTGGACTGACAACAGAAACCAAGTACTTGCTGCAATATCGAAAAACGCTTAGCAACGTAAGGATAATGCTATTGTGAAATGCATAAAATATCACAAGGCTTCTGCAAACCCTAGAAATGTTGCCATATCGGTTCTGCACAATGATATTGTCAGTTCTATGCCACACGCTTACGGCGATCACAAAATATGCCAGAGCTATTACTGTGAAAAACAACGACAAAAATTAACTCAAAAAGATACAAAACTCAACATATGGATTTCGTATCAATGCAATTTGTTCAAGTGTGGCAGTTAAATCGCGAAGTTTAATTGAATATGAAGACACCAATATTGTCGAATGCTTTAACCCTTTAAGTATTTTCATATCTAAATATGCACAAAACATTTAAACGCTCATTACACAAAATTCAAAAGTCGCGCGACAGTACTCCTCTTGCCGTTCGAGTTATCAACCTACAACAAAACGAGAACGCAATACGTCACGCCACGCGTACTATCTCTTTCTCTCCAATCACAGCAAGAACTTAGACGGTTCGCGCCGAATCTGAGTAATGGTGGACGCTTATTAAAATTTTGTTAAAAGTAGTAGTAAAAGTGGATAAACTGTTAATATTTTGGTGTCATATTATTTGAAAAGCATCCAGTTATAACAAGTAAGTGTTATTTCATTACAAAATTATGCTATTTTACGTATAGTGAAGCAATAAAGTATTTGTATATAAATAGACACTTTGCGTCTTACCTCTATAAATCGATTTTATTACTCATGTATCTAAATAGATACTGGGCGTCTTTCCCAGTGATTGGCAATTTATTTGTTTGTGTCCAAAAAGATACAACGATACTTACTGTTTGTTATAGAAAATGAAGCGAAGTTCGAGAGTTTCAAAAATTTTGGCCCTGGTGCCGCCAGCTGACTCAGGCTCTGAAGATTCTGACTTAGATTTAGACTTGTCGTCAGACGCTCCCGATATCCCAAATGAGATGATGGATATTTTTGATGAACAATCTGATAGCGAAGATGACTCTTTACCATTACAAATACCGCCTCCACAAGAATACTCAAGGTTACCGGATGCACCAGCCGTGTGTGTTGCGATCCCATCTTCACCTTCTCTTGTGTCAGTAAACCCTTCACCCGACACAACACAAACGGTACAGTCGCCAAGAACGCCAAATACAATTTATTCCAATACTTGTAGTCCTCTGATACCAATTGCACCCAGACTCCTACGCTCCCGCAGATCAGAAATTCAAAACCAAAACAACAGAACAGAACCATTATCAAGCATACAACAAGAAGACCTTATTCAACCCCAGACTTCTGGTGTTGAAGTTCAGAGTACAAGAAATCGGAAAAAGAAAAAATGGATTTTAAGTTTAGATCTACAAAGTTTATGTGGCATGTGGATAGGGAAACAAGTGTTGACAGTTTATTTCAGGAACAAGTCACTGGTATTGATACTCCATACCAATACTTCAAAAGATTATTTGACGATGAATTGATGGAATTTATTTGTTATCAATCAAACCTTTACTCTACTCAAAGCACAGGAAGATCAGTTGATATGACAAAAGAAGAATATGAAAACTTTTTAGGTATTGATATGCTAATGAGTATTGTCGGTATGCCTTCTTACAAAGATTATTGGTCACATCAATTAAGATATGACAAAATTGCTTCGGTAATGCCACTGAAAAGGTATCAGCTGTTACGAAAATACACGCATTTTTCCGATAACAACTATGTAAACCCTAATGATAGATATTGCAAAGTGAGACCTGTCATGGAACACGTAAGAAAAAATTGTTTACGAATAGAGCCCGAAAAAAGTTTTTCTGTTGATGAGATGATGATTCCTTACAAAGGGACAAGAGCTGGATCAAGAAGACAGTATATTAAAAATAAGCCTCATCCTTGGGGGTTTAAGTTTTTAGTCAGAGCTGGAGTATCTGGCATAGTTTATGACTTTTTCCCTTATGCTGGTGAAACAACTTTCGATGACGTGACTTTTACGGACCCTGAAAATAAATATTTCGGACTGACAGAAAAATATGTACTGCGCGTGTCGAAAACTATTGAAAATCCAGCTCTGACGACCTTGTTTTTTGACAACTGGTTCTTCTCTCTTGAACTTATATCCTATCTGAGAAATGAGTTTGGCATCCTGTCGTTGGGGGTTATCCGTAAAGATCGTTTGAGAGGATGCAATATGATATCGGACAAAGATTTGCTAAAGAAAGGAAGAGGAAACTACAAGGTTATGGTCGATAACAGTAAGAAGATTGCTGTGACTAAATGGGCAGATAATAAATGTGTCACTTTAGCTAGTTCATATGCAGCAGATAACAGGGAAACTTTTGTAAAAAGATATTGCAAGGCCTCTAAGCGTTAAGTAGATGTCAAATGTCCAACGGTTATTTCAGAATATAACCAGCACATGGACGGCGTGGACTTGGCGGGAATGTTTGTGTCTCTGTATCGAACGGGCAGTAAAAGTAGGAAGTTGTATAAAAGGATATACTACCATTTGGTGGATATTTGCGTCAACAATTCCTGGTTATTATATAGAAGACATTGCAAAATGTTGAATGAAAAGAAAGTGTTATCTCTTAAAGATTATAAATTAAGCGTTTCGTACACGCTTATACAAAAAGGTAAAATGGTGAATAGAATGGCAACTAATTCAGTGAAAATTAAACAGCCCATTGTGCCAAGGCCCGAAAAGGATATCCGCACTGACGGCTTACACCATATCCCTACTGTTGTAAAGAAGGGTCGGTGCAGAAACTGCACAACGGGTCAGACAGTAAATAGTTGTCTGAAATGTGATACAAGGCTATGTCTCACAGAAAAACGTAACTGTTTCCGTGAATTCCATACCAAATAATCTATCACAGCTCAATAATTTTATTTTGATCTCACAGAAGTTCCTATTTAAGTTAATTATTTCTATTGTTTAGAGCTAATTGTTGTTTATCTATATAATAGTTAATAAGCCTTAAGGTCATTTTGTGCATTTTTAGATACGAAGTTCGCAATAACCTATTTTGTTTATTTGTGTTTTTGTATCCAAAAAGCTTCAACATGGAATATAGAAAACTTTGATTGCGCGATGCAGGATTAGTTCTTATAACTAATCCTGCATCGCGCAATCAAAGTTCTCCGCGCGATTGGAACATATACGACAGCCCGAAATCATCTAACGGGCAGTTGCCCACCAGACATAACAACCCGTCTGGCCGGAGGATCCTCCCTTTTCAACGGAGGTTTGCGGGACTTTACTCTCTGTTCCGCATACCTCCAAATAATCTAGTTTTTTTCTTATTTAACCATCTCAATAACTTTTTGCTCCATAAAAGGTTAATAGCGTTATAGCTAAGTTTTTTAATTGGGGGTAAAAGGACCAATTTAGCCCAAAAACGAGGCTACCAAGGTAGATGCTCAGCAGCAGTAGTCTCGTTTAACACGAAATCTGCTATTTCATCCATCCAAAAAGTATTCACAGGCAAAGATCCCGGTGGTAATATTAAACGATGGAAAAAAGAGAGCACTTAAACGGAAGTATTTTGTAGAGCACCCAGTGAAGAAAAAATATCATTATAAGAAAGAAAGAGATAAACAAAAAAACAACACGATTATGGCCCTGCTAGTTCTGCACAAGACATATCACAAGAAGAAGAAAGAAATGGAATATAGAAATGGCGCAAGAATAATTCATAAAAAACTTAGAATCGCTTACTGCAGACAAAAAGGCAATAGAACGAGCAACTATATTGCAAAGGGGAAGACGGCAGCTTACCAAAGGACAGTGTGGACATTGCAGAATTAATAATGCTGTTAGATAATCTCTTCGACTCGGTCAATGCAAACTTCCATAGAGAAGGGAAAATATTCAGTTCCGCAGTAACACGCCCATTTTAAAATGATATGAAATATGTAATTGATAATGATAAAGAAACAACAGTGCCGTCTCTTACCAGCTGGGTGAAAACAATTGAAGGTTTTAAATCTATTGTTATTTACATATTTACTGTCGCAAGAAATAAAATCTATTCTATTAAGGAATATGAACCAAGACCCTCTTGAAAACCTTTTTGGAGCCATAAGCTCATGGCTATAATTATAATAATAATAATAATAATATAATAATAATATTTTTATTGACATAAAGAAGTTGATACATATTCTATTGAAGCCCTGACTCCTGAGCTAGGTGGTATACCTGTGTTACAGGAGTCAGTGTCTTCACTCGTTTGTGAAACATTAACAATTATGTATGCAACAAAATTAAAATTAAAATGTATACAATTAGTGCAAACTTGCTCTTGTGTGATAAGTGTTGTTTATATGTGTGAGTGTGATGTTGTGTGGTGGTGTGACGGTGTAATGGTGTGTGTGGTGGTGTGATGGTGATGGTGTGAAGGTGTGTGTTTGATGGTATATTCCTCAGTGTGCTTATGCATTGTATTTTGAATAGTATCAGATATTATGTATGTTGATCTTTTATTATGTTTTCCGTCTGTAAGTAATCCAGAGTTTTGAGCCAACTGTTTATTTTCATCTTAGCTTTCTTTTTAGTTAGTGGGTTGATGTTGAGAATTTTATTTAACTTGTTATATATATAAACAGTTAAGAATAGATGTTGCCGTCTAGCGGATGCGGTATTACATTTAACTGCGCGACATACAGTGCCGATGGTTCTCTTTTGTTTGTTTGCATGATTTACTGGTGTAATTTCATGTTGTTTCAAAGTGAGGTTTTGCAGATATAATTGTCTAACTGTCAGTACCTGACAGCTTTCATAGAGACTTTTTGTAGGGTACCGGTAGGGTTTGAAGGTCATGACTTTTAACACAGATCTTTGGGCTCTTTCGAGGTGTATCATATAGGTTTTACAGGCCCCCCCCCATGCCGTGATACAATAGCTCACGATTGACTGCACTAGCGCTAGATACACTGCCCGAAGTAACTCTAAGTCACATACCTGTCGAAGACTTTTAAACGCCCATATAAGTTTTCTAACCCGGGAGGCAGTTAGTTCAATATGGGGGCGCCAACTAAGTCCCTCATCCAGAATTACACCCAAGTACTTTATAGTGTTTTGTTGTTTAATTGAAACACATGAACATTGAACACTGTTATTGGGGTTATGACAGGAGTGTGCCTTAAGGCTTATTACCTCGGGTTTGGTTTTGGCGAAAGTAAATTGTAGAAAAGCGGTTTTCGAGATATTAAGCGTTAGTAAATTTAATTTTAGCCAGTGCATTATTTTACGTAGCCCTATCTCAGCAGCTTGACGCGCCACATCCCAAGTCTCTCCGTAAAATACTAGAACGGTGTCATCTGCGTAACTGAATATTTTCCCGTTCGTAAGAGACTGCTGGCATAGGTCGTTTACATAGAGCAAGAAGAGGCTTGGGGATAGGCAGCTACCCTGGGGCACACCGTAGTCTATTCTTGCTTCGTTGCTAATAACTTTACCGATCTTAACCTTTTGTGTCCGGTCATTAAGAAAGTCTGTGAATATGCTTAGAGCTCTTCCCCGGATTCCAGCATGCTCTAGCTTGCTCACAAGGGTAGGAATACTCACAGTGTCGAACGCCTTGGCCAGGTCCAGAAAAACACCCAGACATTTTTGCTTTTTATCAAGTTTTCCAGTGACGTAATCTGCAAGTTGGTTAACTGCGTCTGTGGTGCTTTTTCCAGACCTAAAACCAAATTGCGCGTCCGATATTATTTTGTTGTGCTCTAGATACTTCATGAGTCTACGATTTAACAATTTCTCTAATATTTTGGATAGTACTGGCAAAACTGAGATAGGTCTGTAATTTTTAATATCGTCTTGTTTGCCCCCCTTGTGAACAGGTGTAATCAATGCTTTCTTGAAGATTTGGGGAAAAACTCCTTGCTCAAAACAGACCTCAATGAGTTTTGTAAGAGGTGGAACTAGTGTTTCTTTACCTAATTTCAGAAGTCTAGCCGGAATGAAGTCTCATCCTGTGGCACAATCAGTTTTTAAGTTATTAATAACTGCCTCTACTTCGGCCTCATCCGGGGCAAGAAGGACCATTGATTCCCGCGCAGGGGGTGTTTCTATTTTGTATGGGGTTAGTGGAGAATTTTGGGTTTTTATTTTATCTGCCAATTGCTTTCCAATATTCGAAAAATAATGGTTTATTTGTTCTATTGCATGTGGCACTTGTGTATCAACAGAGGTGGCTAGAAGTTTATCACTTGATGTTTGATTACTGGATTTATTGGTTATAGATTTTATTATATTCCAAGTTTCCCTACTGTTCCTGGAAGTTTTTAAAGCCGAACTTTGGTGATTTATTTTTAATTTCCTTAGTAAAAGGTTACAATGATTACGATACCTTTTGTATGAAACCTCAACAATTCCGTTATTTGGGTCTGCCAGGAATTGACGGTGGAGGCTATCCCTGTTTCGAATACAACGCAAGAGGCCCGGTGTGATCCAGGGTTTAACTACAACTTTACGGTTAGGGACATATGATACTTTTGAGTGCTGAGATACTGTGGACATCAGACATTGGACAAACCGTGTAGCGGCCATATTTGCATCGCAATCATGTGTGATAAAAGTAAAATCGGTGGTTTTTAATTGTTCGAGAACGCCCTCATAGTTTACTTTTGTAGTACATCTTTTCTTATAGTTATTGTTTTCAGGGGAGAAGTTACTTAGGCAAAGCATTACAGAGGCGTGATCGCTAACGGTGGAATCTATAACCATGACTGTTGCACAGGTAGTGGTACTGATCATTACGTGATCGAGGCAGTTATGTAGCCTTGTAGGATGGGTATGTCCCGGTAAAAGGCCCATTTCTGCTGTAAGATTTAGGTAGGAGGATTTATTTCTATCAGTACTATTAAGCTTAATGTCAATGTTGATATCTCCTAGCAGAATTATATTTTTCGCTTTCAAACTGCTTAAGATATTTTCCAGAGAGTTAAGGAAGCTATCTATACAATATGTAGATGGGGATCTATAGGAGGCCAGAATACACGTGTCGGAAGCAATTTTTAAAAGCAGAAAATTTGCACCTATTGGATCGGGTTCTTCTACCGTACATTGAAGATTGTTTTTAACATATATTGTAATGCCGTCGTTTTGATTTAAACATTTTTTGCTGGAATACGTCACATAATTATTCATAGCTGGTATCGGTTTATCTTCATTTAGCCAACATTCTGTCAGGACTATGATGTCAATCTCACATGATAGCCTAGCCAACTGAGCCTGGAAACCATCTAAGTTTTTGTAAATACTTCGGATGTTTTGAGTAATTATTTTTAGTGATGTTTTAGAGGTTTTTATGATTTCGTTACAAGCGTCGGTATCGCAGTAATGAGAAGATGCCATTTCAAAACTATCTATCTGTGAGGAGATGTTGTTATCCTTATTAGCCATTGAAAAAAACTGTATAAATTTTTGTAGCATGTTAACGTGCGTATGTTAATTATAAATATGATGAAAGTAAGGTTTGCAAAAATTAAGGTAAGAATGTTCACTATAGAGAAAATATGTATGTGAGGAATTATGTTTGCGATATGTGTTTTTTGTTCAAAATTGTCCCTAGTGTAGAATGGTTTTGATTGTGTGTGTGTGATTAGTTTATGTATAAGTGTTTTACAATATGAGAGCAGCTGCAGGCAAAACAATAACAAAACAGACAACTTGGAGTTACTGGAACTTGTATATTCCCTGGCCAGTCATAGTAATAATTTGGATTTAAGATCAGCTTCGTTCTTTATGTGAACTTGTTGATCCCCTTCCTTTTGTCGAAGGTAGACCTTTCCAAATGAAGTCCAGCAAAATTTGATTCTGTTCTCATTCGCAAATTTTCTCGCAAGATAGAATAAGCGTTGTGTTTTTAAAGTCAGGCACTCTGAAATATAAATTGGTTTTCTTTCGCCTGATATATTTATATGGAATGTGTTTAACTTATCCTGGGCATTTTTCCGATTGAAGTTACGCACTTTCTGCAAAACATTGTCCCTTGTTGTTACTGAGACAAAGTCGACTATTATGGATGGTACGCCACCTTTCTTATTTGTGCGGATAACGTCTCTAATTTCCTGATTTTCGAGAGGGATTTCTAGAACTTTAGCTGTTTCTGATATTATCCCAAGCAGATCCGCTTTATTTTCCCCATCCCTCTTTGGAATATTTCTCATCTCTATTTTTGTTAGGCATAATATACGCTCCAGATTCTCAACTTTATCTTCGAGCTGATTTATATATGCATGATCGATCTTTCGCTCTCTTTCGATGGTATCTATTTTTACTACCATGTCATCGTATTGTTGCGTGACGAAGTCCAGGGATTTTTTCATTTCCGAGTTTTGTGTTATTATTTCGGACATTGATTTTTGCAGAGACTTAAATTTGCTATCGGATTGAGCGGTAGACGATTGTAAAAGGTCCCTAATTTCTTGCATAAAAGCGATCATATCCTCATCCCGCTTGTTACCTTTTTTGCGCGACGTGACATTTGAATCAATAGCTTTTAAGTTTGGAGCAGATCCGGTTTGTGAGATAGTTGTATTTCTCACATGAAGAGTTTCGGAGTCACTCGCTGTCTGGCTTGCTATAGACGTCGCTGGCGATTGAGGTGGCGTACGCCTCATATTGTTAATATTAAACTTAACTCGTAATACCTTGTAACGAGCGGCCGGTGCGGCTGCGTGTGCACGTAGCTCACTTGAAGCGGAGAATGTAGTACGTAGCAATAGGATGTGAGTCACAGGCCCCACAGTGCGCGTAGTCGTCGTGTAAGCGGGATGGCAATTATGGAGAGCGCTCTGTTCTCGCGGAGGCGAAGGCGGGGCGCGCGGTAATGCACGCCGTAAGTTTGGTTGCCAGCTGGTAACAACTTTTTAAGACGCGAAATTGGCCACTTATCACATTCACTTATAGGTGACAATCCCATATACGTAGGGGATGTGAATTTATATTTTACTTTTAATTTCGACACACGTCCACTTTCGGTCACGATCACGGGCGAAGGGGGTAATAACAAGCGATAATAACATAATGCCCAGCTCTACAACATTTGAAAATGCCCTCAAAACTTTATTAATAAACAATATTACATCTGCACACTCCCTACAGGGTAATTGTGAAAAGGACGACAGTATTTGTCTTCAATCGTTAAAATCATTTGTAGAAAATGGATCACCCAGCAACAACAATACTGATGGTAATGAGATAAGGCAAATAAATAATTGTCATTTAAATATTGAAATGATTAATACAAAAATAATGTTACAAATTTGTTCTTGAGTCCATGTAGAAAAATGCGCTGCTATAGCATATTGCAGTGGATAGATGGCAACCAAAGCCTTAAAGTTTGTTTTAAAAAAATGTAACATATGTAAAAATACTTGCATTAGTGAAAATATTGAAGATTTTTACACATACATAACAAAAAAAGAATATTGTGGCAAAAAATGGTTGTGCTATCCCTCCCGAGCATTGTTTGACTACTTCGCCCAAGTCGAACACATCACTTTGGAAGTATTGAAAACTGATGCACATATGAAGCAAATCATACAATATATAATTTTAAATAGTGACTACATACTGATTTTAATTTTCTAACATGCAAAGAAAGTAAAAATATATTAAATAAGTATTTATTAAATAAAAGTGTCATGTTCTTCGTTATGAATCGGTGCAGAGAAGTCAGCAATGTTCTCACTGGCAAGAGTTTTTATAATTTTATTGAAGCAGATTGTACTGAGATGCTGCATTATCCTACAGGCTCGAGAGCATTTTTATGAAAAAAAAAGGGTAGGAAACGAGAAGTGCAAACAGGAGAAGTATTAAGTGTTATAAAATACATTAAACATCATAATTTTGTATTATTTCGTGAATCTTTATTCCTAACTAAATATTATCTTGACCACTATTTCAAGAAATCACTTACAGCTTGGCAAAAATGTCCTGAAACGGAACTAAAAAATTTCAGCGTTGGCAACTTCACTCACTGTCACGTCTAGTCAGTACATGTAATGTCATTTCATGTTATCGCGGGCTGTTTTTTGTGTATTGTGTATTTTTGTGTTTAATTTGGTGACTCAAAGGGCTCAAAATGAAAAGAAAAACTATTCGCAGCTCCGTTAGAGCGATAATTTATAAAGTGTAAAGTGTAAATGACAGGTAATATGTTATTTTATTTAAGTAATTAGATATAATATGTGTGTTCAAACTTGCAATAGATAGTATAAACCATTATTATAACTGTTATTTACATTGAAAAAACATTGATGAATTTGAGGTTATGTGCATTCACAAAGATGCAAGCTCCTATAATCTTGATACTTTTTGTGTTACTTCCAGAATAAAATAACTAAGTTTTTTTTTAGGTGTATCCGTAAGTTCCAAACGGCGAATTGCTAAAGAAGGACAAACAAACAAAGGCATTTTCTCCACTTCAGGCAAACATAGAGCAGGGCGACCCAAAAAGAATTGGATGATTTTGACTTGTGCGCGATCAGACAAAAAGTTCAATTCTGTTACACTGTCAATAAGATTGTAAGTTGAATTTTAAACCATTAATACGATATATAGGTACCTAAAACGATACAATTGATTTTCTATTGTTGCTGGTTGTTATGAGATTAAAGTGTTTTTATATATTTCTATCGAGGATATGCTGAGAGAGATTATAACTTTTAGGCACCAACGCTACGAAACTTTCTACCTGTGCTCAGAGAAGACATTGGATTTGATGGGAGCCGTGAACACTTACGGAAGGTACTAAAAGCACTGGGCTTTCGATATAAAAAGTGTCAATGAGACAGGCAAGCTTTGATGGAAAGGCAAAGTATTGCTGCAAAGCGTGAAACTTACTTGGACATTATTATTAAAAACAGAAACTTTCCTGATGATTTGAGAAAAGATATTATTTATCTTAATGAGAGCTATATTCAGCCTCCTACAAATTAAAAAAATGCTGGCAATCCCTTGTAGTTACTGGAATAAAAGAAAATGTCTCTAAAGGCAAAAGGTAAGTTGTTGCTGAAGCATACTTAGGTAGTTTGGTTAATAAATCATATCACTACCTATTTTTAATCATTTTGTTTTCTTTTTAGGTACATAAACACCCTATACAATTACAATTCCCTGCGTGTACAAACACGCAGGGAATGAAAATGGCTTTGTGCCGTTATTAATATTTAGTGGAAAAAATAAAAATGAAGAATACTACCACTCTGAGATGAATACGACAAATTTCACAAAATGGGTAATGGAGAAATTAATACCTAATTTGTATAAACCTTCCATAATAGGGTATTTTACTGTAAAAATCTAATTAGTCCGTCTGATAGATTTACAAAAAATATTGGACACGTATTTTTTCTTTTTTCACGTAAACAAAAAATGAAGACGATACAGTGCGTTGAAAACTCACGTGACGTCACGTCGCTGGTAAAAATTGTAGCAACGTAGTGACGTCACGTGAGTTTTCAACGCACTGTATCGTCTTCATTTTTTGTTTACGTGAAAAAAGAAAAAATACGTGTCCAATATTTTTTGTAAATCTATCAGACGGACTAATTAGATTTTTACAGTAAAATACCCTATTGTTATGGATAATGCTCCCTACCACTCAGTGATTCGCAATAAGGCCCCTACCTCTCAGGGGCGTGCGCTCCATATAGGCAATTAGGCTAAGCCTACCCTACCATAGCAACGGATAAATAAAACAAATGTATTTATTGTAACTATGCAATAAAATAAAACAAAAATATTTAATAACTCAAAACGCCTAGTATAATGCTTATAGCAACTTCTCGCCCGTGCGTGTGACGTATCAAACTACACTGTTCCTACGAAACGGTTTACATAGGCCACAATACGGAGAGCCTTATTTCAATTGATAAATTTATGCATGTGTGCAAATGTTCTTGTGTATGTACGCCCATAATTTACACACACATGTATAAATTATGGGCGTTTGTAGGCTCGCTGGAGACCACTACGCGGGTCCTGATTGGTTCACCACACAATTCAAGGACAAGTAGTAAAATTTTATGAATGGAAATCGCTTAACAGGGTTGCCAATTTGAGAATAATAATTTCCTTAATAACTTATAGATATAGTTTAAAAAAACGGGTAAGTACTATCAAAAGTATAAAATGTACAAAACAAATGTTAAATTGTAATTAATAACCCTCTAAATATAATTAAAAACCGCAAGAATTTAACTTTATTCCCCAAATTTTCCAAACTTAATTTGAGAATTTGGTTTAAGGGAATTAGAAAAATAAATTGGCAACTCTGTTGACACAGAGTTGTCAATTTTGGCGCGTTATGATGTATAACCCGGCAAAATGTCATTACATGTCATTCTTAAAGATTACGATAGGACCATGTAGCAATTTTGGAAGTGTATTGATTGTCTTTTTAAATGATATTTTTGCAAGAAAAAGAGAAGCCATATTGTTTCATGTGACAAGCAATAATCGTTCGAATATTTTGTTGTTGAGTTTTATATATCATAGTGCATTGATTTATAAGTAATTCGTTTTGAGTCATAAAGTAGTATTAATATTGAAGTTTAGTTATTTGTTTACATAGTTAAAAATGGTCCTAAATTGTGAAGTTTGTGCTGACAATGTGTGTTTGTTAGAGATTAAAAACAGTAAGTTTTCACAGCTATCGTATAATGATAAGATTCAAGTTATTTCTAAAGGTAGATGTGTACCCGAGTTACGAGAACTAACTCAAAAATATAATAATTCATCTCGTACTCGTCATTTCAATCCTCAGAGTTATGAAACATATAACTGGCTGTGTGGTTGTGTTCACACGAATAAATTATTTTGTTTTCCATGCATTTTGTTTAATAATTCTAGTAAGTGGAGTGAGGGATTTATAGATTTGCATAATTTTCATTCCTCAGCAAAAAAGCATGACCTGTCTGAAAAACATCTAGAGGCTTGCTTAAAGTTAAATACATTTGGTAAATCACGTATTGAAACTAGTATTAACAGCCAGTTAAAATTAGATATAGAAAGGCATAATGCTAAAGTAGATAGAAATAGAAACATTTTTCAAAGACTGATCGATGTTGTCTGCTTTTTGGGAAAACAAGAATTAGCTTTTCGTGGCCACGATGAATCCTTATCATCAGTGAATAGAGGTAATTATTTGGAAACAGTAGATTTATTAGCAAAATACGATGGAGTTTTAGAAACTCACTTACAAAATGCAAGTACCACATTCACGGGCATGTCGAACAGAACGCAAAATGATTTGATCTCGAGCGTTGCATCTGTGATAGCTGATCACGTTAAAGCTGAAATTAAAAAGTCCGATTATGTTTCTGTAATGGTGGATGAAACACCTGACGTAAGCGGCCGGGAACAATTAGTTTTGATCTTAAGATATTTTCGTGATTCCGAAGTAGTTGATCGATTTATTAAATACTTAGATGTCAGCGCGGATCGGACCGCTGTAAATCTAAGTTCTATAATTTTGGAAACTTTAGGAGACTTAGATTGTCATTGTAAATTAATTGCACAAACTTATGACGGGGCAGCAGTTTTATCCTCTCAAATTAACGGCGTGCAAGCTTTGGTGAGGCAAAAATGTCCGCAAGCAATGTACGTATGGTGTTCAGCACATGTATTGAATTTAGTTTTATCGAAATCTATTGAACGGGTTCCTGAAACAAAACGCTTTTTTAATATAATAAAATCAATTGCGGTTTTCTTTCACACTAGTACAAAACGAATGGCGTTTTGTAACGACTTTGCCGCTATGAAAAAGCTGCCTCGTGTCTCCGAAACTAGGTGGACATATCACTCGCGCACGTTAAATATAATTAATAATGAGTATACACACCTCCTTCAGTTGTTTGAGGAAATGAATGAAAATACAGAACACTGGGATGGTGATACATTGTCACAAGTCAGTTCTTTTTTATTTAACATGAAAGAATTTGAATTTATTTTTTTATTAAAAACATTCGCGGATATTTTTGAGCAAACCGATATTTTATACGATATTATACAGAAAAAAACTTGTGACATCGCGTTTTGTGTTAAAAAGATAAAACAATTCGAGTCATTTTTAGCTCATTACAGAGACAAGTTCCAGATCAATTATGATGCAACTGTCCTCATTGCCGGACTTCCCAAAAGAAAGCGCAATGTCGATGATGTAAAAATACATTATCGGCGTATTTTTGCCGAAATAATTGATAATGTACTCGGCGAATTAAGAGATCGTTATATTAATATTAAAAATTTGAAATTCTTTGAGTTACTTTCCTATGAGAATTTTAGTAAATATAGTGAACAATTCCCTGAAAAGGAAATCAGAGAGTTCACTAATACTTATCAGGGCCATTTTGATTTTGATAGATTAAAAAATGAATTGCGCTGTATTTATAGATCGCCTGAATTTACGAATTGTAGCATATATGCTATTATTCAAAATTTGTATAAAAATAATTTAGATAAAGTTTTTTCAGAAGTTTTACGTTTAGCGAAGTTTATTATTACTATCCCAGCAAGCAGCGCATCGGCAGAACGTTCATTTTCGTGCTTAAAACGTATACACACCTATTTAAGAAACACACAAAGTCAGCAACGACTCACAAATCTATCTTTGATTTCTATCGAAAAAGAATTAATGGTCGAACTACGACGCAAACCTACTTTTTATGATGAGGTCTTGCAATCATTTTTGAAAAAGGATAGGCGCGTAGATTTAATTTATAAATGAGTATCTATAATTTAAAGTTTTTCACAGATTGCAAACCTGTAGTTATCTTATTATTAAATATATGTATATACATGCGATGCGAGTCACATGAAATAGGGCCTTTGTAAAGGCCACATTGGATATCTTGCAAGTGACGTTTTTTATAACTACCACTCACTTGGAAAGATATTTGAGGTGGCCGAATCTTTCTTCTATTTGCATCGTAAGAATATAGTGATTTGAATGTTTCTTGAATAAACTGGTGAGTTTTTGAAATTATAAGTTTTGGAGTGGGCAAATGTTTCGTCTATTCGCATCGTTCAGTATCGTGATTTCAACCCTGAATAATTTGGTGAGTTTTTTTATATATTATGTCTGGCCTACCCTTGCACTGGAGTCACTGCACGCCCCTGCTACCTCTTCATCAAAAGTTAATGAAATAAAGCTATGGTTGTTCGAGAGCAATGTACAATTTGATGACTCATTAAGGAAGCCAAACCTGCTCATGCTTGTTAAGCAACACAAACCTGTGCCAGTTTATGAAATTGATGAAGTCCTAAGTGAGCATGGTCACACAGTGGTACGGCTCCCGCCTTATCACTGTGACCTAAACCCGATCGAACTGATCTAGGGCATTGCAAAACATAAAATTACCTCACATAATGTTGGATCAGTTGACATCAAGGTATTTTAAAATAGCTACATTCATTTTAAAATTTTAAATAAGTACTTGAAAAGTTTAATTGTCTTAATTTTTTATGGTTGTAGGCCGTGGCTGAACAAGTGTTTGCAAGCATCTCTGTCGATGACTGGATAATATCATGTGAACATGTTATGAAAATAGAATAGGAGTGTTATGAAATGGGACAAAGTCTGTATAGAGATATAGACAAAATAGTAATCAATCTGCAAGATGACAGCAGCAGTACAGAGACAGACACGGATGAAGAGCTTTCGAGTATAGAATATTTAGACGAAAGTATGTTAGATTCTGGTTAAAACATGATCAACAGATATACATACAGTGATAAGGCTGGAGCCTTACCACTGTGTCACCATGCTCACTTAGGACTTCATCAATTTCAAATTTCTAAATATTAATAACGCGTTCGGCACAAAGCTTTCATTCCCTGTGTGTAAAATAATGTACCTAGAAAATAAAATCTATATCTATACTTATAATAAAACTGTAAGTGGTCAATTCTGTACATTGAATATATATTTAAAATTAATATTGGAGGATGAATAGTGATCGATACTGATGCCAAAAATGCAATCAGTAAATTTTCGTCTGTCTGTCTGTCTGTATGTGCACGCATGGATCAAAAACTACTGAAGGGATTTTAACCGCGCAACTAAATGAAATGTATCTATAACTACGTACCTATAGTTAGGCTCTTATTTCACGAAATGTCAATTTGTCAAATCATCAAATGTACTAATCGAACAATTTGTATGAGGAAAATGCCTACTAGATTTTCAGTGATAAGTACAGCTTGGCAAAAAAAGTCGTGAAAATAATGGTGTCGCCACTATCGTACATATTGCAACCCTATATAGTACGGTAATAACGGTCTTGATACTTTGTTTTTTTTTTTCAAATATTTTCTTATTTAATGTGTGTTGACGGGTTTTAGAGGAGCTCGGGGCTAAATAATAACAACCGCACATGACAATCTTCAAGGTTAAGCCATGCTTGAAGGCCGTCCTGTGTGTCATTTGAAGATTTTTACTGCGAGCCAGAAGCCCAAAAATCTGAAAACCTGTCTTTCCAAGTGGTATTGTATTACTTAATTGCTTGGTTGTGGATGTCAGATAGTCAGTCGCTCCATGTAACATACTAATATTTACGCTGCATCCGGTTAGACTGGAAACCGACCCCAAACCCCGACTGCATATTGAAAACACAGGCGATAGATATATGATTTTATGGAACGAGAGTATCACAGGTAGAGGAGGAAATGAGATAGCTTCATGCATTTTTAAGATACTCACACCCGTATTCACAAACAATACTTTTCTTAGTAAAGTAGCAACGCTATGCGAAGTAAGGCATTTCTCACTGCGTTGCATATGGCAAGCCTTTCAATTCATAAACAATACTCAAACGACCCTTGACTATGCAAACGCACAGCGTTGAATAGAGCTCTGTGATTGGTTCGTTTGTGTTGCGTAGTTCACTTCGCTGCTTGACGTTCATTTCATGTGTCAATATAACCTAACTAAAAACATAAATGGTAACCGGTGTTCCTGAACTATTTCGTTCGATCGTGTTGATTTTATTGTGTATTTGTGGAATTAATAAATATGGATATAGCAACAGCTTCAGGTTCATTAAACGCAACTGCCAGGTTAGTAAGAGTACATAATTATATTCATTGTTTTCATTTTATAATAAAATTAAAGAGCAGTAAAAGAATGTTGATTATTTTGCAGTTCTAAAAAGTTACCATTTTCTTCGATCGAAAGAGAGCTGATTGTAGCTTTAGTACGGGATCGGCCTGTCATTGAAGACAAGCGTACAAACGCGAAGAACATCGAATTGAAGAAACGAGCCTGGGAGGATTTAACAGTGGCGTACAATTCTCAACCATATGTCTCACAAAGGCTCACTCATCAATTGAAAAGATGTTGGGAGAATATAAAGACCCAAAGAAAGAAAGAACTTTTGCAGGAGTCAATGAGTTTGAAACGCACAGGTGGAGGCCCTCCTGATTGTGGTTCCACAGTATCAGATAATGTCATAGACACAATCTGTCCATTTATTAATTTGAGAGTCCCAGGAGTAATCGATTCAAACACAATTGAAAGTTAGTAGGTATCCTTAAACATTTATAGATAATTGTTTCTTGATTATTTTATAAAAATGTTCATTTTTGTTTTCAGTTTTAGCCGATACAATTGTGCCAGATTATGCTAAGAAGCTGGAACCAGATAATGGAAATCCAACTGTAACAGGTATTTTAATTTGAATTATTTGAACAATGTTTGTGTGATATAATAAATTATGCCTAAAATAATCTTTCCCAATAGGCATTTTGCTGCGTACCAACTTGATTAAAAAAATTGTTTTAAATTTCAGATCATATGAAGAAACCACACAATGCGAAGGACTCTGATTTGGAGAATGAAAATAGTGTAAAAGGTATCTAACTTTGAATTATTTGAACAGTATTTGTATCTATGTATATATTAAATTTAATATATATTATATAAATGTATATCATTATTTCATATTTCAGTTATTAATCTGAACATATTGAAAGAAAAAAATAGCATCTCAAGAGAAACAGGAATTGAAAATGAACCGGAAGAGAATATTTCTTCCCAGCCAAAAAGGATTTACAATAAAGAAATCTTCTCCACACCCACAAGTAAGTAACGAATCATACTTTATTATTATTGTATCAGATATGTAAATCTGTTTTCTATTTTAAACCTTTTCCAAAACAGAGAAAATAGGATACATTAATAAAATACCTTATTGTACTATACATTTTTTCAGATAAAAAGAAACTTGTAAGCGAAACTGATGCAAGAATCAAACGCACCTCAATAAACATGCAACAGGACCAGGAATTACATGAGTTAAGAATGCAAAGAGAGAAGATTTTGATAGCAAGAGAAACGAATTTGTTAGAATATGAAAAAAAAATCCAAGATTTACAAATTCAAAAGGCTAAATTAGAAATTGAACTGTTAATTAAACGGATTGGAAATAAAACTTCTTAATATTGTAAAATGTCTGAATTTATTTAATTTTATTTATTGAAAATGGCGGGATATAAACATGCTTCTAAAAAGTAGACCTTCTCTGCTTTCTCCTCTTGACCGTGGAATATTTGTTACAGATTGATGTGTATTTCTCTCACTTTCAATTTGTTCAATAGCACCACGAGTTCTGCAAATATTATACAATATTGCAGTAGCTACAATAACATGGCATGTAGTGGTCAGTCTTGTTGCCATCTTTTTAGACAGACATGGAAATATTCTTTTCCAAACCCCTATGGTTCTTTCCACAGTATTTCGGGTTTTTATGTGTGCCTTGTTATAATTTTCTTCTGAGCTACTTTCTGGCTGTGCCACTGGTGTTAATAAATATCTTTGACAGCCGTATCCACTGTCTCCTAATAATATTCCATCTATAACACCTCGTTCCATTTTGTTCTTCAGACGTGAAGCTTGGAATATACGGTTGTCATGCACAGATCCAGGTCTATCAGCCACAATATCGTATATCTGTAGATCGGGTCCACAAACAATCTGAGTATTTATAGAGAAATATTTTTTTCGATTCCTAAAAACTTCAGCATATTGCCCACCAGGGTTTTGAACTGGGATGTGTGTACCATCAATAGCTCCTATTACTCCAGGAAAATTGGCTATTGTAAAAAATTCTTCTTTAATTCTTCCTAAGTTGTTTGGAAATTTAATAAATAAATTTATCTTCAAACTGAAGAGATAAGAGACCCTTTTCACAATTCTTGATACTGTTGGTTGACTCACACTTATAAGATCTCCAGTAATCATCTGTAAAAATAATATTGATGATAATAATAGATAAGCTAATAGTAGGTAGGTATAGATAGGTTGTTAATAAAGCCTTTTACCAATAGAGTGCGTAGAAATGGGTGTGAATAGACACAATTCAAATATAGCATAATATTTTTACAAAACTCATATTTGGTATGTTAAAGTATTATATAGTAAGTAGATACCTGAAAGCTTCCAGAAGAATAAAATCTTAAGGCCACAAGCAACTGATAAATAGCTGGCACTGGAAGTCCTCTAGCAGTTAATTTATCTAGGTCTTCATTTATCAGTGGCAAGATTATTAAAAGTACCACATCTTTGGAAAACCTGTAGCGTCGTCTAAATTCATCCGAACTGTAATAATCAAAAGGATTTTGGAAATCCCGTATCACTTTTCTGGTATTTATTGTACTTCTCTCATTGATATAATTATCAAATTCTTCTTCACTACTATAATCCATTGTAAAAGGACGCTATTAAAATGGAAAACTATCACGAACAGTAAAATCCAACCCCAAAAAATATGTCTCGTAACACATATTAGACCACACAGAAACGAGAGACACTCGCTATGCGTTGCTTAAAACAGCTAGCAGGCTACCTTAGCTGTGCGTTCATTATAAGGGACGCATAGTGCTAGCCGCCACTCAAGTATTGTCTTTGAATAAGTTTTATGGGCCCTGTGCGCTCGCGCGCACTGTGAGACCTCATAGTAACGTTTATGAATACGGGTGTCAGTAGCCTAACACTAAATAAAGACAATTTGATCATGTGGAGTGATAACTGCTGCGGCCAAAATAAAAAAAATGTTTTTATTTTTATGGGCATTTTTGACTTACAAAAAAGTTTTTAAAACTATTGAGCATAAATTTTTAATAAGTGGGCATTCATATCTCTCTTGTGACAGAGAATTCGCCATAATTGAAAAACGAAAACGCGTGTCAAATTGTATGGTGCCCGATGATATAAAACACCTTATCGAAAATGCACGGTTCAAACAACCATTTCGGGCTGTATCAATGAAGACTGAAGATTTTTATGATTTTAAGTCGGCTGCTGAAACATTTTTGAATACAACGACACTTCAAATATCAAAAGCGCATCACCTAAAATTTGACTGTGAAGAACCTTTTGTAATTCGAATGAAAGAAACACATAGCTTTACGGATAGCTGGAAAGTTGTTAATCTCCTAAAACGAGGCAAGACGCTCAATGACATTTCTGAATACTCATTACCCAATTTAAATTGTAAAAGTAAAATAACTGAGGAGAAGAAAAAACCTCTTAGCAATGATACCCTATCTTAGAAACGAAGACCACCGGCAATATTATGAAACTATTTTGAACTAAACAACATTTATGATAATAATATTGTTATGACACTATTCGCTTTTATTTCTTTAAGTATTAATAATTTTGTGAAAAAATGTTTGCTTACAAAAGTAGGCAGAGTGATATGACGAACATAAAAATGTTTGGCACATCACTAGTCTTTCTTTAGATAACAAACCTAAGTGCCAATACCCAAAAGGGCTTGGCACTTAAGCCTTTATTTATGATATAGCGCAAGGCACATAGAACCTTATTTAAGTTGATTAGAATTGGACTTTAAGTTTTCTTTGGATTGATTAGAAAATTTAAGTTTATTTTACTAATTAATAACTTGAGATACTTAATTGTCTGTAATAATAAAAATGTAAATTTTAAATTAAACAAATTATGTGGTTATGATGGTTTATTATTTAAAACATAAATTCCTCCGCTTTTAGTTTTTGGTACTTAGACCCTATTTTATTTCTAGTATTCAATTGTTTAATTTGTCTAAAGCCTATGTATATAAGAAAAAATGTTTGTATTACAATTTTTTACAGCAATGTTATATATACTTAAGCATAATAGAATTGTAAAGCAATATCGTGCACAAAGTTCCCGACCACCGGGAGGTTTGGGCACTTTGGACATGTGTTCGAAGATCTTTCCAAAAACTTTTCTTAGCAATAATTTACTGCCGAATATGAGTGCTCGATACATTTGGAATAAAATTTTGACACAACACCCTCCCCTAAGTGATGAACCCGATTAGCGCATACACCAAGAAATTGCTTCAATGGAAAAGTTTTATCAAGTAAAATGAACTAATGCAATGCTTGCAGACGACTGCTTATATTTTTGAAAACAACTGCAACTGAAAATTTTCACTTTCACAGAAGGATGCTCCCTCATGTACCAGGTGCCGTTCTTTGGATAAGGACGCGACAGAAGAAACGTCGGGGTCAGAAGGGGTCACGTCTGTATCAGTGTCAGCGTCTTCTAGAACAGCAACTACGTCGGGTACGGACACTTCTACGGGCACTATGACCACAGAGAACACTACAGCGACAGACACCACGGTTGCGACAGCTACTACGGCGGCGTCCGAGAAGAATGGACACAAGATGATTGAAGCCGCACAGAAGGAAACGACTAAGACGACTCCAGAGGATATTCCGGACAAGGACGCTCGTGGTTTAACCACAACCCTTATGCCAAAGGGAGTCAGTTGTGGCGCCAGGTCCACGAAGACCATGAGTTCCTCAGCCAGAAGATGCGAACCAGAAGCCAGAGAAGAATTAGCACGCCTGGAGTTGGAGCAAGCTCAGGCTGCGGCAAAGCTAGCTCGTGTCAGATTGGAGCTGGCACGTTGTGAACACGAGGACTCCGTGGATGAAGACCAGGAAGACAGAACAGCACAGGTGCAGAACTGGATCGAGACATCCATATTAGAAGAAGGCAACACGAAACAACTCGAGTAACAAGGTCAGCACCCATCACAAGAGCCACAGAACTGTGCATATAGCGGTTATTGTTGTGTTTAAGTCTATATTTTTTTTAACTTGAACGTATGTTTCACATTAGCTTATGCCAGAATTGTCAGATAGGATACCGCGGTATCCTATCTGAATGCATTTGCCACTGTTCCAATTTCAAACGCGAGGGTCGAACGTGCATTCTCTGTCTATAATGTCGTTAAAAATAAGTTGCGGAACAGACTATCTGTAATGATGCAAAGCATCATGATGGTTCGATTTAGGGGAGGTGGGCCTAAAACGGGTATCCCGCCTAAAGCGGGTAGGCTTTTAAATTTGCGCGCCATACGTAAAATTGCAAATGTGTGAGTGCAGTGTGGTGTCTCGAGCATCAACCAATCACATGCAGTCGGCTCGCTATAGTGATACAAGCGCTTTCAAGGTAGGATAAAAAAATGTTTTTTGCTGTTTCCATTAAAAAATATTTGTTTGGAATAGTTGTGTTTAAAAAAATGGTATATGATATGTTCTCAAAAGTTTTACGTTTTGATTTTGCTATTATTGTGCTAGTTTATCTTCGAAAACTTGTGACTACCATTGTTTAAATTTTAAGTTTTTTTTGTTTAAGTTTAAATTTTAATGAAGTGTATAAACTAAAACGTGCTCTTGGGCAGAACGGGTAGGTGTCAAGCGGGTACCTGCTTTGCCCTTACCTGTTTTACCCTAAATATGGCTTCGTGGGTTGGCAGGAGTTACTTTGTTTAGTTTTTAATTCATAAATGAATGAAAAACTAGAATATTGCTTGTTAATGTATGTAGGTAATGCTTCTTCTTTTTTTTAGATGGTAAATAAATATAAAAGAAAAACTACAAATGCATCCTGGGACGAGGATTTTATGAAACGGGCAATGGAAGAAGCTGGCAAGACTTCAGTTAAAGGTGCAGCTAAGAAATACGGTCTCAACCTATCAACATTACAGCGGTACATCAAAAAAGGATGCCCGAAAAAAAAACTTGGTAGGTTCATCACTGTTTTTAATGAGAATCAGGAGAAAGAACTACTGGAATATGTCTTTCATATGGACTCGCTCTTTTTTGGGTTAGCTAGAATTGATTTTTTGAAGCTTGTGTACCAATATGCTGAAATTAATCACATTCCTCACCCATTCAAGAATAATACCGCGGGTGAGGATTGGTTCGCCGGGTTTAAAATGCGACACCCTAATATCTTCGTCGGCCAGAACCAACATCAATAGCACGGGCCAGAGGCTTTAACAAACCTCAAGTTCAAAGGTTTTTCGATATATTAGAAGAAGAGATTGAAAAACACAATATTGCCGCGACGCGGATATACAACGTCGATGAGACTGGAGTTCAAACTACCAGCAATAGGCCTCCCAGAATCCTTTGCAGATCGGGGAAAAAGCAAGTCGGTGTAATCTCAAGTGTCGAACGAGGTAAATTAACGACCATTGTATGCTGCTGCAATGCGGCAGGTTCGTTTTTACCATCTTTTCTAATTTTTGTCCGAAAGCGGATGGTGCCTAGACTTCTAGATGGGGATCTCCACCTGGATCAGTAGCCAGTTGTACCGACAATGGCTGGATTAATGGTTCAACATTTTTGGAATGGCTACGTCATTTCGTGGATATGACTAGGCTCACAGAACAAAGAAAAATTCTCTTGGTGATGGATAACCACGAGTCGCACAAAAATCTTTAAGCCTTGGAGTTTGCCTCGAAGAACCATGTGATTTTTGTGTCTTTTCCACCACATACTACACATCGATTGCAACCACTCGATACGTGCGTGTATGGACCATTTAAACTTTATTTTGAGCAAGCCATTTCCTTGTTCCAACGAACTCATGTTGGCCGCATCGTGTCAGGAATAACTTTAACTATGTTGATTTATAATGGATGATGATCAAAGAAAGTAAAATAAGTTTAAAAATTAAGACTGCAATGAAAATGAAGACTTAATAGTATTAATATAGAATTAGTTAATTAACAAAATTTCGTTGTAATGTCCATTGATCTCGATAATTACCCTATACCCGTTTTGCCCAAACGCCGTACCCCTTTTAGGCAGCCCATAGGGGAAAACGGGTAGTTTGAAGGTTTTGTTTTGTTTTTGTTCAAATTATGAAGAAAATGTTTATGTTTGTTCTTATTTTAGATTCTTTATTAATTACATATTTGAAAAGTAAAAATAGAAGTTTAATTTTCTTTTCTAGGACTTTTTTAGTTTTGGGCCCACCTCCCCTACATTGAATCGAAATGGTGGATTTTGTACAACATTTAATCTATCCAATAAAAAGTTAAATTTATTCAATGTCAACATGTATGATTTCAAAAAATCAGCGAACCTCTTCGACCGGTACCAGCACGGAAGCCACATCCGAATCGGCAGAGACGAGGACGACTGCCACGGAAAGTTCTGAACAGACCTACACCTCCGCGACGACCGACCCAATCACCGTGACTTCCGCCGCCACCACCTCGACCACCACCTCCGCCTCAGTCGCCAGCGCCTCAACTGTGTAACGAGTTGTCAAGACGGCCGGTACGTCGAAACCAACCGGCCCACAGCTCCTCCGCCCCCCTAGCAAGAAGAGGGGAGGGGGGGGGATCGACGCATAGCAAAACGAAGACACAGAAAATCGCCAAAGCAATTTGCTAAAGATTTGCTTCGCCTCCAAGTCGAATTAGCTGCTGCACTCCTGGCCGCGCTAGAAACGGAGGACACCGATAGAGAAGATGACGAAGGAGAAGGAGATAGCATAAAATAAAAATAAATAGAATTTTATTTTTATCAAACACCGGCGGGAGGTCAAGAGGACTTCGCCCACCTAGTTGAAGCCATCACTATACCCTATCTGTTTAGGTAGTTAACTAAAGGTAAACAATCTTGGTATGTCTTTTTATGTAAAAATATTTTTTTAAATATGGGATATTACTACTTATACAAATCAATTATCTATAATTTTAGAAAATCTGAAAGTATTTTATGTTGTAAAACGTATTTCACATTTTTCAAAAATATTTTTCGTTATAAGACATACCAAGATTGTTTACCTTTAGTTAACTACCTAAACAGATAGGGTATAGGGCTGTCAGCGCCGTCCAGCGACCCAAATTCATCGAATTGCCTTTCTTCAGCGGATCGCATCAGGAATGACTACCCTTCCGCACCGCCTACTACGAGTCTGAACCAACATTCAGCACTGTCGAAAACATCAACCGATTACGAAGAAACTTAAAGAGGAAAGCCTGAGAAGTGGTTTAAGGGTTGCTCATCACCAACGCGCATCCTTCAGAAGTGATGAAGGCTTTGGAATAGAGATTCGGAAGACCAGAATGAATCGCCATGATAGAAATGGAAACGCTTCGAGACCTACCACGTCTCTTCGAGTCGCCGAGGGACATCTGCATATTCGCCACGATTATCTCCAACGTAGTAGCAACATTGAAGACACTGGATTGTTTCAACTACATATACAACCCCTAACTTGCGAAGACATTGGTGAACAAGCTGACGCCGACGCTTCGGTACCGCTACTACGACTTCTCATCAACTTGCGTTGTCCCAAAGAAGATCCCTGCCTCATCAAGTTGGAAAGATTCTTCAAGAGGGAAGCAGAACTGTGCGGGCCCTACGCGCTACTTGAACAGGTGGCAGCACCATCAACAGCCGCTTCACAGAAGAAGACTCAGCGGGTCACCAACGTCACTGAGAAGAGTAACACGCCGAAGTGCTTCGTGTGCGACAAGACAAGCCACACCAACGCGACGGAGTGCGACATATATACATAAGATGGAAGCCAATTTAAGACGGGATGCTGTGAAGTCCAAACGCCTCTGCTGCATATGCCTACGTTATAGGAGCAACACTCACAACTGCCAAACGAAGCCGTGTGGTGTCAACGTGTGCATACTACACACCACAAGCCGTTTCATTATGAAAAGAAGATAGAAAAGGCGGAGAAGACAGAAAACGACGAGACAACAGAAGTCATCAATTCGACGTAGACTATAAAGACGCAATCCTATCTGAAGATCCTGCCGGTCCAGGTGAAGGGGCCAAAGGGAACAATCAACCCATTCGCGCTGATGGACGACGGATCAACGGTCATGCTCGTCGACAACGACGTCGCTACAAGCATCGAAGCTACAGGACCCGTAGATCCACTAAAGGTAGAAACCATCAACGAGTTGAAGACGGCAGAGTCGGCGTCAAGAAGAGTGACCATCGAGCTAAAAGAGATTAACAAACGTGAAGAGCAAATTCAAGCAAGAACAGTGAAGAAATTACAAGTCTCCTCTCAACGGGTTCCACGAGAATTAGTGGAAGGATGTCCACGTCTATCGGACATCTTGGGACATCTCACATATTCCAGTGCGAAGCCACGCATCCTCATCGGGCAAGATAACTGGCATCTCCTGCTGACTGGCAGGTAGAGCACTAGAAGGATCACGAGTGGGTTTTAGTTAGTAAGTCTTGACACCCTCCTGCATCGCCCAGAGCAGAAGTCTGATGATTTCACATCCACAAAAAAAAGCATTTTACTACTCGTGCAGATACTGGAGAACAAAGAAGGAACAGAGGACTAAAATTCTATGTTCCACCTGTGTTCCTTCTCTGTGTGCTAAAAACTGCTTTAAAACATAATTAGCCTTTTAACATTCCCACTGCTGGGACACAGGCCTGTGTCCCAGAAGTGGGAACTTTTAGATTCTTTTCATTTTAGATATTAATTTATAATTCCATTCCATAAATTCAAAAGCATTACCTGGGTGATTATCTAGTCTAAAAATTGTATTGAAAAGTCTTGTATCTGTATCGGGTACATATTTTGCTATGCAGTAACAAATAACGGGAAATTGTTTCTTACCATAAAACCTCTTTCTTTCCCACTCTTACCGAAATTTCATCAAAATTTATGAAACATACCTAAAAACAAATCTAAGTTAATCTAGTTTTTATTTATCTCCTAGAAAGCTTTCCCTTTGATTAAGTGTTAAAATGAATACCAATATTAAACTTCTAAAACGTTACCGTTTAAATTGTGATTATTTTTCTCATGTAAATAAATCAACATTCCATAAAATAACTTTCTTTTATCCAAAATATATAGAATAAATCACCTTATGTTAAGTGTACACGAGATACCAATTTAAAACTGGCTGTAATATATTCCTGTCCTACCTAGATGCGCAAAAAAAAACCTAAATTACAAAAATTGTAGTCGAGTTGTTCCTAAAAAAAAAAATAGTTGAATATGCTTGCACCGGAACCATGTGATGGTTAGGCGATATTGTTAATAATAATTGTACTGTACTGTACATTGAGCGTTTAGCTCGTCTTGTGAAATTTAGCTTGCGCTTTACGAGGTCTCAAATCAAAGCTCTATAAATCGAAAATCTCCAAAACTCCAGAAAAAGTTTTGTTCCCTTCCCTTCAAGCCCCAAAAGATCCATTACTCGAAATAACCAGCGAGTGCCTACTAGCAATTTTGATACATATCGTTCATCTAAAAGTCGAAAAGATAAATTGAGCCTCTGTATCTCGAATCTAGCAATGTTTTATTTTACAACCATTAAATCACATCTATACGTCGAAGAAAATTATTTATTTATTTTATTATTTATGTACACATACTATATGTAAGAGACAACATTAGAATTAAGAAACCAAAAAAAAAACACAAAAATACATTATGTTACCAACTTTAATTACCTATTACCTGACAATGGACACCAGTTTTTCTTAGAAAACATGAAAAGTGCTATGATGGAATTTTGACTGTGGAACATTATCTAATGACGAACTTATGGATTCAGGCAACTCAGAAAACCGAGACTTATGATTAAGGCGACATTAGAAGACTCGAAAATATGTACAATATGCGCTCCATGGGTTTCCATCAAAGAGCAACATTGAAATCTTCAAGGAATTTATAGAACAATCCAGGAATTTTGTGCTGACTTTTATACCCAAGACAATGATAGAAAACAACTGAATTATCTAATGCGAAAATAAAAATCTTTTGACTTTTTTAATACATAAATATATTAATAATATATAGATTATTTTAAATAATGTTGATTATAATAAATCAAAATTAGTTTCATTTTATTTTGACCTCTACAAGTCCAACCAAAACCCTTTTAAAACTTCAAATCTGCTATTACTCGATTTTTTTGGGGGCTATCTTGATGTTCTACTTTATATGATACAACTGTTTTACTGACATCCACAATCCAGTGACTGAGTAAACAACACTTTGGCGAGACTGCCAAGGCCATCAGCTTAACATATTTTATGATACCTACTAATTTTCTACAGCCATTCCCATTTCATTAATACATTTTTAGCTTTTTTTTACCTTTTCTACTATAGACAAAATCGATCAATCAAGTTTAAACTAAAAATAAAACTAGACTTAATGAAAAACATACCTATGCAATAATTCTTCTTGAATTCCAAGACAACTCTATAGAATCAAAGTGCCATAGAGAATGACATAGCAAGCTGCACATTGCTCGACCAGTTTGTACAGAAAAAGCTTCAAAACGTAAGAATTTCTAATTTTTGGTTATGGAATCTTCCTTTACAATAGACCAAATCAATCCATCAAGTTTGAATTAAAAAAAGAATCAAACTTTGAATAAAAACAAATCCAATATTCCTTCCTGAATTTCCTGAAACTCTGCAGAATCAAAGTACCAAAGAGAACAACATAGCAAGCTGCACATTGCTCGACCAGAGTTGTACAGCCAAAGCTTCAAAACGTAAGAAGTTCTTTGATTTGACTATAGAATCTTCTTTTAAAATTAACAAAATCAATCCATCAAGTTTAAATTAATATAAAATCAGACTATGTAAAAAACAAATACAATATTTCTTCCTGAATTCCCAGACAACTCTATAGATTCAAAGTGCCATAGAAAACGACATCGCACGCTGCACATTGCTTGACCGAGTTTGTACAGCGAAAGCTCAAAATGTAAGGAAGTTCTTTGATTTGGATATGGAATCTTCCTTTACATTTGACCAAATAAATCAATCAAGTTTAAATTAAAAATAGAATCAGACTGAATAAAAAACATGCAATAATTCTTCTTGAACTCCCAGACAACTCAACAGAACTAAGTACCAGAGTACAACATAGCAAGCTGCATTTGGCTCGACCAGAGGTTGCATAGACAAAGCTTCAAGCCATAAGAAGTTCTTTTTGGATAAGGAATCTTCCTTTCCATTTATATTAACTTCTTGTAGTATGAAGTCAATCATTTTCCTGAAACAAGAACAAAAGTAATATTAATACCGAGTATTCCTTCTCATAAATACCCCTACACCACATATAAATCAACAGAAAAAAAGGTTAAATTAAAGTTTTTAAACAAGTCATTAGATTGGCTGCTGCAAACTCATTCGGACTATCATTGCTAGACAATGTGTTTTTGACAATTAGTCACAATAACAAAGCAATTTGTAAAAACTTAAAATAACTTTGCGACTGTTGCAATTACAAACTAAGAACTCAGTTTTAGTTTAAGTAACTGAGTTCTTTGTAATTTACATTTTTGTAACTGTTCTGCAACAGTCACAAAGTTATTTTAAATGCACGCTATTTACTTAACTGGGTCAGTCTTACAAATTTTAAAACAATGTTACAGGTTTTTCTAATAGGTGGTTTTTACAGATAAGTGAAATTCGAATTCATGAGAATATTGCTTGAAAATTATACCTTTAGTTGTTTTTTTACATTTCTTGAATAATATAAAATCAAGGTCATTTGAATAGCCTTCAATCTTGAATAAGAGAATTATTATGGTATGGTTAAGAATCTAACTAAACTGTCTGGTTTGATTGAATAGGTACCCAGTTTAGGACTTGGCAGCCTTGACTACAAAACATACATATGAAAGTCAGAATGGTGACTATTAACCTGTCTGTCCCGCTGCACAGGAAATAAGTCAGTGGGTTATAAAGAGAAACAATATGCATTTTATTAGTTTTTTTTTTTTGTTTATAATATGTCTGAAACTACTGGACCAAATTAAAAAAAAATATTTCACTGGACAGCACATACTACTATATTTATCTTGAAAAAGCAAAAGTAGCAGATGAAGTGCTGATAACTACCTACATAAACAATTACCTATAGTGGGGTAATGTGCATAGGTACATAAGTTCACCAATTGACATAAAATGACTTACCTCAATCTTAGTTCAGAGTAACTACCGTTATTGCCCTATACTACCATTTAGGTTTAGGTAGAAAATCAATTGATGCATGCCGTTTTGTAGCAATTTTAACTACTTTTTCATTCTAGTACGGCTACTGCAGTCTTCTTTTTCATGCAGCAACCGCTAATATAAATCTGAAATTAATTATAAAACGTATACGTAAGTACCTACATTAGAAAAAGGTCCCGCAATGGAATAAAAGCAGAAGAAAATACAAGTACGTTACACATTAGCGCACACACAGTAGATTTACCAAATTATAAACAGCTGGAATTTTAAATGGAAGAATGTCTATTTCAAAGTAGGTAATACTCTCAGGACTCGAATTGGACTGGATTATTGTGTATACAAATATAAAACGAATCGACCTGTTCGCAAATAACTTTCCAGTTTAAATTAGGTAAACTTTAGTGAAATAAAATATATGTACTTACCATTTCAGAAAGAAGACCCTGAATTCAAGAAAGGCGGAAAACCCTGCTATCCAGTAGGGGTTGGACTCCATATATATTACTATAATCTTTCTTTGGGTAGGACAATTCCTTTACATAAATATTTTCAGGGGTTGGACCACAGAACACAATTAACCTAACGGGGTTGGACTGGGTCTGGGGCAAAGAGTATAGTAATATGTCTGGGGTAGAGATGGCTATCTATTCTATCAATCGAAGAATCGTTTTTTCAAGCACAAACTATCGATTTTTTAAATCGATATGCAGTACTGAATCGATCTAGGAAATCGATGTTTCACCATTGAAAATCGCCTTCCGATTTTTTTTTTGTTTTGGTAAAAATCATAAAATTATTTACAATTACTTGAAGGGTTAATTACTCAAAAACTCGCGAGATGGCTGTATGCTTAGTTTTCTTATCATACGCAAACGCAATGCGTTAATTCAACTTCATTCTAAGGGACGCATAGTGCTAGCCGCCATTCAAATATTGTCTATGAATAAGTTTTAGACCACTTATTAACGTTTGTTAATACGAGTGATAATATTATCTTCGGAAAATTTTGACACTAGTCCAGGCCATAGATATACCTAAGTTAGTAAATATGCCATAGACGTAAGGTTGGGATATAATTAATAATAAATATGCCATAGACGTAAGTTTGGGATATTTTACTAGATTTTCTGGACCATAGATATATGTAGAACTTGCAGAATTGGAATTCTATAGACGACGCGGTATGGTCTACGATCTTAGCCTGCATCGTCTATGGTTCACATATGTAATTTGACAGTTCCCTTCCCCCACCTCCCGGTTTCTGTCATTGAGATAGGAAAAACATGGAGATGCCGCGTTATTCTATACATACATTTGCTTATACAAATATGAGTGAAATATGATTCAGAAGTTGAAATATCGTTAGGTCTCATTCTTTCTAGTGAGATAATCTATTTGAAAATGAAAGTAATATATCTAGTTTAATTTGCCTTGTAATCTTGCATGTGCATAATATAGCGGGCGGGAGGGAGGTGCATACCTGCAACCCACTAATTTTCGCGGAAATTAAAACTAGATATATTATTTTCATTTTCAAACTTAAAATGGATTTCCGCAAAGTAACGCCTGACTCAATCAATTTTATAATCTTATTTCATAAAAGAGACAACAATATTTTAAGTTGTTGCTAATTATGGCAACATTTTGTCGTGACGTAGTGACAGTTGTAGGTAAGTGCAGTAGCAGGTATCCTAAGCGACAAGTTTATGGTAGTTTTGCTGTCAAATGGTTGTTTATTTTTTTTTTCTCAACATGCCGCTGAATCATTAACATAAATACTCCTGCGTCATAAACAGACTTATACCTTATAACAGACACTTATGTTTTTTATTTATTTGTATAGATAACAGAAGGTTATTTTTTCTGTTACAATTACAATGGACTTTAAGTAAGTACTTAATATTAGGTATGATCCAAACGTGATAACTAGTAAAATTCGTATTTAGTATCGATACTCGTTATAGTAACACCTATGTCCCTTGATTGATACATCACTAGCAATGGCAGCCATTTTATGCGACAATTTATTTATTATTTATTTATTTGTTTGGGTTCAGACACCCCAAACGTGTGCGCTGGATTGGAGGAGACACTTAGTTCAATAAAACTCCTTTAAACTGAACACTATTATTTTTGAGCACTATTTACACTTGACTGTACCATCATAAGACTATATTAAACGTATTAAAAATGTGAACTGAACTTTCAATTATTATTATTATTTTTTTTTTTTTTTTGGAATGGACCACTCGCAGTTCAGCACACTAAGGCTGGTTACTGCTCAACCGGACAATCCTGTGGTGGCCTCAAATGAATTTAAGGCCCCCAGCCAGGGCTAAAAACTACTAAAAGCTAAATGACCGCTTCGCTAAGGGCATCCCCTGTGGGATACGGGCCTCGGCTTAACGGGGTCATTGAGAGGGGCAGCAAGGGACAGGCTGGGTCAATTATTATTATTTAGGGAATTTAACGCTAATGGCTCAGCGGCGCGGGCTGGCTCGTTAGGCAAAAGTCGGGGAGGGATGTTACTGGGGCGTCGCGATGGGCCTCGTCGGCGAGGCCGGAATACGGAACGCGGTCTGTTTTTGTTTTTTCTAATCGTACTGGTTTCCCTATTACTCTCTTGAAGTAAGGTGATGGGGTCGTCGGGTTCGACTAGGGAGTGCCGTGGACGGCGAATCCTACTAATCTTGGAGGGAGTGTACCGGGCGGCCGATACAATGAGAGGGTTCTGATGGGATTCGGCGGACTCAATGAAACGCTTGTTAAGGCGCTTCATGAATTGTTTAATAGTTGGAATGCGGAGGTCGACATGGAGTCGATCGTTTCTAACGAACCACGGGGCACCCGTGGCCTTCCGCAGAAATCGGTTTTGGATTACTTGCAACCTATGGATCCGGTACGACTTAGTGTGCGCAAAGGTAGCACACGCATAGGTCATGATCGGGCGTATACACGTTATATAAATGCGCAACTTGCATTTAAGGGAAAGCTTGCTGCGTGCATTCAGCATGGGGTGGAGCCTACCGAGAGCGAAAGCGGCGCGATTACGCACCGTCTTTATGTGCTCACCGAAAGTAAGCTTTCGGTCAAGGATTACACCTAAGTATTTGGCTTGCTTCACCCAAGGGATCGGCTTGCCAAACATTCTCTGGGTTGACTTCCACTCTCCATTTCCGGAACCAAGCGCCTAGTGCGTTTGCGGATCTCTGGAGGTGGCCGGCTATTGCCTTCTCGCTATTGCCGGAGCAATATATCGCCGTGTCGTCAGCGAACAGAGCTAGCTGTGTCTTAGAGCTAGTGGGGATATCGCTAGTAAATAGCGAGAACACTAGGGGGGAGAGAACACCGCCTTGGGGTACTCCGGCGCGAATGGGATGTGGGGACGAAAGTGCACCTTCGATTCGGTACTGAAAGGTGCGGTTCGACAGATAATCTCGTAAGATGAGCACGAGACGATCCGGCACACCGAGCTGGTATAGCTTGTATATCAGCCCGTTGTGCCAGACCTTGTCGAAAGCTTTCGCTATATCGAAGAACAGGGCTCCCGTAACGAGACCGCGCTGGTATTTGGCGCTGATATGTTCAACGATACGGTAGACCTGTTGGACGCAAGAGTGGTTTGATCTAAAACCAAACTGCTCATTGGGGAGGAGGCTCTTGGCTTCGACAAAATCCTTGAGACGCTTATGAATAAGCCTCTCGTAGATCTTACCTAGGACTTTGAGCAGACTGATGGGACGATAGCTGGACGGGGAGGGCTTGGGTTTTCCAGGTTTGGGGATACCGATGACGGTAGCCTCTTTCCACGTCTGTGGGAACATGTTGTTGGACAGAGCGCCATTGAAGATGGCGGTCATTAACATGATCAGAGTAGCCGGGAAGAGACGAACCACTTTGTTGGTGATTCCATCGGAGCCCGGGGCTTTTCTGGGTTTGAGACGGCCGATGATCTCCTTCACCTCATCGGGTGTGACGGGGGGGAGGGGATCCTCGGGGTCCTCTACTGGTGGGAGGGAGGCTCTACGTTCGACTTCGGCATTCACCATATCGAGATGAGCCTTGTCTACTGGTTGGGAGCTGGGGGAGCATTGGGACTCTAGACTGTCGGCCAGGCATTCGGCTTTGTCCTCGTCATCGAAGGCGACGGTGTTGTCGGGACGCGTGAGCGGAGGCATCGAGGCAACCTCAGAGGCGCGTAGTTTCCTCTGAAGTTCCCAGAATGCCTGATGGGTAGGTTCGAGGTCGCCCAGCAACTTATCCCAGCGACTTTCACGCAGTTCAGCGATGCTGTTACTTACTTTACGCTGTAAGTAGCGCATGTGAACCTTGTTGGCTTCGCAGGGAAAGGCGCTGTAGGCACGGACAGCCGCGTTCTTTTCAGTCACGAGCTCACGTACCTCGTCCGGGAGTTTCCAGTGGTGATCGCTCACCACCGGAGACTCCTTAGAACATTCGTTCAGGACAGATTGCACGTGATCCGTGAGTGAATTGATCGCGGCTGTCGTGTCTGCGACAGACTCGATTAGGTCGGGGATCTGGTCGAGATGGGGGGACGTGGTAGCCTTCAGCTTTTCGCTTACTTGGCGCCAGTCAGTGGTCATTCGGGTGGGAGGAGGCTGGGTAGGGTCCATCGGCCCTGATCTAGGAGCAAGCTCCAGAATCACGGGTCTATGGTCCGAGTTTAACTCGTCATGCGTCTCCACAGAATGTAACCGAAGGTTGACATTTTTGAGGAGGGCGATGTCGAGTACATCGGGGGAGTGGGAAGGTGAGTGCGGGTAGTGGGTGGGATGCATTGGAGCGATGACATCGAAATTCAGGACGCTGCACAGTTCGAACACTACCTTGCCTCTCGGGTTGGTCGTGTGACTGTTCCAGGAAGGATGTTTGGCGTTGAGGTCCCCCGCCAGTATGACGGAGTCGCTCAGGCCAAGAAGTTTGGTCAGGTCATCTCTCATAGCGGGAGTGTCCACGGAGTTGTTGGGTGGGACATAGGCTGAGATGATCGTGACTGGTTGGTGTCCTGTCATACCTAGCCGACAGACTGAGACCTCAAACTTTTCAAGGGAGGGAGGGTCCATAGGAATGCAGTATAGGGACGATTTATAGTAAATTAGGGTACCTCCTAAGTGGCAGCGGGTCCTATCATTGCGAACCATGCGATAGTTGGCAATTTTGGGGTCCCGATGGGTAGGCTTTAGGAAGGTCTCTTGTATTAATAAGATGTCTAGGTGATGGTCGCGGAGGAATAAGGCGATCTCATCACGTTGGGCTCTAAGGCCATTGGCATTGAAAAACCCTATCCGGAGGGCTGTCGGTTTGAACCTACACGTTACTCGGGACTTATCCATTATGGGTGGGTAAGGGTTGTGTAGATTTGGACGTGGTGAACTAAGTCACCGAACTCGCGGAAAACTGCTGAGTGGTCACCTCTGCAGTTTTGAAGCGCCTCGGCCATGGCTAGGGCGCGGGGGGAGTAAAAAGCTTGGTATGTGACCAAAATGATGTTTTTGGACACATCACCAGCTGGAATAGTGGCGGCTTGCGCTGAGGCAGGGGCAGGGGCTGGGGCTGTGGCCCGGGTTGCCTCTGTCAAGGGGGGGCGTGGGAGCGCTACGTCCATGAGGGCCGGGATGGTTTTGGTGGGCTGGGTGGTAGGGGTGGCCTTAGGGGCCTCTGTGGTTTTGGGGGCAGGAGCGCTGGTCCTCAAGGCCGGAAAGTGGGCCTGGTGATTAAGAGCGCTCCATGGGCTGGGGCGTTGTGGACTGAGGGCTATGGTAGTTTTTCCTACCAGTTGAGGACATTCCCTCTGCTGGCGATCGCTTGCGCGCTTGGCTAGCTTGGGGGCGGTGGGTTTGGGCGCTTTTGGGCAGCCACGGTAGTTGGCCGTGTGGCCAGACTTGCCGCATAAGACGCAGCTGGGCGGCTCAGCGCACTGGGACGGGTCTTTGGGGCGAGTGCAGTCTGAGGTGCCGTGGTCACCCAGGCATTTCACACATCGTGCCTTCGCAAAGCAATTCCGCTGGGAGTGGCCGTACAATTGGCAGTTGTGACACTGGCCAATGATGCCACTCCTGCGGGGCTTTTCGATGGATAGGCCCGAGAGGCCACAGATGTGGGAGATGTTAAATATGGGGTGATGACCGTCTGTCGGATCGCAGACGACCAGAATCATATTGTATGATTCTCCACCTCGGCGGTGCATTCGGTGCACCTCTGCTACGGGGATACTCTGCGACTGAAGGTCGCTGAGAATTTCAGCCGTGGGGATTTCGCGTGGGACGTTTTTGACCACCACACGTGTCTGACGGTCCTCGGGGAGAGTAAAAGAGTGGAAGGGGATTTTCCTGCCCGAGAGGAGTTTGTGCAACTCTCGGTAGTCCTTTGCGGTCGGGACAGTGACTTTGATGCCCAGCTGAACAGCTCGGGCATTGGTATAATTAATTTGCCTGGCCTTGCAGGCAGTGGACACCTCAGTCCATTTGGCCTTGTCGTGAATGAACACGGGTGGCGGAGGTTGGACCTTTGGGGCTGAGGTTTTGGGGACTGAGGCCTCAACCGCCATCGGGCTGGCGGATCGGCTTGCCTGCTGGGAGGACCCAGCTGCCGAGGAGGGGCGGGATTGGGGGGCTGAAGACGGGGGGGAGGGGTGGGTGGGGGCGGCCTTTTTGAGGGCCTGCTCAGAGGGTGGGGACTTCTTCTTCTTCCTCTTCCCTCCGGCTACGACCTGGAAGTCGTCTTCGGAGGAAGAGGAATCAGATGGCTCAGAGGGCGCGGCAATGTCCATTTCCTCTGGGGAGGGTGAACGGGAATCGGTGGGGCTCTGGTTCCCGGTAGCGGGTTGGGTGGTGGCGGCGCCGACTGTTGTTTTGAGGACAACAGCCGGTTTCGCGGAAGTCGTGGGGGCTGGGGCAGGGTTTTTGGTGATGGGTACCTGTTTGGGTACCCAGTTCTTAGATGCCTGCTTTTCAGTAGGCGGCGGGGAGAGAGGGCTCTCAGGGACCTGACCTTCTTGCTGCATGCGGGCAAGTTCGCTGCCAAATTTGGCAACCAGGTCCTGATCCCTGCAGAGCGCCTCTGCTATCAGATTGCCATATTTGGCAGTGAGTTCGGTGTCCTTGAGGACGGTGTCCTTGACGAACTCTAATAAATCAGCGTCCGTCATGGTGGGGGGGGGGGGGGATTTAGTTCCTATCTAGCATCCGGGAGCAACGTTTCCGCGACTCCCAGCGCTTCCTACTTCCTAACTCCCCGGGTGGGATATCCCGGGGATGTGTACCCTCCCTGTCGGGTGTAGACAGGGAGGTGAGTGCCTAGTTTTGTGTGCCCTAAGCTTGTAAACCCACTGCCGATCTTATTGTGCAGTGGGGCCCTAGGGTCAGAAGACCGGTCCGGTGTGAAGGGGTTGAGACACCCAACCACACCGGGTGATTGCTGGAAGAGAACGGGGTTAGACAGATGGCAGCGACTAGGGAAGCCCCCAAGGCCGCGTACCAAAGCCCTTCCGATTTGACTTAGCCCTGAAGGGGCTTGGGCCGGTGTATCGGGTCAACACCCCTTGGCTTCGTTGGCACCGTGAGGTATCCCACCAAGGACCACGAAACTGTGGATTTTCCCTGAAGGGGCACTACGTTTCAACGACCTCCAAAACAGAAACAAGAAGTCGTCCACTGCCTTGAAAAAGGCGGCTTCGGATCAAAGTTGTAGTCGGCGACCACAGGTGACGTCACGACTGGAGCGTGACGAAACGAACACACACGACACTGAGCACGATAACGGGAGAGCAGCGGGGAGCGGCACGTCCGTCGCGGGCGGGCGTCGGGAGCGGAATGACTTTCAATTATGAAAATGCCCTACCTATATATCCTTGCACGTGGGTACAAGTAGTGCTAGGGTTGATCCTATTAATTATTTATTTTCACCAATTAGTTTTATACATGACCACGCCCCAATCGTGGTCAACCAATCAGCTTTATGTTGCTTCAGGACAGATTCATACAGGTTTCGACAGGTTTCGACCTGTCGAGTGGAGTGTGTTCGTGATCCTAACAGTAATCAAACTTAGCTATTAATCAAGGTATGAATTACAATACTATTCAAAAAACTCTTACTTAGTTAGTTGTTATACATGTGAGTAATAGCTATGAGACACATAGGATTGCTATCTATTATATACACAAGTAATAGCTATCAGATACCTAGGAATGCTGTCTATTATACACATAAGTAATAGCTATCAGATACATAGGAATGCTTCATAACACTTAGGTACAGGGGCGTCCTGCACATATTATATACTTTATTGTACACCAAAAGTAACACAAAAAGTAGACTTAAAACTAAAACACATACAATGGGCGGTCTTATCGCATTCCGCGATCTCTTCCAGACAACCTGGCATGGACAGTATATGTCTGGACATGAAATGGGGCTGTCATTGGTGTAACAAAACCAATTCAACAATAATATAATATATATAACAAGATAATATAGATACCTACATACAAATTTCATATAATAGATACATAAATACGTACATACCAACTATACAGGCAGTAAAAATACGGAAGACTATCGATAATCACAGCGACAGGTAATATTCCTTTACAAGTCTTTTAAATGCAGGTAACGACTGAGCGCGTCTTACGGGGACTGGCAATGCATTCCACAGACGAGCAGCCTGTACAGTGAAGGATTTATCCAAAAATGTTGTGGAATGCATTGGCATTTTTAGTCGTAAGTTATCTGATGATCTCAAAAATTTAGAATGGGAATCACAAAGAAATTGGAAGCGACTCTTAAGATAAAGAGGGGTGGAAGGTGAAAAGAGGACGTTGTATAAAAGGGTAAGAATATGAGCATTCCGGCGAAGGCGAATTGGCAACCACTTGAGCTTCACGCGAAATTCAGAAATGTGGTCATATTTGCGCAAACCGAATATGAACCTAATACAGAAATTTTGAAGCCGCTCAAGTTTATCAAGTTGTTCTTGAGTTAGGTCAAGATAGCTAGCATCAGCGTAATCAAGGATGGGTAGAAGAAGTGATTGCGCAAGCGCAATCTTGGTGGCAGTAGGAAGAAAATTACGCAGCCTCCTCAACAATGCAACAGATGCAAATAGCTTGCGGCTAACTTCCTGCAGTTGGGCAGTCCAAGAGAAGTTTCTGTCGATGTATATCCCCAAGTTTTTAACTTTTTCAGAGAAGGGAATAACTAAATTATCAAAATAAACTTGGGGAAGAGTTGTCCAGTCGATCCTTGAAACCATCCTGGAACTGCCCACTATGATGACCATCGTCTTAGTGGGGTTGACCATGAGTCCATACCGCATGCTCCATTGGCATATGCGAGCCAGATCACGGTTAATAGTGACGATGGCCTCAGAGAGATTCCCAAGAGGAGCTCGCGTGTAAATTTGTAGATCGTCTGCATAAAGATGGTAGGAAGAAGATAGACCATTAGAAATTGAGTTAATAAAAATTGCGAAAAGTAAAGGAGATAAAACGCCACCCTGTGGTACTCCAGCAGAGGTACTACACCAGGAGGACAAAGTCTCTCCGATGCATATACGTTGCCGGCGACCGAACAGGTAACTACGAAACCAGTCAATCACCGATAGAGATATATTAAGAGAGCAAAGTATGCCAAGCAAAACATCGAAATCCACAGTATTAAAAGCATTACTAAAATCGAGCAATGCCAAGACCGTTAGATTACTGCTTTCCATGGCTGACCTTATATCTTCAGTAATGTTCAGAAGCGCTGTAGTAGTGCTATGACCAGAACGGAAGCCGGATTGGAAGGGGTTGAGGAGATTGTTTTTGGATAGGAAAGTACTTAATTGGTTGTGGATTAATCGTTCTAGGACTTTGGACAGGAATGGTAAGACAGATATTGGACGGAATTCAGACAAAGTAGTAGGATTGGACTTTTTTGGCAGTGGAATTATTTGAGCATCTTTCCATAAACATGGAAAGACACCGCTAGACAAAGAAAAATTAAGGATGTGGCAAATAACGGGAAGGATTACGTCTAGCACTGGGAGTAACATTTTACGACTAATACAGTCGCTTCCTACTGCATTAGAAGTAATAGATAATATGCTCTTCTTAACATCACATGCGCTGAATTGACTAAAAACAAATGGAGAATAACTGGGAGTCGGAAGAGATGAAAGATAATCCAATGTCTTCAATTTAATTGTCCTATCGAAATTGGACGAAGCTGTAAAATGATTATTCATAGCATCGATGTCTAAATCTTTCGGGATAGCCTCTTTTTGGGTTTTACCGACCCCCAATGATCTTAGAAAATTCCATACCTTGGACGCGTCCCCATTCTGGACAGAGTTATGGATGTGTTGGCGATTAGCATTCCTACATACCTTATTACAGCGATTGCGGATTGATGCATAATATTTGTCCCTATTTGCATCAGTAGGTCGTCGCTTAAATTTAGACTTTGCCAACACCTTTTTGTTCATCATCTTTTTAATATCATCTGTCAGCCACGGTGCCGGCAAATGTCTTACTTTAACCGCTCGTACCGGTGCGTGACGGTCGTAAAGCTCGACAAGTTTATCAGTGAAAATAGACACTTGCTCGTCGACTGACGTGGATTGAAACAGAAGAGACCAATCTATGTTGCTGGCATCCTCGCACAGACTGTCGATGTTCATACCACCAAAATTGCGTTGCATAAGAAGTTTAGATCTAGCCTTAGGAGGGCGAATTTTGTATGAAAGGAAAATCAGATCATGATAAGAAAAGGCATCAGCTGAGCATTGACCATGCTTAGCGACACGATCTGGTGAAGAAACGAAAATCAAGTCAAGAAGCGAAGGAGTTGAGTTTGGAAAGTGGTGAGTGGCACCTAGAGGAAGAATGGATAGATTACAAGAAGCTGAAATATTGGTCAGAGAAGAAGACCGATGGTCCTTTTTGAGGAGACAAGTATTAAAGTCACCCATGATTACACTATGACTGTAAGAAGGAATCAAGATTTCTAAGAGTTTTTCAAAAGATGAAAAGAAATTGATACGTAAAGAAGGACAGTAATAGACACCAAGAAGTAATTTGGAATGATGTAGTGTGACCTCAAGAAACAGGTGTTCACCAGCATTTGATGGCGGTGGCTGCGCTGGCGGTGACAATATGAGTTATAGGTATGCACTCTGTTTTGTAGGTATTTCCTGTCCATACTTTTACTGGTCAATGCCTCGGATCAACATTGATCAACAAAACAGACTATATCGTTCGATTTTTTTGTACTCGTAACATTCAAACTAATAAATTTTGATTTCAATATTACGTACGTTTGTCTACATTTCAGTTGCCTAATAGGTAATTAATGATAAGTGGAAGCGGAGACTCCTAATACAGGCAATTCCTTGCTTAAAAGGAGATCTCCAATATTATGTATCTAAATACCCATTGTAATTGAAATAAACTTTTTATATTTTTTTTAATAAATACATAAGAATCAAGGTGATTCTTCAGTTTCGTACTTAAGCCCAAAACGAAACAATTTTATTTGATTTTGAATGAGAACAACATAATTATTAGCACTGATTCATTTAAATCTAGTTTTCAATTAGGTACCTACCTTCGTATACGGTTAAATACTTTTATAGGGGCCTAACTTCGAGTAACATTTGCTTGTCCGACATAGAATATCGTTATTTTTAACGATATTTAGCACCGTATGAGGAATGAAAAAACTGAATAAGCAGCTCGTAGCTCAATAATAATGTCACACGGGTCGATCTTAAAGGTTAAGCAACGCTTGCCGAGGTCAGCCTATAGATGGGTGACTATCATAACATACTGGGAATGCCTCAGAAAACATACTAAGTCGTGATCGCGGCTGTCATTTGTAGTCAGTCGTTAAGGTGAGTGTAAGAGTGAGCGATACAAAAAATACTATTATAGCTCTTGTATCGCATGCTTAGCAAGCTGGCACTGACAACAAGAATATGGTGAAGCGTGCTATCGCGCTCGGCGCTACACAAGAAGCTAAAATATGGGTTTAGTTTAAAACTCAAACTGAAAAGTTTGTCTGATTTCGATACTGGATCATGCAATATCGGAACTTGCGTTCCGAGATTCATGCCCTAGTTGTCCCGAATTCCCGATATAGTAATTTCGATGGTTATCTATACCATTTCCAGAGAAAACTAAAAATTTGAGGTATTTCTTTTTTAGTTTCTGCCAGCAAGGTGTCCCTATTTACAGAATTAAATGCATTTTATTTCAACCTTCAGGATGACCTCTCCTTTACCAGAATTTATATAGGTTGACAACGCATGTACGGCAGCTTCACGGCTCCATTTGGAGCCGTAACGCAACTGCTGGGGCTGAAATTTTTCCGAAACGACCACACCATAAAATTTACAACAAATCTTGGCTGTCATACGACGGTAAGTAGTTCTCACGGCAACAGCATGAATCCCGCCGTCTTTCTTGCGCAGGACACATAAGTTGGCCCCGTATAAGACGTCGATGAGGGCCTCGTTTACCTTGCCGGAGAGCATGAGGTTAATCAGAGCCGTGGGCCCCTTCAAAAGCATCTCACCAGCTTCCCCGGCGCCTGAACAGATAAGTTCCTTTAGGTGTTGAGGACTAAAAGCGTCAAGTCCGCCAGCAGAGCCACTCCGGAAGGACCATATGGCTGTGATCACCTCACGACCAGGGCCCCAAGTCTGCTATTTTTATAAATTTGTCATTCCAACACGATCCCATTGTAATCTTGCTAAAAATTCTTAATCTGCTAAATTCATAATGGTCGATCATTGGTCGGTCAATGGTCTCGTAATACTTTTTGATAACCGAGCTATTAAAAGAAATTACTGCACAATGACGTTCTAATGGTAGGTCACTGATCAAAGGAACTGTCAAAATTTTAGCAGATTACCGCATACGTCTGTCATTCATTTGTCATTATGTACGAGATTACCATTCTATGCCATTTCTTACAATGGAGTGTCAGTGTTTGACCATTGGAAAGTCATAATGACGCTTTTATATTAGTAGATTGCCAAACGTGTCAAAATTGACCATTATGAGATCAATGATAGACCATTCTGACACTATTGTAATAGGCAGACTTGGGGCCCTGTAATGGTGACGGAGTGAATATCCGGATCTGGGGGATCGGGAAAAGAAAGACCTTCCGCTGGAGCAGGATGTTTGCTCCCCGCACCTGCGAGAGTATCTGAAGAACACGGAGCCAACACATCACTACTAAAAAGAATCCTGGCTGCACCGCTTATGTCACCTTTCCCTAATTTAGTTTCAACCAGATGGGAAATCCTCTGTGTCGATAATTTAGATTCCAAATTAAGGGCCTAAACGTTGCAGTTTTCTTTAATTTGGGTGGTTAAGGTCAAATTCTTATTATCATGTAAAATCCTGTAGGGGAAAGTGAGAAGATGTTCCCAGGCACTTAGCAAGTTCTCACTGGCGGCTCGACGAAAGCACCCTGCTAGGTTTTGTAACACTAGAGGTCTAGCGCCGCGGGGAAACAAGAACAGAGTTTTTGAATTTTGCTAGAGTTGAGTTTGAGAGAGCAAAACGGATAACAGGATGTAGTAGGCATAGGAGATGGAATAACAGGGTCTGAAGTGAGTGCATTTTGAGATTTATGCACTTTCCCAATGTACACATTGATACCCCACTTACCTTTAAAAAATCACAGAGGACACTTCTCTAAGATTTCTTTCTAGTGATGCCGAAGGTTGATCGGCACTATCTTACAACACAACACTGCTACCACGAATCAGCTACAAAAAAACACACTTACATTACTTTTTACAATTAAATAACTAAAAAAAAAACTAAGTAAAAACACGATTTAAAATGTCAACTGATGACAAAGTGTCAATATTTGTGCTTGAGGGATGGATGTCAAAAAATAAACTTTTTCCAAAAAAAACAACCACATCTAAACAAAAAAAAAGTATAAAATAACTTTAATTTAGGAACTCGGTGTTTCTCCGTATTTTGTACACCGACTTCCGAAATTAAACTTATTTTATTTAGAAGTCGGTTGCTTTTGAGAAATTCGTTGATGGCCTGTCGTGCCCAGCCGACAGACCGAGACCTCAAACTGTCTATCATTGCGAACCAAACGATAGTTACTGCTGCAGCTTTTTTTTTATGTGACCACTTGCAGTTAAGCACGCTAAGGCTGGTTACTGCTTAACCGGATAATCCTGTGGTGGCCTCAAATGAATTTAAGGCCCCCAGCCAGCCAAGCTAAAAGCTAAGTCTAAAGTCTAAATCACTACCTACAGCTTTCCTGGAACAGAGTAGTACCTAGGGTCATTGGTTTCGACTACAGTGCTGAGGTCGACGAATCTTACAGGGAGCGTATCGAGCTGACGATACAATAAGAGGATTCTGGTGTGAATCAGCGGAATCGATTAAGCGCTTGTTTAGGCGCTTCATGGAGTATATGACTGTGCTAGAGATTTGAGACTTTTATTCATGCTGGTTTCCCTAAAGCATTCCCGAATTAGGGTAATAGGGTCGTTATGAATATGATTGCAGGAGCTTTTTTTTTTGACGTGACCACTCGCAGTTCAGCACACTAAGGCTGGTTACTGCTTAACCGGGCAATCCTGTGGTGGCCTCAAATGAATTTAAGCCAGGGCTAAAATCTACTAAAAACTAAATGACCGCTTCGCTAAGGGCATCCCCTGTGGGATACGGGTCTCGGCTTAACGGGGTCATTGAGAGGGGCAGCAAGAGACAGGCTGGGTCTAGTTATTATTATTTAGGGGATTTAACGCTAATGGCTCAGCAGCGCGGGCTGGCTCGTTAGGCAAAAGTCGGGGAGGGAGAGGGATGAGTGTTGAATCAATGAACTAGTTGAATCAACCGTTAATCTTCGTCAACGTATTAGTTAAACTCCTGCGTCTCTTTCAATAATCGAGAACGCAAAACGCGTTGAAAATAACGTTACATTGCAAGCAACGATGACCGTTGCTTGCAATGTGTAACACAGACACATTTTGTGTGACAGATTTTTTTAAATATTTATTTTAAGGATAGTACTTATGACGATATTGGTGTAATGACGCGCCCCGCTCGTGCCGCCCGAGGGAAACAGGTTTGTTTGTTTACGTTTACGAACGATATGAAAATCGCTTTCTTTAATTTTTGTTTGACAGTTTGTTTTAAGTTACGCGGAAGCTCAGAAGTTATTTTGCGTCTTATTGTAAATGATTACACTTTTTAGTTAATGTTTAAAGTAACAGTGTTAAATTGCTTGTGTTATTATCATTGTGTATATTTGCATAAAATTGAAAATGTCGGACCGTACTAGGAGTAAAAAGACGACTGTAGTGGGAAAGCTGTCTGTAACTTATGCACAACTTATGTGTGATAGTGAAGTGAGTGTGCTGTTACAATTGCATTGCAGGTTCGTACCGGTAAGTAATATTCTAGTATTTCTATCGTCTTTAACACGTTTAATATTTACTAGCAGCACCCCGCAGTCTCACCCGCGTAGTTCCCGTTCCCGTAGGAATACAGGGATAAAATATAGCCTATGTTACTCAGGGTGAATGTAGTTTTCTAATGGTGAAAGAATTTTTGAAATCGGTCCAGTAGTTTTTGAGTTTATTCGTTACATACAAAAATACAAATCTTTCCTCTTTTAATATTTATAGTATAGAAGTATAGATGAATCTTCCACCAGCACCGTTAAGATCACACCTACATGATTTGCAATAAAAATATCCTTCACCCTTGGTACTTACTTTTATAATTTCGAATATTTTTGGCCATAGTGACTTTTGCTAGTTTTTCGTGGCGGATTTCTCTGTGGATCGCACATTGGGTCGAAATTAAGATTTTACTGACTTAGGGATCAACTTTGTTTTTTTTTTACTTTTTTTCTTTATGCGGATGGATAGAGCTCATTAGTCTCAATAATAATTGTTCTGATGCCTTTTCTCCTTCTATCCTTTGGGTGGAAAAATGCATTTTGTTATTTTTTTGTATGAAGCGGAACAAATTAAATTTAATTCCTGCTAAGTGTAGTGTGATCCCGCTTTGAAACCTTATTTTTCTTATGCCTTACCCAGTCTACTATCATTTGACGCTATGAACATGTGCATAAAATTGCAACATTGCCCAATAAATGGATCGAAAAAAATACATAGAATAAAAACTTGAGAGGTGTCAAGGGACACCCGGACGGGACGTTCTTTTCTTGTCTTGTCTTGTCTTGAAAAATCATACTTACTTACGCATCTGAATGATGATTTAAAGTTTTAAGTAATTGATCAGTCTCACTACATTCATCTGATCTCTCTGCAGTTATATTTTGTACAATTGTATTTTGTAATTTCTTTCTCTCACGATATTCTCTACATCTTTGTGCATTTGTCTTTTTCCTTGATGTTATAGTTTGCACCTAAGTAGTCGATGCTTTAGTATGAAATAAAAAATTGTACATGTCGTCAATCGTGACCTCACTAACAGCTGCTTAACTCCACCCATCCTTTTCGCAACGTCGCGAACATTTGCTTAACACACCCATCCAAATCGTGACCACACTAACAGCTGCTTAACTCCACCCATCCTTTTCGCAACCTTGCCAACAGTTGCTTAACACACCCATCCAAATCGTGATTTCACTAACAGCTGCTTAACTCCACCCATCCTTTTCGCAACCTTGCTAACAGTTGCTTAACACACCCATCCAAATCGTGACCCCACTATCAGTTGCTTAACCCCTTCCATCCAAATCGTGACACAAAAATACAAACATCCGAATTGAGAACCTCCTCCTTTTTTTGAAGTCGGTTAAAAAGTGTCGTTACAACTTTGTCGTATGATTTTGTTCCGTCTAGCCCCCTTTCACAACTTCGAGACGTTCTACCTGGTTTTTCATATCCTCATAAAATATGACTTATTGATGAATTCCATTGATCTTTCTGTTTCTTGATTCGACTTCTGGACGGTGGAGTATTACATCTTAAGGTCCGATATATCTTTCGCTAATTTGGACAGAAAAGAGTCTTGTTCTGCTTTCCAGGAATTGAGCATTTCTTTGATCTCTTCCTTGAAGTCTCGAAGAAAGCTTTTGGGGGAACCGTCTAATCTAGGCCGTTTACTTCTAGTAGTCACATGATCTATAGCGCTATCTCCCTCCATGTTAGCCAGAGTATCTGAGTCGGATTGGGACTGCAATGTTGGATCATTCCTGGACGAAGGTGGGGAATGTTGCATTCGGGGCATGATTTCGTTGAGCGCCAACTTCCAGGAGAGATTTTGGTAGCGAGATGCTTAGAAGCCGTAAGTGGCGAGAGCAGCTCGGGCTTATTGCGCCGCTTGATGTTAGGTCGTCGCGACCGCGTTCGTAGCACTCGTAGCAAGCGCACAGTCGTAGCCGATGCGTAGCACTGGGGTGACGAGAACGCGTAGCCGCATGCACTAGTAGCAATCGCAGATTTCGTAGCGGGATGCAGTGTTGTCATATCTACCAACTTTTTGGTAGATCTATATTTTGAGGATGCTGTTGGTGGTTTGTCGTACTCTGCTTAGTAACGATGCAGTTTTTTTGCGGATTACCTCATGAAAACCGTCGGTACGATTCTGCACAAACATTTCCGATGCACTACAAAAACGAGGCCGTTGCGAAAACAGCATTCTAAAAATATTATTATACTGGACGCGCAGAGTGACGACTTGCAGTTATATCGACATTTTAAAATGGGTGAACTGGATGAAACTGTGGCAGCCATCAATGATGACCTTGAAAATATCAACAAGTGGACTAAATCTTTTGGACTCATACTAAACCCAGCAAAATCTCAAGCGCTCATTATTGGTGGCAGATACATGCTTAACCTACTAGATAGCAGGAACCTGCCGCCAGTAGTATATGGCTCTGTGCCCATTTTGTATACCAAGAGTGCTAAAAACCTATATTGACACTAACCTCTCTTGGGAAGTTCATATTGGTGAGGTTAGTAAAAAAGTCTTCTGCTCTTTTCAGTCTCTTAAACGTCTCCAAAAATTCTTACCATTTCACACTAAGGTCAGTCTTGCTCAATCTCTGCTATTACCGCTCATAGATTATGCGGATGTCTGCTTTCTAGATGCAACGGAGGTACTCCTAAACAAACTCGAGCGGCTGCAGAACTTGTGCATTCGCTTTATTTTTGGCCTTCGCAAATACGACCATGTGTCGGAGTTTCGGACCAAATTGAAGTGGCTGCCAATTCGGCATCGGCGAGATACCCATGTACTATCCCTTCTCTACACTATCCTACACAATCCAAATTCTCCTAAATATCTTCGTGAACGCTTTGAGTACCTCATTCCGAGAGGTAAACCCTGTCGCACTGCCACTTCTCTTCTTCTTCGTACTCCGCGTCACACTTCCAGCCGCTATGATGGCTCATTCTCGGTTACTGCAGTGCGTCTCTGGAACTCTCTTCCACAGCCTATACGTGACAGCCCTTCTCTTGATGTCTTCAAGAAGAAAATTAAAGAGCATTTCCTTTCACAATGAAATATAATTAATAGATACATATGTACTTATGTATCTAAATATATTTTTATTGTTATGTATATAAATATATTGATCTATATTATTTGTACACTGGATCCTACCCTCTATACTGATCTCTCTCTATCACTCAAAGGTTTGCTGGGAGAAAACTCAACTTTGAGTTAAGCTCGCCTTTGTACATGTCCTTTATTATGCCTTGTATAATATAAGTTGTTTTTGTGTACAATAAAGAATTAAGAATAGATCTACCATTTTTCACTCCAGTCTACCTATCTACCACCCTAGACCTTTAAACTACCTATTTTTTTAAATTAGTATGACATATCACCTTTTTGAAATGTTTTTTTTTATATCGACGACGCGCGACGCGCCGTTGCGATGTGTTGCGTGAGCCATGCGATGATGCGTCAAGCGGACATTCAGTGTGAGTCTGACTGAGCGCAAAAACCTAGGCAGTATCCAGGCAGGCAAACCACAAAAAAAACGTCAGCTGTCAGCAACCGTTCGCCGTTCGCGCCATTTCGCGCCCATTCGCAAGGTTTTCTACTGAGGTTTGCTCTGTGTAACAACACAGCAAACCTCAGTAGCAAACCTAAGTAATTATGTGAATTATTAGGTGCTTTTACTTAATATTCCATGACAAATTTTACTGAAAAGAACTTAAAAGAAAACAAAAAAATTTAGCTGTTGGAACGAAGTTCCTTATCGCGCGTTGTGAAAGGGGGCTAGACGGAACAAATTCATACGAAAAGTTGTAACGTTCGACACTTTTTAACCGACTTCAAAAAAAGGAGGAGGTTCTCAATTCGGATGTTTGTATTTTTGTGTCACGATTTGGATGGAAGGGGCAACTGTTAGTGGGGTCACGATTAGGATGGGTGTGTTAAGCAACTGTTGGCAAGGTTGCGAAAAGGATGGGTGGAGTTAAGCAGCTGTTAGTGTGGTCACGATTTGGATGGGTGTGTTAAGCAAATGTTGACGAGGTTGCGAAAAGGATGGGTGGAGTTAAGCAGCTGTTAGTGAGGTCACGATTGACGACATGAGCATTTTTTTATTTCATACTAAAGCATCGACTACTTAGGTACAAACTATAACATCAAGGAAAAAGACAAATGCACAAAGATGTAGAGAATACCGTGAGAGAAAGAAATTACAAAATACAATTGTACAAAACATAACTGCAGGGAGATCAGATGAATGTAGTGAGACTGATCAATTACTTAAAACTTTAAATCATCATTCAGATGCGTAAGTATGATTTTTCAAGACAAGAACTACATACGTTTCGTCCGGGTGTCCCTAGACATCTCTCAAGTTTTTATTCTTTGTATTTTTTCTGTGTTAATGTTGCAATTTTATGCACATGTTCATAGCGTCAAATGATAGTAGACTGGGTGAGGCATAAGAAAAATAAGGTTTCAAAGCGGGATCACACTACACTTAGCAGGAATTAAATTTAATTTGTTCCGCTTCATACAAAAAAATTACAAAATGCATTTTTCCACCCAAAGGATAGAAGGAAAAAAGGCATCAGAACAATTATTATTGAGACTAATGAGCTCTATCCATCCGCATAAAGAAAAAAAGTAAAAAAAAACAAAGTTGATCCCTAAGTCAGTAAAATCTTAGTTTCGACCCAATGTGCGATCCACAGAGAAATCCGCCACGAAAAACTAGCAAAAGTCACTATGGCCAAAAATATTCGAAATTATAAAAGTACCATTATCTAGTGCTATAATTCGTATAAACATCATAAAAATTGCAATTAAAACTTTCCAGTTATTACAGTGAAAAAACTTCTACCCTCAATAATATTAATAAAAGTCAACGTCAAAATATCCCTTGCTATCACTGTCCAATGACAGCTGCTGTCAGTGTCATGTATGTCACGGGATAGTGTTGCCACACCTCAGGGAAAAATCTCCCGCATAATGGACCAATCTGGGGAAATTCCGGGTCCACACCAAGAGCAAACAAAAAAACACTTCACACAGCAAGTATTCCACAAAGCTCTTTTCACCAGCAAGTCACGAGCACAAAACTTTACTCCTATACCTCCACAAAGTACTACTAACATAGACCTTACTGATGAAAGCAGCTCAAAAACGGAAGAAAACGAAGCCGATTTTAAAGAAGTCTCTTATTCAAAGAAAAGACAGAGAGAAAGTCCAGAAATACACAGGAACGAAAAACAAACTAAATTAAATAACTACTGGTTAAGCAAACCAATTGAGACGTCAAACAGCTTTTCCAACCTTGAGGAAGAGGTCCTTACTCCGAATACCCAGCCGAAGGAAACAACGAAGCCTCCACCAATCTACGTTGATAAGGTCAGCAATATCCAGCCTCTTATTAAACTGCTTGATGAACATGCCAATGGTAGTTATGAAATAAAAGTTCTCCGTGATGAACAAGTAAAAATTCAACCTAAGTCCTCCGAGACATACTCACAAATCGTAAAACAATTGGAAATCAAACAAACAGAGTTTTACACATATAAACCCAAGCAAGATAGGAGTTTCAAAGTGGTGTTAAAAAACATACATCCCTCCACAGATACAAATGAAATATCAGAAGAACTTCTTAGTCTAGGACACACAGTAATAAATATTTGGAATATTAAGCAGAAAATCACTAAAAAACCCTTACCAATTTTTATTGTGGAATTACAACCAAAAAGCAATAATAAGTTAATATATGAAGTTGTAAGTCTACTGCATTGCCGATGTTCCTTTGAGCCACCACGGCCAAAACGCGAGATACCACAATGTGCTAATTGTCAACAGTATGGGCACACTAAGAGATACTGCCATAGAAAACCCAAATGCATTAAATGTGCTGGAGACCATTCCTCCATTAGCTGCGAAAGAAAGGGAAGATCGGATAATGTAAAATGTGTTCTGTGCGATGGAAATCATCCCGCAAATTACAAAGGTTGTACTGTTTACCAAGAGCTTCAGAAAGTAAAATACCCGCCTATAAAAACAAAGATAACTACAGGTTCCAAAGAGCCCAAACTTATGTCTCATCAAAATGTACCATCCAGGACTACTCCTTTCCGTATGACATACAGTCAAGCAGCCCAAATAAATAAAAATGCACAGGAACTCCCAACAACTCAAACCAGTCTAAATACAAGTGAAACAGAACTCATGCTCAACATGTTAAAACAACTAATGCAGCAAATGACAACAATTACAAATCTTCTTATTAACTTCATGTCTAAAATTACTCAAAATTCGATAAATTAACCATCGCCATATGGAATGCAAACGGCTTGTCACAACACATTCTGGAACTGAAACCATTCTTAGAAATTAACAAGATAGACATACTACTTATCTCAGAAACACATTTTACTGACAGGAGTCATTTTTCAATACCTTTATATACGCTTTATCACACAATGCACCCGGATGGCAAAGCCCATGGTGGATCTGCAATTCTAATAAAATCAAACATCAAACATTTTGAAAGCAATCCTTACTGCACAGAAGAAATACAGGCAACTAGTGTCACAATTGAAGACTGGACTGGACCACTAGTAATATCAGCTGTTTATAGCCCACCCAAACACAATATTAAGACCGAAGACTACGTGAAATATATAAAAACACTGGGTTATCGATTCCTGGCTGGGGGAGACTATAACGCCAAACACACACACTGGGGATCCCGAATAATAACAACAAAAGGGCGTCAACTATATCAAGCACTTCAGATACTTAACCTTGATATTGTATCGACAGGAGAACCTACATACTGGCCAACAGATGTGAACAAAGTACCGGATCTCATCGATTTCTGTATCACAAAAGGCATTTCTAAAAAATATATAACTTGCACCTCAAGCCAGGATCTGTCATCAGACCACTCGCCAATATTCATCAAACTGAACCGGAAAATAATAGAAAAACCAAAGCCTTGCAAACTACACAGCCGAAAAACGAACTGGCCACTGTTTAGACGGCTCGTTGAGTCTTCTATAAACAATAGACTGCCACTGCACACCGAGGATGATATTGGTCAGGCCGTTGAGCATTTTAATTATTGCATACAACAGGCTGCATGGAGCGCCACACCTCCATCAACATCAAAACCTTCAGACAGATTGTGGTCTCAAACAATCAGAGACTTACTAGAAGAGAAGCGCAAAGCAAGAAAACGCTGGCACACGACGAGATACCCTGCAGACAAGAAACATCTTAACTATGTCACAACTCGTCTTAAATTAGCACTCAGTGAAGACCAAAATCGAGACATGGAGGAATATACCAAAAACCTGGATGCGACAGCAAGCTCAAATTATTCTCTCTGGCGAGCAACAAAAAAGCTTAAAAGACCAGTAGCAAGCCAAGCACCGATACGCAAATGCAATAACACATGGGCCAAAAGTGACTTCGAAAAGGCACAAACCTTTGCCGAACATCTAAGTAAAGTATTTACGCCCAACGATGTTCAAGGTTCACAAGCATTGCATAGTGAAATAACAGCGTATTTACAGGAAACATACCAACTCGACTTGCCTCTGGAAAAAGTTACTAAAAATGAAGTAAGAATGGCCATCAAAGAACTGAATGAACACAAAGCACCTGGATATGATCTAATTACAGCAAAAACACTGAAGGAACTTCCTGAAGCTGGCATTACTTTCCTCACCGCTTTATACAACGCAATGCTCTTGAAGGGCCACGTACCCTCTCAATGGAAAGTAGCCCAAATAATTATGATAGCTAAGCCTGGAAAGTGCCCTGGGGACGTGAAGTCTTATCGACCCATTAGCTTGTTGTCTATTCCTTCAAAACTACTGGAGACATTGTTCATGAAAAGACTAAGACCACTGATAAACCAAAACTCATTGTTGCCTGACCACCAATTCGGGTTTAGACAAAGTCACGGAACCATAGAACAGATACATCGGCTGGTTGAAAAAATTCATGAAACATATGAAGAAAAAAAATACTGCTCGGCTGCCTTCCTAGACATATCTCAGGCTTTCGATCGAGTTTGGCACGAGGGTCTCTTATATAAAATCAAAAAAAGACTTCCAGTAAATTACTACATTTTTATTAAATCATACTTAGAAAAGAGGTACTTCTTTGTCAAACAAGGGAATGAAATAACTGGACTGCACGAAATTCGGGCAGGAGTTCCTCAAGGCAGCGTGATGGGACCCACTCTTTACCTTCTCTATACAGCTGATCTCCCCGTGTCAGAAGGAGTAGTGTTAGGCACGTTTGCCGATGACACTGCTACACTAGCTGTGCATGAAGATGCCGCCCAGGCGTCTAAAATTCTACAAACAAGCTTGGATGAAATTTCGAACTGGCTAAAAGAATGGAGAATAAAGGCAAATGAAACAAAATCTGTACATGTGACGTTCACAACAAGAAGAGATACATGCCCACCCGTACGACTAAATAACGTTGCGATTCCCCAAGCGGAAGAAGCTAAATACCTTGGAATGTACTTAGATCGGCGACTAACTTGGCGAAAACATATCTTCACGAAGCGTAAAGCATTGAGCCTACAACTCAGAAAACACTATTGGCTACTATCAAAAAAATCCAAGATGTCCCTGGAGAACAAGCTCAGAATCTATAAGTGTATCATAATGCCCATATGGACATACGGAATACAGCTGTGGGGCACAGCAGCCAATTCAAACATTGACATACTCCAAAGGTTCCAATCAAAAATGCTAAGGATTATAACTAATGCACCTTGGTATATAAGTAATGATAGCCTACATCAAGAATTAAGAATACCAAAAGTCAAGGAACAAATAACACAAGCAGTTAGTGCCTACAAGAATAGGATTGCTACTCATCCCAACAAACTGGCATCAAACCTGATGAAAACAAAGACCTTTAGGAGGCTTAAAAGACAAACCCCACAAGATCTGATACTGTGACAATGACATAATATGATAGATCGGATTGAATTGGATGCACCGCTGGGCGCATACCAAGCATGACTAAAGCAACAGCACACAAAAGATGCTGAATGTCAATAAATGGACAGATTGCATCATAAAAAAAAAAAAAAAAAAAAAAAAAAAAAAAAAGTACCAAGGGTGAAGGATATTTTTATTGCAAATCATGTAGGTGTGATCTTAACGGTGCTGGTGGAAGATTCATCTATACTTCTATACTATAATATTATAAAGAGGAAAGATTTGTATTTTTGTATGTAACGAATAAACTCAAAAACTACTGGACCGATTTCAAAAATTCTTTCACCATTAGAAAACTACATTCACCCTGAGTAACATAGGCTATATTTTATCCCTGTATTCCCACGGGAACGGGAACTACGCGGGTGAGACTGCGGGGCGCTGCTAGTTCTAAATAAACATGCAAATATGTAGTTTAAAACATGTAGCATGTGTGAAAGGTGAACTTCTATTCCGTGGTTTTTTGCTTATTTCAGTTTAATTAATATTAAATTATTAATTGAAATTTTACACGCGAAACTAAAAATTATTTTATCATTAATTGCCTATGATTGTGCATGTATATATTAAATCCTAATTTTACACAATAGGGATGTTTCCTGAGTAAAAAATATATGATTATGTTTAGTCCGTCAGTTAGATTATAGAAAAATATTGGATACGTATTTTTTCCTTTATCAAATCTATAAAAACTAACGAAGATACAAAGCATCAAAGATCAGGAGTGGGGGCTTGTGACGTTACGGCTCGGTAAAAATTATAGCGAGTAGTGACGTCACACGAGTTTTCAACGCACTGTATCGTCTTCATTTTTTGGTTACGTGAAAAAAGAAAAAATACGTGTCCAATATTTTTTGGAAATCTATCTGACGGACTAATTAGATTTTTTTAGTCAACTACCCTATTTCGTTTTATCTATTTTTTAACCGACTTCTAAAAAAGGAGGAGGTTCTCAATTCGGATGTTTGTATTTTTTTGTTTGTTCGCGCATAACTTCGTCGCTTGCCAACCGATTTGAAAAATTCATTTTTTGTTGGAAAGGGTAGGTATATGTCGGCGCATTGTCGCCGTCGTTGTTGAAGTCACACATAATACACACAAATAGCAGGAAAATGTTTAAAGAAATAATAAAATAATACTTTACTTAAATCCAGGTTGTTTATTCCACGAGCAGCCAAAGAATGGTCTTAAATCGCTCATGGTAGATTTTCGCGGCGCCCCCGCAAGGGGGCGCGGCGGCGGGCGTAGGCGAGGCCTTTGATCCCGCGGCGTCTGGGTGTTCGCGCCCGTTACTACGGGCGCGGCGTTGGGTGGCCGATATAGGCGCGGCTTGTGACGCGCGCGGCAGTTGTGCCGCAGCGTGCCTATGAGTGTAGCTGTTCTAGGGTGTTTCAGCAGGAGCGCCCGGTACTGCCTCGCAGTGCCGTGTTTCACGGCCCTACGGCGGTCAGTCCCCGCCAGGTGAGACCCCCGGTTACCCGAGGGAGGCCCAGCGAGAGACGACCAGCGACGTAGGGTCCGACTTTGGTGGCGCCCTCTGCTGAGAAGGTTGACCCCCGCTCGTTTCGCTTCCAGATCGAGCCGGTCACGCTCCGAGCTAAGGGGCCGATGGGTGAGTTGGGCCGGCATTGTATTGTGTAACACCGTTACCCTGTAAGCGAACGATACGCGCGTCCGCGCCGCACGTTCGTCGCGTGAGTTCGTATGTTGTAGAGTCATGAGTGTGTGGGGTTCGCAGCGCTCTATGCCTATATTAACTTAGCACACAGAGCGCCGCGAGTGCGTGTTATGCATGTAGAGTCTTATTGTTTGAGAGAGTCGCGTGTCGGTGTCTGCGACTCATTCAGTGTCAAGTCCGGGGGGGGGGGCGTCATCGTCTGGCAGCAGATCGCGTGGGAGGCGCCTCGCGTCAGGTGGCCGCGCGTGCCAGGGCGCTATATCCTTGACATGCGGCCAAGCAGAAGCGTCGGCACGCGCGAACATGTTGGACGCGAGGCGGGCGCAGAACTCGTCCAGGCTCTCGATCTTGAGGTCGCGCTGTATTACGCTGTTCCTCACGAAGCGAGGGGCGGCAACGATCTTTCGCAGCGTCAGATTCTGTTGAGCGCGAAGCTGTTTTTTGCTCGTCTCGCTAGTGAGGGCGAGCCAAGCTGGGGTGGCATATGTGAGCAGCGGGCGGATGTACGTTTTGTATACGCCCAGCCTGGCTCGCAGCGGGCGGATGTACGTTTTGTATACGCCCAGCCTGGCTCGCAGCGGGATGCGGGACGAGAGCACCGGGTCGAGCAGCGCGCGGGCCACTCTGCCCTTGGCGGCGACCTGCTTGACGTGACGGCCCATGGAGAGTCGACGATCGATGGTGATCCCGAGGTACTTGACCCGGGACGACCAATCGATGTCGACTCCGTGCAGTCGGAGAGGTGGTGGGAGGTGCGCATACCCGACAAGCAGCGCCTGTGTCTTACCCACGTTCACCGACAACCTCCACTTCGACAGCCAGTCGGGAAGCAAATCCAGCACGCGCTGCATCTTGACGGCCGCGTGCCTCGCATTCAGCGAGGTAACGATGTACGCGGCGTCGTCAGCATACAGCGCGAGGGTGCATTCCTGCGTCGTGGGGATGTCGTCGGTGTAACATGAGTAGCAGAGCGGCGAGAGGCAGCTGCCCTGCGGCACGCCTGCTGCTATGGGTCGGGCACTAGACAGGGCACCATCGACCACCACCTTAAAAGTCCTATCCGTGAGGAAGGAGGAGACCACCTTGATTACGCGACGGGGCGCGTCGGTACGCGACATTTTGAATAAGAGACCGGCATGCCAGACTCTATCAAACGCCTTTTCCATATCGAGAAGTACTGCAACTGCCTGCTCCTTCTTGTTCAGTGAAGCAGTAAGCAGGTGCAGTACTCTCGATAGCTGGAGCGTCGTGCTGTGCTCCGAGCGGAACCCGAACTGTTCCGGTCGGGGGATCACGGCTGGGGTGAGGTGTCGCAACAGGAGTTGCTCGAACACCTTGGAGATGGTTGGCAGGAGCGTGATGGGCCGATAGCTCTCCGGCTTCAGCACGTTCTTTTTCGCCTTGGGCAGCATGATGACGTGCCCTTCCTTCCAACAGCTCGGGAAGGCCCCTGTGCGGAGTATCCCCGTAAACAGGCGCGCCAATGCCGCTACCGTTCGGTATGGCAAGTGGCGCAGCACTGTGTTGGTGATACCATCCGCCCCAGGGGCCTTTTTCGGCTTTGTTTTCAGGATGGCGCGTCTCACCGCCCCAGGCGAAAAGAAGATCGGGTTTTCATCGGGAGCTATCGGCGATGCGAAATAGTCCCCAAGGTGTTTCTCGACTGCTGCGACGTGGTCGTGATCGGCAGTCGGGTTCGGCTGGAACTGACGCTCCAGGTGCTCGGCGAAGATCTCCGCACGGTCTGATGCGGCGTACCTTGGCGTCCCGTCGCTGTGCAGGAGCGGGCGCACCGGAGCTGGGGAGTTTGTGACCGTCCGGCACAGTCTGTGTATCGCCGGCCAGTCGCCGGCGGTCGACTCTATGTAGGACTCCCAGCTCTCGGAGTTGTGCTCCTGGAGCTTGGCCCTAGTCCTTTCCGCAAGACGGTTTAACTCGGCTTTCATTGTTGGGCATTTGGTAATCAGCCACCGCTTGCGTAGGCGCCTTGTGCTGGCGACCATTTCGCGAAGGTGGCGTGGGAGGGGCCTACGAGTTAGCCCCTGGTTGGTGCTCAGCGTGTGAGTCGCCTCTTCGTAGGCGCGCTGAATGCAAGCGGTGACCTCACCTGCCATTCCGTCCACGTCTGCGGCTGTGACGATGGGCCAAGTCGGTGTGGTGGTCTGCAGCGCTTCCGTGAAGGAGCTCCAATCAGTCCTTCGACGTGGCGCTGGGGGAGAAAGTCGGGTCGGCATCCCGGATAGGACGACGAGCACGGGCTGATGATCTGACAGCAGCTCGTCGTCCAGTACTTGTTGGGCGATCTGGCAGTTTAGGCCCCAGTGGACCGTGATGTCCAGCACGTCCGGCGAGTGGCTTTGATTGGTCTTAAATTCGTATTACATCGGTTTTTATACACAGAAAATGACAAACATGAAGTTGGCAACGGTAGTAAAACCACACCAAAATGGCGCGAAATACTAAACAGGAAGTTAACAGAATAAATCCTTAAAATATTAACTCTGGTGGTAGATAAACAAACAAGTAAAAAGGAAGCTGTATGTTTTAAAGTAATATAAAAAAGTTTTCAAATTAAATACAAATCAAACGAGAAGTTACAATATTTCTTTTAAATAATTAGCAAGGAAATTCTCAAATTAAATCTATAAGTTAAATCCTTATAAAACCAAACAGGAAGTTACAATCTTTTTCTAAATAATTTTAAAGGAAGTAGTCAAATTAAAACCATATAAATTTGACAGGATATAGTAATATTTAAATTAAATAAAAAGGAAGTGGTCAAGTTAAATCCTTATAAAAACCAAACAGGAAGTTACAATCTTTTTCTAAATAATTTTAAAGGAAGTAGTCAAATTAACACCATATAAATTTGACAGGATATAGTAATATTTAAATTAAATAAAAAGGACTCGGACCAAGAATCTAAATGGACAAGACAAGCTAAAAACAATATTGAGACAAAAAGGATGTATATATACAGAAACATATTAGGATAACAAGGACAGAACTATTTATTGTTGTCTTTGTCGACGTATCACTTTTTTTGTTGGGCACATCTGTGGTATGTGCCCAACACAGTACTAGTGCATTCGTTTTTAATCGTGTTTTGTTGGAAACCCCTATTAAATCTGTAGTTTAAATAGTGGGAACGAAGTTTCTAACTTAAGAGAAAGACGTTCAAAATGGTGTATTGCTGTGTTATCGGCTGTAATAGCCGTAGTGAACGAAAATCTGAGAACATAACCTTTCATTCGTAAGTATGAGATTTTCGCATTTATATATCATAAAAATTTAAAATGTCACTAAATATTTAACTCGACATACGTTGATAAAAAGTCTTTTAGAAAACAAGCGTTAAAAATAGTTGAAATATGTGATTAAAATTTCATTTTACGTTAGTATTACACGTTCAAATTCTATAGAACTTTATTGTCTTACGAGTATAAATAACTTTCTGTCATTTCAATTTAGTAGAATAATACGTACTTTAGGGATACCAGATGGCATGCATTAAAATTACCCATTATTGAGGGAAAAGGCAACAGTCATGCATGTTGTGTTTTTGTTTTTTCATTTAGTCTAGGTATTTAGTAATTTCATACTCAAAATTATTGGTCATGAAATCAAAAGGCAACTCAACCGGACTACCTGAAAAATGAAATATTTTAGATTTCCAAAGGACACCAGATTGCCTTCCTGGATTGCATCAACCGGTCGAAATAATTGGAGGCCATTATTCACTAATTTGGACTGACCCACGTATTTTCTTCCAGAGTTTCGCTAAAAAACGCAGAACGAAATCTGAGGAAATCTCGATCTCTGATCCATCTGCGACGAAAATCCAATCCAACACACAACAATCCAAGTATTTGTTTATTTTAACAATTTTGAATTTAGCTGAATATAGAACATTGTAAATCACTGCCTTTTTTTAGGTGGCTTCAGGATTATCGCTGGAACCTGAAGTAAATGCAACTATGAAAATTATTTTTTTTATTTATTTCCATTTCTCTTTGTGTGGGTTACTAACATCAAATTATTATTTTAGATTAAACCTGGTGAAATATTTTCGACTCTGAGTACGTCGCCTCGAAAAAGGAAATTGATTAGAAAATTAAACCAGATAACAATTTTAGCTGAAAGAAAAAAAAAAGAAAAAAGAAAAAATTAAGAAAGAAGAAGAAGAAGAAAAAATTAGCTGCATTAAGATCCAAATGTGGGCGAATAGAGAAAAAAATGCTGACCTTCCTGCTAATATAGAAAAACTACAAAATAAAAATTTTATCAATCAGGAAGCATTTGATTTATTATCCTCCATCAATTCACATAACACCGGTTTACGTTATATTACAAGTATCATTACTAAAGAATAACGTTATATTGAAGCATAAATAACGTTAAATCACTTTCCGTTATTTTAATAAAAACGGTAAGTCCTGTAGAGGAAGATAACGTTATAAAATTTTAACGTTATTTAAAGCCCTGGTTTATGGTGCTAAAAACTCGTTACTTTCATTTCACGTACTAATCACACCTCCCAAATCCATATACAAAAATTAACGAGAATTATGGAGTAATATTTTAAAGTCTGGTATCCCCCAGTTTTGAAGTACTCTATATCCATCCCTTTCGAGTATACGCTTTTGTCTAGTCCATTGGGATTCTTGGTCCGAGAAAAAGGAAGTGGTCAAGTTAAATCCTTATAAAAACCAAACAGGATGTTACAATATTTTTCTAAATAATTTTAAAGGAAGTAGTCAAATTAAATCCATATAAATTTGACAGGATATAGCAAATTAGAAGACGGAAACGCTAAAATATATAGTCAACTCAAGACGGAAGGATTCTTGCCACAGGTGTTTTGGTTAGCACGTGTGTTTCGAGTTATTTTAAATTTTTGTGTGATTGTTGTTACCTTTCGAACTTGCTATTGTTTTTAAGTGTGTTGTCCTTGTGTTCGTCACCAGGTTTGTATTGTGAGTGTTGTTTTAAGTCGTCTTCTTCTATCAAAATGGAAAGAAATAAACCCCCGGATCCTGATCCTCCCGACATCCCAGCCTCCCCAACTCCTTTTGTCCCGTCTCCGAACCCACTATCCCAGTTCGCTGACGTAGTGTGCAGTGTAACAGAGATGGAACTGTCACCCTCCCCCCAAAATGCATGTAAACGCCCCGGTCACGAGGAAACTAGCTCCCCTAAACCTCCGAGTAAACTACCTAAGAGTCAAATAGGTCGAGTAAGGTACTCAGCCATAGATAAAGCCCCATTTATAGTCCACGTTTCTCGTGTAGAAACACAGCAAAATGCAGGCACCACTCTTCACCCCGTCAACTTCGGCAAATTCCTCTTGTTCAACAACATTGCGAACGTGCTTCGCGATGGCGTCAATAGAGTTGGAAGGAATCGCGTATCCGTGGAGTTTACATCCCCTCAGGATGCTAACTCCTTTTTAGTTAACAGTCTGTTGTCTAAACATGGCTACACAGCATCAATCCCCACATATAACATCACAAGGATGGGTGTTGTCACTGGGGTCCCCTCAGACATCACAGAGGATGAAGCCATAACATATTTGACTGTGCCTTCAGGTCGCGGACAAATACTTAAAGTTCGTCGGATCAACAGAAAAGTACATAGGGACGGTATAACAGAATGGAAACCTACGGAAACCTGTGTCATTACATTTGATGGTCAAGTATTACCCAAGAGGGTATTTTGCTGCTACACATCCCTTCCTGTAGATCAATACATTTACCCAACCATCCAATGCCGGAAATGCTGTAGATTTGGACACGTTGCAAATCTATGCAGATCAAAACCACGTTGCAGTAAATGTGGCCATGACCATCCCGGTGATGGCTGCAACATTTCTGAGGGCGAGGCCTTTTGTGTACTTTGTTCGGGGAATCACTTCGCTAATAGCAGGTCATGCCCTGAGCATGGTAGACAAAAAGCCATTAAGACTGTTATGGCAGAAAAAAATATGTCATATGTAGATGCTAGCAAAGTAGTCCCAGTAGCTACTAGGAATTATGCTAATGTTGCTAAAGCTCAAACGACATCTTATAGAAAAACTGTTATTCTTCCTCCTAAAACCCATGCCCCCCTTTCCCCGTCTTATGACAAAGCTGCTCACCAACAAATCATTAGCACTCCCCAACCATCACAGCCTAATGGCTGTGCCCTAAATAATAACACTGCCCCCTCTATCAATATTAGTCCTCTTATTGAACTTCTGATTAAACTTATACCAACAATTATTTCTACTTCTAATACTTCTCAATCACCGTCCAACGTTGCCGATCAACTTATTTCTCTTCTTCTACAACTTAAAAATGGCGTCCCGCCTAATATTCCTCCAGTGGAATGTGAGGAGCGTGTGGCATAAAAAGCACGACCTCATATTTCTCCTAAATAAATACAAGCCTTTGGCTTGCTCTATAGCTGAGACTTGGCTCACACCAAGTCTTAGTTTTCGTATGCCACATTTTAATATACTCAACTACAACTAAACAATCGGGTACCATTTTCCCCCCTATCCCTTCCGTCTCTCGAGGGTAATTTAAGTATTGCAGCAGGAAGGGTTGAAGGTATCACAATTTTTTCTATATATATTGCTCACCCCAACCATAACTTTATAAATATTTTGAAAAACATTTTTACCAACACTCCCGGACCTCTGTTAGTTATGGGCGATTTCAACTGCCACCATTACAGATGGGGTTCTGAACGCTGTGATGCCTTTGGTTCAGCACTGATAGACATGTTGGATGAATTAGATCTTTGTATCCTGAACAATGGCTGCCCAACTCGTAGATCGCTTCCGGGACAGCAAAAAAGCTGCGTGGACCTTACATTCTGTTCAGTCGAATTAGCAGCGTCTGCTCTGTGGGAATGCACAACTCTTTCGCATGGTAGTGACCATTACCCTATAGTCACATCCCTTATTAATAGAACCTATCTAGAAAAAACTTCTCCTCCACTGTTGAAATATAACCTTTCCAAACCTGATTGGGCTAAGTTTGCTTCACTTTTGGAGGATAAAATTGCTGACCTTCCAAATTTAAATTCATCTAGTCATCCTTCTAGTCACTACCATGCCAAAATGTGCTATGAGGGTTTTGTTACAGCCGTTACCTCGAGTGCTGATTCAACCTTTCCACTGAAAAACAGTGCCAGAAATAAAATCCCCTCACCTCCATGGTGGGATTCAGAATGCACTGCGGCAGTTCGAGAAAGAAATGACGCAGAGACGGTCTACAATGTGAATATGAGCACCGCAAATCTCATGGCTTATCTACAGTGCAATGCCAGAACCAAACGACTCCTACGTAAAAAGAAACGTTCTGGCTGGGTCAAATTCTGCTCCGCCTTATCCCCCTCTACCCCAATCTCAGCTGTTTGGAAACAAATTAATAGATTTAGACATGGATGTTCCCCTTCAATCACTTCACCAATAACTAGGGAAACGGCTGAACTTTTTTTTGACAAAATAGCACCACCCTCAGTCCCATCCTTATCCGAATGTGTAAATATTTCCCTACTTAATCCACCAGAAGATCCCTATGATGCTCCATTTACTTTAGATGAATTGAATGCGGTACTCCAACATGTCCGGGACTCGGCTCCTGGTATTGACGGTGTACCATATTCTTTTATTTCCCATTGCAACATCAAGGCTAGAACGTACTATCTTAATATTATAAATTTCTGTTATAATCATGGTTGGGTTCCAGACCAGTGGAAAGTACAGATTATCATTCCCTTATTGAAACCTGGCAAACATGCAGATGATCCAAATGGCCTTAGACCAATTGCTTTATCTTCAGTCTTAGCCAAAATACTAGAACACCTTATTAAAAATCGCCTGGAATGGATAGTTGAATCGAGAGATTTATTGCCGAATCACCAATTTGGTTTTAGGAAGGGGCTTAGTACAATGGACAGTGTCGGTGTCTTAGTTACGGATATCCATATAGGCTTTTCCAAAAACCAATCTATTGTTGCCGCTTTCTTAGATATCTCCTCCGCATACGATAACGTACTTCTTCCCGTACTCAGGCAAAAATTGCAACAGCTGAGTCTCCCGGCTAAGATGATACAATGCATATATGGACTCCTTTCATCTCGGTCTATGGTTCTCAGAGTTCAGGGAGAGGAGTTCGATGGGAGGCGGACGTGGAAGGGCCTCCCTCAAGGCTTCGTCCTCAGTCCATTACTATATAACTTGTACACGGTTGATATTGGGTCCTGCTTAAATAATAACTGTCAGATTTTACAATACGCCGATGACATTGCTCTGTACGTGACAGATCCCTCCATCGTTGACGCAGCCTCATCTCTATGCCTCTCTCTGGATTCTTTGAACCAATGGCTTTTAAACCATGGTCTATCTCTTTCTGCACCAAAAAGTTCGGCATTAATTTTTTCTCGGAAAAGACAGATTCCCCCAATCACAGTGTGCATTTCAGGACATAATATTCCCCTAGTGAGGAAAGCTAAATTTTTAGGCGTCTTTTTAGATTCAAAATTATCTGGCAAGTCACACATAAATTTTTTAATCCAAAAATGTGAAAAAGTCATCTCTGTTTTAAAAGTTCTTGCGGGTGTCTGGTGGGGTGCCCACCCCTACACAATGAAACTAGTGTACAACGCCTTAGTCCGTAGCGTTCTGGACTATGGTACATACCATCTAGTTCCTTGCAACAAAGGAGCCTTGGCACGACTGGATAGGATACAGTCCAAATGTCTTCGGATCATCTCTGGTTGCATGAAATCTTCTCCTGTTAACGCGTTGCAGGTCGAATGTGCTGAACCACCCCTAGCCCTGAGACGGCAACTCCTGGCCTCCCGTTTTTTGTATCGATTAGTTTCTAGATCATCCCATCCAATTATACCTAGATTAAATGAGTTAGACGCCTTACAGAGAAGCTCAAATTACTGGAAAAATAAAGAAATTCCTTTTGTACTTAAAACATTTCGAAAAGTTAAAAATTTAGAATGTCCGATTTTCCAACTCCCAAGATTACCCTTATTTAACTTCCCCTACAAAAGCTTATGTTTTATCCCCAAAATCCTCTATGATATTGGTATTTTCAAAAAATCCCCATCAGCGAATTCGGCCTTCAATGCGTTGGTGGGTGAACGTTGGAGTGGTTTCCAGTTATTTTTCACTGACGCTTCTAAATTAAACAATAATAGTAACACTGGAGCCGCGGTTTATTACCAAAACTCCAGAATCATCCTTCAGTACAAATGCCCCAAGGAGTCTTCTGTATTTACTGGTGAGTGTGTGGCTATATTAGAAGCCTGTAATTTCATAGAGTCTCACACTAACATTGAGAAAGCTGTTATTTTTACTGACTCCCTTAGTTGCTTGCAAGCTTTAAATCAAAGCCCTTTTAAAAGCAAACTACACAGTCCTTTAATACTAAAAATAAAAAAATCCTTACTAACCTGTGCCAACAGTCAAAAGGATGTTCAGCTAGTTTGGATACCTAGTCATTGTGGCATCAAGGGTAACGAATATGTTGATGCACTAGCTAAAGACGCCTGTTCATCGGTAACGGCTCACTTAACACATAACAGTCATCTAAGTTGTGATCTCTTATCGCTTCCAAAATTTGATCTCCAAAATTCATGGCAGGAACAGTGGAACACGTCCAGCAAAAAGAAAGGCAAGTTTTTCTATGCTGTCCAACCGAAGATAAAACCAAAACCATGGTTCTTTGGTTTCAAAAAGGTATCCAAAACTGTTATATCCGTTCTTTGTAGAATCCGTTTAGGTTTCTGCTGTACCCCCGTTTTTCTGCAAAAAATACGAATACGCGATTCCTCTCTCTGTGAGTGCGGAATGGGAGAGGGCACTTTGGACCATATATTTTTCGAATGCTCCAACAATGTCCCTTCACTTGATCTATATGGCCGGCTCCCTAAATTTAAAATCCCTCTCCCGATTAACTTTCCCTCCCTTTTAACATATTCCTCTCCAGAACTGCTTGTCGCTCTGATGATATTCATCCGCCACAATAATGTGGCGTCCATTATCGGAACGCACCTTCCAATGTGTTGGCAACACTGTTTTTGTATTCCCGCCACTAGTGGTGTCAGATACACCAGATAGAAACTTTTTCTCAATCATAGATTAATATAATACATAAGTATCTACTGTATTGTTCTCTGTACTTTCTCAATATCTCCAATTTCCTAAGTCTCCCCATTTGACGTTGCTTGACTAAGAACTCAGAAAGTCATTGTTGAATTGTATCCCAAAACTGGTGACCCCGACGTGATATACCTACCTACTCGAAAGAGCATTACCTATCACAGTATTCACAGTACGAAACCCTGATAGGTACGAGCTATTGTTATTACCTACCTACAAAGTACACAGAAGGAAACCCGAACGCCGAAAAGCACTTGGCTGTGACGCCTGTGACTGCAAAAAACAAATGCCCACCTGTTGTCAGCCAAACTTTATCAAACTATTGAAGCAAAAGTTACAACAAGCTACAGAAGATACAGTCATGATCATGCACATGAACCTGAGGTTATGAAGAAATTTCCCGCATTCCTGCTCATACATATACACCAATATTATATAGTATAATACCAACATATAGTATTGTTTGTTAAACAAAACCTGTAAGTAAGTTATATTTTTTTTTTCTTGGGTGCTACAGAGTGGAACTTTTGAACTTTATCTTCAGCATGAAACAAAGACTTTGAATTTATTTTTATTTTTTTATGTGAACTTTATGTCCTCTCTTGTGTTATTGTTGTGTGCACTTCAGTTTAACTAAATAAGTGGTTTATTTTACATATTGCATAGCTGCTAACTAAATTACTAACATAAAGTTATATTAAGTGTTAGCACCTGAATGTATAACTTGCATGGTTTGTTCCAAATACTGGCTAGCACTAAATGTATACTACTATTGGGTGTGAGACGCTGGCATTGTAAACATAGATAATTGATCCGCCTAACTTCCATATTTTGTTAATTTCGATCCTTGGTTTATGTCCTAATTATTTTTAATATTAATTTTACTGGTTTATGTCCTAATTAACTTTAATATTAATTTTACTGGTTTATGTCCTAATTAACTTTAATATTAATTTTACTTATTTTAACAGCTTCTGTACAATTTAAAATCTAACATGCCTGATAATAACACACCAAACCCCAAGGAGGATCAGATCCCTCAGGTTTCACACATTGCACTAAAGCTTCCTCCTTTCTGGCCTGGTCGCGTGGTGGCATGGTTTGCGCAAGCAGAGGCAAATTTCGAAATATCTGGTATAAAAACAGATAATACAAAATACAATCATGTTCTATGTGTACTGCCTGAGAGGGTTGCAGCAGACATTGAGGACATTCTCATTGACCCTCCGAAAGAGGACAAATACATATTTTTAAAGTCTGAACTGATCCGCAGATTATCCATTTCGGAAGAAAAGCGTGTGAACCAGCTATTAAGTGACGTAGAGCTGGGTGAGCGCACACCTTCACAGTTTTTGCGCCATCTCCGCTCGCTGGCTGGATCTAACCTGCAAGATGAATCCATCTTGCGTCAACTTTGGCTGAGACGTCTTCCACAGCAGGTTCAAGCAATTTTAGCTGCCCAGGCCGATCTGCCCCTACACAAGGTTGCTGAGTTAGCAGACCGCATAGTTGAGGTATCTCCGACTGCCAATACAGTTTATTCTATGAGCAAACCTGTTTCAGATGATCCACTACAGACAATCAGTCGCCGATTAGACCAATTAACGGAACAGGTGGCAGCATTGAGCAGTGGCCGCAGTCGTCACAACGATAGAAGCACCTCTCGGACTCGATCTAAATCTAGGGACCGTTCACCTTCAGATCTATGTTGGTATCATCGTAGATTCAAGTCGAAGGCCACCCGCTGCACTAGGCCTTGCGGCTGGAAGCCAGCGGAAAACCTGAGAGACAGTCAGTGATAGCGGCTGCTGACTGTCCCTCACATAATACTGTAAGTCGCCGCTTATTTGTTACTGATGTCAACAGTAAACGTCGATTCCTTATAGACACTGGTTCAGACATATGTTGTTATCCAAAATCTGCCATACAAAGGAAAATTGAGGTTGCAGATTATGACCTCAAGGCCGCAAACGGTAGTACAATAAAAACATATGGCCTCATGAATCTGACATTAAATCTGGGTCTCCGCCGAGATTTCAGGTGGTCATTTGTGATTGCTGATGTTGGAACTCCAATAATTGGCTCTGACTTCCTAGCCCACTATCATCTGCTCCCTGACTGCACTAATAGGCGTTTAGTCGATGCCAAAACAGGCATGTCAAGCCATGGCACTGTTGCCATGATTGATCAAGCCAGTGTCAGAACAGTGGTAGACAACTGTGGAAGCTCACCTTACTTAAAGATTTTGGCGGCCTTTCCAGATATCACTCGACCATCAGGAGTGCCACGCGAGGTGAAACATGACACGGTGCACCGTATCATAACGACCGACGGCCCCCCTGTCGCAGCCCGCCCTCGTCGCCTCGCCCCCCAGAAACTGAAGGCGGCCCAGAAAGAGTTTGCCGACATGTTGTCCTCAGGTACTGCACGACCATCAAAGAGCCCGTGGTCATCACCACTGCACATGGCCCCCAAAAAGGACGCATCCTGGCGCCCATGTGGTGATTACCGTGCCCTTAACGCTCGTACCGTCCCGGATCGCTACCCTGTTAGACATATAGGAGATTTCAGTCACAATTTGGCTGGCTCAACTGTATTCTCTACTGTTGATCTCGTTAAAGCATACCAACAAATTCCGGTACACAAAGATGATATTTGCAAAACCGCCATCATTACACCGTTCGGGCTGTTTGAATTTCCCTTTATGTCATTTGGGTTGCGAAACGCTGGACAGACCTTTCAAAGGTTTGTTGACGGTATAGTGCGAGGCCTCGATTTCTGTTATGCCTACGTGGACGACATCCTGGTCTTCTCGCGCACAGCAGCAGAGCACGAGCAGCACCTGAGGATCCTCTTCGAAAAACTGCGAGAATTTGGTATGGTAGTTAATCCATCCAAATGCGTTTTCGGCGCACCAGAAGTAGTTTTTCTCGGGTACTGTATTAATGCTCAAGGCACGCGACCGCCTGAGAATCGAATAAAAGCACTCCTCGAATTTCCCGCACCGAAAACAGTCCAGGCCATGCGCAGATTTCTTGGAATGATCAATTATTACCGACGTTTCTTACCTGGAGCCGCTTCACACCAAGCTGCACTCGTCGATGCTTTAACAAAAATTGACGGTAAAGGAGCAAAGCCATTCCTCTGGTCCCCTGAACTCCTAAAAAAATTTGAGGACTGCAAAAAAAGCTTGTCACTCGCGACAACTCTGGCTCACCCTGACTGCACAGCTCAACTTGGTCTCTTTACAGACGCCTCCAGTACACACGTTGGAGCAGCACTCCAGCAAAAGGTAAATAATCAATGGGAACCCCTTGCTTTCTTCAGCAAAAAGCTCACTCCTCGCCAGAGCACCTGGCCTGCCTATTACAGGGAGTTACTGGGGGTATACGAGGCCGTACAACACTTCCGTCATATATTAGAATCCGTATATATAGTAGTATGTTGGACTTCTAATATATGAATTAGAAGTCCAACATACTACTATATATACGGATCATAAACCCCTCGTATATGCATTCTCCCAGCGACGTGAAAAACTCCCTCCCGCTCAGCTTAACCAACTCTCTTTTATTTCACAGTTCACAACCGACGTCGTTCACATCAAAGGTACCGACAATGTAGTCGCCGACGCCCTATCTCGTGTCGATGCCATATCACTGCTAACTGGTGACTACAGAGAGCTAGCAGCAGCACAGCAGGCAGACGAGGAAGTGAAAGAACTCGCGAAGAATGGCGGTTCCTCTTTAAAGTTAGAGAGCATACCCATCCCAGGTACTGATTTAACAATAATTTGCGATACATCCACTGGCAAACAACGACCGTTCCTGCCACACAGCTTCCGCAGAAGCGTTTTTGAACAGCTGCATGGGCTCAGTCACCCTGGCGCGCGGACAACCGCTCGGCTGGTGGCTGACCGCTATGTATGGCCTGCTATGAAAAAAGACGTTCATGCATGGGCACGCGCTTGCATCCCTTGCCAAAGATCGAAGGTGACAAGACATGTTAAAACGCCATTGGGAAATTTTAACACGCCAACCGCCAGACTTCGCCACGTTCATCTGGACATCATTGGGCCTCTACCACCTACCACCGAGGGTTACAGCTACTGCTTAACAGCAATAGATCGTTTCACCCGGTGGCCAGAGGTATGGCCTCTCAGAACCATAACGGCACAAGAAGTTGCAATTACTTTCATGTCTGGTTGGATTTCCCGTTTCGGCGTTCCCTCGCTCGTCACGACGGACCAAGGTCGGCAATTTGAGTCCGACCTCTTCAGTCGACTCATGAAGCTGTGTGGCATCAAGAAGACCCGCACTACTAGTTACCACCCGTGTGCCAACGGAATGGTAGAGCGACTACACCGTCAATTAAAGGCGGCTATTATGTGCCATGAATCCTCATGGATAGAGGCTCTACCCATCGTGCTTCTCGGAATGCGTTCGGCAGTCAAAGAAGACCTCAAAACATCTTGCGCTGAAATATTATATGGCGAGCCTATCCGCCTCCCTGGCGAGTTCCTGGTCAATGAAACTTCCAGCCACATCGACGACCCGACTGACCTAGTCGATCAACTCCGTCAGCACATGGCAGACTTGCGACCAGTTCCAGCCTCGCGACATATAGGAAGCGGAACACCTACCTTCATTTATAAAGACCTCCCATTGGCGTCACACGTTTTCCTCAGGGATGACGCCGTTCGACGCGCTCTGTCGACACCATACTCCGGCCCGTACAAGGTCATTTCAAAAAATGACAAAACTATTAGCTTAGACATTAAAGGTAAGCGGGTCGAGGTCAGCCTAGATAGAGTGAAACCTGCCTATCTGGAGCCGAACTTGCACACACCTTTTAGGACAGCTGCTGCTCCCGCTAAACCACCTAGGACCCCAGGTTCAGCTTTAGGTCCACCAACCTCACCATCAGCCGCTGCACCCGAATATGCGCCTTCTACCACCTTTGCGCCAGCCTTGCCTCCGGTGACCAGATCTGGACGCAGGGTTCGTTTCAAGCAAATTTTAGACCTCTAGTCCTCTTTTAACCTGCGGTTCCTTTTCTCCGTAGGGGGGTGGTGTGGCGTCCATTATCGGAACGCACCTTCCAATGTGTTGGCAACACTGTTTTTGTATTCCCGCCACTAGTGGTGTCAGATACACCAGATAGAAACTTTTTCTCAATCATAGATTAATATAATACATAAGTATCTACTGTATTGTTCTCTGTACTTTCTCAATATCTCCAATTTCCTAAGTCTCCCCATTTGACGTTGCTTGACTAAGAACTCAGAAAGTCATTGTTGAATTGTATCCCAAAATAATATCAAATTATGAGTCGATCACCTTTATGTGGATGTGGCATAATTATAGCGTATATAGTGTATATATATATTTTTTTTTTGTATTAACAATGTTATTATAATTTTTATGTATCTCTATTTTTTGTTTGTTTCAGTCCCATACTAACCCAGCAAAAGTTCAACTGTACCAATCAATCGAAACGTGTATTCTTTGTCTACCGTGCACACCATACACGCTTGCTCTTCCAATCTACTTTAGACACTGGCAGAATAGTCGACATCGGCTTTGCTTGCCATATAAAATATAGAATAGAATAGAATAGAACTCAAGACGGAAGTCAAATTCAAAACAAACAAATTCATTAGCAAATGATGGTTTTGCGCCCATATATACTTCCCAAATGGTCCCATGAAAATTATACCGAAATGAACAAGCTTTTTTTTGTTAATTTCAATAAATGACAGCAAATTTTGTCGGGATAGCTGAAATCGCATGTTTGTTTATTGTTTACACCAATTTATACCACGTACGCTGTGATGGGTATGTTTAGCTGGGAGTGAAACACTAAAAAGTGGAAAATAAAAAAAATGTTTTTACAAAAAAAGTACAACGGACTTCTGAACAAAAAAAAAACAAAAAGTACAAAATAACTTTGATTTCGGAAGTCTGTATGTTCAAAAACAAAAAAGCAACCAAAATCACCGAGTTCCGAAATTAAAACACCAATCTGTTAAAAAAGTAACTACTTGTTTTCAGGTAAAACAAGTCAACTATCAATACACACAACAAAAGTAAAAAATAGACGGAACGATATTGTATGTGTATGCGTTCTCAAAGTATGTTTTTGTAAAAAGATTTTTTACATTTTTAGGTCCATTTCTGTACAATAAATTAAATAGAAAATTAAGTATCTATAAATTAAATTATTATAGCTGTAAAAAAACAATTGTGCAATATTTACAAAGCATCTCTTACGAAGAGACAGAAGATCTTTTTTGTGTCTGTAAATAAAACATGATGTGCTCTTTAATTTAAGTTTTAATTATATTATAGTCATTGATTCATTGTTAATTTATTATTTTAAGTTAGTATAAGCACCGTCTAGCCTGAAACACAGGTTCAACCTAGTTCAGGCATATAATTAATCGTGTTCTGTATATACAAAAGGTGCAAGTTGTTTTATTGTATATGTGCCCTGTTTTATAAATTAACAATATTATTATTATATTATTAGTATTATTATCAATCACCAAATTTTGACAAACTCAGTCAGAAAAGTCATTTGAGAATAAAATCAAATTTGGAGAAATAAGCATGGCATGTTTTTGACAAATAATAATCTTCCTTTTAACATTGCTGGTTAGTATGCTTGTGGTTGATCTTCAAATACATTATTTAATAAATGTAGGCTATGTTTTGTTGTATTATTAGTTAGAAGATTTATAGCAAACAACGGGCAGCCTAGCGCAGAAAATCTAAAATTTTTCAATAAAAATATGTATAAGTTAAGAAAATAAACATTTTGAGAGCAGTTCATGCATTTTTAATCGTGAAAAATATTCTAAACTGGGGTGGTAGATCTACCCATTTTGCATTTTACATTCTACCAATTTCTACCAACATAATCTACTAATTTTCTAAAATTCGGTTTGGCAACACTGCGAGTCAGTCTGTTTCTCAGGTAGCTTGACTCAGTCAGTCTCAGTATAGCGCGAGCCGTCGCAGCAGGGTCCGTCAACTTTGTTCTACGAACAAGATGTAGGTGGGCTAGAAAACACGAAAGAGACAGCAACATCAGAGTAAAAGAGATAAGACGTTGACATTTGACGTCACAAGAAAAATGTCTGCCTGCCATCGATTGCGCACCATTTTATCTTGTTCTTGTGTTTATTTGTAATAAATAAACGAGTTGCATTTAATTCTACATACATTGTTAACGTGAGTCGAGCTTGCTCCTCCGTGTCTGTGTTTTGGTGAAATTAAGTGCGTATTTGTGAGATATAGACTCGGTGTTGAGACAATGACTCTTGTATGATTTTGTGTCTAATTTCGCGATGAGTTCGCAGAAAGAAAACACTAGAATCTGTGCTATGTGTGGATCTTCACCTTCTAAAGATCCCAGCATCACTTTACATCGGTTTCCGAAGCCTGGCTCAAAAAATGCTCTGCGGTATGTTCATAATTAAATTATTATTATATACTCCTAATATTCGTTTGTATTGGTCTGACCATCTGGATTAGTCATTTTAATATTTTTTTCATTTTCAGTTGTGAATTATGGGCAAAGTATTGCTTCCCAAATGAAGCCTGGTCTTCACCGAAATTCCAAGATGAACTCCATGCAAAGCATAAGATGCTTTGCAGTAAACATTTTGAAAGCACTTGCTTTAATGAGAAGAAGTTGTTCAGAACAGCGATACCTGGTGTTCAATCCTATAAGGTAAGTACATACAATAATTAACATCTGAAAGATAATAAAAAAATTGCCTTACATTGGAGAGCGATATTGATTTCTTTCATTTTTTTCTGTGTGAAGATCTGGCCACCCTCTGGCATGACATGGCTTTAGGTCAAGGTTATGCCTTGAACTCACTTTTGCTCTGTATCACATGTTATTAATCATATCAACAAGTCCTTTTTTACTATAATACAATACCAGAGCAGTACTTCTGCAAATGAATTTTGATAAAAATTATCCCATTTGTTAATCCAGGTTATGAACTATTTGTGTACATACAAAATTCCAATTCCAGTGCTTTTTGCATGAAAGAGTAACAAACATCCATACATCCAAACAAACTCAATGTTTGTAATATGTATTAGTAGGAAGTAGGATCAGAAGGATTTGAATTTAAAATAAGTTTAACTTTTATTTTCAGGATACAACAATTTCTAAGCTGCCCGATCAACCTGCCATATTTGAACCTGTTGCTGGTCCATCCTTCCTTAATCCTTTACAAGAGTGTGATGAATGCGTGTGAATTTCCAAAAATCTTAGTGGATTTCTACGTCATAAAAGGAACCATTATGCATTTATTTATTCGTCAGGTGGTAAGTCAAGACAATAAGTGATTATAATATGAATTGGTTATGTTCACTTTTTAGTGCAGATTTACTGGCAATGGGCCCGCTTGTTGGTTTACAGACCATCTCTAACTGAGAGGGGAGGCGTGGATCACGCTCACTCATGCCTCCTCTCAGCAGTAGGAAGATAATAGGCTGATAAGGATTTATTTTTTATTTTACACCTTGTTTTACTATCGGACGATAGTGAAGCTAAATTGTTAGATCTGTATCCCTTCAACTAATGAAATAAGTACCTATCTATCTTCCTAACCGTTTCTTTTATTACATTATTATTTCATATAACTGAAGATATGTGTATAAAATAATATGATACATTTATACAGTGTAAAATTTCTTGATTTTGTATAGTTTTTGATGTGAAATAGACCTGTCCAATCCATACTCGATATTATAGTGAAAGATGCTTTCTGTATTTTCATTTTATGTGTTTTAGAATATTATGTTATATTTGTGTTTTAGAGAAGCGAGTGCCAATGATCTCCATCTGTCAATTATCACTTATGTTTATCAATAAAATACTTTGTGCATTTTTTAAATAGTGTATATTAACTTTATGATCTTCCTATAGTTATTTTCATATGGTAATAGTTTTTTTTAAAGCTTGCTAGTGTTAATAAGAGGTGTATGATGTCAGCAACTCTCGTTCTTAGTTGAACTATTAGTACCTAAACATAATTGTGATTTGTGAACTTGTTTTGTCCCAAATGACACATATGTTCATGTAAAATGAGTCATATTAGCATAAAATAATAAATAATTTAAATAAAAACGTTTGTTTTACTAAACTGCTCCTTAGATATTATTTTTTAACATTTTATGCACAAGTACATTGTGTTTCTCGATAGTAGTTTTGTTCAGATTTCAATTACTGCTGAGCAATAATTCTCATCTTGAAAGAAACTATCGAGAAGCGCACTGTACTTGTGCATAAAATGCAATAGGTACAAAGAATCTGTATAGTACAGAAGTGCTTTGAAATTCCCGCCCTGGATTCTACTGCAATGTTTTGGTGGGCAAAACATAGATGGCGCTGGTTGGTAAGGAAAATTTTCCTCATAAAATTTGTATGGAGTCGTTATTCTTCCCCTGGGGTATATATGTTCTGTGCGTCGCAGTGAGTGGTTGTTGTGCCACACGAGTGTGCGGTTTACATTTATGTGTTTGAAACTTTGAAGTGTAACAGTGATTAATGAATTTCCTCATTTCGAGTTGTTAAAATTTCTTATAAATTATGTGATAGTTTAGTCATCACGAGTGTCACTTCTACTTTATTAAAAATATATTTGGATTAATTCATAATCTTTAGATATTTTAATTTTTTTAGTTAATTGATTAACCTAAGTTTGAAGTGCGAGGTTAATTTTTCAAGTCATAAATGTAAGTGTTAAAATAGATTAGAATTACACAAATGTGTGATAGGGAAGTGAGTGTGCTGTTACACTTGCATTGCAGGTTCGTACCGGTAAGTAATATTCTAATATTTCTATTGTCTTTAACACGTTTAATATTTACTAGCAGCGCCCCGCGGTTTCACCCGCGTAGTTCCTGTTCCCATAGGAATACGGGGATAAAATATAGCTTATTTTACTCAAGGTGAATGTAGCTTTCTAGTGAAATCGGTCCAGTAGTTTTTGAGTTTATTCGTGACGTATCAAAATACAAAAAAAATCTTTCCACTTACCCCGACACAAAAGCCTAAGTTCCCTTTATAAAGTAAAAATACATAAATAAAAAAACTCAATCTTAAAGTACCTACCAAAGTATGTATTATTAATTCTGAAAAAAAAACGTCGCGTTGGGGGACCGCTCCAAACCTAATAAATTAATTTCAAATACTCTATTACCTAACTAAGCAGCGTGGTCCCCCAACGCGACGTATTTTTTTTGAATTTTTAATACATTCTTTGGTACTTTAAGATTGAGATTTTATTATTTTTTACTTTTCAAAGGGTACTTAGGTTTTTGTGTCTGGGTTTTTTTAGATTTTATTTTATAATTTATACTTTTTATAGGTACATACTTAAAAGAACACTCTCGAAGTCGTCATTAATATTCTCTTTCAGTGCGCTTTCATTTGAGACCCTACTCGAATAAATTTGCAGATATTAAATTATTCTTCCCCGCTTTCACCTCCCACAACTTTTAAACGGCTCAACTGATTTTCATCAAACATATCTAAGAACAATCGCCCGTAACTCTCTTTTCATACAAAAAAAAAAACTAAATTATAAACGCTTGTCGCTTCATCCGTTCGCGAGCTAAGGAGCCACAGACAGACGACACGTCAAACTTATATCAATCACCCCTTTTTCCGTCGGGGGTTAAAAATAGTATTTATTTGTTGTTCATCTACTGGATACTACCCAATGTTTCAGTAGTTGTGAATGGCTGTTTGCATTAAATCTGCCTTTGCATACCTATTGTTCCGTTAGTTGAATTTAATAATTTAATAAATTAACATATTTGCAAATGAAAACAATATATCTAGTTTTAATTTCCGCGAATACAACAAAACTAGATATATTGTTTTCATTTTCAAATTTAAAATGGATTTCCGCAAAGTAACGCCTGACTCAATTAATATTTTTTAAACATATTTGCGTTTAAACACATTTTTCACGTTAACGGTCTCACGAGTATCAGGCGTATCGGCAAGTTCAAACATGCTGTTTTTTTGTTTGCTCGCGTTAAAAAATACACCACACTGTGCAATAAATCACTTTCCTTGGTAACAAGATAACGGCTGCCAATCTCATTTGGTGAGAGATTAGAAATACAATAGAATAAAATGCGTTCAAAGGATTTTTACCGAAGATTCAAACAATAGATTGTCGAAACAAAGGCCATCACACTAGGCTTAAAATATAGCTTAAAGTTGTTATTTTGAGTTCGCAATTTGCACACTTACGATATTTAAACTTTAAATAGTTTTTACGAATATTTGCTGAAATCAGGAAACGTATTGGGTCCTCTCTCAAGATGTTTTATAATCTTTTGATGTAAGCCATTTGCCGGTGACATATGTATAAGTATTAGTCAATGTGACTAAAATTAGAATGCCTAAATATAGAAGTCGACTAGATTTATCAAAATATTCTAAAGCTTATTACGAAACTCAGAGTTTTTCAAAACCATTTTTACATGATGCTTTGAGATTTTCGTTGGATGACCGAATATTGGAGGAAACGAATGAGGAGGAAACGCAGTGAGTGGTTGTTGTGCCACACTAGTGTGCGGTTTACATTCATGTGTTTGAAAAGCAGCAGTGATTTATGAATTACCTCTTTTCGAGTGTGTGTGAAGTGCATGTTTGTGAACTTAAAATGATTTGGAATTTTAAATGGGGAGTGTAAATATTAATTTATATTAAAAAAAAAACTAAAAAGAAGAAAAATAAAAATATTTGGTTTAAGATATTTTCATTTTTATAGTATATTTGTAATCTAAATTTAAGTGCGAGGTTGGTTTTTAAAATTCATACATCTGAGAGTAAAAAATAATTAGAGTTAAACAAGTTCAGTGTGTGATAGTGAAGTGAGTGTATAGGCTACACATGCAATGCAGCTACATAGCGGTAAGTAATATTATAATATTTATAGTGTCTTTAACACCTTTATTATTCAAGGGTTAACATGTGTTCGCGACGACGCGTCACAAATACATAGTTATAGGTAGTTATAGTTAGCTGCTAAGTTCGCACTTAGTTTATTTTTGTAGAATAAACCATTCGTTATAGTCGTTTGCTCTCAAGAGGCATTATAAGCCTTTGGAGCCTTTATTTTCGTAAATAGACATATGAAATAAAGCTAGGTAGGGTGTCCCATCCCTTACACATAGACAAATAGACACAAGGTAACTAAGGTAACAAGGTATTTTACATACATAGACAGACACACACAGGTAATAAAAGGGCTTGGTAATTTGAGACCTATAATACTTAGGTCAGAGGTAATCGCATAGCTGAGCGACACTGACCAATCACAGAGCAGGTGCTGGTACGTGATTGGTCAACGGTGTTCGCGACGATGAGTCTCAACTTGAGACGCATCGTCGCGAACACCTTAACTCTGACCTAAGTATTATAGGTCTCAAATTACCAAGCCCTTTTATTACCTGTGTGTGTCTGTCTATGTATGTAAAATACCTTGTTACCTTGTGTCTATTTGTCTTTGTGTAAGGGATGGGACACCCTACCTAACTATATTCTATATATTTACGAGAAATAAAGGCTCCAAGGGCTTATATAATGCCTCTTGAGAGCAAACGACTATAACGAATGGTTTATTCTACAAAAATAAACTAAGTGCGAACTTAGCAGCTCACTATAACTACCTATAACTATGTATTTGTGACGCGTCGTCGCGAACACATGTTAACCTGTCTATTTCACTACTACCTATACTATGTAGTTGAGAGTCTCAACTACATAGTAGGTATAGGTAGTTATAGTTGATACATAGTTTGTTATAGTGAAATAGAACACATTCGTTACAGTCGTTTGCTCTCAAGAGGCATTATAAGCCCTTGGAGCCTTTATTTCGCAAATATATAGTGGTAACGCCATCTATTGATGCTCTTAATATTAACTAACGCTTAAAGAAAGGTCAGAACGGACGATCGAATCTCTCTTTCCCACCCAAACGGCACGCCTGCCTCTAATTGGCCATGAGTGTCAGGAGAGTGTCATTGGTCAGTGTCCCACCGACGCTGTTTCCGTCCGGCTCCGCTTGAAGAAGCATCGCGCCGAGTCGTTGTCGTGTCGCAGCGTATCCGACGTGCGCGCGCGTCCGCTTATATCGCGTGTCCGCTTGAACCGCAAAACTGTGATTGAATTATGGACAACCGCCCGCGGATGTGATCGAGTGACTTGGTGATCGTGAGACTCCTGCGATCAAGATCTGTGCTTAGAAACAGGAACACCGTGTTGCCGCCATTTTGTCTTCGACCACGCGTCGCGCCAGGGAATCGAGGTAAGGTGTGCTGTCCCTACCTATCCCCTACATATCATAATTGATCGTCCGTTCATCCAGTTCTAATTACTAGGCGATTACAGCCATCCTCAAATTTACAGTCCACTTAAGTATAAAACTATCTTTTTCTCAATCGCCTATATAAACTGGTACCAGCCGGATACCATTTTTTGGTCCATACGAGCGATACCATATAGAATATAGTTAGTGTTCGCGACGATGCGTCTCAACTACATAGTATAGGTAGTTATAGTTGGTACATAGTTTGTTATAACAAATAAAACACATTCGTTACAGTCGTTTGCTCTCAAGAGGCATTATATAAACTTGGAGCCTTTATTTTCCGTAAATATATAGAATATAGTTAGGTAGGGTGTCCTATCCCTTACACATAGACAGTAAACACACGGTAACCCAGGTGATCGAGGTATATAACGTAATCAAGGTATATAAGGTAACAAGGCATTTACACACATAGACAAATATACATAGGTAATAGAAAGGGCTTGGTAATTTGAGACCTACAATAATTTTATTTTATTTTTTATTTATTATTTATTATTGGTAATAGCCCTGGTGAAGGTATACAGAAAAATAAAACACTTCACAACTACCGTCTTCCCTTCCCGAAAATGCAAATCTAGATTCTAGACTTGTAAATGTCTGAAATAGAACCGCCTTGAAAAGCCCTATCAGGGGATATATAGATGTCTATAGTATGTAAAGGCATAAAGCCGTAATTAAGGTTTCAATAAAACTGTTTATTTTTATCCCTTGAAAGCATATACGCTTATAGAGTTGCAACCCTTTAGGTGACAGGGTTGAAACATATATTGTTTTGTAGAGGGTTGTCGTATCTATAGAGATACATATAGCTGTATAGCAGTCCTAGCATAGTTTTACGGTAAATTCACCCCAAATAGGTAATAGCTTCGTGCCTATAATAGTTTTGTATAGTTTTTGGCATCCCACCCCTATATGGAGGGGGATGAAGGGGTGAATTTGTCTCCGCTGCATGGAGCATACCGAGGGCTATCCATAGAGGTACGACTACCCCTACTCATATAGACCTAAGCGCAGATATAGTCTAAATTCTAGGATAGACATGGTGAAAAATTTGTTAACAAAGTTCATCACACACGGTGATTTTTTGGGTATCGGTACGGTATAGTTGCACCGTACAATAGAAACATAGGAACTTTATTAAATTTGTAGTCATTAGCAAGATATTTTGAATTTATAACTAAATGTAGAATCATATAGTCGCGAATTTCACCCTTCAAATCGCTAAGTGCATAGTGTTGTGCTCCTCGGTGTAGATGATCCGGTCGCGCTGACGCTCCGCCTATGAGCTACGAACACATGAAGTCGCAATCTTTGTTCTTTCTACTTGCTGTACTTGCCGTTGATTGACACAAGATATAGGGGTAGGTATTGAGGGCTTACCAATAAAACACTATTTTACTTGCTGGTTCGGAATCGCTAAGTGCATAAGCGATTTGATGGGTGAAATTCGCGACTATATGAATTTTGATTCTACATCTATACTAATATTATAAAGCTGAAGAGTTTGTTTGTTTGTTTGTTTGTTTGAACGCGCTAATCTCAGGAACTACTGGTTCGAATTGAAAAATTCTTTTTGAGTTAAATAGACCATTTACCGAGGATGGCTTTAGGCTATATATCATCCCGCTTAAGCCAATAGGAGCGGAGCAGCGATAAAGAATGTTTTAAAATCGGGGATTCCACGGGAACAAAGTCGCGGGCAGCAGCTAGTTTAGTTATAAACTCAAAATATCTTGACAATGACTACAAATTTGGCAAAGTCCCTAAGTTTCTATTGTACGGCGCATCTATACCGTATCGGCACCCATAAAATCGCCGCGTGCAATGAACTTTATTAACTTAAATTTTCACTATAGCTATCCTAGACTTTACACTATATCTAGGCTTAGGTCTATGTGAGTAGGGGTTGTCGTACCTCTATGGTTAGCCCTCAGTATTGTCCATACAGCGGAGAAAAATTCACCCCTTCATCCCCCTCCATTTAGGGATGGGATGCCGAAAACTATATAAAACTATTATAGGCACGAAGCTATTACCTATTTGGGGCGAATTTACCGTAAAACTGTGCTAGGAGGGCTATACAGCTATATGTATATCTATAGATACGACGACCTTCTACTAAAATATATAAGTTTCAACCCTGTCACTTGAAGGGTTGCAACTTTATAAGCCTATATATCTCGAAGTGATAAAAATAAACAGTTTTATTAAAACCTTAATTACGGCTTTATGCCTCTATATACTATAGACATCTATATATCCCCTGATAGGGCTTTCTAAGGCGGTTCTGAAAGACCTTTTGAGAGCAAACGACTGTAATGAATGCGTTTATTTTACAATAATAAACTAAATACTAACTATAACTACCTATAACTATGTAGTTGAGACGCATCGTCGCGAACAAATAGAACAGATAGAAGCTTCAGCAATAGAACAAGCACCTGCACCATTGCCGATAATAGTACAGATGCCATCGACCTCAAGGAAGGGAACCCGCTTTGAGACGGCTTCAGATAGTACAATGAAGCCGCCAGATAAAACCTACAGCCGAGTCTTGCCAATGACTACCCGGGGTGACGCCCGTATCGAACATAGCCGTCCGCCGTCGACCATAGGAGACTTATTGAAGATTAAGTTGGAGCTTGCCCAGTTAGCACTTCAGAGAGCCGAGCAAGAGTCGGACGAACAATATTTGGACGATAGAAACACAAATGAAAAGTACGTGCGTTCCTGGCTGGAAGAGGCGCCTGAACCTGTTCCTGATCAGAGAGTCCAACGCCGCCGAGGGGGACATCCGTGATAGTTGACAGCAACCGCCCCCCCCCCCCACCCCCCTGTGGACTTCGAACCAATAGTGGACTCTCGTCGAACGCACATAGTTCCGAATAGTGAACGTGCTAAACAGATAGAGCCACCACCTATGAATAAAATAGAAGACAATAGGAGCGAGGATAAATTACGTCCATTCGTTACGGACCTTACGGCTGCTATAGCATCTTTAGTTGACAAGAAAACAGAACAGCAGTCACAGAATTCCTCCTCGGCGTCGAAGGTCATCATGACCTTACCGAACTTCAATGGTGCGCATACAGAATGGTTGTCGTTTCGAGCCATTTATGAAACAACTCGAAAATATTTCAACGATGTCGAAAATACAGCAAGACTTAGAAGAAGCCTGCATGGACGCGCTTTAGAAACAGTCAGTTCAGAACTCATCGGCCATGCAAGACCAGATGACATCATGAAGGAACTCGAGCTGCAATTCGGCCGACCAGATTCGATAGCACAGGCCGATTACAGATAGATTGCGAGGACTGACACGATGCAGTGAAAATCCAAAGGATATTTGCTCATTCGCAAGCCAAGTGAGGTGCGCTATAGTAACACTGCGAGCATTGAAGAAGGATCATTACCTAATCAACGCCGAGCTCATGCGAACCTTGACAGAAAAGCTACCGAACTCGATCCGTGTACAGAGGTACCGTATATACACGGAAAAGTACCAGTCCTTGCCAGACTTGTCGCTGTTTAGCGAATTCATCACCGAACAAGCTCGATTCTGCAGCGCCTTTGTTCCTGCTGAGAACATCAAGACAGAGGGCTCATCCAACCGTCGCACACCGCAGCAGAGGACCCACACCACAACAGAAAAGTCAGCGAGCAAGTGCCGACTGTGTAAGAAGGATGGCCATATATAATGCGAATGCTCGAAGTTTAAAAACAGCAATAGTAACAAGAGATGGGAAATTGCGAAGAATCTAAACCTGTGCTTCCGTTGCCTGAAGCCACGAAGAGAGCGGCATAAATGCAACGCGAAGAAGTATGACATCAAGGGGTGTACAGCCACGCACAGTCGGCTACTTCATTACGACAAGAAGCCGCAGCTGATCTACGATGTTGGCGCGCCCAAGATTCTGATTGGCCAAGACAACTAGCACCTACTCCTTGCCAGTGAAGTCAGAAGAGGCCCCAGGCACCAGCCAATAGCGTCATTTACAACGCTTGGATGGACGCTACATGGCGCGCACACTAGAACACTCGGTCAGCAGGTGCATTACGTCAGCACATGCAGAGAAGATAGAGACGACAAACTGAACGAGCAACTCTGTGCATTTTTCGCACTCGAGTCCCTGATTATCAACCCTCGGCGTCCAGATTCTGATCCAGAGAAGCAGGCTGAAGACATCTTGAAAAGACATACCAAACAGCTGACAGATGGTCATATAGATACAGCTATGTTATGGAAACATAAAGACTTTGAAATGCCCGATAGTTATGGGACAGCACACAAGCGGCTGATCTCTATAGAAAAGAAGCTCGACAAAGATCCCAGTCTTCGAGCTAAATATATAGAACAGATGGACTCGCTCCTTTCGAAAGGGTACGCAGAAAAGGCGCCCAAACAGACCACGCCAGGAAGAACCTGGTATCTGCCTCATTTCGACGTCTTCAATCCCATGAAGCCGAAGGAATTCCGAATAGTACACGACGCCGCAGCTAAATCGAATGGATTGTCGCTGTCTTACCGGTGTCTTTCCTACGAACTAGAAAAGACACCGGTAGATACAGAAAAGTTGAGGATGTGGCAAATGACGATACGGGCAGTAAAATTTTGCGAATGATACAATCACTTCCTACTACATTCGAGGTAATCAATAGTATGCCGTATACAATTCATTATATTGACTCTTGTTGTGATTTACCAACCCCCAATGATCTTAGCAAAATTCCAAACTTTGGATGCGTCCCCATTTTGGACAGAGTCATCTGTCAGCCACGGCGCCGGCAAACGTCTATTTTTTACCGCTCAAACAGGTGCGTGAAGGTCATAATAGCTGGACTAGTTGTGAAAATTTTACTTGCACGTCGACTGATGTGGATGCAAACAGGGGAGACCAATCTATATTTCTCACATCCTCGCAAAGACTGTCAATGTACATCCCACCAAAATTACGTTGCATAAAAATTTAAGCTTTTGTGGCCGAATTTTATATGAAAGGAAAATTAGGTCATGGTAAGAAAAGGCTTCAGCTGAGCATTTGCTATGCTTAGCGATGTGATCAGGTGAGAAAGCAAGAATCAAGTCAAGAAGTGAAGGAGTAGAGTTTGGAAAATATTGAGTGGCACTAAGTGGAAGAATTGAAAGATTATTACAAGCAGTAATATTAGTTAAAGACGACGAGCGATGGTCCTTTTAGAGGAGGCAAGTATTAAGTCACCCATGATTATGCTGTGACTGTAAGAAGGAATCAAGATTTCTAGGAGTTTTTCAAATGAGGAAAAGAAGTTGATATGCAAAGGTTTTGACCATTTTATTTTTGTTTCCAAAGTATAGCGGCTAATATAAATTATGTGATTTTATTTAAATTAAGGTAGCACAATATTTTTTCTTTTAGTGGATTTTGTGTTTGTTTCCAAAGTTTATTAATTAATAAAAATTATGCTAGCATAGTATTTTTTCTTTTTTAAGGGGTTTTGTGTGATATTTTTTTTAACCGACTTCTAAAAAAGGAGGAGTTTCTCAATTCGGAGGTTTGTATTTTTTTTTATGTTTGTTCGCGCAGAACTCCTTCGCTTGCCAACCGATTTGAAAAAATCTTTTTTTGTTGGAAAGGGTATACTTCCCAAATGGTCCCATGAAAATTTTATCGAAATCGAACAAGCGGTTTTCGAAAAATCAACAAAAATATCTACATTTTGTCTACATTAACGATCTTTTAGTTTACTCTGCATTGCATTGCGTTTTTAACGGACTTCTAAAAAAGAGGAGGTTCTCTATTCGGATGTTTGTATTTTTTGTTCGTCAGATCTGATGATGAAGTCAAGAGACAGGCACCGGAACTCCAGAATAAGACAATGTATCCTAGCCATTTTGTACATCTACTGGGTACTACCCAATGCTTGAGTAGTTGTGAATGGCTTGTTGCATTCAATCTACCCATGCACCACTGATTCCGTTAATTGAAATAAATAAATTAACATATTTGCGTTTAAACATATGTATTTTTCATGTTAACCGTCTTATGAGGGTAAGGTGTATCGGCAAGTTCAAAACATGCTGTTTTATTGGTAAAAAATACAACACAGTGCAATAAATCACTTTCCTAGGTAGCAAGATAACCGCTGCCATAAATCTCATTTGGTGAGAGATTAGAAATGCAATATAATAAAATGCGTTCAAAGGATTTTTACCGAAGCTTGAAACAATAGATTGTCGATACAAAGGCCCGCCGTCACAAAAGGCTTAAAATATAGCTTAAAGTTGTTATTTTGAGTTCGCAATTTGCACACTTACGATATGTAAACTTCAAATAGTTTTTAAGAATATTTGCTGAAATCAGGAAACATATTGGGTCTCTTGTAACACAGTTTTTAATCAAATAAAATTAAATAATTGGTAATTAACCGAGTGTGTTTATTCATTTAGGTTAATATAATTCTAAGATGTGTGTATACGTCCCCGGATAGTAGAAAAGTGCGTAACAGGATGAAATATCTTGAGAGATTCTCTGAAAATTACTCATTTATGTGTAAAAATGTTATCCAAATGTTCTGTAAAAAAATATTCAAACTCTCAAGATGTTTTATAATCTTTTGGAATAAGCCATTTGCCGGTGACATATGTATAAGTATTAGTCAAAGTAACTAAAATAAGAATGCCTAAATATAGAAGTAGTCTAGATTAATTAGCTAAATACGAAACTCACAGAGTTTTTCTAAACTATTTTGTGTGATTTTAGCTATGAGATTGTCGTTGGATTTGCGAATATTCCGAATTTCCGCATTACGAATTAAACTGTTAAATGTCGAACTAACATATAGGATTAACTAAGCGCGGTATGGAATACAGTTTTTTGTGGGTCCTCTGATAGAGGTAATACCAAGTGTCCTCTGACAGTATGTGTTACAGCTCGTAGATTAGAAGTTTTTCCAGTTATTAATTTCAGTGGCGCGCGTACGCGACGCTCTAGTGACTAGTCAGCCAGTCTGATCAGTTATCTAGTCCCAGTAAAGCGTGAGTCTTACGTGAGCCGTCGCAGTGAGTGGTTGTTGTGCCAAACGAGTGTGTGGTTTACTTTCATGTTTTTGAAAAGCAGCAGTGATTTATGAATTAACTCTTTTCGAGTGTGTGTGAAGTGCATGTTTCTGAACTAAAAATAAATTTGTAACCTTAAAATAGAAAATGTTAATACAAATTTAAAAAAACTAAAACATTGAAAAAATAATTGGTGTTAGATATTTTCATTTTTTAATAGTTACCTAAATTGAAGTGCGAGGTTGGTTTAAGAATTCATAGAAAGTTCAGTGTGTGATAGTGAAGTGAGTGTATAGGCTACACATGCAATGCAGCTTCATAGCGGTAAGTAATATTATAATATTCATAGTGTCTTTAACACCTTTATTATTCGAGGGTTAACATGTACATATCTTAACTTAAAATAGTATTTATTTGTTGTACATCTACTGGGTACTACCCAATGCTTGAGTAGTTGTGAATGGCTTGTTGCATTAAATCTGCCAATGCAGCACTAATTCCGTTAATTGAAATAAATAAATTAACACATTTGCGTTTTAAAAACATTTTTCATATTTACCGTATTATGAGTGTAACGTGTATCGGCAAGTTTAAAACATGCTATTTATTTGCTTGCGTGCGTTAAAAAATACAAAACAGCGCAATAAATCACTTTCCTTGGTAGCAAGATAACAGCTGCCATAAATCTCATTTGGTGAGAGATCAGATAAGAAACGCAATAGAATAAAATGCGTTCAAAGGATTTTACCGATCGCTGAAACAATAGTTTGTCGAAACAAGGGCCCGCTATCACAATAGGCTTAAATTATAGTTAAACTATAGCTTAAAGTTATTATTTTGAGTTCGTAATTTGCACACTTACGATATTTAAATTTTAAATAGTTTTAAGAATGTTTGTTGAAATCAGGAAACTTATTAGGACTCCTGTAAAATATTTTTTAATCAAATAAAACTGATTAATTGGGAATTAACCTAGTGTGTTTTCATTTTGGTAAATTTAATTCTAAGATATTATACCAAAAGTGTATTGCTATAAAGTGCGTAACATTATGAAATATCTTGAGAAATTCTCGGAAAGATTAATTTAATTGCGCAAAAAAGTACTCCAAATGTACTGTTAAAAACATTCAATCTCGTTTGAATCGAGATTGTCGTTGGATTAGCGAATATTCCGAGTGTCCGCATTACAAATAAAACTGTTAAATGTTGAACAATATATATGTATGACTAAATAAGCGCGGTATTGAATACAGTTTTTGTGAGTCTTCTGATAGAGGTAATACCAAATAAAGTGTCCTCCGAAATTATGTGTAACAGATCGTAGATTTGGGGTTTCTCCAGTTTTCAGTTTCAGTGGCGCGCGTACGCAACACTCTAGTGACGAGTCAGCCAGTCTGATCAGTTATCTAAACCCAGTAAAGCGTGAGCCGTCGCAGTGAGTGGTTGTTAAGCCACACTAGTGTGCGGTTTACATTTACATCCACGGGTTTGAAAAGCAACAGTGAAAGTGCAATTCTCTAAACTAAAAAATATTTGGAACCTTAAAATAGGAAGTGTTAATTCTAATTTATAAAAAAAAAAACAAAAAAATAGAAAATATATAAAAGTAATTGGTTTCAGATATTTTCATTTTTTATAGTTTATTGTTAATCTAAATTGAAGTGCGATGTTGGTTTTACAATTCATATATCTTAGTGTAAAAAACATTAGAGTTAAACAAGTTAAGTGTGTGATAGTGAAGTGAGTGTATAGGCTACACATGCAATGCAGCTTCATAGCGGTAAGTAATATTATAATATTCATAGTGTCTTTAACACCTTTATTATTCGAGGGTTAACATGTACATATCTTAACTTAAAATAGTATTTTTTCTTGTACATCTACCGGGTACTACCCAATAGTTGAGTAGTCAGTAGTAGAATGGCTTGTTGCATTAATTCTGCCAATGCACCACATGTTTCGTTAATTGTTGGTGAGGCGTGTAAATAGCCTGCACCTTTGAGTAGGTTATGAGAGAATTTGAATAACGAACCTATGTTAAAAAGTGTAATGGCGGACCTCAAAATAAATTAATTTCCCCTTTGATGAATCCGCGAGAAACCAATACCAAAAGACTTATTAGCAGCAAAACATGCCCACGTACCTTGGCAATCCAGAGATCTCACTCAGACCCAAGGTAACGGGAAGATACCACGTTCATGCGCGCTTGATGGTCTTGTAGGTATAGGCTGCCGGCCGGCGAGCAAAATCTTGTTGAATCCACCGGTGCAATGGTTAAAACTCCAAAAATCAACACTGCACTATAAGTTCTCAATGAAGCACAGATGCAGGTCCAATTATTTTACGAGTATCATCAAGGTTTCACCAAAAAAGGAATTTTCAAAAGGCGGAGCGACCGCACACACAGCGTCGCGCACGGTCACACGAAGAAGTCTGTCCGCTAACGCCCTCTATCGGCCGCATGGCGAGAAAACTCAAGAAAGTTTATTCTATTCTATATTTTATATGGCAAGCAAAGCCGATGTCGACTATTCTGCCAGTGTCTAAAGTAGATTGGAAGAGCAAGCGTGTATGATGTGAACGGTAGACGAAAGATACACGTTACGATTGATTGGTACAGTTGAACTTTTGCTGGGTTAGTATGGGACTGAAACAAACAAAGAATAGAGATACATACAAATTATAATAACATTATTAAAATATATATAATATATACATTATAAACACTGTATGCCACATCCACATAAAGGTGATCGACTCATAATTTGATATTATTGTGGCGGATGAAAATCATCAGCGCCACAAGCAGTTCTGGAGAGGAATATGTTAAAAGGGAAGGAAAGTTAATCGGGAGAGGGATTTTAAATTTAGGGAGTCGGCCATATAGATCAAGTGAAGGGACATTGTTGGAGCATTCGAAAAATATATGGTCCAAAGTGCCCTCTCCCATTCCGCACTCACAGAGAGAGGAATCGCGTATTCGTAATTTTTGTAGAAAAACGGGGGTACAGCAGAATCCCAAACGGATTCTACAAAGAACGGATATGACAGTTTTGGATACCTTTTTGAAACCAAAGAACCATGGTTTTGGGTTTATCTTCGGTTGGACAGCATAGAAAAACTTGCCTTTTTTTTTGCTGGACGTGTTCCACTGTTCCTGCCATGAACTTTGGAGATCTAATTTTGGAAGCGATAAGAGATCATAACCTAGATGAGTATTATGTGTTAAGTCAGACGATGCCGATGAACAGGCGTCTTTAGCTAGAGCATCAGCACATTCGTTACCCTTGATTCCACAATGACCAGGTATCCAAACTAGCTGAACATCCTTTTGACTGTTGGCACAGGTTAGTAAGGAATTTTTTATTTTTAGAATTAAAGGACTGTGTAGTTTGGATTTAAAAGGACTTTGATTTAACGCTTGTAGGCAACTAAGGGAGTCCGTAAAAATGACAGCTTTGTCAATGTTAGTGTGAGACTCTATGAAATTACAAGCTTCTAATATGGCCACACACTCACCAGTGAATACAGAAGACTCCTTGGGGCATTTGTACTGAAGTATAATTTTGGAGTTTTGGTAATAAACCGCGGCTCCAGTGTTACTAGTATTATTTAATTTAGAAGCGTCAGTGAAAAATAACTGGAAACCACTCCAACGTTCACCCACGAACGCATTGAAGGTCGAATTCGCTGACGGGGATTTTTTGGAGATACCAATATCATAGAGGATTTTGGGGATAAAACATAAGCTTTTGTAAGGGAAGTTAAATAAGAGTAATCTTGGGAGTTGGAAAATCGGACATTCTAAATTTTTAACTTTTCGAAATGTTTTAAGTACTAAAGGAATTTCTTTATTTTTCCAGTAATTTGAGCTTCTGTGTAAGGCGTCTAACTCATTTAATCTAGGTATAATTGGATGGGATGATCTAGAAACTAATCGATATAAAAAGCGGGAGGCCAGGAGTTGCCGTCTCAGGGCTAGGGGTGGTTCAGCACATTCGACCTGCAACGCGTTAACAGGAGAAGATTTCATGCAACCAGAGATGATCCGAAGGCATTTGGCCTGTATCCTATCCAGTCGTGCCAAGGCTCCTTTATTGCAAGGAACTAGGTGGTATGTACCATAGTCCAGAACGCTACGGACTAAGGCGTTGTACACTAGTTTCATGGTGTAGGGGTGAGCACCCCACCAAACACCCGCAAGAACTTTTAAAACAGAGATGACTTTTTCACATTTTTGAATTAGAAAATTTATGTGTGACTTACCAGATAATTTTGAATCTAAAAAGACGCCTAAAAATTTAGCTCTCCTTACTAGGGGAATATTATGTCCTGAAATGCACACTGTGATTGGGGGGATCTGTCTTTTCCGAGAAAAAATTAATGCCGAACTTTTTGGTGCAGAAAGAGATAGACCATGGTTTAAAAGCCATTGGTTCAAAGAATCCAGAGAGAGGCATAGAGATGAAGCAGCGTCAACGATGGAGGGATCTGTCACGTACAGAGCAATGTCATCGGCGTATTGTAAAATCTGACAGTTATTATTTAAGCAGGACCCAATATCAACCGTGTACAAGTTATATAGCAATGGACTGAGGACGAAGCCTTGAGGGAGGCCCTTCCACGTCTGCCTCTCATCGAACTCCTCTCCCTGAACTCTGAGAACCATAGACCGAGATGAAAGGAGTCCACATATGCATTGTATCATCTTAGCCGGGAGACTCAGCTGTTGCAATTTTTGCCTGAGTACGGGAAGAAGTACGTTATCGTATGCGGAGGAGATATCTAAGAAAGCGGCAACAATAGATTGGTTTTTGGAAAAGGCTATATGGATATCCGTAACTAAGACACCGACACTGTCCATTGTACTAAGCCCCTTCCTAAAACCAAATTGGTGATTCGGCAATAAATCTCTCGATTCAACTATCCATTCCAGGCGGTTTTTAATAAGGTGTTCTAGTATTTTGGCTAAGACTGAAGATAAAGCAATTGGTCTAAGGCCATTCGGATCATCTGCGTGTTTACCAGGTTTCAATAAGGGAATGATAATCTGTAGCTTCCACTGGTCTGGAACCCAACCATGGTTATAACAGAAATTTATAATATTAAGAAAGTATGTTCTAGCTTTAATGTTGCAATGAGAAATAAAAGAATATGGTACACCATCAATACCAGGAGCAGAGTCCCGGACATGTTGGAGTACCGCACTCAGTTCATCCAAAGTAAATGGAGCGTCATAGGGATCTTCTGGTGGATTAAGTAGGGAAATATTTACACATTCAGATAAGGATGGGACAAAGGGTGGTGCTATTTTGTCAAAAAAAAGTTCAGCCGTTTCCCTAGTTATTGGTGAAGTGATTGAAGGGGAACATCCATGTCTGAATCTATTAATTTGTTTCCAAACAGCTGAGATTGGGGTAGAGGGGGATAAGGCGGAGCAGAATTTGACCCAGCCAGAACGTTTCTTTTTACGAAGGAGTCGTTTGGTTCTGGCATTGCACTGGAGATAAGTCATGAGATTTGAGGTGCTCATATCCATATTGTAGCCCTTCTCTGCATCATTTCTTTCTCGAACTGCCGCAGTGCATTCTGAATCCCACCATGGAGGTGAGGGGATTTTGTTTCTGGCACTATTTTTAAGTGAAAAGGTTGAATCAGCACTCGAGGTAACGGCTGTAACAAAACCCTCATAGCACAGTTTGGCATGGTAGTGACTAGAAGGGTCTAGCAAAGATGAATTTAAATTTGGAAGATCAGCAATTTTATCCTCCAAAAGTGAAGCAAACTTAGACCAATCGGGTTTGGACAGGTTGTATTTCAACAGTGGAGGAGAAGTTTTTTCTAAATAGGTTCTATTAATAAGGGATGTGACTATAGGGTAATGGTCACTACCATGCGACAGAGCTGTGCATTCCCACAGAGCAGATGGTGCTAACTCGACTGAACAGAATGTGAGGTCCACACAGCTTTTTTGCTGTCCCGGAAGCGATCTACGAGTTGGGCAGCCATTGTTCAGGATACAAAGATCTAAGTCATCCAACATGTCCATCAGTGCTACACCAAAGGCATCACAGCGTTCTGAACCCCATCTGTAATGGTGGCAGTTGAAATCGCCCATAACTAACAGAGGTCCATGAGTGTTGATAAAAATGTTTTTCAAAATATTTACAAAGTTATGGTTAGGGTGAGCAATATATATGGAAAAAATTGTGATACCTTCAACCCTTCCTGCTGCAATACTCAGGTTACCCTCGAGAGACGGAAGGGATAGGGGGGAAAGTGGGACCCGATTGTTTACGAAGAGCGCTGACCCTCCATACCCATCGGATCTATCACACCTGAGGATATTGAAATGTGGCATACGAAAACTAAGACTCGGTGTGAGCCAAGTCTCAGCTATAGAGCAAGCCAAAGGCTTGTATTTATTTAGCAGAAATATGAGGTCGTGCTTTTTATGCCACACGCTCCTCACATTCCACTGGAGGAATACTAGGCGGGAAGCCATTTTTAATTTGTAAAAGAAGAGAAATAAGTTGATCGGCAACGTTGGACGGTGATTGGGAAGTATTAGAAGTAGAAAGAATTGTTGGTATAAGTTTAATCAGAAGTTCAATAAGAGAAGTAATATTGATAGAGGGGGCAGTATTATTATTTAGGGCACAGCCATTAGGCTGTGATGGTTGGGGAGTACTAACGATTTGCTGGTGAGCAGCTTTGTCATAAGACGGGGAAAGGGGGGCATGGGTTTTAGGAGGAAGAATAACAGTTTTTCTATAAGATGTTGGAGTTTTAGCAACATTAGCATAATTCCTAGAAGCTACTGGGACTGTTTTGCTAGCGTCTATATATGACATATTTTTCTCTGCCATGACAGTCTTGATGGCTTTTTGTCTGCCATGCTCAGGGCATGACCTGCTATTAGCGAAGTGATTCCCCGAACAAAGCACACAAAAGGCCTCGGCCTCAGAGATGTTGCAGCCATCACCGGGATGGTCGTGGCCACATTTACTGCAACGTGGTTTTGATCTGCATATATTCGCAACATGTCCAAATCTACAGCATTTCCGGCATTGGATGGTTGGGTAAATATATTGTTCTACAGGAAGGGATGTGTAGCAGCAAAATACCCTCTTGGGTAATACTTGACCATCAAATGTAATAACGCAGGTTTCCGTAGGTTTCCATTCTGTCATACCGTCCCTATGTACTTTTCTGTTGATCCGACGAACTTTTAGTATTTGTCCGCATCCTGAAGGCACAGCCAAATATGTGATGGCTTCATCCTCTGTGATGTCTGAGGGAACTCCAGTGACAACACCCATCCTTGTAATATTATATGTAGGGATTGATGCTGTATAACCATGTTTGGATAACAGACTGTTAATTAAAAAGGAGTTAGCATCCTGAGGGGATGTAAACTCCACGGATACGCGATTCCTTCCGACTCTGTTGACTCCATCCCGAAGCACGTTCGCAATGTTATTAAACAAAAGGAATTTGCCGAAGTTGACTGGGTGAAGAGTGGTGCCTGCACTTTGTTGTGTTTCTATACGGGAAACATGAACAATAAATGGGGCCTTGTCGGTGGCTGAGTACCTAACTCGACCTATTTGACTCCTGGGTTGTTTGCTTGGAGGTTTAGGGGTGCTAGATTCCTCGTAACCGGGGCGTTTACGTGTATTTTGGGTGGAGGGAGACAATTCCATCTCTGTGACACTACACACTACTTCAGCGAACTGTGATAGTGGGTTCGGAGACGGAACAAAGGGAGTTGAGGAGGCTGGGATGTCGGGAGGATCAGGATCGGGGGGTTTATTTCCATCCATTTTTAAATAAGACTACTTAAAACAGCACTCACAATACAAACCTGGTGACGAACACAAGGACAACACACTTAAAAACAATAGCAAGTTCCAAAGGTAACAACAATCACAAAAAATCTAAAAAAAACTCGAAACACACGTGCTAACCAAAACACCTGTGGCGAGAATCCTCAAGAAAGTTTAGATACATGGGCGCTGCGGCAACAAAGATTGGTGCGAGGATTCATCAATTGAGAAACTAAAATATTTAATTTGAGATACTAACATATTATGCGTATTATATGACAAATCCTAAAATATTATTATTTTATTTTTTTATATTGAAAAAGGCATTGACGCTTCACCAATTGTATTAAATAAATGTATGTATGTAAACCATCTAAAGAAGGTAACGTGTATCGGCAAGTTCAAAACATGCTGTTTATTTGTTTGCTCGCGTTAAAAATACAACACAGTGCAATAAATCACTTTCTTTCATAGCAAGAAAACCACTACCATAAATCTCATTTGGTGAGAGATTAGAAAGACTGTACTATACTATCAAATGCGTTAGTTAATAGACTATAGCATAAAATGCGTTCGAAGGATTTTTACCGAACCTTGAAACAATAGTTGGTCGAAACAAGGGCCCGTCATCACACAGGCTTAAAGTTAATATGTTGAGTTCGCGATTTGCACATTTACGATATTTAAATTTTAAACAGTTTTTAAGAACCTTTACTGAAATCAGGTAACATATTTTTCAATCAAATAAGATTAATTATTTGAAAATTAACAGAGTGTGTTTTATCATCTTGGTAAAGGTTATTCTTAGATATTATACCAAAATTGTATAGGTTCGTCCATAGCGTCAAGTAAACCTGAATAGTTGCAAAGTGCGTAACATTATAATATACTAGCTTCTGTCCGCGACTTCGTCCCCGTGGAATCCTCGATTTTAAAACATTCTTTATTGCTGCTCCGCTCCTATTGGCTTAAGCGTGATGGCCTTAAGCCTTCCTCGATAAATGGTCTATTCAACGCAAAAAGAATTTTTCAATTCGAACCAGTAGTTCCTGAGATTAGCGCGTTCAAACAAACAAACAAACAAACTCTTCAGCTTTATAATATTAGTATAGATCTGGAAAGATTTTCGGAATGACAAATTTAAACGCGTAATTAAGTATTCCAAATGTCCTATTAAAAATATTAATCTCAAGATGTTTTATAATCTTTTAGGTTTAGCCATTTGCCGGTGCCATTTGTATAAATATTAGTCAAAGAAATTAGAATTTGAGTGCCTAAATATAGAAGTAATCTAGATTAATTGAAACATTGTAAAGCTTAAAAGGTTTTCAAAATTATTTTCACACGAGATTTTGGCTATCAGATTGTAGTTGGATTAGCGAATATTCCGAATAACCGCAATACAAATAAAACTGTTAAGTAAATGTCGAACTTACAAGTAGGATTAATTGCATTCCTACCTAGTGAACATGCTGTTCGGTTTCGGCGGTCCTCTGATCAACTCTGGATACGGATTCTAAAATCCTCCGGTAATTTCTGACAGCCTACTAGAGGATTTTACACACTCGTAGCAGTCGCTGCGCCCCCGTAAGGGGGCGCGGCGAGCGGTCACGGGACTTTCATCCCCTGGCCGCGGGGGCACTCCGGGGTGCGTGAATACGCACCCGTAATTGGGTTGCCATCATGGGCATGGCTGATGGCGCGCGCCTGCGGATGCTGCGCAGCTGCGCACGCCTAGGTGTATAGAGGATTTTAGTCACAGAAAACACAATTTATATCATTTTTTAAATTAAAACTTCTTCAATTTTAATTTAAAGTCATCATCATTAAGCGCGGTATCGAATACAGTTTTTGTGGATTCTCTGATAGAGATTACACCAAATAAAGAAGCCTCTGACATTATGTGTTACAGGTTTTAGATTAGGGGTTTCTTTCAGTGTCGTGCTTACGCGACGTTCTAGTGATGAGTCAGCCAGTCTGATCAGTTATTTAAACCCAGTAAAGCGCGAGCCGTCGCAGTGAGTGGTTGTTGTGCCACACGAGTGTGCGGTTTTCATTCATATGTTTGAAAAGCAGCAGTAATTTATGAATAACCTCTTTTCGAGTGTTTGTGTAGTGCATGTTTCTTAACTAAAAATAATTTGGAACTAATTTATATTTAAAAAAATACTAACAAGAAGGAAATAAAAATATTTGGTTTAAGATATTTTCATTTTTTATAGTTTATTGGTAATCTTAATTGAAGTGCGAGGTTGGTTTTTAAAATTCATACATCTGAGTGTAAAAAATGATTAGAGTTAAACAAGTTCAGTGTGTGATAGTGAAGTGAGTGTATTGGCGACACATGTAATGCAGCTTCATAGCGGTAAGTAATATTTTAATATTTCTTTTGTCTTTAACACCTTTATTATTCAAGGGTTAACATGAGCATATTTTAACTTAAAATAGGTAGTATTTATTTGTTGTACATCTACTGGGTACTACCCAATGCTTGAGTAGTTGTGTGTGTTGTGTATTTGCGTTTAAACATAAATATTTTTCATGTTAACCGCCTTATGAGTGTGAGGTGTATCGGCAAGTTCAAAACATGCTGTTTTTTTGTTAAAAAAATACAATAAAGTGCAATAAATCACTTTCCTAGGTAGCAAGATAATCGCTGCCATAAATCTCATTTGGTGAGAGATTAGAAATGCAATATAATAAAATGCATTCAAAGGATTTTTACCGAACCTTGAAACAATAGATTGTCGAAACAAAGGCCCGCCATCACAATAGGCTTAAAATATAGCTTAAAAATGTTATTTTGAGTTCGCAATTTGCACACTTACGATTTGTAAACTTTAAATAGTTTTTAAGAATATTTGCTGAAATCAGGAAACATATTGGGTCTCTTGTAACACAGTTTTTAATCAAATAAAATTTAATAATTGGTAATTAACCGAGTGTGTTTATTCATTTAGGTTAATATAATTCTAAAATGTGTGTATACGTCCCCGGATAGTAGAAAAGTGCGTAACAGTATGAATATCATGAGAGATTCTCTGAAAATTACTCATTTAAATGTGTAAAAAAGTTATCCATATGTTCTGTTAAAAATATTCAATCTCTCAAGATGTTTTATAATCTTTTGGAATTAGCCATTTGCCGGTGACATATGTATAATTATTAGTCAAAGTAACTAAAATAAGAATGCCTAAATATAGAAGTAGTCTAGATTAATTATAATATTCTAAAGTTAAATACGAAGAGTTTTTAAAACTATTTTGTGTGATTCACACACACTCTCACTCGCACTCGCAGTGACGAGTCAGTCAGTCTGATCAGTTTTCTAGTCCCAGTAAAGTGTGAGCCGTCGCAGTGAGTGGTTGTTATGCCACACTAGTGTGCGGTTTACATTTACATTCATGGGTTTGAAAAGCAACAATGAAAGTGCAATTCTCTAAACTAAAAATAATTTGGAACCTTAAAATAGGAAGTGTTAATACTAATAAAATGAAAATATATAAAAGTAATTGGTTTCAGATATTTTCATTTTTTATAGTTCATTGTTAATCTAAATTTAAGTGCGATGTTGGTTTTACAATTCCTAAAAGTAAGTGTTTAAAAAAGATTAGAGTTAAACAAGTTTAGTGTGTGATAGTGAAGTGAGTGTATAGGCTACACATGCAATGCAGCTTCATAGCGGTAAGTAAAATTATAATATTTATAGTGTCTTTAACATCTTTGTTATTCAAGGGTCAACATGTACATATCTTAACTTAAAATAGTATTTATTTGTTGTACATCTACCGGGTACCACCCAATATTTGAGTAGTTAGTAGTAGAATTACTTGTTGTATTCAATCTGCCTATGCACCAATTATTCTGTTTATTAAAATAAATAAATTAACATATTTGCGCTTAAACATATTTTTCATGTTAACCGTCTTATAAGTGTGTATATAGTGTTACCGCCGTGGAAGGTGTATCGGCAAGTTCAAAACAAGCTGTTAATTTGTTTGCTCGCGTTGAAAATACAACACAGTGCAATAAATCACTTTCCTTGGTAGCAAGATAACGGCTGCCATAAATCTCATTTGGTGAGAGATTAGAAACACAATAGCATACAATGCGTTCGAAGGATTTTTACCGAACGTCTTGAAACAATAGTTGGTCGAAATAAGGGCCCGTCATCACACAAGGCTTAAAGTTAATATTTTGAGTTCGCAATTTGCACACTTACGATATTTAAATTTTAAACAGTTTTTAAGAATCTTTGCTGAAATCATGTAACGTATTTTTCAATCAAATAAATTTAATTATTTGGGAATTAACAGAGTGTGTTTTATCATTTTGGTAAAGGTTATTCTTAGATATTATACCAAAATTGTATAGATACGTCCGTAGCGTCAAATAAAAGACTTAGTCCCTGAATAGTTGCAAAGTGCGTAACATTATAATTTATCTGGAAAGATTTTCGGAATGGCTAATTTAAACGCGTAATTAAGTATTCCAAATGTCCTGTTAAAAATATTAATCTCTCAAGATGTTTTATAATCTTTTGGGGTAAGCCATTTGCCAGTGTCATTTGTATAAATATAAGTCAAAGAAATTAGAATTTGAGTGCCTAAATATAGAAGTAATCTAGATTAATTGAAACATTGTAAAGCTTAAAAGTTTTTCAAAATTATTTTTACACGAGATTTTGGCTATCAGATTGTAGTTGGATTAGTAGTTGTATTAGTAGTTGGTGTAGATTAATATTCTAAATAACCGCAATACAAATAAAACTGTTAAATGTCGAACTAACAAGTAGGATTAATTGCATTCCTACCTAGTGAACATGCTGTTCGGTTTCTGCGGTCCTCTGATCAACTCTCGATACGGTTTCTAAATTCCTCCGGTAATTTCTGACAGCCTACTAGAGGATTTGAGTCACAGAAAACACAACTTATATCATTTTTTAAATTAAAACGTCTTCAATTTAAATTTAAAGTCATCATCATTAAGCGCGGTATCGAATACAGTTTTTGTGGATTCTCTGATAGAGATAACACCAAATAAAGAAGCCTCTGACATTATGTGTTACAGATTTTAGATTAGGGGTTTCTTTCTGTGTCGTGCTTACGCGACGCTCTAGTGACGAGTCAGCCAGTCTGATCAGTTATCTAAACCCAGTAAAGCGCGAGCCGTCGCAGTGAGTGGTTGTTGTGCCACACGAGTGTGCGGTTTTCATTCATGTGTTTCAAAAGCAACAATAAATTATGAATAACCTCTTTTCGAGTGTAGTGCATGTTTCTTAACTAAAAATAATTTGGAACTAATTTATATTTAAAAAAAACTTACAAGAACCAAATAAAAATATTTGGTTTAAGATATTTTATTTTTTTATAGTTTATTGGTAAACTAAATTGAAGTGCGAGGTTGGTTTTTAAAATTGATAAATCTGAGTGTAAAAAATGATTAGAGCTGTTCAGTGTGTGATTAACTAAGCGCGGTATTGAATACAGTTTTTTGTGGGTCCTCTGATAGAGGTAATACCAAGTGTCCTCTGACATCATGTGTTACAGCTCGTAGATTAGAAGTTTCTCCAGTTTTCAGTTTCAGTGGCGCGCGTACGCGACGCTCTAGTGCCGACTCAGCCAGTCTGATCAGTTATGTAGTCCCAGTAAAGCGTGAGTCATGCGTGAGCCGTCGCAGTGAGTGGTTGTTGTGACACACGAGTGTGCGGTTTACTTTCATGTTTTTGAAAAGCAGCAGTGATTTATGAATTACCTCTTTTCGAGTGTGTGTGAAGTGCATGTTTCTGAACTAAAAATAATTTATAACCTTTAAATAGAAAATGTTAATACTAATTAATAAAAAACTAAAACATTGAAAAAATTATTTATTGGTTTTAGTTGTTTTCATTTTTTAATAGTTTATGGTTATCTAAATCGAAGTGCGAGGTTGGTTTAAGAATACATAGATAGTAAGTGTAAAAAATGATTAGAGTTAAACATGTTCAGTGTGTGATAGTGAAGTGAGTGTATAGGCTACACATGCAATGCAGCTTCATAGCGGTAAGTAATAATATAATATTCATAGTGTCTTTAACACCTTTATTATTCGAGGGTTAACATGTACATATCTTAACTTAAAATAGTATTTATTTGTTGTACATCTACTGGGATACTACCCAATGCTTGAGTAGTTGTGAATGGCTTGTTGCATTAAATCTGCCAATGCAGCACTAATTGCGTTATTTGAAATAAATAAATTAACATATTTGCGTTTTTAAAACATTTTTCATGTTAACCGACTTACGAGTGTAACGTGTATCGGCAAGTTTAAAAAATGCTATTTATTTGCTTGCGTGCGTTAAAAAATACAACACAGCGCAATAAATCACTTTCCTTGGTAGCAAGATAACAGCTGCCATAAATCTCATTTGGTGAGAGATAAGAAACGCAATAGAATAAAATGCGTTCAAAGGATTTTACCGATCGTTGAAACAATAGTTTGTCGAAACAAGGGCCCACTATCACAATAGGCTTAAAATATAGTTAAGCTATAGCTTAAAGTTATTATTTTGAGTTCGTAATTTGCACACTTACGATATTTAAATTTTAAATAGTTTTAAGAATGTTTATTGAAATCAGGAAACATATTAGGTCTCCTGTAAAATATGTTTTAATCAAATAAAACTGATTAATTGGGAAGTAACCTAGTGTGTTTTCATTTTGGTAATTTTAATTCTAAGATATTATACCAAAAGTGTATTGCTATAAAGTGCGTAACATAATGAAATATCTTGAGAGATTCTCGGAAAGATTAATTTAAGTGCGTAAAAAAGTACTCCAAATGTACTGCTAAAAACAGTCAATCTCGTTTGAATCGAGATTGTCGTTGGATTAGCGAATATTCCGAGTGTCCGCATTACAAATAAAACTTTTAAATGTTGAACAATATATACATATATGACTAAATAAGCGCGGTATTTAATACAGTTTTTGTGAGTCTTCTGATAGAGGTAATACCAAATAAAGTGTCCTCCGAAATTATGTGTAACAGATCGTAGATTAGGGGTTTCTCCAGTTTTCAGTTTCAGTGAAGCGCGTACGCAACACTCTAGTGACGAGTCAGCCAGTCTGATCAGTTATCTAAACCCAGTAAAGCGTGAGCCGTCGCAGTGAGTGGTTGTTAAGCCACACTAGTGTGCGGTATACATTTACATCCACGGGTTTGAAAAGCAACAGTGAAAGTGCAATTCTCTAAACTAAAAATAATTTGGAACCTTAAAATAGGAAGTGTTAATACTAATTTATAAAAAAAAAAAACTAAAAAAATGAAAATATATAAAAGTAATTGGTTTCAGATGTTTTCATTTTTATAGTTTATTGTTAATCTAAATTGAAGTGCGATGTTGGTTTTACAATTCATAAATGTAAGTGTTTAAAAAAGGTTAGAGTAAAACAAGTTAAGTGTGTGATAGTGAAGTGAGTGTATAGGCTACACGTGCAATGCAGCTTCATAGCGGTAAGTAATATTATAATACTTCTATTGTCTTTAACACCTTTGTTATTCAAGGGTCAACATGTACATATCTTAACTTAAAATAGTATTTATTTGTTGTACATCTACCGGGTACCACCCAATATTTGTATTAGAATAGTTAGTAGTAGAATTACTTGTTGTATTGAATCTGCCTATGCACCAATTATTCTGTTTATTAAAATAAATAAATTAACATATTTGCGCTTATACATATTTTTCATGTTAACCGTCTTATAAGTGTGTATATAGTGTTACCGCCGTGGAAGGTGTATCGGCAAGTTCAAAAAAAACTGTTAATTGGTTTGCTCGCGTTAAAAATACAACACAGTGCAATAAATCACTTTCCTTGGTAGCAAGATAACGGCTGCCATAAATCTCATTTGGTGAGAGATTAGAAAGACAATAACATAAAATGCGTTCAAAGGATTTTCACCGAACCTTGAAACAATAGTTGGTCGAAACAAGGGCCCGTCATCACACAAGGCTTAAAGTTAATATTTTGAGTTCGCAATTTGCACACTTACGATATGTAAACTTTAAATAGTTTTTAAGAATATTTGCTGAAATCAGGTAACAATTTTTCAATCAAATAAAATTAATTATTTGGGAATTAACAGAGTGTGTTTTATCATTTTGGTAAAGGTTATTCTTAGATATTATACCAAAATTGTATAGGTTCGTCCGTAGCGTCAAATAAAAGACTTTGTCCCTGAATAGTTACAAAGTGCGTAACATTATGATATATCTGGAAAGATTTTCGGAATGACTAATTTAAACGCGTAATAAAGTATTCCAATTGTCCTATTAAAAATATTAATCTCTCAAGATGTTTAATATTCTTTTGGGGTAAGCCATTTGCCAGTGTCATTTGTATAAAATAATATTAGTCAAAGAAATTGGAATTTGAGTGCCTAAATATAGAAGTAATCTAGATTAATTGAAACATTGTAAAGCTTAAAAGTATTTCAAAATTATTTTTACACGAGATTTTGGCTATCAGATTGTGGTTGGATTAGTAGTTGTATTAGTAGTTGGTGTAGATTAATATTCAGAATAACCGCAATACAAATAAAACTGTTAAATGTCGAACTAACAAGTAGGATTAATTGCATTCCTACCTAGTGAACATGCTGTTCGGTTTCTGCGGTCCTATGATCAACTCTCGATACGGTTTCTAAATTCCTCCGGTAATTTCTGACAGCCTACTAGAGGATTTTAGTCACAGAAAACACAATTTATATCATTTTTTAAATGAAAACGTCTTCAATTTAAATTTAAAGTCATCATCATTAAGCGCGGTATCGAATACAGTTTTTGTGGATTCTCTGATAGAGATTACACCAAATAAAGAAGCCTCTGACATTATGTGTTACAGATTTTCGATTAGGGGTTTCTGTCAGTGTCGTGCTTATGCGACGCTCTAGTGACGAGTCAGCCAGTCTGATCAATTATCTAAACCCAGTAAAGCGCGAGCCGTCGCAGTGAGTGGTTGTTGTGCCACACGAGTGTGCGGTTTTCATTCATGTGTTTGAAAAGCAGCAATAATTTATGAATAACTTTTTTCGAGTGTTTGTGTAGTGCATGTTTCTTAACTAAAAATAATTTGGAACTAATTTATATTTAAAAAAAGAACTTACAAGAAGGAAATAAAAATATTTGGTTTAAGATATTTTCTTTTTTTATAGTTTATTGATAAACAAAATTGAAGTGCGAGGTTGGTTTTTTAAAATTCATAAATCTGAGTGTGAAAAATGATTAGAGTTAAACATGTTCAGTGTGTGATAGTGAAGTGAGTGTATTGGTTACACATGTAATGCAGCTTCATAGCGGTAAGTAATATTATAATATTTCTTTTGTCTTTAATACCTTTATTATGCAAGAGTTAACATGAGCATATCTTAACTTAAAATAGGTAGTATTTATTTGTTGTAGGTACATCTACTGGGTACTACCCAATGCTTGAGTAGTTGTGAATGGCTTGTTGCATTCAATCTGCCAATTCACCACTTATTCCGTTAATTGAAATAAATAAATAAACATATTTGCGTTTAAACATATGTCTTTTTCATGTTAACCGTCTTATGAGTGTGAGGTGTATCGGCAAGTTCAAAACATGCTGTTTTTTTTTTTTTAAATACAATACAGTGCAATAAATCACTTTCCTAGGTAGCAAGATAATCGCTGCCATAAATCTCATTTGGTGAGAGATTAGAAATGCAATATAATAAAATGCATTCAAAGGATTTTTACCGAACCTTGAAACAATAGATTGTCGAAACAAAGGCCCGCCATCAGACTAGACTTAAAATATAGCTTAAGTTGTTATTTTGAGTTCAAAATTTGCACACTTACGATATGTAAACTTCAAATAGTTTATAAGAATATTTGCTGAAATCAGGAAACATATTGGGTCTCTTGTAACACAGTTTTTAATCAAATAAAAATTTAATAATTGGTAATTAACAGAGTGTGTTTATTCATTTAGGTTAATATAATTCTAAGATGTGTGTATACGTCCCCGGATAGTAGGAAAGTGCGTAACAGTATGAAATATCTTGAGAGATTCTCTGAAAATTACTCATTTATATGTGTAAAAATGTTATCAAAATGTTCTGTAAAAAATATTCAATCTCTCAAGATGTTTTATAATCTTTTGGAATTAGCCATTTGCCGATGACATATGTATAAGTATTAGTCAAAGTAAAATAAGACTGACTAAAATAAGACTGCCTAAATATAGAAGTAGTCTTGATTAATTAAAATATTCTAAAGCTAAATACGAAATATATAGAATTAATTATTACTGAATTTATAATGTAACAATATAATTGAGCAACCAATATTACTTCTAATTAATGGATAATTTAGATATGAAATTCAAATATGATATTATGTAGATTTTTTATTTTGAACTTATATATGATTTATAATGCATGAAATGAATGAAAGGTTTAGATATCTAAAGAATATTTTTAGATTTAATTTGTTAAATTAGTATTTTGGGAATAAATGGCTTTATTATTATTATTATTAAAGCTAAATACGAAACTCACAGAGTTTTTCAAAACTATTTTGTGTGATTTTAGCTATGAGATTGTCGCTGGATTAGCGAATATTTCGAATGTCCGCATTACGAATTAAACTGTTCGAACTAACATATAGGATTAACTAAGCGCGGTATTGAATACAGTTGTTTGTGGGTCCTCTGATAGAGGTAATACCAAGTGTCCTCTGACATTGTGTTACAGCTCGTAGATTAGTATTTCTCCAGTTTTCAGTTTCAGTGTCGCGCGTACGCGACGCTCTAGTGACGACTCGGCCAGTCAGTCAGTGATCAGTTATCTAGTCCCAGTAAAGCGTGAGTCATGCGTGAGCCGTCGCAGTGATTGGTTGTCGTACCAAACGAGTGTGTGGTTTACTTTCATGGTTTTGAAAAGCAGCAGTGATTTACGAATTACCTCTTCGAGTGTGTGTGAAGTGCATGTTTCTGAACTAAAAATAATTTGTAACCTTAAAATAGAAAATGTTAATACTAATTAATAAAAAACTAAAACATTGAAAAAATAATTGGTTTTAGATGTTTTCATTTTTTAATAGTTTATGGTTATCTAAATTGAAGTGCGAGGTTGGTTTAAGAATTCATAGATAGTAAGTGTATAAAATGATTAGAGTTAAACAAGTTCAGTGTGTGATAGTGAAGTGAGTTTATTAGCTACACATGCAATGCAGCTTCATAGCGGTAAGTAATATTATAATATTTCTATTGTCTTTAACACCTTTACTATTCAAGGGCCAACATGTATTTACTTAACTTTAAATAGTATTTTTTTCTTGTACATCTACCGGGTACTATCCAATAGTTGAGTAGTCAGTAGTAGAATGGCTTGTTGCATTAATGCTATACTTGCTGCCAATGCACCACTTGTTTCGTTAATTGTATTAAATAAATAAACATATTTGTGTTTAAACATATTTTTCATGTTAACCATCTTAAGAGGGTAAGGTGTATCGGCAAGTTCAAAACATGCTGTTTGTTTGTTTGCTCGCGTTAAAAAATACAACACAGTGCAATAAATCACTTTCTTTCGTAGCAAGATAACCGCTGCCATAAATTTGATTTGGTGAGTGATTAGAAAGACAATAGCATAAAGTCTTACGGTAACTTGTTATGGGGACGGGCTGCAGCTATCGAGTCAATTTTTATTCTGCAGAAAAGAGCCATCAAAGCCATTTACAATCTCCGCCGGCGTGATTCTCTAAGGGAACTGTTTAAGGAAATTAACATCATGACGGTACCTTGTCAATATATCTATGAAAACATTATGTACGTTAGAAAAAATCTACAACTCTTTAGTAAGCGAGGCGACAGACATAATTATGCTACTAGAAATAGGGATCAATAAGTTCAACCAGGTTTCAGACTAGCTAAAGTAGCCACATCTTTCATGGGGTATTGTTTAAAATGTTACAATAAAATTCCCCCCCATATATTAGAACTGAATGAAACTAAATTTAAAAATTGTATTAAACGCACATTATGCAGGCAAGCATATTATAAGTTGGGGGATTACATTGAAGATAATAATGCTTGGCTAAATGCCGGTCCTGCTCCACAGCTTAGGATTTTATATTTGGAAGAGATGCTCGCCCATTTTTTTTTGTCTCATTTATTTATTCTTTTTTTTATATATATAATGTTAATTTATAGTTGCTTGATTTTTGTAAACCATAGTTTTGTGTAATGTAGAAGCATTTTATTTTCAAATATTGTAAATGTGAGTACCATAGAGCCATTTACATGTGATAAGTTATAGTTTACTTTGTGACTTGAACTAAAATGGCAGTTGAGAGCATGTCATGCTCGCTCAAATGTTTCGCTGATGGTGGCGTGTGTGTTGGATCATTCGGTTCCCTTCAAAATGGTTGAGCTAAATGGTGCCAATACACGCGTCATGTTCGTGAACGGGCGCCGTCGGTTGAGACTGGTCACCTCTTAACTGCCACTGACTTGTTTTAATCTTTATACTTTTTAAATTGTTTTTATAGTTTCCTTTTTTTTCTTTGCATTGTCCTCACATAGAAGCGACCAAGGATGTAACCAAGGTTATGTAATACCGAACACAATTTAAAAGAGTGTCCGTGGAGTTTCTTGCACGGTCTTCTCCATAGAGATCTACGCTTTGGAACGTGCAGATAGCTTCACCTCTTTTGACTTGACAATTCAAAAGTGCCTGTAAAGGGTTTAATTGAAATAAATGCTTTGAATCTTGAATCTTGAATGCGTTCGAAAGATTTTTACTGAACCTTGAAACAAAAGTTGGTCGAAACAAGGGCCCGTCATCACACAAGGTTTAAAGTTCATATTTTGAGTTCGCAATTTGCACATTTACGATATTTAAATTTTAAACAGTTTTTAAGAATCTTTGCTGAAATCCGGTAACATATTTTTCAATCAAATAAGATTAATTATTTGGGAATTAACAGAGTGTGTTTTATCATTTTGGTAAAGGTTATTCTTAGATATTATACCAAAATTGTATAGGTTTCCGTAGCGTCAAATAAAAGACTTGGTCCCTGAATAGTTGCAAAGTGCGTAACATTATAACATATCTGGAAAGATTTTCGGAATGACTAATTTAAACGCGTAATTAAGTATTCCAAATGTCCTATTAAAAATATTAATCTCTCAAGATGTTTAATAATCTTTTGGGGTTAGCCATTTGCCAGTGTCAATTGTATAACTTGTATTAGTCAGAGTTAGTAGAATTAGAGTCTCTAAATATAGAAGTGGTCAATCTATATTACTTATAATATTCTTCTGGACGACTTAAGTCACAGCAGATACAATTTATATCATCGTTTAAATTAAAACGTCGTCATTTTAAATTTACATACATTAGAGTACGCATCATCACTGAGCGCGGTATTGAATACAGTTCTTTGTGGGACCTCTGATAGAGGTAACACCAAAGAAGTGTCCTCTGCAATTATGTGTAACAGCTCATAGATTAGGGTTACTCCAGTTTTTAGTTTCAGTGTCGCGCGTACGCGACGCTCTAGTGACGAGTCAGCCAGTCTGATCAGTTATCTAGTTCCAGTGAAGCGCGAGCCGTCCGCAGTGAGTGGTTGTTGTGCCACACGAGTGTGCGGTTTACATTCAAGTGTTTGAAGTGTAGCAGTGATTTATGAATAACCTCTTTTCGAGTATGTTTGAAGTGTAATTCTCTGAACTAAAAATAATTTGGAACCCTAAAATGTTAATGCTAATTTGAAAAAAACTAAAACATTGAAAAAATATAAAAATAATTAGTTTTAGATATTTTCATTTTTTCCCTCTTTTCGACTGTTTGTGATGTGCAAGTTTTTAAACTTTCTTATAAATAATGTGGTAGTTTAGTCATCAGGAGTGTCACTTCTACTTAATTGAAGTTATATGAAAGTTTATTAATTAACTTAAGATATTTTATTGTTTTTAGTTGTTGATTGATTAACCTGAGTTTGAAGTGTGAGGTTTGTTTTACAAGTCATAAGTGTAAGTGTTAAAATAAATTAGAATTACAAAGTGTAATAGTGAAGTGAGTAGCTACACTTGCATTGCAGCTTCGTAGTGGTAAGTCATATTATAATATTACGAGTATATTGTCATTTTATGCTATCTTTTGTACGCGTGTCTTTGAAACTTAATTATGTTTAGATGATATGCTTAATAAAATTTATCAGGATCTTAGAATCGTTTGAAATTATGGATCTAAAAGTAAGTACCACTTTTTACCCCAAATATCTAAAGTTCTAGTAAAATTTGTAGTGTTGATTGTCTTATTTCTTGTACTTCAGATCTACTTCTGTGTTTTGGGTTAATTCAAAACATTTTATGCCTTCTTTTATTATTTTTAAAGTCAACCGTTTTGTTTTTTTTTTGTTATGAAGAGTATATTTCCAGGATGGTCTTATTTTCAATTAGATGAATAGCTTCGGAAAAAGGGAACGAAACTCTTCAATAAACGAAGGCTTCTAGAATTACTGAAAGCGCATGTCTGTTAATTGTGAATATCAGCTTATAACATAAGTCATAACATCGCGCCGATATGTTGTGAAAGCGTTTGCAGATGTGTACAAATAAGTCAACCATATATTTGGTCATTAGTTTATTGTTTTTGGACCGGTGATGATGATTCTTTTTACGTTAGGTTTAGTTAATTCCATTGATCTGACATTGGCTGTTTAAAAAATCTTGTAATCTATACTAATATTATAAAGCTGAAGAGTTTGTTTGTTTGTTTGTTTGAACGCGCTAATCTCAGGAACTACTGGTTCGAATTGAAAAATTCTTTTTGGGTTGAATAGACCATTTATCGAGGAAGGCTTTAGGCTATATATCATCACGCTTAAGCCAATAGGAGCGGAGCAGCGATAAAGAATGTTTTAAAATCGGGGATTCCACGGGGACGAAGTTGCGGGCAGCAGCTAGTATGAGATATTTACCCACGACGGAACGGAAACAGTGTATGCGTTTGGGGTGAGAGGATGTTTGTTTGTGCAAACTAATTTTCCCATTTTGTTAGGTTTATGTCAACCCCAAAGTAAAGTTCGAAGTAAGACACTATGAATTGGTCCGGTCCCCAAGTCTGCTATTTCCTATATTTGTCATTCCAATACGATCCCATTGTCATTTTGCTAAAAGTTCGTAATCTGCTAAACTCATAATGGTCGATCATTGGTCAGTCAATGGTCTCGTAATACCTATCCATCGACACCCCACACAAAGGGATAGACGCGAAAAAAAAATTATTGCTACATGACGTGTAAGGGAGGTAGTATAAAAAAATATTTTTCAAGTTTTTATTCTACCATTTTGTTGGCATCATTAATATGTGCATTCATGCCGAATTACAGCTTTGTTATCCCCATACTCTCTGAGCAAAACCGCGGACAGACAGACAGACGGAGAGACCGAAATTTAAGGGTACTATTATAAAGAGGAAATATTTGTTTGTTTGGTTGTAATGAATAGGCTCAAAAACTACTGGACCGATTTCAAAAATTCTTTCACCATTCCAAAGCTTAATTATCCACGAGTAACATAGGCTATATTCTATCCCCATATTCTCACGGGAACGGGCACTACGCGGGTGAAACCGCGGGGCATTGCTAGTTGTATATAAATCGAGTGCATACGTGTTATTGTATAGCATAAGTTAGCTATTAGAATGTTTGACAATTTAATTGGATTAGCTTAAGCTATAAGATATATGTACTTGTGGTATTTATTTACGGTACAATCAAATTGATACATTTGTACATGTATAGGTGGCGTACACTCCCTCTCACACAGCCTCTAAAAGTAATGTTATGATCGGTAAGGTAGTATAAGGGAAATAGGAGGAAATATTGAGTAGAGTAGAAAAAAAATGCTCTTAGTTATGTACACCATACAAGTTACAGAAAATATATATGAAGAAAACATTACATAGGTTGACACATAGCGCTAAAAGCGATCGTTTCAAGACATAACTTTTTCAGTATTTTATTTTTATTTTAATATTGTATTTTGTTCGCCTCAGTAAAAGCCTATTGCATAGAGGCATTCGTACCACTAGCCCCATCTAGTGGCGAGTAGCAGAACTAGTAGAGTCAAGAACCTTTGGGACTTTTTTGTGCTAGAACATTCCAGAATTTTCGACACCCGGTCAATCCGATACTGGTATGAACGCGAACGTTATGTCATTCTATGTGCATAGCCCGCGATGCGTGTGCCACATTCGCATGCGCAGATCTATAGGTTGCAAATAATCCTAAACCGATTATCTGCAACCTCTGGACCCCGTGGTTCGTAAGGAATTAACGACTTAATGTAGACTTAAAGATTCCGACCATCGAACAAGCGCTTCTTGTAATCTGCAGAAAAGCACCAGAAACCCCTTATCTTTCCACTTATTTTATTTAGTATTATACCCAAGAAAATAAGGATAAGCTGACTACGTCGTAACCCTCGTCGAGCTCCACGACCAAACAACCCAAATCAAGTAAAGCTGTAGGGGAACCAGCACGCTTAGAAACTACAAAAACAGACCACGTACCGTATTCTGGCCTTTCTAGCGTTGTTCTAGCTTTAAGTCCCACTGCATGATAATAATATGACCCAGCCAGCAGCCTGTCCCTTGCTGCCCTCCCGAAATGTCGCCACTCAGTAGCCACGTCAGAAAACAAAACCATTCGAGACAGCAGCCGTCAGTAGTATAATAATAAAGTTAAAAAATAAAATTTTGAGCAAAAATTGTTAATTTGTGTACCAATAGATGGCGTTGTTAGCTGAGAGCCGAATTCTGAATCGCGGTGTTAAGATTCTCCGGTGATTAACTAGGTCAAATATTTTTTTTTCTTGGACTTGATGTTCGATGGTCTAGTGTTCACATTATATCATTATCCTTGCTAACCTATCGAGTGCTGCAGAAGTGTCTCGCTGTGAGTGAAAAGTTAAGTTTGTGAAGTTTTTGTGTATCAGCCTTGGTCGGGCAAGTGGATCGCTTGCGATAGCTGACCAAGATCATAGAATCAGTGCAGTGCAGTGTTAGTGTTAGTGGCAGTAGCATCAGTGTGGCGGAGACAGTCAGCAGCAACTTAGTGGCAGTAGCATCAGTGTGGCGGAGACAGTCAGCAGCAACTCCGGCGGCAGCAGCAGAAGCGAGCTACTGCAGACCGTGCCTGGCGAACGGAAGCGGTGCAGCAGGGTGACCTCGTGACCTGGAGGAGGTGTGGTACGTACTTGACGTGACTCATCGGGGTGGAAACTACTGGAAACGAAGATAAACCGTGAGTGCCTTTCAATACTAAGTGCAAACTCAGAATTTCTCATTTTAATGTTGAGTGTTTCTGTTTTAGATTTCATTTGTTTTTTTTTAAAGACCTGCAATTCACACATTTATTGTTTGTCTAAAAAATGGATAATTCTGTGTTATTCTTGTAATTTATGTTTGGATCAATAACTTGCTGATTTCAAGTTGAGTGTTGCTATCTGTTCAATAGATAATTGACACACTAAAATTATGGATTCGCTATTTTACAAATTAGAGAACACCTAATAACTAAGATACTTAATCAAGTCGTTTCGCTATATCTTAATCCTTGTTGACGTATTGAGTTCTGTTGTGCCGCTGACGTACTAAAGAAATGTTCTCAAACAACGAACAACTTGATAAAAAAAAAACTAAATTCTGTTTATTTCGTGTATTAATCGGGAATTGTGAGTGAGATATGCCGGCCGGGACCTATAGAGTGATAGACGATCTTGGTTGTTTAACGAGGGTTTCGTTAATTAATCATCGTTCGTAAATTAATTAAATATCGTGGTCGTTTTTGCCAAATAATTATTTCTGAAAAGAGTAAATATTCTGGAAAGATCCACGGTAACTCAAACGAATCACAAGCGTTGTTTTCGGGACGCACTACGACTTTTGCGTGAGGTAGGTATTTCAAATAATGAAAAACGACTTCACTGTAGCTATAACTGTACTTAGTATAAAACAAAGTCTCTTCCCGTCTGTCTGTCAGCTTTAGATCTTTTCGCAACGGATTTGGATGCGGTTTTTTTTTTAATTGTTTCTCGAGGAACGTTAACTTCACTACATAGTATAAAACAAAGTTGCTTCCCGCTGTCTGTCCCTATGTATGCTTACATCTTTTAAACTACGCAACGGATTTTGATGCGGTTTTTTTTAATACATAGAGTGATTCAAGAGGAAGGTTTATATGTAGGTATACTACATGCATAAGATAGCATTGATTTAATATCAACATTGCACCCGTGCGAAGCCGGGGCAGGTCGCTAGTGTATAATAAATCTATACTAATATTATGAACCTGAAGAGTTTGTTTGAACGCGCTAATCTCAGGAACTACTGGTTCGAATTGAAAATTTTTTTTTGGGTTGAATAGGCTATATAACATCACGCTTAAGCCAATAGGAGCGGAGCAGCGATAAATAATGTTTTAAAATCGGGGATTCCACGGGGACGAAGTCGCGGGCAGCAGCTAGTGCATAATATAGTGGATCATTTAGTATCAGCATTGCACCCGTGCGAAGCCGGGGTGGGTCGATATTTTAAAATATAAGTAGGTATGTGGGGCTCGAAAGGGACTTCATTTTCCATGATATGATTAAAGATTCAAGTATCTAGATCGATTCAATCTATAAAATGTTAAAAGTAGGGATGCATCCGATACCGATATATCGGCGATACTTCGAGTTTGCCGATATATCGTTATAGGACCTCCGGACAGCTAGCATTCAAACGATGCTTATAAAATAATTCGTCGTCTTTTGACAAGTCTACAGTATATGGGAAATGTTTGTCTTCGATGGAATTTCTGCGTTGAATAATACACACCTTTGTTATGTAACAAGTTTACATGTTCTAAGGTTAAGTTAAGAAATTGTTAATTTACAAAGTGAAACTGTAAGGTGGTAAACAGGTAGGTATGTACGTAGATTAGATTATACAAGGGTACATAAATGGTTTAATATATTGACTACAGCTAGATTACATAATATTATTTGCCAGATAGGTCGAAACTAGATTGCAACTTTTTTTGCGTGTTTTTTTTAGGCAGACACCATAATGGTGATCACTAGCGTTGCTTAACTCCCGAAATATTCTCAATAATTCAAAGTAAACTTCGTAATACTTCAGTTACTAGAATTCAAGGTACAAAATATAAACCGCGTCAGTTATTGGAATCAACGACATCTAGCGTCCTCGTAATCCAATGAGAATGACGTGACTGAATTAAAAAAGAATATTTCAAGGTTTTTGTTTCCAAGAAATGAGAATAGGGCAATAATTCCCTCATACATACAAAGCTGCGAGAAATATTCGCTTTTTAACCAGATTTTATTCTTAAAGCTATATTGTGTGTGTATATTTATATTGTGCGCGCCAAAATAATGATTTGATTAAGTATTTGGTTATTTTGATATTTTAATTGATTTATGAGCTACCTAAAGCACCCACTTACCTATAATACTTTGCAGAGGTAAGTACTTGGCAAGTTTGTACTTACAAATAGTTTTTTTACCCCTTGATGCCGTTAATGAACCATCTAGTTATTTAAATTGAATTGCAAGCGCAAGATTCGTTTCGAGTGAATAAATCAGAATATTTCGCAATACTTACTTGCGAAAATTATGTGAACATTTGAAATATTCAGAATTTTCCAATTTGTGTGGAAGACATTCATTCTCACAAAGATTCAGAAAGTTACATCAACGCCATCTATCGACTCTGATGCTGAATCTTTTTGCTTAAAGAGTTCCGCGTAATGGCAATAGTCATTATAATTCATTCATCCGTTCTATTTTTATTTATTTAAAAATTTATGTACACACATTTAATAAAAAGATAAGAAGAAGGAAACCTAAGGTGACGCTTATTTCTATAGAAATATCTTCCAGCATACCTGCGATAGGAGTCAAGTTCTACTTTTTCCATTGAACAATAGATGGCGAAACATGTATTCAGACTCCGTAATTAAATAATTATTTATTTTTAGGGTTAAAACGGATTAAAGCCGCGAAACTAACATTAAATTGTACTCAGTTACACAAATTTTATATGTATAAAAGTTGTCAAAAATGGTTTTTTTTTGCGCGAAGCCATTGAGACCAGCGAGTGATATTTTTTGGCAACCCTCGGCCCCTATTTACGAAAACTATGCGGCCAGATTTTCATATATAATAAAAATTCATATATGCGAAATAAAAACGAAAGAAAAAAACTTACGGCCTAATCTGCTGGTCTCGCAGTCGGCTTTCAAGATTTAAGACCTGGCAATCCTATACGTTTAAGCTTCTAAGTTGTGGTTAGTCAGCGAAGTAATTATTTTATGCAATAACAGACATGAAGAGAACTTTATTTTCCTTTAATATGTATTTAAAGTTTCACAAATAACACTACATTTTGGTATCTTTCCTGGCATTCGAAACAAAATAGTAGGTAATGGTAGTAAACTGTTACTATTATCTTTCAATAGATGGCGTTACGTGTATGTGCTTCACGTAATGAAAAGTAATTTCTTCTAGAACAATTTAAATTCAAATATCTTTCGATATAGTGAAGCGATTGCGATGAAACAAAAACTAAGTTATCCACAAGACACACAATTACACACAACACAATCCAGACACACAATTCCAGTTACACACAATTTTATTGTATTAAAAGTTTTCTATATTACTTTTTACTTTCTACATGATGCGTGCACAATGCACATCCTAACAGAGGGAATAAAGACAAACAAACAAAATTTTAAAAAATGCCAGAAATGGGTTAACTCCCTGGCTATTCGTTTTTGTAATGTACAAAAACGACTCTTTTACAGGTTTTTTATATGTCCCTTTTTTCTATAATTGGATGTGATTAGAATAAAAATAAGTAAATGAAGCCGCTAGGATCAAGTGGCTCTATTATTAGATTCTTATAAGAACCAATACACACTAATTACCTGTACAACTCTAAGTAGTTATTAATAAAAATACAACCACCTTAGATTCTTATTATTTGACATACACGATTCGCAACTGGTTCGTACCTATCACTACTTGCACCCTGGAGTGCAGATGCGGTCTCGTCGCCGATGTTTTTGTCTTATTTTAATAATTAGTAAATTTATATCGATTTATTTATTATAGCTCTAGGTGAAATTAACTAAAGTTTTTACAAAAAATACAACCGACTTCTAAACCAAAAAGTACAAAATAACTTTAATTTCGGAATTTCGGCTGTATTAATAATATTAAATTAAAATAATGTTAAATTTTATGAATTAGAAATAATAATAAATTAAAAGTTTTTTATTTTTCACTTTTTATTGGTTCACTCCCAGCTAAACATACACATCACAGTGTAAGTACGTGGTATAAACTTGCAGTATTCCCTAAGTTGAAAAAATACGCCCGATTATAACCTATGCGTGTGCTACCTTTGCGCACACTAAGTCGTACCGGATCCATAGGTTGCAAGTAATTCAAAACCGATTTCTGTGGAAGGCCACGGGTGCTCCGTGGTTCGTTAGGAACGATCGACTCCATGTCGACCTCCGCATTCCAACGATTAAGCAATTCATGAAGCGCCTTAACAAGCGTTTCATAGAGTCCGCCGATTCACATCAGAACCCTCTCATTGTATCGGCCGCCCGATACACTCCCTCCAAGATTAGTAGGATTCGCCGTCCACGGCACTCCCTAGTCGAACCCGACGACCCCATCACCCTGCTTCAAGAGAGTAATAGGGAAACCAGCACGATTCGTAAAAACAAAAACAGACCGCGTTCCGTATTCCGGCCTCGCCGACGAGGCCCATCGCGACGCCCTAGTAACATCCCTCCCCGACTTTTGCCTAACGAGCCAGCCCGCACCGCTGAGCCATTAGCGTTAAATCCCCTAAATAATAATAACTGACCCAGCCTGTCTCTTGCTGCCTCTCTCAATGACCCCGTTAAGCCGAGGCCCGTATCCCACAGGGGATGCCCTTAGCGAAGCGGTCATTTAGCTTTTAGTAGTTTTTAGCCCTGGCTGGGGGCCTTAAATTCATTTGAGGCCACCACAGGATTGTCCGGTTGAGCAGTAACCAGCCTTAGTGTGCTGAACTGCGAGTGGTCCATTCCAAAAAAAAAAACAAGTACAACAAAAAAATAATGACTTGTAGTTCCGGAGATATGCGAACACGAACAAAAACATACATACACACACTTGAAATTTGGCACATTTGTTCAGATGCTGATAGACTAACATATACGAAAACTGGGCAGTTCTTGAAATATTACATACATATGGGTCGAATTGATAACCTTCTCTTATGAAGTCGGTTAAAAATAAGTACTTATCTCAGAAATTTTCATGCAAGACAAACTAGCCAATCAGCTTCTTTGTGATTTCTGATTCGCTGAGAGCGGTGCGAACAGCGCATGCGCAGAACACCCGCCCCCCCCCCCGCCCCGTAGCTATATAAGCGCGGTCCCAAAACTTTATATATTATAACTAATGTCGGAGTCGGAGTCGGGAGTCGGGCAGTCGGGCAGGAAATTTTCGTGGTGAGGTGCTTGAAAGTTGACGAGTGTGGTGCGCCGAGGGCGGCTTCGTGAGGCGACCGTTGCGGCGGTGGCGGCGTTTTAATTCGACGACGGCGTACGATGCTAAGGTCGGGTCGAGTTCAAAACGTTATTTTCTCTATAAAAATGACGTTTGGCGGGTGAAAAGGTCGACGCTTCGACGGGGAGGATATCGAGCTCGTGCGGCGACAACAATTCGTCGATACGGGACGGCCTCGCGAAGGTATTATCGAGGTAAAAGTGAACCGTCGTAAAACACCGCGACCGCCGAGAACCGTTAAGGACGGACGACTCCGTCCAGGACGTGCAACCTATTAATATCGTACTAATATCGAATCGAACGAAATTACCAGAATGCCCTTCGACTAGTGCAACAATATGTGTGGTGTGCGTACTGTGTGTGTGATCGGGATTCATCGCGTTCATCAATACGTACCTACAGCTCTGTGTGTGTGTGATGTATCGAATAAGGTGCTAGACTACAGTAGGTAGTACAGACTCGGTACACAGCGCTCGAATCGCATTATGTACCTATATCGACACTGTGTCATGAATTTTTTTAGTTATTTTTTTGTTTTCCTCTCTCTTTAAGTGATATATGTATATAGGTAGGTACCCAGTACCTACCTAAAACGAAGACATACGGGCGAAGAAAAAAGTACGTTACCTACGTACCTATGTAATAAATAGGATGCTATAGTTAAACGTTTTATTAATATCAATTTCAGGTCGACCCTTCTCTGCTGAGCCGAGACGGGTGAAAGATTACGACCACCACGACGACGGGCGGCAGCGGCAGCGGCAGCGGCGGCGGCGGCGGCGGCACAGCACAGCACAACAACAACAAGGTGAATAAGTCAACGTGTGTACCTACCTACCTACCTACCTACCTACTTAATTAATACCTACATAGTAGAAGATCATCCGTACTAGTTGTAAGTAAGTATGTCTCTACACATTGCATGTAATATGTATGTAAATAACGTTTTATATTTATCAATTTCAGGGTGGCGAGCGGGCGGGCCGACCATTCGGCTGAGCTGTGTGCGCTCTGACCGACCGACGGCGATGGATGGAGACACCGACCGAGACGGCGAGGGCGAGGGACAGGACAACAAGAACGTTTACCAAGTATAAGGTAAAGAGATCTGTCAGTATCTGTTTGTATGTACCGAATACTGGATATTAAAATGATAATGCTGAACATAAACTGTTTGATGTGCGTACCTCCTCTATGCATACTACTACTACTATAATATAAACTACCAAATTATGAATGTTATCCAAAACCAACCAAATTTAAATAAAACTAGCACCTTCTATGTAGGTATATTACGTTTCGTTCGTTCGTTTTTAGACAATTCCATTATAGAAACTTTTATCATATCGAATCATATGCGGCCCTGAAAAGGGCCTTTTTTTATGTGTGTGCGCAGATCTACGTACGTACATACGTATGGACGAACGGTAGTGTGACTTACGTCAGCCACACACTGTAGGTACGAAGATCTGGTTGCGCGCAGACGGGAAACGCGCCATGTGTTTAACCGCCGAAACCGTACAGGGTACGACCCTGGCGCTTCAGAGCGTAGACGACGTCCATGGCGGTGACGGTCTTCCTCTTGGCGTGCTCGGTGTAGGTGACGGCATCGCGGATGACGTTCTCGAGGAACACTTTAAGCACACCGCGAGTCTCCTCGTAGATCAGACCGGAGATACGTTTCACGCCGCCTCTGCGAGCCAGACGGCGGATGGCGGGCTTCGTGATACCCTGGATGTTATCACGAAGTACCTTCCTGTGACGCTTGGCTCCTCCTTTTCCCAGACCCTTTCCTCCCTTGCCGCGACCGGTCATCTTCTCAGCAGACGGGGGGCTTCCAAATTAACACTGACAACACTCTGCGCTCACGAACTGGAGTCGTAACTAAAATTTTCGAGGCGCTCGCTCTTATATATATACTGCTACGGGCGAGCGAGGGGAGCGATACGGTCGGTGCGCGGGGAGAGGTGAGACTATGCTCGTCGTTGGTTGGTTTGTTTGACGATGCGCTACGCTATACGTGATTTCTTTGCGCGCATTCGAATAAAATAATAATAATTAAAAAAAAAAAGTCTAACAGTATAAAATGCGACCTAGGTATGAACTACATACCTATCTAATTATATCTCAAATGTTCCAAACGTTAGCATTCAGTCGCAATAAGTAGGTAATAGGAAAATAAACATGCTTCCTTACTAACTTTCATGTAAAATATCTCTATGCGACTTATATATAGGTAAGATGTGTTCGTATCGGTTGGTTAAGCTGTATATATGTAATGTATGATTTTGTTCGTCAGTTTCATTCCAGTTTTTATCATCTGTACTATTATAGGTAGGTAAGTAAGTAAGTAAGTAAGTAAGTAAGTAAGTAAATAGGTAGGTAGGTAGGTAGGTAGGTAGGTATCGTTTTTGCGACATTCTGATAGAAAGAAACATTTCATATTCAGATACATATGTGGCCCTGAAAAGGGCCTTTTATGTGAACGCACAGTCACAGACGGCACACAGCCGACAACCGACACGAAGCCGCACCACCCGAAACAGGCAGTGTGTCACAACGTGAAGGACGACGGGGTGCGTGTCGTGCTTGCGACGTATGCCGTTGCAACAGCAGCAGTTTAAGCGCGTTCGCCTCTGATCCTGCGCGCCAACTGGATGTCCTTCGGCATGATTGTGACGCGCTTAGCGTGGATCGCGCACAGGTTGGTGTCTTCGAAGAGACCGACCAGGTAAGCTTCGCTGGCCTCCTGCAGCGCCATGACGGCGGAGCTCTGGAAACGGAGATCGGTCTTGAAGTCCTGGGCGATCTCACGCACTAGACGCTGGAACGGAAGCTTGCGGATCAGCAGCTCGGTACTCTTCTGGTAACGACGGATCTCACGGAGGGCCACGGTACCGGGCCTGTAGCGATGGGGCTTTTTGACGCCTCCGGTGGCCGGTGCGCTCTTGCGCGCAGCCTTGGTGGCGAGCTGTTTCCTCGGTGCCTTACCACCGGTGGATTTACGAGCGGTCTGCTTGGTACGCGCCATTGTAAACAACACGGAACGGGAGATTAACGTATAAAGGATAGAACGAACACTACTACTCGGACGCGCGGGACCTACGCGCAACGAACGAACGACAGTGAATACCGCTCATTTCGTAGAGATCACCCGTATTTATACCCGGGGACCGTAGCTCACGCGCGCGCGCGCCCTCTTCAGTGTAACGAGCAAGCTAAAACTCACGAGCGAAAAAAAAAAGGAATAAAAAAAAGAAATGCGAATAATAATAATAACACATACCTAATATATAATTATATTTTAGAATTTAATTGCCTGTCTGCCACATAACACGGCAGATAATTATTAACAAAGTAGATACATAGTGAGCGCTACCTATGTATGTATGCTTCGAGTACGAACCGAAAGTGTGTACCTAAATGATTATTGTTCGCATTCTCATTATTTTCCATTATATTTAATTTAATAATGTTTTATTAAGAAACATCGCAGGTAAGTAAGTAGGTAGGTAGGTAGGTAGGTAGGTAGGTAGTTTATATTTAGCTGTCAATTATATCATTCCATCACTTTTGTGATAAAATAATGTAGTGTTTGTGTAGTTTTTATACTTAGAAGTTGGTACGTTTTGACTTTTCATATTAAAGAAACGTGAATTATTATCACATGAAAATATTTGTGGCCCTGAAAAGGGCCTTTTGTTAGTTCTCCTGCCATCCTGCGGGCGGGCGGTGTGGTGTAGGGTTGTGCGCGTCCAGGCGTCTGTGTCGTGGTCGTCTAGGTGGTGGCGGTGGTGTTTGTATCGATCGATTCGAGACGAATACGTGAATAATGCGAGTCTCGTACGTGCCGTACATAACATACATAGCATGCAGGTATGCACAGAACGATGACCAAGACACTATCATCACGCAACACCACTGGTCGATTGATATACATGACCCACCCACGCACGCACGCACGCACGGACGAACGAACATTCGCCACTGGATTTAACACTTTTCACACACACACGCGTTGGCCACCGACCGCTCACTTGGAGCTGGTGTATTTGGTGACCGCCTTGGTGCCTTCACTGACGGCGTGCTTGGCGAGCTCTCCGGGCAGCAGGAGCCTGACGGACGTCTGCACCTCCCTGGATGTGATGGTCGACCTCTTGTTGTAGTGGGCGAGGCGAGAAGCTTCGGCGGCGATGCGCTCGAAGATGTCGTTCACGAACGAGTTCATGATGGACATGGCCTTGCTGGAGATACCGGTGTCGGGGTGCACCTGCTTCAGGACCTTGTAGATGTAGATGGCGTAACTCTCCTTCCTCTTGTGCTTCTTCTTCTTCTTGTCGGTCTTGGAGATGTTCTTCTGGGCTTTGCCAGACTTCTTGGCGGCTTTACCACTTGTCTTGGGCGGCATGATGCGAGATTAATTTACAATACGTGTTACCGGAACGGAGTACGGTCGCAGTGTAAAACGTAGATATATCGAACACTTCTATTTATACCCACGGTCGCTGTATACAGTTGCGGCGAGCACGACATAGCGGCGGACCAATCGCAGCGCTCCTCAGCTAGTGTAGATCGCGCGCGGGGTGAGGGGGGGGGGTACTCGGTGAGGTAGGGAAGGGGAGTCGCTTATGTCCGTCATTATTATTTAATAAAAAATTAAAAAAAAAAAAAAATACATATCCATATGAGTTAAGTAGTGGCCACGTAAAATAAATAAAACTGTATATTCAATATCAATTAACAACATCATTTCGGAGAAAAGAAAAAAATAACAAACAAACTAAGTACATTGCGAATCGTAATTTCATGGTATGGTAGGTATCGAGTGTGTTTAATTAAATGACAATTCAATCGAAATGAATTAGACATGCGACTTGCCCAAACACGATCGGGTCATCGGGAGGACCTTATTACGACCACCATAGCTTCAGTAATTATACTAAATTAATGGTAATTTTTGTTGTTGTTGTTGTCGTCTAGTCTCATATGTGATTATTTATATCCTTTTCTGAACTCTTTAACTTTCTTGTGTTATTAAATCATGAGGGGGGGGGGGGGGGGTTACCTCATACTATTTACATGCAAAAAACCAACAGGTTCATAATAGGTACGAGATAGGTACGTTTTCGCTTTTACGACAACACCGTTACAGAAACTGTCTTTCATTTACGAATCATATTGTGGCCCTGAAAAGGGCCTTTTGTTTTGAATGCATACGAGCGATTAGCATCGCGCAATCGACATAATAGATACGATTGTAAATATTATATCGAAGTACGCGTGCCGAGCAGCACTCGCACGAAGCACCGGCTGGCCGTGTGTGTGTGTAGGCGGTGCGACGTTTAAGCCTTCTTCTCGGTCTTCTTGGGCAGTAGCACGGCCTGGATGTTGGGCAGGACACCACCTTGAGCGATCGTCACACCGGAGAGCAGCTTGTTCAGCTCCTCGTCGTTGCGGATGGCCAATTGAAGATGACGCGGGATGATCCTGGTCTTCTTGTTGTCCCTCGCGGCGTTGCCGGCCAACTCGAGGACCTCAGCGGCCAGGTACTCCATCACGGCGGCCAAGTATACGGGCGCGCCGGCACCCACGCGCTCGGCGTAGTTTCCGTTACGCAGCAGCCTGTGGATACGTCCCACTGGGAACTGAAGACCAGCACGGTTGGAACGGGACTTTGCCTTTCCCTTCACTTTGCCACCTTTACCGCGTCCAGACATGGTTGAGGGAAATTCGTAGAGGTAACTCGCGAAATGACAATAACGAAACACGCGTACACTATGTCAGTGCGCGCGCCGAGACAAACTCTTACAATATTTTCCCCGCCGCGCGGTTCAGCCGTATTTATACGCGCGCCGCGTAGCTGAGTCAGTGGGAGGGGTACACACCTAACGAAAGAAACCAAATCGCTAAACGCGCAAGCGCGCTCTCGCTACCGATCTGCGTCGGGGTCAGGCAGGGAATATACATACAAACAACACGGAACAGAATTGAGGATTTTTTTTTTTTTTTTTTTGAATGGACTACTCGCAGTTCAGCACATTAAGGCTGGTTACTGCTCAACCGGGCAATCCCGTGGTTGCCTTAGATTCTAAGGCCCCCAGCCGGGGCGAAGAATTGAGGATGGATGGATGGAAGTTTACGTAGTACCTAATGTTTGTAGTCGAAAGTCTTGTGTAAATAGGTATATAATATAAAACATATGACAGGATGAACGCAATGCGTCTTAACAACTATTATTACGGGTATTATATATTTATGTATATATATTATTTTCTTATTATTTATTTATATATATATATTTTTTTTTTCTCTCCCTGTTTCATTGTCTGTCTGTACCATAGTGAAAATTGTTCATAATGATGAGTACAATGATCCGTTAAGATTTATTGTGTACATGTATTTTACACCTTGTATACATGTATAGGTACTTAAAGAGAGATTTATTTGTCGTGTTCTATGTGTTTATGTACCTACTAGGTACTCAGTAGTATTTTTAACGTTTTCGACTGTCTGTATAATAGAAACGAATATTTTTCATATTCATGATAGTATTGTTAGCCCTGAAAAGGGCTTTTTGGTGTGCGCTCGAGGAGAGCGCTGCGATTGAGAGCGCATGGCACGCGCGCTAAACATCTCGGTGCCGCTTTTTGGTTTCTTCAGTTGCTGCTGCTGCTTGCTGCTGCATGCATCCGATGAATTGTCGGTCGAGACGCGTCGAGCGGTGTTCCGCACCCTCCTTCCCGAGGACGGTAGACAGACGCGTAACCACGACGTAGGTGTACTACTACATATTAAACATGTACATTCATACATACATACATACATACGTACACGCATCTCACTATGGTATATCGTGCAATAAAACAAAAACACACACACGCATTACGTAGCGTTAGGTATTTAGAGATTCATTCACAAATACACCATAGTTAAGACAGACGGTACGCACGCACACACATAGATGCACACACATAATATGCACTTGCTGATGTTGGTCGGCGGTCAGCCGATTGCGCAGTTGTCGTCGCCGTCGCCGGTGTTAACGCGAACGCGACCGTAGCTTACTTCTTAGCGGCGGAAGCTTTCTTGGCTGCCGGTTTGGATTTGGGTGTAGCCGCGGCCTTCTTGGGTTTAGGTGCTTTAGGTTTCTTGGTCGGCGGCTTGGCTGTCTTCTTGGCTTTGGGAGCCTTCGCCTTGGCGGGGGCGGCGGCCTTCTTGGGTGCCGGCTTCTTCTTAGCAGCGGCGGCGGCGGCGGCTGCCTTCTTATCCTTGGCGGCGGCGGCGGCGGCGGCTGCGGCAGTCGATTTTGCCTTGGACGGAGAAGCCGACGAAGCGGCGGCTGCTGCAGCCTTCTTTGTCTTGGCGCCGGCTGCCGAGGCGGTTGCCTTCTTCGTCTTAGCAGCCGCAGCGGGAGCCTTGGCGGACTTGCCGGCGGCACCGGCGGGCTTCTTCGACGCGGCCGACTTCGACTCGAGCTTGAACGAACCGGAGGCACCCTTGCCCTTGGTCTGGATCAGCGCGCCAGATTCGACGGCGCTCTTCAGATATTTCCTGATGAACGGAGCCAGTTTCTCCGCGTCGACTTTGTACTGGGCGGCGATGTACTTCTTGATCGCCTGCAGGGAAGATCCACTGCGCTCCTTCATCTCCTTGATGGCGTTGTTGACCATCTCTGATGTTTTGGGATGGGTCGGCTTCGCCTTGGGCTTCTTGGCAGCGCCGGCGCCGCCGCCGGCCTGTCTCGCCTGCTTCTTCGCTGGGGTAGCTGGTGCCGGAGCCTCGGTAGCAACTGCGGTGTCTGCCATCTCGTATCGATACACTCACGCACAAACAAAAACGGTAGGTAGAGTTAGTTAGTTAGTCTTATAAGAGACTCAGATGTCGCCACTTATAGGTTTCACGAGTTTCGTATACGTACACTAAGGCACGACGTAACTTTACCGTAACGAGAGCCGTGATGTCGCGAGACGTTTTCTCGTATGAACGCTCGAAAGTTTTCACTAACACGTATCTAATAAAACAAGTAAAAATAATGTTTATCGTATCGATGAGGCCGTGTTGTTTACGTTTTCGGATAGGTCATGAAGTTGACGAGTGTGGTGCGCCGAGGGCGGCTTCGTGAGGCGACCGTTGCGGCGGTGGCGGCGTTTTAATTCGACGACGGCGTACGATGCTAAGGTCGGGTCGAGTTCAAAACGTTATTTTCTCTATAAAAATGACGTTTGGCGGGTGAAAAGGTCGACGCTTCGACGGGGAGGATATCGAGCTCGTGCGGCGACAACAATTCGTCGATACGGGACGGCCTCGCGAAGGTATTATCGAGGTAAAAGTGAACCGTCGTAAAACACCGCGACCGCCGAGAACCGTTAAGGACGGACGACTCCGTCCAGGACGTGCAACCTATTAATATCGTACTAATATCGAATCGAACGAAATTACCAGAATGCCCTTCGACTAGTGCAACAATATGTGTGGTGTGCGTACTGTGTGTGTGATCGGGATTCATCGCGTTCATCAATACGTACCTACAGCTCTGTGTGTGTGTGATGTATCGAATAAGGTGCTAGACTACAGTAGGTAGTACAGACTCGGTACACAGCGCTCGAATCGCATTATGTACCTATATCGACACTGTGTCATGAATTTTTTTAGTTATTTTTTTGTTTTCCTCTCTCTTTAAGTGATATATGTATATAGGTAGGTACCCAGTACCTACCTAAAACGAAGACATACGGGCGAAGAAAAAAGTACGTTACCTACGTACCTATGTAATAAATAGGATGCTATAGTTAAACGTTTTATTAATATCAATTTCAGGTCGACCCTTCTCTGCTGAGCCGAGACGGGTGAAAGATTACGACCACCACGACGACGGGCGGCAGCGGCAGCGGCAGCGGCGGCGGCGGCGGCGGCACAGCACAGCACAACAACAACAAGGTGAATAAGTCAACGTGTGTACCTACCTACCTACCTACCTACCTACTTAATTAATACCTACATAGTAGAAGATCATCCGTACTAGTTGTAAGTAAGTATGTCTCTACACATTGCATGTAATATGTATGTAAATAACGTTTTATATTTATCAATTTCAGGGTGGCGAGCGGGCGGGCCGACCATTCGGCTGAGCTGTGTGCGCTCTGACCGACCGACGGCGATGGATGGAGACACCGACCGAGACGGCGAGGGCGAGGGACAGGACAACAAGAACGTTTACCAAGTATAAGGTAAAGAGATCTGTCAGTATCTGTTTGTATGTACCGAATACTGGATATTAAAATGATAATGCTGAACATAAACTGTTTGATGTGCGTACCTCCTCTATGCATACTACTACTACTATAATATAAACTACCAAATTATGAATGTTATCCAAAACCAACCAAATTTAAATAAAACTAGCACCTTCTATGTAGGTATATTACGTTTCGTTCGTTCGTTTTTAGACAATTCCATTATAGAAACTTTTATCATATCGAATCATATGCGGCCCTGAAAAGGGCCTTTTTTTATGTGTGTGCGCAGATCTACGTACGTACATACGTATGGACGAACGGTAGTGTGACTTACGTCAGCCACACACTGTAGGTACGAAGATCTGGTTGCGCGCAGACGGGAAACGCGCCATGTGTTTAACCGCCGAAACCGTACAGGGTACGACCCTGGCGCTTCAGAGCGTAGACGACGTCCATGGCGGTGACGGTCTTCCTCTTGGCGTGCTCGGTGTAGGTGACGGCATCGCGGATGACGTTCTCGAGGAACACTTTAAGCACACCGCGAGTCTCCTCGTAGATCAGACCGGAGATACGTTTCACGCCGCCTCTGCGAGCCAGACGGCGGATGGCGGGCTTCGTGATACCCTGGATGTTATCACGAAGTACCTTCCTGTGACGCTTGGCTCCTCCTTTTCCCAGACCCTTTCCTCCCTTGCCGCGACCGGTCATCTTCTCAGCAGACGGGGGGCTTCCAAATTAACACTGACAACACTCTGCGCTCACGAACTGGAGTCGTAACTAAAATTTTCGAGGCGCTCGCTCTTATATATATACTGCTACGGGCGAGCGAGGGGAGCGATACGGTCGGTGCGCGGGGAGAGGTGAGACTATGCTCGTCGTTGGTTGGTTTGTTTGACGATGCGCTACGCTATACGTGATTTCTTTGCGCGCATTCGAATAAAATAATAATAATTAAAAAAAAAAAGTCTAACAGTATAAAATGCGACCTAGGTATGAACTACATACCTATCTAATTATATCTCAAATGTTCCAAACGTTAGCATTCAGTCGCAATAAGTAGGTAATAGGAAAATAAACATGCTTCCTTACTAACTTTCATGTAAAATATCTCTATGCGACTTATATATAGGTAAGATGTGTTCGTATCGGTTGGTTAAGCTGTATATATGTAATGTATGATTTTGTTCGTCAGTTTCATTCCAGTTTTTATCATCTGTACTATTATAGGTAGGTAAGTAAGTAAGTAAGTAAGTAAGTAAGTAAGTAAATAGGTAGGTAGGTAGGTAGGTAGGTAGGTATCGTTTTTGCGACATTCTGATAGAAAGAAACATTTCATATTCAGATACATATGTGGCCCTGAAAAGGGCCTTTTATGTGAACGCACAGTCACAGACGGCACACAGCCGACAACCGACACGAAGCCGCACCACCCGAAACAGGCAGTGTGTCACAACGTGAAGGACGACGGGGTGCGTGTCGTGCTTGCGACGTATGCCGTTGCAACAGCAGCAGTTTAAGCGCGTTCGCCTCTGATCCTGCGCGCCAACTGGATGTCCTTCGGCATGATTGTGACGCGCTTAGCGTGGATCGCGCACAGGTTGGTGTCTTCGAAGAGACCGACCAGGTAAGCTTCGCTGGCCTCCTGCAGCGCCATGACGGCGGAGCTCTGGAAACGGAGATCGGTCTTGAAGTCCTGGGCGATCTCACGCACTAGACGCTGGAACGGAAGCTTGCGGATCAGCAGCTCGGTACTCTTCTGGTAACGACGGATCTCACGGAGGGCCACGGTACCGGGCCTGTAGCGATGGGGCTTTTTGACGCCTCCGGTGGCCGGTGCGCTCTTGCGCGCAGCCTTGGTGGCGAGCTGTTTCCTCGGTGCCTTACCACCGGTGGATTTACGAGCGGTCTGCTTGGTACGCGCCATTGTAAACAACACGGAACGGGAGATTAACGTATAAAGGATAGAACGAACACTACTACTCGGACGCGCGGGACCTACGCGCAACGAACGAACGACAGTGAATACCGCTCATTTCGTAGAGATCACCCGTATTTATACCCGGGGACCGTAGCTCACGCGCGCGCGCGCCCTCTTCAGTGTAACGAGCAAGCTAAAACTCACGAGCGAAAAAAAAAAGGAATAAAAAAAAGAAATGCGAATAATAATAATAACACATACCTAATATATAATTATATTTTAGAATTTAATTGCCTGTCTGCCACATAACACGGCAGATAATTATTAACAAAGTAGATACATAGTGAGCGCTACCTATGTATGTATGCTTCGAGTACGAACCGAAAGTGTGTACCTAAATGATTATTGTTCGCATTCTCATTATTTTCCATTATATTTAATTTAATAATGTTTTATTAAGAAACATCGCAGGTAAGTAAGTAGGTAGGTAGGTAGGTAGGTAGGTAGGTAGTTTATATTTAGCTGTCAATTATATCATTCCATCACTTTTGTGATAAAATAATGTAGTGTTTGTGTAGTTTTTATACTTAGAAGTTGGTACGTTTTGACTTTTCATATTAAAGAAACGTGAATTATTATCACATGAAAATATTTGTGGCCCTGAAAAGGGCCTTTTGTTAGTTCTCCTGCCATCCTGCGGGCGGGCGGTGTGGTGTAGGGTTGTGCGCGTCCAGGCGTCTGTGTCGTGGTCGTCTAGGTGGTGGCGGTGGTGTTTGTATCGATCGATTCGAGACGAATACGTGAATAATGCGAGTCTCGTACGTGCCGTACATAACATACATAGCATGCAGGTATGCACAGAACGATGACCAAGACACTATCATCACGCAACACCACTGGTCGATTGATATACATGACCCACCCACGCACGCACGCACGCACGGACGAACGAACATTCGCCACTGGATTTAACACTTTTCACACACACACGCGTTGGCCACCGACCGCTCACTTGGAGCTGGTGTATTTGGTGACCGCCTTGGTGCCTTCACTGACGGCGTGCTTGGCGAGCTCTCCGGGCAGCAGGAGCCTGACGGACGTCTGCACCTCCCTGGATGTGATGGTCGACCTCTTGTTGTAGTGGGCGAGGCGAGAAGCTTCGGCGGCGATGCGCTCGAAGATGTCGTTCACGAACGAGTTCATGATGGACATGGCCTTGCTGGAGATACCGGTGTCGGGGTGCACCTGCTTCAGGACCTTGTAGATGTAGATGGCGTAACTCTCCTTCCTCTTGTGCTTCTTCTTCTTCTTGTCGGTCTTGGAGATGTTCTTCTGGGCTTTGCCAGACTTCTTGGCGGCTTTACCACTTGTCTTGGGCGGCATGATGCGAGATTAATTTACAATACGTGTTACCGGAACGGAGTACGGTCGCAGTGTAAAACGTAGATATATCGAACACTTCTATTTATACCCACGGTCGCTGTATACAGTTGCGGCGAGCACGACATAGCGGCGGACCAATCGCAGCGCTCCTCAGCTAGTGTAGATCGCGCGCGGGGTGAGGGGGGGGGGGTACTCGGTGAGGTAGGGAAGGGGAGTCGCTTATGTCCGTCATTATTATTTAATAAAAAATTAAAAAAAAAAAAAAATACATATCCATATGAGTTAAGTAGTGGCCACGTAAAATAAATAAAACTGTATATTCAATATCAATTAACAACATCATTTCGGAGAAAAGAAAAAAATAACAAACAAACTAAGTACATTGCGAATCGTAATTTCATGGTATGGTAGGTATCGAGTGTGTTTAATTAAATGACAATTCAATCGAAATGAATTAGACATGCGACTTGCCCAAACACGATCGGGTCATCGGGAGGACCTTATTACGACCACCATAGCTTCAGTAATTATACTAAATTAATGGTAATTTTTGTTGTTGTTGTTGTCGTCTAGTCTCATATGTGATTATTTATATCCTTTTCTGAACTCTTTAACTTTCTTGTGTTATTAAATCATGAGGGGGGGGGGGGGGGGTTACCTCATACTATTTACATGCAAAAAACCAACAGGTTCATAATAGGTACGAGATAGGTACGTTTTCGCTTTTACGACAACACCGTTACAGAAACTGTCTTTCATTTACGAATCATATTGTGGCCCTGAAAAGGGCCTTTTGTTTTGAATGCATACGAGCGATTAGCATCGCGCAATCGACATAATAGATACGATTGTAAATATTATATCGAAGTACGCGTGCCGAGCAGCACTCGCACGAAGCACCGGCTGGCCGTGTGTGTGTGTAGGCGGTGCGACGTTTAAGCCTTCTTCTCGGTCTTCTTGGGCAGTAGCACGGCCTGGATGTTGGGCAGGACACCACCTTGAGCGATCGTCACACCGGAGAGCAGCTTGTTCAGCTCCTCGTCGTTGCGGATGGCCAATTGAAGATGACGCGGGATGATCCTGGTCTTCTTGTTGTCCCTCGCGGCGTTGCCGGCCAACTCGAGGACCTCAGCGGCCAGGTACTCCATCACGGCGGCCAAGTATACGGGCGCGCCGGCACCCACGCGCTCGGCGTAGTTTCCGTTACGCAGCAGCCTGTGGATACGTCCCACTGGGAACTGAAGACCAGCACGGTTGGAACGGGACTTTGCCTTTCCCTTCACTTTGCCACCTTTACCGCGTCCAGACATGGTTGAGGGAAATTCGTAGAGGTAACTCGCGAAATGACAATAACGAAACACGCGTACACTATGTCAGTGCGCGCGCCGAGACAAACTCTTACAATATTTTCCCCGCCGCGCGGTTCAGCCGTATTTATACGCGCGCCGCGTAGCTGAGTCAGTGGGAGGGGTACACACCTAACGAAAGAAACCAAATCGCTAAACGCGCAAGCGCGCTCTCGCTACCGATCTGCGTCGGGGTCAGGCAGGGAATATACATACAAACAACACGGAACAGAATTGAGGATTTTTTTTTTTTTTTTTTTGAATGGACTACTCGCAGTTCAGCACATTAAGGCTGGTTACTGCTCAACCGGGCAATCCCGTGGTTGCCTTAGATTCTAAGGCCCCCAGCCGGGGCGAAGAATTGAGGATGGATGGATGGAAGTTTACGTAGTACCTAATGTTTGTAGTCGAAAGTCTTGTGTAAATAGGTATATAATATAAAACATATGACAGGATGAACGCAATGCGTCTTAACAACTATTATTACGGGTATTATATATTTATGTATATATATTATTTTCTTATTATTTATTTATATATATATATTTTTTTTTTCTCTCCCTGTTTCATTGTCTGTCTGTACCATAGTGAAAATTGTTCATAATGATGAGTACAATGATCCGTTAAGATTTATTGTGTACATGTATTTTACACCTTGTATACATGTATAGGTACTTAAAGAGAGATTTATTTGTCGTGTTCTATGTGTTTATGTACCTACTAGGTACTCAGTAGTATTTTTAACGTTTTCGACTGTCTGTATAATAGAAACGAATATTTTTCATATTCATGATAGTATTGTTAGCCCTGAAAAGGGCTTTTTGGTGTGCGCTCGAGGAGAGCGCTGCGATTGAGAGCGCATGGCACGCGCGCTAAACATCTCGGTGCCGCTTTTTGGTTTCTTCAGTTGCTGCTGCTGCTTGCTGCTGCATGCATCCGATGAATTGTCGGTCGAGACGCGTCGAGCGGTGTTCCGCACCCTCCTTCCCGAGGACGGTAGACAGACGCGTAACCACGACGTAGGTGTACTACTACATATTAAACATGTACATTCATACATACATACATACATACGTACACGCATCTCACTATGGTATATCGTGCAATAAAACAAAAACACACACACGCATTACGTAGCGTTAGGTATTTAGAGATTCATTCACAAATACACCATAGTTAAGACAGACGGTACGCACGCACACACATAGATGCACACACATAATATGCACTTGCTGATGTTGGTCGGCGGTCAGCCGATTGCGCAGTTGTCGTCGCCGTCGCCGGTGTTAACGCGAACGCGACCGTAGCTTACTTCTTAGCGGCGGAAGCTTTCTTGGCTGCCGGTTTGGATTTGGGTGTAGCCGCGGCCTTCTTGGGTTTAGGTGCTTTAGGTTTCTTGGTCGGCGGCTTGGCTGTCTTCTTGGCTTTGGGAGCCTTCGCCTTGGCGGGGGCGGCGGCCTTCTTGGGTGCCGGCTTCTTCTTAGCAGCGGCGGCGGCGGCGGCTGCCTTCTTATCCTTGGCGGCGGCGGCGGCGGCGGCTGCGGCAGTCGATTTTGCCTTGGACGGAGAAGCCGACGAAGCGGCGGCTGCTGCAGCCTTCTTTGTCTTGGCGCCGGCTGCCGAGGCGGTTGCCTTCTTCGTCTTAGCAGCCGCAGCGGGAGCCTTGGCGGACTTGCCGGCGGCACCGGCGGGCTTCTTCGACGCGGCCGACTTCGACTCGAGCTTGAACGAACCGGAGGCACCCTTGCCCTTGGTCTGGATCAGCGCGCCAGATTCGACGGCGCTCTTCAGATATTTCCTGATGAACGGAGCCAGTTTCTCCGCGTCGACTTTGTACTGGGCGGCGATGTACTTCTTGATCGCCTGCAGGGAAGATCCACTGCGCTCCTTCATCTCCTTGATGGCGTTGTTGACCATCTCTGATGTTTTGGGATGGGTCGGCTTCGCCTTGGGCTTCTTGGCAGCGCCGGCGCCGCCGCCGGCCTGTCTCGCCTGCTTCTTCGCTGGGGTAGCTGGTGCCGGAGCCTCGGTAGCAACTGCGGTGTCTGCCATCTCGTATCGATACACTCACGCACAAACAAAAACGGTAGGTAGAGTTAGTTAGTTAGTCTTATAAGAGACTCAGATGTCGCCACTTATAGGTTTCACGAGTTTCGTATACGTACACTAAGGCACGACGTAACTTTACCGTAACGAGAGCCGTGATGTCGCGAGACGTTTTCTCGTATGAACGCTCGAAAGTTTTCACTAACACGTATCTAATAAAACAAGTAAAAATAATGTTTATCGTATCGATGAGGCCGTGTTGTTTACGTTTTCGGATAGGTCATGAAGTTGACGAGTGTGGTGCGCCGAGGGCGGCTTCGTGAGGCGACCGTTGCGGCGGTGGCGGCGTTTTAATTCGACGACGGCGTACGATGCTAAGGTCGGGTCGAGTTCAAAACGTTATTTTCTCTATAAAAATGACGTTTGGCGGGTGAAAAGGTCGACGCTTCGACGGGGAGGATATCGAGCTCGTGCGGCGACAACAATTCGTCGATACGGGACGGCCTCGCGAAGGTATTATCGAGGTAAAAGTGAACCGTCGTAAAACACCGCGACCGCCGAGAACCGTTAAGGACGGACGACTCCGTCCAGGACGTGCAACCTATTAATATCGTACTAATATCGAATCGAACGAAATTACCAGAATGCCCTTCGACTAGTGCAACAATATGTGTGGTTGGTGTGCGTACTGTGTGTGTGATCGGGATTCATCGCGTTCATCAATACGTACCTACAGCTCTGTGTGTGTGTGATGTATCGAATAAGGTGCTAGACTACAGTAGGTAGTACAGACTCGGTACACAGCGCTCGAATCGCATTATGTACCTATATCGACACTGTGTCATGAATTTTTTTAGTTATTTTTTTGTTTTCCTCTCTCTTTAAGTGATATATGTATATAGGTAGGTACCCAGTACCTACCTAAAACGAAGACATACGGGCGAAGAAAAAAGTACGTTACCTACGTACCTATGTAATAAATAGGATGCTATAGTTAAACGTTTTATTAATATCAATTTCAGGTCGACCCTTCTCTGCTGAGCCGAGACGGGTGAAAGATTACGACCACCACGACGACGGGCGGCAGCGGCAGCGGCAGCGGCGGCGGCGGCGGCGGCACAGCACAGCACAACAACAACAAGGTGAATAAGTCAACGTGTGTACCTACCTACCTACCTACCTACCTACTTAATTAATACCTACATAGTAGAAGATCATCCGTACTAGTTGTAAGTAAGTATGTCTCTACACATTGCATGTAATATGTATGTAAATAACGTTTTATATTTATCAATTTCAGGGTGGCGAGCGGGCGGGCCGACCATTCGGCTGAGCTGTGTGCGCTCTGACCGACCGACGGCGATGGATGGAGACACCGACCGAGACGGCGAGGGCGAGGGACAGGACAACAAGAACGTTTACCAAGTATAAGGTAAAGAGATCTGTCAGTATCTGTTTGTATGTACCGAATACTGGATATTAAAATGATAATGCTGAACATAAACTGTTTGATGTGCGTACCTCCTCTATGCATACTACTACTACTATAATATAAACTACCAAATTATGAATGTTATCCAAAACCAACCAAATTTAAATAAAACTAGCACCTTCTATGTAGGTATATTACGTTTCGTTCGTTCGTTTTTAGACAATTCCATTATAGAAACTTTTATCATATCGAATCATATGCGGCCCTGAAAAGGGCCTTTTTTTATGTGTGTGCGCAGATCTACGTACGTACATACGTATGGACGAACGGTAGTGTGACTTACGTCAGCCACACACTGTAGGTACGAAGATCTGGTTGCGCGCAGACGGGAAACGCGCCATGTGTTTAACCGCCGAAACCGTACAGGGTACGACCCTGGCGCTTCAGAGCGTAGACGACGTCCATGGCGGTGACGGTCTTCCTCTTGGCGTGCTCGGTGTAGGTGACGGCATCGCGGATGACGTTCTCGAGGAACACTTTAAGCACACCGCGAGTCTCCTCGTAGATCAGACCGGAGATACGTTTCACGCCGCCTCTGCGAGCCAGACGGCGGATGGCGGGCTTCGTGATACCCTGGATGTTATCACGAAGTACCTTCCTGTGACGCTTGGCTCCTCCTTTTCCCAGACCCTTTCCTCCCTTGCCGCGACCGGTCATCTTCTCAGCAGACGGGGGGCTTCCAAATTAACACTGACAACACTCTGCGCTCACGAACTGGAGTCGTAACTAAAATTTTCGAGGCGCTCGCTCTTATATATATACTGCTACGGGCGAGCGAGGGGAGCGATACGGTCGGTGCGCGGGGAGAGGTGAGACTATGCTCGTCGTTGGTTGGTTTGTTTGACGATGCGCTACGCTATACGTGATTTCTTTGCGCGCATTCGAATAAAATAATAATAATTAAAAAAAAAAAGTCTAACAGTATAAAATGCGACCTAGGTATGAACTACATACCTATCTAATTATATCTCAAATGTTCCAAACGTTAGCATTCAGTCGCAATAAGTAGGTAATAGGAAAATAAACATGCTTCCTTACTAACTTTCATGTAAAATATCTCTATGCGACTTATATATAGGTAAGATGTGTTCGTATCGGTTGGTTAAGCTGTATATATGTAATGTATGATTTTGTTCGTCAGTTTCATTCCAGTTTTTATCATCTGTACTATTAT